>JAWNKW010000034.1:0-642500 GCA_035041775.1 Chymomyza caudatula | reverse complement strand
TGACCAGCGTATTGACAAAGGGCAGCAGCACGCGCGTGCCATTGACCTTGACACGCATTTTTTGGCCCAGATTAATGCGCAGTCCTTGCAATTTAAGCGTTACCGTTTTGGCCCAGCTGGAACGTCTGGTGCCACGGCCATCATTCGTTAATCTTATAGAGAAACTGTGCGACAAGCAGTCGGAGGCTAGCAGATACTTGCAAGAGCCCTGAAAGCTAAAGAACTTGCCATCGAATGTTTTAAAATGCGGATCACCAAAAACGGTGCAGGTGCCCGCTGTCTCTATGCACTTGGCGCAGCACTCGCCTGTGGGTACCTTAAGCTCCTCATTGGCACGACACTTGACCGCCTGGCATTTCATTTCGGAGCAGCGTATATTGCCCGCAGTGCAGCGACAACTGCGACAGGGATCCATATTCCACGTTTCATTGTTCATATAGCTAATGCCCTTATAGTTGCACTCACTGCGCACCTCAGCGGAAATGCAGCGTGGACAACAGCCATCATCCTCCTGAAACTCAGGCGCGCACTCCAGTATGGGACATGTGGCACGCTGGCATATCGAGGTGCCATTCAGACAGGTGCAGTTGGTGCAGCGATCCGGCGTGAACTGTGTCTTGTCGTAGTACAGCTTGTTGTTGAAAATACACTTTCCTGTTGGTTGAGTTTGCTAATGAGTCAAAGGAACTGGCAACTTGTAGCTTCTAGTGCTAATCCACTTACCCGTAACTGGCACAAACTCGCGCTGCTCCGTGCAGCGTGGACAGCATTCGTTGGGATGCTGCTTTTGCTTTGTCTTGGGGCACTGCAGTATGGGACAGGTCTTCTTGGCACAGCTGAGATTATTGTCTTTGCACTGACAAACCAAGCAGCGATCGTCGATCGACGCGACGACCTCTTGGCCTTCGGCAACGTACTGGCCATTGATCTTGCAACCTGTACAGCAATGAAATTAAAAAACAGATAACAAATGCGATTCGTGAGTTTGCTACACAAAAATATATATACACTGCAAAAAAATTTTGAACTATCTGTAAAATTAAATTGCAAAAACAAGAAACATGAAATATGGTTATGCATTGTAAACGGTCGCAAGTACTTGGGGGCTCGCCAGCTAGACGCTTTTGCCTTCAATTTAAATAAAAATCCCTCACAAATCCCAACCGAACGATTGCTGTTGGGTTCAACTTCGATAGAAATAGATTTCTCGTTTTGATTAACTCGTAAGATTAACTCGCAATTTCCTTGGCGGTGCCGTTTTTTTTTTTTTTTATAGGGTCTTCCATTTTTCACTTTGTTTCCAAAATATCGAGCGCTACTTTACAATGCTTTTTAGTATTCTTTTTTCAATTTTATTTAAATAATAGGCAAAATATCGGCGAATTATCAATATGTGAAAAACAAAGTCAGAAATATCGTTCAAACGTTCGAACCCATTGCAATCCGTCGTCATATGTATATATCTTTTAACTACATTTCAACTATCGATAGTGGCGCCATTCGATATTTTCGATAGTTTCAGCAAAAAGGTTCGAAAATATTCGATACTATCAAAAGTACTATCGGATTTTATTTCTTCCTATCTTTCTAACTTTAGCCAATTAGTGTTTCAACTATCAATGGTCACAAATGAAAACATTCGATAGATAGTTCTGCAGCTTGAAGACTAGCTGTCATGACACCATTTGAACGGCGGACTTTTCAAAAGAAAATTTTAGATTTTGGAAACACCAGTTTCGACGAACAGTTTTTTTTTGCATGCAACACAATTTACAACATTTATTTGTTAAGAGAGCTTATTTCTAGTTACTAGAAAAGCTTAATTTCGAGGTATTTGTTGATATTTCATGTACAACTCTTTAGAATAAGTCAGACATTAAAACAACTAGTAATTTTTGGCTCAGTTTTAAAGTTACATATTAAGTGCTCAAAAAATATGAATTTTTTTAAAATTTCTCCATCAAAATTTAAGTTATTTACTTTAAAGAGAGCAAGTTTTTAGAAAGTTTCTTTGATTTTGTTGGGAACTAATAATTGACTTTGTTTTTAAGAAAAAAAACCGTGGATTTTGGAAAAATTTGTTTGGCACAAATATAAACCTTGGTTTTCAAGAAAGAAGCATGGGTTTCGGAAAAGTTTGCCAAATCGTAATTTTGAAATAAAATTGATTACCAATTTAACCAGTTTATAATCATTTTCCACACAGCATCTCACTAAGATTTCCAAAATAATACGGCTCTTTACAAAATAAAACACTTTTAAAAAGGTTTCTGTTTAATTTTTTTTTATTTAATCTTGAGTTTTAAATTACCGATTTGGTCAAAAGAGCACTCGAAAACGAGGCGAATGAAGATGATATAAAGTCGTCAAAATGCTGTAACATATAGTGCAAAAAAAGAAAGATTTCTTGAAAGTTTTTATATCCAACTCTGTTGCGGGAGTCGTCAACGGAAAAGGATTTCAAGAGGCCTAAAATAATGAGTAAATTGAAGATTTTTTGCCTAAATTTAGTCAACTTCTTTAACATATCGGTGATACACTGTGAGATACTCCTAACTGCCAAAGACTATGACTTCCATAATGCAGGTTATTATATTCTAAAATAATGTTGTATTCGACTTTTTACCTTTAATTTGAGTGCTTGTGCGAATTGCTCCACTAAATGGCCAAAAAGATGCCGGTTTTTTTTTTGAGTGTAATAACAGTTAATGCTGGTACAAACATTTATTTTGGACGCACGCCAAGAAATTTTTCCATAAGCCCATAAGAAACGGGTTTTGCACGCCGCGTGTCAAAATCACGCATTTGCATAGACAGAGGGCCAAGCACGAGAGTATTATAGAGCAGACCGGAGCAGTCCAGAGACGGAGCATAGCCGAAGCATCGTATCAAATTGACCAAAACTCAGGCTACTTAACTTGTTGTTTTTATGAACGCAATGCGACATTGTCGACTTAATAGATAATTTAAAGCTCATAAATAAGCAAATCGCACAGACTCAACAATAAAGCAGCCCCCAAAAAATTGACCATCTGTTCGAAAGTCGTCGTCTCCGTCGGTGCTTGGCGTTGTTGTCGTGGCGCCGTTGGCAGAGCTGTCGCCTATTGTCAAAAGACATGCTCAAATACTCATGATGTGCTGAATGTTGTATGGAATGTGAGCGCAGCATGAATCTTAGCTGACGATTATGAGGCATTAGTTTGACTGCCATCAATATCAACAAACAACAATAAGTTTGACTTCTTTTCTTCTAGTCGCGCTAATTTTAGTAAATGATGTACTACCGTCTGTCTACCATATTTGCTGAGTGTATGGATTGTGCGCATCTTACCCTGACATGTGGGACAGCATTCACCGGGACGCGGTGCTGTCAGCTGATTATCGTCGCACTGTGAATAACACTTCATTGTTGTCTCGGTGACAACACTGGCGATGCACTTGTACGTCTTACAGGGATCCTTTGGGTCGAACCATTCAGCGCCACTGGCATAATACTTTTTATTGTACATGCAACCTGTTTTGGCCACAGAAACAGTAGAGAAAACAACTCTGTCAATAAACTGATTGGATGTGGCACAGCGGGGCGCACTTACCTTTACACTTGCGACAGCAAGTATCACTGGATTTGGAATCCAGCAGATAGCAATCGTCAATAGATGGACAGCTCTTGTCACAGTTTACGAAACCATTCTGAAAACACACAAGACAAAACATGCATATAATTAGGAAAAAGTTCGGAATAGTAGAAGACAATAGTTGAGAGTTGCTATTTGTCACAACGAACGGTAGTTGGCTATAAATTACAGGAAATTTTGAGCTTTTTCCTAGAGCGTCTGATCCGTTCTAACCATATACCGTTGTCTAGGTATTAAAGCGTAGATTTACCTTTTTCATAGACGGTTTTTTGATTTAGCTATTGGTTTCGGAGATATGGTGGCTTAAAGAATAAGTAATTTAAATGAATCACAACTATGTATTATCTATTTCTTGAAATGCATTTCAGAACTTGAAAAGTTCACGTGATTACGATATTCAGAACCCTCTAAAGTGGTAATCCTATACATAGAATGTTAAAGTACATTCGCAGAAAAAACTCGCTATATAACGATAGGGGATAAAGTAATTCTTAAATTTTCCTTCTGTCAAAAGGTTTTCATCTCGGTCTACGACTCTACCTACCCTATCCATATTGAATTTGCTGATCACATCTAGTATGCCACGCCTCTTTCTGTACCATACAATACCTTGAGCGCTTCTAATATGCTTTCATCGTACAGTGTATTTTGTTAACATGTCGTATGCGCAATTTAATCAAATGCGCTTAATCCAATGAAAATTTGCTGTCAAGTTGTTGAGCAAATGATTTATGATTCCAAATGTTCACAGACATGTATAGCACATCGTCTTACCCCTCATCACAGCTCTTGTAAATTCGATTTTGTAGCTATTTGTACGATTTATTGGCTATACAAAATGCAGTTGCTTGTAATAGTGTTGCTCATTTTGTTGTTGTTTTTTTTTTGCTGGTGTTGTTGTTGTTGGACGCTACACTTTAACCTTCGGCGAAATGCATAAAATTTGCGGGTTTCAAAATGCATAATTTATGCAACTTATCGAGTGGCACACTTACATATTTACTATGTATTGGACTGTGAACAGCTGAAGTTAGCTTGTTAATTATGATATTTAAGAGGTTCAGCTACTTAATTATGTAGCGGATCATTAGTGTTAAGGGGTATGATATAATCAGAAAAGATCACATATAACTTATGACAGTTGACAACTTTGAGCTAACTTTGAGTTCTTTATTAATGTCTAAACGGATATTTTAGATACAAAAGATTAGGGTGTTAGCTATGAGTGAACGAATCTCATACGACCTTATCGCCTGGAAATAGGAGGAAAATTTAATCGAAAAATATTCCAAATTTACTCTAGATACCTATACTGGTGTTGAAGCGTCGTTCATGGTCTACAAGTCTAGGACATTTCTGATCCAGTTTGAATCTGCATTTAAAAATCCAACGTTCGATATATTTGGTTTTTGGTACAGTAATGGTTAATTATACGAATAATCAACATCCAATTTATAGTGATTTCTATGCTCTTAAAATTTGTAAAAGCTTTAATATTCTTTTGAAGCCTAGGGAACGAGATATTTTCAAATGTCTTAAAGTTGGTATGTAACGTTTTCGAATTTTCGAAAATGGAATCTCTCACTCGTTATGCACTAACTCAATAACGGTTAATTATGAAAATTATTGTTTAAAATCTATTTTGTAGGGATTAGTTATGGTGTTTGAAGCCCAGGAATCGAGACATTTGCACATATTTTAAGGTCAGCATGACTGATTTTCGAGTTTTCGAAAATCTGCCCACACTCTTTGTGCAATAACTCAATCACGGTTAATTATATCAAATTTCCAAAGTCAGTATTGTAGAATTGTTTATGCTCTACAAAATTGTAGTAGCTTCAAAATTCATTTAATGTTCAGAAAACAAGATATTCGCAATGAAACGATTTTCGTGACCTTAGACCTAGAAAATCTTAAGACGGTTCACACGAGATTAGTTGGGATGTATGACGCAACTTTTAGAATGATTTCATTCCAATGTTAAACCCTTATTTGACTGAACAAATAAGCTTTTTATTTAGTACCAGAAATTCTATAGCGGTACTTATATGAGTAATCCGTTTCGTTGCATAAGATCTATGGGTTCTACGGAGTTTCTTGACATAGTTTTAAGTTCTCAGAAGGGCTCAAGCACATTTTGTCCCAAATAGTTACTTTATATCGATTAAAGATGCATACTTTAGATTATAAGGGGGCTCTTTTTTATTATATAAGATTTTTCATTGTTATTGGGTTCCTTGTCCTAGTTTTCGTTCGCAGCAGGCATCGGTCTCTGCTTATTGGCTGTTCATTTGTTCTCTAGCTAAATATGTATTCTATAACTTATATGGAAACCTTGTTTCATTGCATACGATCAATAGCTTCTAGTATATTCTAGAAGGGATAAGTCTGTTTGTGTCCCAAACAGATACTATATATCGATTACAGATACCTTTAACTTATATGGAAACTGTGTTTCACTTACATCTATAGTTTCTAGTCGGCTGCTTGACAGCAGCCAAGCACATCAAGTGAGTCCAAATAGTGAATCCATACAAAATGTGTTTGAGCATAACAGAAATCTGTTTCGTTTCATAAGTTTCTTGCACGGATTGCACCCGTTATCGGGTTACGGCCTGATGTAAATACATTCTTTCATTGGAATTGTGGTTGTACGTAGTACGAACAACTCTTTTAAGGCCTGGGGTGGCTCTACTGGTCTCGAAAAGAACCCAGTGTCATTGTTAGTCGCCTCATACGACAAGCTTTGACCTGCTGAGGTGGTATTCGCTAACCCGTTCACCACACGGGGGATCGCTTCTAATAGATACTCTAAAACGCTTAAAGATACATTCTTTAACTTGTATGGGAATTCTATTGCACTGCATAAGATGCCTTGACATAGATTTGCCTTCCCAGCAGGGATCAGTTTCTGCTCATTTGTTCTACGCACATCAAGTGACCCCAAATGGCTACTCCATACAGATTGTGTTTGACTTTTTATTCAGTTAATGGCCTTGTGCATAATATTGTGCTTCATTTGTGTTGTTGCTGTTGCTGTTGCGAATTATTAACGACATGCTGACAGCGGCAAGCTGCGCATTAGAATTAATGTCGATCATAAGTCAAACTTGTGGCAAGGCGATTTAGCGTATTGGCACAAAAGGGGGACACTTGGGGGCATTCTCGGTGGTTAGGCAATTGCGCACACGGCCCTGTCTGCCGCCTGCTGCCTGCTGCCTTTAACCCTTGCGCATACTCTTGCTACAACTACTAGCCGCTGACGGCTGCAGTGGCGCAAACAACTGCCATGTGACAGGTTAAAAATACCAGCTATAAAAAAATTTCAAAAAAACACGCTGGGTCTTGAGTCTGGCCGCCGCTAATTGTAAATGTATCTATAAATCTAGATAGATGTCGACCAAAAACAGGCAAAATATTTCACTAATTTGTATGCAGTTGCAACAAACAAAGCTAGGCGATAGGTGGCTAAGGTGGTTAGCTGGTTGGGTGGTTACTGGGTGGCGACGTGGTGGTGGCGGGACAACGGCGTCAAGCCGGGCCGGCACTGACAGTGTAGGTAAACGTGTATGCATGTGAGTTGGTAATTTAGTGCAAGCAACAAACAACGTTTGGCTTGGAAAACCAGATTGGATCTCAATTTGGTTGAAGCGTTGTTTGTGGTTGTTGTAACGTGCAAAATTTGCAATTGTTATGAAAATGTCTCGAACGCGGCAAGGCGCTGAGATTTCTATCTGTATATTAGTTTAATGGCAGTTGTCAGTTGGAATTTTAATAGCACTTTAGTAAGCGAAAGATGGAAAGTTAAGTACTCAGCTGTTGGAACCCCATTTGAGGGCAAAGTTCGCTAAAGCTGAGAACCCTTGACAAACAAACCCACGTTGACAATGTTTGCTGCACACCTTTTCTAGCCGTTAATGCTTCGAAATTCTTTCTTTTTTTCTTCATTTTACTTCTAATCTAAAACCGGTATAGAAATATGTTCACATGAAAGTTAAAGAATTTTTGCGCCAAAGTTGTTGGCAGTCGTTGTCTGGAAGCTGCTTCAAAGATTGCCATTATAAAGCGCTCGGCGGGCTCAATCGGCGCCACAAGAACAAGAGAACCCAGATCTGCCGAGTAGTAAGTTAGTAAGTAGACTTATATGCCAGCGGCAAGCACGAATGCTACAATAACAACCATTTTAATTGTATGGCCATGGCCTACGTGTGTGTGTATCTGTGTCTCTCTCTCTCTCTCTCGCTCTCTCGCCCTCTCGCTCGCTCTCTCTCGCTGTGTGTATCTGTGTGCCACAGTGGCAGAACAACATTTGCAAACGGCCTCCAACGACCTTGCGTTTGACAAAACATGATCGGTTTTTAAGTTGAAACTTTAAACACCGTTAGACAGCTTGCCCAAGTTGGAAACTTAACGTTTAGAGTGTGTCGACGCTAGAATATTGACTCTATACTATAGAATATGTCAATATCTGTAGTTTCTGGCATAAAACAAGCTTATAATGATGCCGCTATACGGATTCATTACGTTTACGACTATGTTGTGTCAGTTGTGCATTGGGAAAGTGGATTTTTATACCCTATAATCATAGGGTCGTGGGTATTGCGGATTGGCAGGCGGTTATATCTCTATGTTCGCCCGTCCATCTGTCAGTCTGTATGATCAACTTGTTCTCCCAAACCTTTACCTTAGAATACCAAATTTCGGCCAAAGATGCGCCTAGTAAAGTTTCTTTATCGGATAATATAGTTTTGTGCTTCTTTTTTTCTGTTTATGGTGGTAAAATCTCGAAATGTTTGGAAAAACACATTTTTTCAGATTGCAAGATTGAGGTTCAACAAAACGTTTAGAGGATTTTTGCTAAATTAATGCACTCGGTTTACGCAGCCGGCTTTCGAACTATCACTAGTGCAAAAAACTGGGTATTTTGTGTGAACCTTACTATCGAGGTGGATGATAAAAAAGGAATTAAAGTATAATCGGGACGGTGCCCGACTGTGGAATACCCTGTACAAATTTCTCCCATGAAAACCAAATTTCTGTGCAATTTTCGTATTGATGCCTTGAGGGGTATGGGCGTAATAACGGTAACTATGGGGATAAGGGGAATGATTCGGAAAAAGGTCAGCATTGTTAGGTTTATATGCCTAACATGTGTCTACATACCAAGTTTTGTGGCTCTAACTTAAATATTAGTATTTCTATAAAGAGCGAAATTTTGTAGCAGTTTGTAGGAGGAGGGGTCTAACTTTATTATCTTTATCTCTTAAAGGTTTTATCCGATTTTTTACACAACATATGAACAATATCAGTTTGCATAACTGTGACAAATTTAAATTGGATAGCTTTTATGTTGCGGGTGTAAACCGCAAAAATCTCCCGCGGAGAACGGGGTAACGTATCGACATGAATCGATAAATCTCTTTTTCTCAGAGACCAACACGGACAGACGGACATGGCTATATCGACTCGACTATTGCTCCTGATCATTTTTGTCCATGGAACATATGGTCTGCCACGCCTCCTTCTGCCTGTTACATACATTCAAAAATCTACAATACCCTTTTACACTTTGTGTACATGATATAATGATTGTAAACTTGAGATGAATTGTAACTCGAATTGAAGGTAATTTAATATCAAATCAATGTTTTCCATACGGTTTTGCTCTAATTCGATTGCAAGTTACACAGCAATAAACTTAATATATCTATCGAAAATTCTTCTTTTTTTGTTTTATTCCAAATGAAGTAAATGAAAAACTGAAACCGGCGCATATAACGAGAGGGCAGGCTTAAAGACTTAAGAGAGCAGCATTTACTAGTTTTGTGGATAAATGGTTACAGGGTATCCCACAGTCGACAGTATACTACATTTCAGATAGATTTGCTGCAGCACCAAATTTTTGTATAAGCAGATTATTTAGAAACTTCACTGCACGCATAAAATGCCAACTAAATTTAAGAAATACAATATGTATTGTATATATTTATATAATTCCCGAGTTTCTCTCTATAAAGTATGACATAAAACATCAACCTTAATCATGCAGTTCAATGCGCGCTCGAGAGAAAAACGCTTAAATCATCAGCCATTAAGAGCAATGCGCATTCAGCATAATTTTCACATAAAAGCTGAATTTTTGTTGACAGCATCCCTCACAACAACAACAACTGAAGACAAGAAATAAGAACAGTTAAACGCTGTTGAAAGCTGGCAGACAATTTGTGAGATTGTCCTTGGCGTTCAGAGGACACCCAAGAATTTATACAACATTGCCAAAAAATTTCAACCACCCGTTAGAGTTGTCTAAGACTCGGCATTCAACTTGTGGAGGATTACAATCATAAACTATGGTTTTTATGTTGAAATGTGAATATTCTAAGCGGAGATGCTGACATTGATAAGGATTAGGAGAAGTGTCTTGGGCGGTTCGGTAGGAGTAAAACGCTTTAAAAAAAGGTAGTAATAAATGTGCTACAATCAATTTAATCAAACCGCCAATATGTGTTCCATAAAATTTGTGATTACCCCGGACTTTTATTATAGTAGTCCTTTGAGATTTCCCATAATGCTTTCCATAGTTTGCTGTTTATAACATTTCTGCGTAAATCTTCGGTTCTCGTACTAAGCTTATAATGTCTCACGTACTAAGAGGTTAGTTCGGTTGCTTCTTTTTAGGAGTCGCTGATCTCACCCAGTAGCTTGGGACTGGAAAATTTTCAAAACTTTGAAATGGCTGAGGTACTTATTGACCGGTTTCGGAATTACTCAGATTAGTTACATATTCAATACACTTTAAAATCAACTTGAAAAACAATTTCAGAGCGGTTTTTTACATAGCAGTCGATTTTCGTTGAACTTAAGTTAAAATTACCCTATAATCTTGGCGTTTACCAAAAGTCTGCGAGAGTAAGAGCCCCATATCGGAAAAAGGGATTGAAATCGATTTACCACATGTGTTTAAACTTCATGTCCCTAACTCCTTTTGTCCTTGTCAAAAAATAAGGCATACAGTTTTTTCTTTTAAAGAGAAAATTATATATAAATGCATTCGTATAACATCTAAAACTTTATTGATTTGCACCAAAAACAGAATTCTTGCTAATCTGTATGAATAAATGCTTATGCCATTCCAGCGTGATCCCGCGAGTTCTACTGAAATCTGTAAAAAAGTGTTCAAAGTCCATTCTCTTCTCGATTTTGTTATATTGTTCTTCTTCTTCTATCGCAAAAGATATAAGGACGTCACCAAAATTTTGAAGATTTTTCACAAAAAGTTACAATTTGATGAAAACTTCCTCCCACTCAGTATCTTCCTTCTTTTTTGTTACCTATTTTGATAGCGAACATCACTACTAACTTAAGCTCGTGTGTGAGTGTATGTACATATGTGACGTTTACACGAAAAATATAATTAAGATTACGACTGAGTGAGCCTACCTGGTTAAATATACCTTGGGCAGCACAATCGCTCACTATACTACAGCATCGCTTTCCCTTTCGCTCTCAGGGTATGCACTCTTTTTGCTGTGACTTTCGCTCTAAGAAAAAAATGCACTTTTTGCTTTGCAAATTTGACTGCAATTAAGTAAACAATATGTATATGTTAGAGCAATTTGTTTTTAATTTCGAAGGGTTACAGACGTGAGAGGGTTGACACTTTCTCCGGCCAAGGGCAACAAGACGTTTGCCCGGCAGCGTGCCACAGGGATCGGTGTTAATTCTTATTCTGTGGAAGTATGTGTATGAAGCTGTACTTCGCCTGACGGTCCCAAAAGTTACTACCATTGTGAGCTTTATTGCCAATATTTCAGAATATTTATGAACATCCTTTATAATGCTGGATAGGCAACGCATTACATGGCTGATATCAAACGATAAATTCTGCTCTACCCATCGTTCTACAGCCAAGGATGCAATGCACACAGAAAAAGCGTCTTTCGAATGCTTTGCGCCTACCGCACGTTCTCCAAGTATGCAGCTCTGGTTTTCGCAGCTATGTCACTCTTGTAACAGCTGGCAGCCGAGTAGCGCTGCGTACTTTCGATATACGTCCGTGGGTGAGCAGGAAGCATGTTTAACTCGACTTATAATACTAAAGGGACATGGTTGCCCATTAGTAAAGATTTAAACATGAGACGGTTCTGTTTTGCATACCACAGAAGACGCACAACATGAATTTTTTGTCTGTCAAGATTCTCTGCTGAGCGGAAAGAGCTAAGGTTAGTCTTTCAAAGTCATTCATTCAATTTGCACGATAATTGCTAGCCAAAAATGCGAGTGAAGACGATCAGATCGCTAATTCCATATATATCAAAAACAACAATGCTAAAAGCCGATTTCTGTGCCATGCAAAAGTCCTTGTTATCGACTAGCAAATGTCGTGCAACTTCCAGTGGTGGAGAAGCGTATAAGCAATATTTCAGTAGAGATAATAGAACCTTTGCGTCTGCGCTTAAGTAACTTAAAAAACAGATTCTTATCCCTAAAGACAATTATAAGTTTGGCCAAACAAAGTGTTAGTAGTGTAAACACAAAGACAGCTTACGCTGCACAGTGGATCCAACTGACTTCTTTTTCGGCAAAAATCATATTTTTTCAAAATGTAAAATGCCTAGAACAGAGAAGTTTTTAAATTTCTGCGATAAATAAGATGTGTACAGAGGGAGCTTCAAGAAACGGTAGTAAAGTTCGATATTATATTCTGCAAATGTCTTATGCTTGCATGTCATGGAAAAATTCCGTGTTCTAAATTGTGCTTATTCTTCAACAAATCGTCCTCGTCGAAAGTTTGTCTATCTGGCGAACTAAGATCAAAATAGACTGCAAACATCTCGACAATAGATTTTCAAAATTTTAACGATTTATTAAGCAATAAGCACATTTTATAGGAGCAAGGATAAGACTTTTAACTACCGTTTTTTGAAACTCCCTCTCTTCACAGCATATTTATTGCAGTGTATCGCAGCAGCTTAAGGAATACTCTGTTCTATGCTTTTGAAATTTTGGAAATATCTTGACTTCCTCAAAAGTTATGAAACTGCAAAGAAGTCAGTTGGATCCACTGTGCGCTGGCTGTATAGTCGTTTCCTACTAATCTGACAGCTGTTGCTAAAACGGTACAGTTATTTAAAGTACTGCCGCCCACGCTCTGCGCACTTTTGCGCAGATTAAAGAGCGCTCTTTGAATGCAAAGCTTAACTTTAAGAGTTTGACTTAAGAGCAAATCTATAAATAGTGGAAATAAGTTCGATGGATTTCTTAAGCTCAGCTCAATGTGACTTGGCAAAAAATAAGAAGTGAAGAACGCGCATGCGCAGACGCAGCCGAAGCCGCAGCTGCGCAGCAATGAAAATTGTATAGAAAAACAAGTTGCCGGCCGAGTGAGTGCGAGAGAGGGAGAGAGAGAGTGAGTGAGAGAGAGAGAGAGTGTGAGGTACAATGAGAGCTTATGGCGGGCGTCGTTAAAGTCGCCAGCTTAAAGCAAGGTGGCGCCAGCATTGCTTTTTGGTTACGCCCACTTGACGACAACAGCAGCAGCAGCAGCAGCAACAACAACAACAACAACAACAACAAACAATAACAATACAACGCGATCGATTTACCGATTGATCGTCGTCGTTGTCGTCGTCGACGTCGGCGTCGGCGACGTCATCATCGTTGTCGACGTCGTGAAACGCGAAAGCTTTGCGGTCAAATTAGAGCAGCGGCATTTAGCAGCGTGCTCCACACAAAAGGCATAAATTAGTGCCAAGCGCAAGTAGCTTACCCCAAAGCATTGAGCATGGTTTAGTGGGCATATTGGATGCTGTGCTTTGCGCTTACAGCTACATAGCTGCAACGTCGTCAATTTAATGACGACACACTTGCCGCTGTTATACCCTATAAAAGGGTATTATAGGTTTGTGCAACCATATGTTCCATGGGCAAAAATGGTCAGAAGCAATAGTCGAGTCGATATAGACATGTCCTTCTGTATGAACGTCGAGATATCAGACACTATAAAAGGTAGAGGCACAAAAATTTACCAAAAGTTGCGCATTTACACCGAAAAGTTTAAGTTTGTCGAGTCGCGTCGATATCTTGCCTCCTTCCCCTGTGACATATTTTTGCGGTTTACAGCCGCTCAAATTCAATCTAACATCCCAAAACGATTATCGCAATCGGATAAAAAAGTTATAGTCAAAAATATGCTAATTTCAGCCCCCCCTCGCCTATAAACTGTGCCAAAATTGCACTGCATGTAGATATGGATACATGTGAGCTAGAGTTACAAAATGTGTGGAGACTCGTGTGACCCTAATCGTTAAAACTGTATCCACCTTTTATCAATAGAAAAATACCTTTCCCCCGCAAACGATTTACCTTAATTACTGCCACACCCCCCAATATATTGATTTGAAAATTCTCACAGACATTTATAAATAGTTATATTTATAGGCATAAAAGTAATTTTTGCGCCCACTTCCCAATAGGAAAATGCTTACAGTCATATTAAACTTGTAAAAAGAGACATAAAAGCAAATACTTTCGTTCCCATTTTAGCTACTATGCTGGATTTACTGCTTATGGGGGAAAAAAGAGGGTAAAGGGTATTCCACTGTCGGGCACCGTCCGACCGACTATATGCATCAAATTTTTGTTGCTGTTGTTGTTGCGGTTGATCGCCTGCTTGAGCTTTAAGCTGGCCGTCAGTAGCCGTCGACGGCGACGAAAAACACGGCGCCAAGTGTTTGTCAAACGATCGCTACATTGTGGTTAACGTTTGTGATGCACAGCAGCAACGACAACAAAAAGGCTAAAACCCGTTTGACGACCTTGGATCATAAAAATTCAAACGCACAACAACAACAACAACAACCACAAATAGAAGAGAAATAGATGTGTCTATGGGATGTGTACCAAGAAGCGACAACCAAAAGAAGAGCCAAACAAATGCAAACAAACCAGAAACATTGGCCAGATCTTTGCTGCAACATCTGCTTCTTCTTCTTCGCTTTTTTTTAACGGTACTGCTCTTAACCTTTTTGGCTGACTGCCGCACGCAATAAAATACAACAAAGAACAATATTACACATACGCATCGTTGTCACATGATGCTAGTCTGACCGTCGACTGGGGCATGTCCGGGTCCGGCAACGCTCTGCATGCTTTTGGCCAACAATTTTAATGCTTTCTTTGTACATGAAAGCACACACACACACACACACACACACAGACTCAGACAAACTATTGGAACCCATAGAGCGCGACTCTAATGTAAATATTTGAAATACTTTTGGCCATTGCTGTTGCCAGGGCCAAAACATTGTTGCCTTGTCTCTTAGCCGTCTGTCTGTGCATGTTGTGTTGTTATTGCTGGGCGTAGGCCACAGGATATTATGTGTTTCTGGCAAACGTTATAAAATGTTTGACAGCTCACTTGCGGCGCATATCCTTGCATGCATGTTCTGGCTGGACATTGGCGTCGCTCCTGCAGCGCCACAACTAGAGACAACCGACAGCGACAGCGACAGCAACTAATATGCTCTTGAGATTTATATTTCTTGAGCAAATTTTTTATTTATCTTTTGATATATTTTTTAATTCTGGCTTACTCGTAATTTAACATTTTGGCTGACATTCGGGTCAAAAGAAAAAGAAAAAAACTTGACCAGGCCTAGAGCTATACGCCCCGCGGCCAACACTTGTCATTACCAGCTAGCTTCAACATTTTCTTGGCACTACTTTTTTTGGGTGTTAAATGTTATGACAAGCAATGCAAATAGCATTCCGACTTGGCTTGGCTCCAGAAACTCGATGAAGTGCCAAAATTGTAGCTTACCTGACATGTGCATTTGAAGCATTTGGAGTTTTGTATGCCTTTTATTTGCACTTCTTCGCCTTCGTTGGAACAGGATTGCAAGTCACCTGAAAGATAGAAAGCAGTATATGTTAGTTTGGTGGCAAAATAGCAACTAAGACCAAATATGGCACACATGAAAGTAGCAGTAGTATTAGTTTTCATTAAACGCGTTAATTTTCCATTTTATCTAGGGTAATTCCCGATTATAGTTCCAAAGTTTTCACTTCTTTTGAAAATTATCACGCTATAATTCGAAAATATCACGTTACCATTACAAAGTAAACAAATGCAAATGAATATAGATGTTGCTTATATATTTGTGTATCTATATATATACAAAAATCTTGCAAAATCTGTTCGTGATCGATGTTTGAGCGAACGGGAAGACCAAATCGCATATTTTGTTGTTGTTGGAAAGGCGAAGTCTGTGTGAGTGTTTTAAGCTATAGAAGGTGTCTGGGTAGAGATAGAGGTATAGGATATAAAGATATTGGTACCAATAGTATGAAGAAGAGTGAGAGAAACATGAAGTATGAAGGAAGATGAATGGAAAGGGGAATGGGAACGGGAAGAATTAATTTATATAATGAATTTACTGACGACTGACAAACCATAATATATATATGATATATTCAATGTGACGAGATAAAAAACCCTTTTTCCTTGATAATAGAATTTTAAAGCACATTTTCAAAGTTTTTTGAAAATTATGTATTTAAAAATTCGATAAAAATATAGTCAGCATTTCGTCAGAGTCTCTTGCTTTCGTCACAGCACGTTTGTTCTGTTGATCAGCCCCATATTTTTTACAATCACTCTGACTAACAAACTTCAACCTAAAGCTCAGAAAAATGTACTTCAAATCGTTCGTATCATTCGTACTTTAAGTTTTTATTCTTAGATCCAGAATATTCGTTCTTCAAATCAGGCCTTTTTATCCCTTTTAAAGCCTGTCTTCCTTAACTTATGAGCATTATAATGCTATATATATAATATATTTAATCTCTATTGAGAATAAACTTCTTGAATTTTTTTCTTTACTTTTTAATTTAAAAAGCACTTTCTATTAGTTAAAATTTCAGACTTTTAATTTTCTTGCCTGTAAAGAATAAACATAAATTCTAATAAATTTGTTCTTGAAATCGTCCGTTTCATCGAAATTGGCTATGGATCCTTCGTAGAGCTGTGAAGCTATCGATAATGGCGACAATCGATAATTTCGATAGTTCGGTACTATCGATAGTACCATGATGCTTTTTCCTTCCTATATATAGTTTAAAAAATCGATAATGAGACACAAAGCAAAAAAATCGATAACTCGATAGTAATATTGTTAGTTTTACATCTCTTATCCTTGGTTTAAACAAGGGAGACACAAAGCAAAAAAATGAATACCTCGACAGTTATATCGTTAGTTTTGGAGCTCTAACCCTTGGTTTAAACATAACTTTTGAGGTAAATTTGGTGTCGCAATTTTTAAGTTTTTTTCCTAGCTCTATTCGACATTCGAGGTTTCGTGTGTTGCGAAGTCAGCAAGTCGCATATTACTAGGGAACTTTGCTTCCGATCGATATGAATGGTAACATAAATTAAAAGTTATTACATATTGGTTCAGAGTCCCGCACCAATTTTGAAATATATAATTGAGTTCATTGAACTGTATTCCACAAAAGAGTCAAAATAGACTGTCGAGGAACTTTGAACCGATATTTAACTTTAACGTCGTAACAAGCTGTGAAATTCTATATCAGTAAGATTACAATGTTGTACCGCTGAAGTACAACTTTTGGAGATGTGACAAATCATATCCGAAATAATAAAGCAAAATCAAGTTCCTAACTTAAAAACTTAGATGACCAAGTCAAAAGCCGGAAGCTCCTTGCACTAAAGATAAATTCTTTGTCTTTTTTATGATCCGCTAAGTTTCAATTCGATTCGAGGGAAATTCGTTACACGTTAATCGTGTCAATATTTTGATTGAGCAGAAAACAAAATGTATTATTAATTTGTTTCGAAAAAGGTTCAATACCACATTGAGATTCCCAAATCTTTTAAGCACTTACTTCTTGAACATTGGTATTCGGATTTGTACTTCCAACATACGTACATATAATTATGTAGTTTTGATCAGAACATGTATATTACGATAGGGCTACAGCCGGAAATGCTGACTGCCTCCTGCTGTTGTTGTTGTTGTTATTGCTATTATCCACACTGGAGCGCCCTTTTGACTTAATAACACACAGATTAGGCCATTTTATCAGTAGGTGTACACACAGAAGAGCAACCAAAAAGAACAGAAAAAAACATGCCGTTCAAAGATCATAAAGCAGCATTTGTTTGCCTTGCCTTTGGGCGCTTTATCGGATTGCCTTCCTTGCATTCTGATTCTTGATTCTGTTCTTTTGTTAAGTGTTTAGTTCCAATGTTTGGTTTACCTTTTCGACGTTGCTCTTGCCGTCGTGCTCTGCTCTGCCCTGATCTCTCAGGCCTAAGGTGGCGCTAAGTAACAAAGTAGCAGGAAAGAGCGCAGCATGTTGAACATTTTCGAGAACAAGTAAGCGAAGTGGAAGAAGAAGCCAAAGAATTGAACGGAAACGTAACAAACGGTGCAACGAACTGACTGACTGACTGACTCTCTGAGGTTCCAAGTCCCGAACGAGGACCACCTGCAATGTGCTGATAAACACACAAAACGAATGACTTTGTGCTCGTCGTTGATAAATGAAGACGCCGGCGCTACCCATAAACACACACACACAGAGACCCACGCACGTATAGTCGTAAAATGCCGTAAATTGTGTATTGTATGCCGAGTGGACCCATCCATGTACCTAGGGCCTACGGTGGGCGGCTTAGGGGTTACCTTTTGATACCTTAGTTGCATTATCATCGTTGTATCTTCTACTTCAAGTGGCTGCTGGACGACTGCTTTGCGACACACAAGCACATACCTACACTGAGCAAAATTTCGGTGCATTTTGTGTTAAATCTATTAACGAACGTACATTTTTTTTAAAGTTTTTTTAAGCAAATCGGGTGACATACTAACCCTTATAGCTAATACGACAATCACACATTCAAAAACCATTATGGAATATACTTTCATCTCAAGATTATTTGAAAAATACACACTGAGACTTATTTTGAAAGGTAGTGTGCTAAAAATATCTAGTAAACTAAGCTCTCCAATGTAGTGCTAGACAGCTCTTAAAAAAGTTATTAAAGAAAATTGTGGCAAGAGCGTCTAGATAACGAACCAGGTGTGCTGATGCAGCCGCTTGTCCTCTTTTTATATACTAATAGTTCAGTCTAGGCAGACTTTGCAGCTATGAGAGTGACTTGCGTCGATCTCTCTCTTTCAGACTCTCACAAGAATAGATGGACGACGCGACAGCATAAACATACCAGCATAGATATATCTTGGTCTAGACAGACCGTCAGCTATCTGCATGTAAAGCGGGAATGTCACTTGCAGTCGGGCTTGGATTTTATATGTGTTTAAGGTTGGCCCGCAAAATCTCTTTCGACCGAATTTCAACCCAAACCAATTTTTTGATACTCCACATATCTTTTTAGACCGAATTTCAATCTAAAAGCAATTCATCAATGAGACAAAACTATCTTTGAAAGCTTGGGAAATCTAACAAGTAAGCATCTGATCGACAGATTTTTTCAGAAAAACAGCCTAGAGATTTCTAGCACCAGTATCATCTGAAATCGAAAACCCGAGCGACCACCCTATATAGTGCAGGAATCACAAGTTTTTGAGAAGCTGGTACACAGTTTAAAAACTTCAATTAAACACGCAAATTTTTTTGGTCAATTTGTGACGCCACTTTGGGTTGACTTTTTGTCATAAGGGAGCTAACAATCTTTCAAATTTTGTTGACTTGCCAACAGACCGTTATTCAATACATTCTTAAAGGGAAATTATAGGCAATAGTCAAAAGAGTGGCCAACCCTGACGAAACTGCCTTACATATCAAAACTTGCATTCTGAAAAGTCCCAACGCACACGACTATTTCTCTCAGTGTAGTTATCTTTATTGTGTGCATGTAATTTGATTGCTTGCATGTAAACGGCCAATTGTTTATCTCGTTTATCTTTGATGATAGATCTTGTTGTAATTGTTCTTGTTATTGTAGTTGTAAGTTTGTTGCACAGCTTGTCGTCTTTCCTGTTATTCGAAAGTGTCCTGCTGTTTTGCTTCTTACGAAAACCATCAATTGATGCAACGGACAGTGTACAACTCTGGACTACCTTCATTCATAAACAAAGCAGGCAAAATGTTTTCGTTTTATATCCCTAATGAAGTGGAAATTAACATGGCAACTTGACCGATGGCCCGTCGAATCGCTTTGTTTTCAGGTCTTCTTCTGCCCTTCTCTTTTGGCAGCACTTCGAACTCTGCTCAAGTAATCCGATATCGAAATTGCAATTTGTATTTCTAATTTATGCGCAAAGCAAACGTTTTTTTCATATATTTTTTATTTTATTTTATTGTGAAACTATCAAATGAAATTAGAGAATAAAATGGTTAAGACAAAAAAAAGCTCACTCAGTAGCCAGCGAGCCGCGACAGCAACGTCGGAGCTGATTAATCACAGATTAGGCGCCAGAGCGGCACGTGTGCGTTGGAATGGGAATGGCAATGTGATATAGTAGGTACGCTTAACAACAGCAAAAATGTTGATCCGACGAAGCCCCCCGAACAAAATCCAACTACAATGTAATGATTTTATAGATGAAATTTCGAATTTTTAAGAATATATTTGAAATTCGAATTGAATGTGTTGGTGTTTTATGAATGAATAGATGTTAGAAAACTTGCGTAATCTTTCTTCGAAAGTGCTTTTAATTGCTGTTTCATGAAATGCCTAGTTTAAAGACTGGATTTTCGATTTCCATTCGTGCTCTTAATTACGATTCCGTTTTCGATTTGTTGATTCAACACCTTTGTGTTGAGTGGCTAGAATGAGGAGTTTTTTAAATAGATAGCATATAAGACGCACCACGTAGAATGTCCTCTCCTCTGCTATAATACATTTTTTGTTGTTTCATAAAAGTCGGTTAGCAAAAAGAGCTGATTTGGTTTGGTGGATTTCACGTTTTCGGATTTTCTGCTTGCTAATATTTTAAGACTATACTCTCAACGGCTCATAACTTTGACACTAAATATAATGCCACTAAAGTCAATGAACAAATTTTTAGTTGTTCTTCATATTGAAGACATACGGCTGTCACGTTCGTAGCAATGGAAATGTTCACACATGCCGAAAAACTTTCAGTCCAGTTCTGGCCGTCGATTTGGTTTGAAGAGTCAATTTGATCCCATTCCGATTGTTTTTCTTCATATTGAAAACGTACGACTGTCACGTGCGTAGCCATGCAAATGTACAAACACATATGGTACAACTTACAACCTTAGAAAGGCCTTTTCGGCTGTCGATTTGGTTTTAAAATTCGCTGCCATTCCAAGTCGAGGTGTTTAGGATTTCGAGTGAGTTCGAATCGTTTTCGTATCGAATTCTTTTGAATCTATTCTAAACGTATCTTTTAGGCTGTTTCCCCTAAAGTGTCGAGTATTTTTGCTGAATGTCCAACCACGGAACAGTTTTGTGGAAATCCTGCACAGAGTACTTGAGGCATTAAAACTTCGTACTTGAATTAAAGGAAACTATGATCGCCCATGTGGTGAGCGGGTTAGAGAATACCACCTCAGCAGATCAAAGCTTGTCGTATGAGGCGACTAACAATGACACTGGGTTCTTTACATCAGTCATAACCCGACAACGGGGTTGATATGGCCTGTTAAGAAGATAAAGAAGATTTTCGAAAAATACACCTTGACGATATTCAATGACGTTTTCGTAGTTAATACGGTTTTGAAGACAACATTTACCTTATTTCGATTTCGAGATATAGCTATTTGAAGCTTGAAAAGCCAACTGTGTCCGATTAGCTTCCCCTTGCTACCAATCACAATCATAGTTCCGGGTCTTTCAGTAAGGGCAGGCAGTTTATTGTCTAGATCAGTTTTTGGAACTTTTACTCTTATATTATTTTTGGTCGTTATTTGAAATTTGACTGTACGCTGCGACATCTTGGTCCGAAACGTGATCATATATCTTTCGATAGCTTTAATCAGAAACTTGAGTTGTAATTCTATAAGTTATTCGAATTGCTTAGTGTTGTTCGCTGCCGTTTTGGCGCTAATCAACCCTAACCCACTAAAGACCATCTAAACTTCACTTAAGATGCACTTACCCAAAAGACTCTCAGCGGCTGTGACCAACTGCATATGAATCATGGCCAAAACGATGACGGTAAGAATTGTGGCCAGCAGCTTGCGTTTGTGTATTCGCCTAAGACTTTTTCTCGAAGAACCATATCTGGGCGGCGTGGTTCTTGCTGTCGTCAATAGTTGTTGTTGTTGCTTTTGGCCACTCGAAGACGCACAACATTTCCACTTGCCGCTTGATTTGCAACACATTTTCACAAATCGCTGGCAAAGTTCGTCAGAAATATGCATCAATTTTAACTAAGCACTGATTTATATAGCTATTGTTGTTGTTGTTGTTTTTACAGTTGTTCTCAAAGGGAATACAAATGGATCTGAAATTTAATAGAGAAGATAGCGAACAAAATTAATGAAAGTTTAAAAATACACGCAATATTTTCCTAAAATTAAAATTGTTTAGAAATTTTGCAGGTGTTTTCAAAGTTGCGGCTATTTTGGTGGCAAATACAATAAGCCAGCGTATTGCAACATATGCCTATGAGCTAGACATTTAGCGTCATAAAGTATCTGTCAGATACAGATACAAGCAAAGCGGTGTCAACAGAAGCGCCTAAAACATTTGTTTTCATCTTTTATGACGATGTGTATCAAGCTGAATCCGCGTTAGCTCTCGATTCAGGTATTTGTTGTAGTTGCTGGTGTAGTTCCAAGAATCATGCCAAGGCATCGCTGAGATTTGCCAATAGATTGGTAGTAGCGCCATCTGAGATGCTCTGTCATAGTTAGTAGTAGTCTCTGACTGCCAGTCAGGCGCTACGTTCGTCGTGCGCTGGGGTTCATATAGCTAGGTCCGTGTCTATTTGTCTATTTGGCTATTTGTCTATTTGTCTTTATGGCGGCAGTTTGTCGCTTGTTAGGTGTTAGTGTTAGACAACTTGGACATAATTAGTTTTGATTTTGGGAATGTGTGTGTTTGCGTGTGTGTGTGAACAGGTACACAAGGCAGACAACCGACTGACAGATATGAACACTATGTGTGGTGTTCTTTGTTGTACGCTGGGTCATAAAAATGTTAATGTTTTTTGACTGGCGCCAGCCAATATTGTAATGTTTGTTTGAGTTATAATTAATTTCATTTTTTATACCAAAAAAAATGGTAGACGGTGTATGTGTGTGTGTGTGTGTGCGTACAAGTCGCATAATTTTTATTATTTGTCTTGTTAAGCGTCGCTGTATAAAAAATGAAAACAAATCCAATTTGCCAAAGTTTATTGATTTCCTGCTTCAAAGTGGCGCCAAAAAGTGCCGCTGCTCCAAGTGCCAAAGTCAAACAAGACAACTGAGCACAAGATACAAACACGGATCCATAACTTCTACCTATCCACTACAAGATGCTTAATGCACACACACACACAAACACACACACACACATAGGCGAATGTGAATCAGCTGAAATACTGGCACACCCTAATCTTCATTTGCATTAACTTGCATGCATCGGACGGGCAACTTGGCATGCCAAAAGCGGTGCTTGACCTAACAATGTTATAACAGACACTCAATTAAAAAATTGTCACGCCGCCTGATAACAGCCTATATAGCATACACATATATATATATATATATATGCTCATTCCTTCAATTGATAAGCACCACAAATAAACATTTATAGCATGCATATGTAGCGGTAAAAAAAAAACACACATTTGAACTCGCTTATATGGAGCATACCGCCCCGGGTGAAATCTAAGCTGAAATCGACTGTGCTGATTATATTTAATTTGTCATTCCAAAATGATGCTTTTTTTTTCTTATTATAGTTTATTAATGCTTAATATTTTAATATATGATAATGATCTTAATCAGAAACCATGATACTATGTATTCTAGTGGTACACTTTTCGAAACAAAAAAAAAGCCATAGCAAAGTCCAAACTATTGTGCAAGGCATGCAACCAGTTTGGTAACCAACTCGTTGAAACCCGGATCTTTGAACTTTTTCTGTGAATTGGAGTGCGACTGCGAACGGAACTAACGCCTTAAGTTACAGTTGGAACACACACACATTTTGTCAATTGATATGACTAGATTAGTAGGTGTTCAAATTTGAACATTTGATTTTTAGGACTTTATTTTACAAGCCCTTCCCTTAGCTTATAAAATTGGTAGCTACTGTAGCTTACTGTTACCGTTCCAGTCGCTCTTATGCTACCCCTAAACAGAGCAATCTGCTGCACAACCGCGTTATGTTTCGGTCGCGAGCTGTACAGCAGATTGTTATTTGTATGGGTTGTTTTAGGAGCCTGCTACACGGTGTGAGCTTTTCATGCGGTTTTTTCTCGCTTCGTTGTTAGGCGCGGTAATATTGACCGTAATTCCCCCCATACAAACAGCAATGGGTTTGCTAAACGCTTTGATTATTTGATTGATTGATATTTTGATTTTACACCGCGGGTTGGCCAACCGATTGCTGTGTGCATGGGGGCGTAAGTTGTCTCATATGCAACCCTATAGACTCATGCGTATTAATTGTACTGTACCTCACAGTCCCAAGAGCGGACCATCAGGACCTGCCACTTAGTGTAGCAGGCGCTGTTAGACCGTGTTTAGCCGGACAACTGGGGCTGGCGTTCTCGATGTTAAAGTCGAGAAAGTCACCTGATTTGGATGGCTTTACTGGGGAGATGTGCAAGAGTGCTTGGAAAGCTATTCCAGAGTATTTGTATGAGCTTTTTAGAAGGTGTCTATGTAAAGGCTTTTTTACGAGGGAGTGTGCACATACATAGTTGTGCTTTTAAAATCGCCTGATAGGATCAGGAGTAACCCTCGTTCCTCTACCAGTTCTTGGAAAAGTTCTGGAAAGAGTTCTGATAGAATGGCTTTAGGAGCAGGTAGGTGCTCAAATGTCCAACAAACAATTTGGCTTTAGTCAAGGCAAAAATGTAAAGGACACATGGGCGCTCGTATGTCCTGGGAGTATTTGTCGATTTCAAGGGGGCGTTTGAATTCCTATGTTGGGATAAAGTGCTGATCCAGTTAGGAGAAAGTGGGTGCCAGGAAATAGCCCTATGAAAGAGCTATCTCTGGTAGAAGGGATCAGATGACACAGTTAGCGTAGATGTGGTTCTTGGCTGTTCGCAAGGTTTCATCTGTGGTCCATTTATTTGGAACCTAATGATGGAGAGCCTTAGGTATGCATCAGAGGTTAAGTACCTGGGTATCACCATAGGTAAAAGGATGTGTTTTACACCTCAGATCACGCATCTCAGGATGTAACATTTGTTGGCAGACGCCCAGATTTTGGGTTCTGCCTTAGTTTTGGGTTCTTATTAACTGGACATGGGTCCTTTAATGCATGATTGCATGCGACGGGGTTGCATGATAGCTCGGAATATTTCTGTGGGACTGCAGTGGCAGGCAGTTATTATCAAAAGGTTGAGTCATTTTTGTTTTTAATATTTCTTTACCATCAATATTCGAAGAGTACCAACAATTATATGTTATTGGTAAGCGACATTATTTGCATGTTAGATTTCTTAGAAATCGTCAATAAACGCAAATAAGTTTAATACGCAATAACGTTGTGACCTTATTGAAATTGTTCCAAGAATCCATTTTCTACAACAAAGAGCACACTATTAAAGAAACTGATTAGATTTCTAAGAAGTGCACAGTACTATCTTAAAGAGATTTCCGGTTCGTACTTACAATGTGTGCAACAATTTGCAACAAAATAACAAAACCAGGGAAATGAAATCAAATTAAACCGAAAATTCATCCCTAAGCAAAACAGACAATGCAGCAGTATTTCGAGTGAAAAAGTGAAATGTTATGGATTTTAGTATTTTAATACCATATTGTATGTAAATTATAAGTAAACGCATCTTTTTTTTCGAATTAAGATATAAATTGTAATGTTTGCAGTCTAAACATAGAGGGAACTTATTTTAAGAAGCAACCACAGTTCTCATAGTGTTTGAAACATATAACTAAAGCTCAAGGCTTATTACAGAGAAAAATTTGTTAGATTCTTGAAAATACTGATTAATACTATGAAAAAATTACACTCTGTTGTAATGTCTAATCAAATCCCAATGGCACAAAACTAAGTGCCATTTAGAATAAAAAAAACATCAAAACTACGCAATTTGTATTCATTTGTAGTAGATCTCAAGGGCTGCCATTGAAAAGTTGAGTTTGTGTTGATTTCTGGACCAAAAACAAAACACACACAGATGTGGTTCTTGAATGCTCCCCCCGAAAAAAAACTGAAGCTTATCTGCTTGGGTTCTCCATGGCCAAATTTTTTTTTTTTTTTGGAAATTTGTAATTCGGGGTTGTTGTACATTTAAGTGCACAAAGAGTTGATTTCAAGAACTTTCAACTCGAGGTTTGCACTTGAGCGCAACACACAGACATTTTGTAAGCCCTATTGGCGATTTGCACTAAAAATAGATTGGAATATGGGATCAAGTTTGCAAGAAAGGAAAAAAAACACAAACAAAATTAGTAACGTTTTTTAATTTGAAACAAGTTGCTATATACGCTCAGGTTCAGGTTTAATTGGTCGGCCAAAGGCATTAAATGGCGACGACGACAAAGTCGTGCTAATATAAAGCTCTTACGGCAAAATGCCACCGACTATCGACCTGCCGTCGCTTAATGATTATAGGTTTCATATGATCGGACAACGCTTAGAATCTAACGCCAACGCCAAGCTGGCGTCAACGACGACAGCGCCAACGACAGCAACAATGGAAACAGTAATTAAGGTAAGCGCCTAAGTGCCGCTTGCATGTCAACCGCAACGCGAACGGCAGACGGAAGGATGGACGGACGGTGGGACGGACGGACGGACGGACGGACGGACGGAAGGAAGGCGTAGCTCATATCGCCCAGTTCCTCTGGGGTCGCGTACACCAAGCGTGCACTTAATGACTTAAGGGTCCGTGCCTGTAAATTGCATGGTTCTACCTATATATCTAGTAGTATGGATGGCTGCTGCTGCCGCTTCCAAAGGGTTACGAAATGCGTTTATGAGCTGCGACTCGGACTCGGCTGCAGACGTTGTCTAGACTTGGTTAGCACAGCCTTTGAGCCTATCACACCTTCAATCGTTGCACTAGGAAATTCCACTTAAGCGTTGACCATTAGCCATAGGCCAGCGGCTGCGCCTGCGCCTGCGTGCTGCCAATTACTCGTCTCAGCTTTATGGCCATGTAGCAGTGGTAGTAATACCCGATGCTTGGCTTTAGCTGCTGACGTTCTCTTAATTCAATTAATAGCGAATTGCTGTGTACTTTTGAGCACAAATTTCCAAAACCATTAAGCCAAGATCACTCGTAATCCGCATAGAGCATGCGCCGCTCATAAACAAATGGCGCCAGCGTTCACTGGCCAGATTTGCAAATCATGCAAAACTACTACAAGACAACAACCAGCAACAACAACAACTCTAGCTGGACGGACACAACGATTGAGCTGCGCACGATCATTGAGTCTGCGTCTCTGGGATTCGGTTTGGGCCCATTTGCCGATCGCAAGCTGCCAGATTGGCAAACTAATTTCAATGTATTTGCATATTGTTGGCAACAACCAAAACAACAACAATGAGCAGGCTAAAACGCACATTTGTCAAAATACTAGTTGTTATTGTTGTTGTTGTACTTTAGGGCCAAGACAATAAATGTGATTGCTACAATTTCATACGACAAAACGTGTTCGCATTGATTGTACAACTATTACAACGTTTATATCGCAATATCATATTACGATAATTAAAGACAAATTGCACGCATAAACGCTACAATGCTCCATGAATATTTATTTATGACAAAGCTTATCTAATAATACCAGGCAATATGTGTTTTAGCACTATAAAATTTGTCACGAAAGTTTACAGCGATTTGCTATAACAATTTACGTTAAAAAAAGCTGATCACAGTAATTTTACACGAATTTACTATATCACAATAGCCTATAAGGAAACCAAACATATGCGTGATCTGCAGTTTGTCACGAAAGTTCCTAATGTTTATCACTGTTTATCACGCTATGATCAACAGACAGTTGAAAGCCAGTGTACAACTAACATTACAACATTGCTAGCACAGACATACAGGTAGCTCACTAATACTGGACGCATTTGCAACGCGAAAAAACGCTGCAAATCTGTACAAATATGTGCTATTACTCCAGGTAAAACGCAACGCTGAGAGCACTACCAGCTCTTAGAGAATCTGTTTAGGTTAGGTTGCAATAATTCCATAGAAATACACTGAAAAGTAGTTGATGGGATCCAAATGTATCAAACGTTATGTCCAAAGCATACTTACAGTAATACGAGTACTAGGGGGCTCCGTCCCCTCCTTCTCTTTCTTATCCTCTTCCTTGTCCTCTTTCTTCTTCCCTTTCCCTTCCTTCTCTTTTCCTCTCTCTCTAAGTCCAGCTGCCGATATTTGTATCAATATCATCCTCTCCTCTTTCCCATCTTCATCCTTTTCCCCTACCTCTACCTATTCCTCTTCCCGTTCCCCTTCCGGTTCCCCTTCCCATTCCAATTATTAAGTGTTCCGACAATGGAACATATAAAATATTTCTTAATATACGTAATTTTGACAACATTTATCTTGATTTCGAGCACAAAGTTCTTGATAATTTTTCTCATTGCAGTCTATAAGCTCTTGAATTGAATGATTTAATAGTGCAAGATTGTTTATTTCATTATTTTTCATAAATATAGCATATATTTCATGTTACTTTTCTATAAGCAAGAATATCAGCGATAACGCGTTAAGAGGGGCATAAACATAGCATATTCGATATGTAACGGCGCATTCGATATGTAACTTTCATGAAAAGTTTGTTTTGAAAATTGCATATATAAAACGTTATAAGCGATAACGCGATGAGTGACGCATGAGCTTAGCATATTAGATATGTAACTTTCGTAACAAGTTTGTATTGGAAATTTCGTTCGTTACACAAGGATATAAGCGATAACGCGATGAGTGACGCATGAGCTTAGCATATTAGATATGTAACTTTCGTAACAAGCTTGTATTGGAAATTTTGTACATTACCCAAGGATATGAGGAGTGGCGTATAAACTAAGCATATTCGCTATGTGACTTTCGCAACAAGTTTGTTTTGGATATTTCATATATACCAGGATGTAAGCGATAACGCGATGAGTGACGCATAAACTTAGCATATACTATATATTATTGGCTGTAAGACCTCAGTCACCGTTCCCATCTTGAACGTCATTGTTATTGCCCAACCAAGTATCAACTGTAAAGACAATCGGCAGGAGAAACACAACCAACAACAACAACAAAAACAGTTAACAAAATTTATGCTCAAAGCCATAAATGTCAGGTATTTCAGGTATTGGCTAAGAAAAGGGCCACGCCAATGCAGACATCTATCTCGCTGCGTTTTAGATTGAAAAAAAAAAAAAACAAAAAAAAAGTTGAATGCAGCCGCAAAATCACAGAGCTCTGCCACACACGGGCCAACATATTACTAATAAAGCCACAAAACACAAAGCTAACAAAGCTATTAGC
Organism: Chymomyza caudatula; assembly: GCA_035041775.1. Taxonomy (NCBI): domain Eukaryota; kingdom Metazoa; phylum Arthropoda; class Insecta; order Diptera; family Drosophilidae; genus Chymomyza; species Chymomyza caudatula. Next base: position 613,207 of record JAWNKW010000034.1, on the reverse strand, counting down.
CATTATTGTCGTTGTTGTTGTTGTCCTCATCATCATTATTATTATCATCATTATCATCGACATTGTCATTCCCGTTCCCGTTCTCGTTTTTGTTGTGTTGTGTTCTTGCTGTCGTACCCGCCCAGTTTTGTGATCCTGATGACTTTAGTCTTTCAGATTTTAATTCTCTGTCTCAGCGCCACGCTTTGGGCCCTCGAAATATTTCCACGGCTTTAGTTCAGGGCCACACTTGGCAAAAAGACATCAAATTTATGTACAATCAAGAACACCATTAAAATCGCTTTATTATTAGGTTTTATGCCAATGCATAAAAAATAAGCTAAAAACTATGCAAAAATTAACTATAAGCATACTTAATCAAAATCACACTTGGGATTTGAGTGGGACACTTGAGTTGTTATGGCATATTGTATAATAACGGTATTATAATCAAAAAAAAAAAGTTATATGTACTTTTTTATGATTGCATCATAAAAAAATTCATAAAACAAGATTAATGCTGCAATTGAAATAAAGCTTAAAATTTGTTTTTGATATACTAAAATTTCGAAAATTCCATGCTACTATTAAGGATGCTGGAGTAGCGATGACCTTGAGAAGTTTTGGCAAAATAAGTTATGGAACAATCATTTAAAGCTAAAAGGAAAAGTATTTCATAGTGATTACGGCTTGTTTTATTGCGAACTCAGTTATTTGGCGTACACATGATACGGAATGCGACAAATCGAACTTTGTCTTTATATATACGAGGGATTCACAGTATTCTTGGAATTTGCAACCTACAAGTTGCTAAACTCACTTGCTTTTTAGCATACTGGGCTGGACGTACAAATTTCGCGCCTTCAGGCAGTTTTAGAAATGACAATTAGAGCAAATCAATGGTAGAATACGATGCTTCGATATCTTGATCGTAGATACTGAGGGGCTGTTCATAAATGACTCTCCGCCTTGTCAAAAATAGTAATGTGACGTCACAAATCGTGCAACTAAAAAAAACAGCTGTCAGCATTCCTAGAAACTTAGAATAGAATATCAACTGAATCATTGCAGATAGGATGCTCTTATAAAAGGGAAAGGTAGATATTTGAAGTCAATAATTTAAAATTTGATGCAAGATCTTTGATGGATTTCTTTGAATTCGCAAGAAAAGTAAAGATGTTATGAAAATATAAAGATTGTTTTTCATTTTCACACGCTGTCGGAACACCCCCATCCCCCATCGTCACAAAAGGTCACAATTTGAAGAAGCCCCCACCATCGGTGGTGTCGTCATTTATGAACTTACCACTTATTTACCACTTTCTTTTTCATACAAACAATGCTTGCAGAACTTTGTATGTTCTTGATCTTTTTTGTAATTCAGTTGAATTCTGTATTGATTTTAAAGTTTTTCTAACAGCAGATTCAACTTCTGTATCTCTAGATTCACCACATCATATACCTTGCGTGTACTAACAAAATGGGCGGAAAATTTACAGATCGAGTGCTTCAACATTGATGCTACTCACAAGTAACAGAGTTTTCGACTAAATTGGCACACTCCAATGCCCTAGGCACTTGCCAATATGGTAAATCCGGTCCCGTGCAGAGCTGCTATCCTTTGATATTCCGGCGAATATGCCGAACAAAACGTCAAGCATGTGCTCAAAGCTTTGAAGACCTGATTACAACCACAATTATAAGGCACTAGACCAAGGTAGAATAATATAAGGTATGATAACTCAGAGTAGTTGCCTCTTTTCAGGCACCCCAAAATGTATGTATGCATGCGGGCATAAAGCATACACAGCACAAAGCGCATTCACAAAAATATTGGTGCCTAGAGGAAGAAGAGTAATCATACCTTATATTATTCTACCATGCAAGAGAGCATTTGCGTCTATCGAAATCGAAAGATAATCTTATAAAATTTGGCAAGAATGTTGGTTTTGACATTTTATGATGCTTTTCAAAAGCCATAATGAATCCCAGGTCCGTATCTTAAGATATTCAAGGAAAGAGTTATGGAGTATAAAATTCTACACAAATTCGATTCACGGCAATATTTTCTAAAATCAACCATTGGTCAAAATGCTGAAACATCTTATACACAAAAGTATAGGCTGAGCTCCGTAATGAGTTTTGTTCTAAACGCTACCAATGCTTAATCTAGTTTTAAAGCACTTGAAGGAAGTATGATTAAGCATTTGATTGCTATTTTTTCAGCAGAATCTTTTCATATGAGTCACAAAACTAGAGTTGAAAAACAATTGACTTTTTGAGTTAAAAAATAATATTAGCAAATTGTCAAAATGATTTTTTCGCTTTCATGTTCTGTTTTTCAGTTCATTTGAAATGACTTATTAATAAACTTTATCCCATATACGAGCATATACAAGGCATGCTTGAAATTTGAGTATTATTAGCAATTTTACCGCAAAATCTAAAAATAGCTCAAAACAATTAATTGATACACAGACAAGAAAAAAAAAAAAATTGTTTGCCATGAATATGAATTTAAGCTTTTGCATATCTATATTTATAAGCGTAGAATCGTTTGTGGGCAGAACGATAGGCAATCGATGGAGCCAACGTCTAAGGGACGGACAGATCGACCAACTGATTGAGTGACTTATCGACTGATCGGAATTTATGTTGTACGTTGAGGAAGCCGCCTGGCAAATGCGGGGCCAAAGTTGGGCGTGGCATGTGCAGGCAAGGCTGTCACAAAAAATGTGATGGAACAGAGTTTGTGTCAATGGCATAGTTTATGTAGGTATTTCTATAGATTGTTATTGTGTAATTAGTTAGGCGAAAGTTCATTAAATAATGTGTAAATATGTGAAAACCGGATTTATTGATTGAAGATGAATACAACAACAAACAGCTATAGCTGTAAACAATTTTTGGGCAAAAGAAACAGCTAACAATAACAACAGCAACAAGAAGAAGAAGAATAACAATATGCCAAAAAAAAGTTAGACGATATACGGGAATTCCAGCGTGTGACGCGCAAAACCCGAAAGTTTTATTGTTCATGGGCGCTTGTCAAATTTGTTTAATGACAATGCAAAAAAAAAAAACAAAAAACAGCAATAAAAATAAACGACAACAAAAATGTGTTGTCTATGTTATTTTTTTTTTTTGGTTGCAGTGTACGTAAAATAATTGTCTAAATAAATTCAATTTTACATATTTTAAACATCTATATATCTAAAAATTAAGCCTAAAAAAGTTTTGTGCTCACTAAACTCGAAAACGCGTGGACCGATTTCAACCAAATTTTCACACATTATAGAGAGTATTAGGGAGAAGGTTTATGTGAAGTTTGGACGAATTCCAATTATAAAGCCAAAGATATCGACAAAAACTATTTTCCATATAAAACATACTAAATGTGTTTCTACTTATATAGTAGGCAAGATTTAACATTCACAACTTTGACTTGAGGTAGAGGATATTAAGATATTGGTACCAATATCCGCAGCTTGACTTAGTATGAAGAAGAGAGAGAGAAAGAGAAGGAAGAGGAACCCCCTTTCCGTTCCTGGGAACGGGAAGAATTAATTTATATAATGAATTTACTGACGGCTTTATCAATGAGCAGCGGAGCGCACGGGTTCAGCTAGTATTTATATAAATATTTCTATTTTTTTTGAGTTAGACAAAGTCACAGCTTTTTTTTTTTTGTTAACTGTTTCTCTAGTCTCTTTGAGCCAAACACCCCGCGACTGTGCCCTGTGACGTTGACAATTATTATTCAATTATCAAAATGGTTTTCACGAACAAATTTTATGATTAACACGCAAATGTGAATTGCTTGCATATTTTCGTTGTCGTTGTTGTTGTTGTTTTTGCCATATGACACACATACACACACGCACAGACACAAACTTATACCAATTTTATAGACAGACTTGCCATGTTCTATTATATTTTGCCTTTTTTGCTGAAACCGAATATGCAATAAAAAAAAATAAAAAAATAACACTATGAAATTATAATAAAAATTCTTGTGCCATGATTCATTCATTGTATGCATGACTTTATGTTAGTGTTTTACAACACTGCATGTGTCATTTCGCTGGAACTGCATTCTTCTAGACAAGTTTCACGTCATTGCCTTTGGTTCGTTGCCAGAGTCTTTCGTTTTGGAGTTCTGCTAAATCGATCTATTCTTTAGTTATAATCGATAACACTTGGAATATCTGTTTATTTGGCTTTTGATAGGCTGCTACAACTAGCATTACATATTTATAGCTAAAAAAATGACTTGTTGGACTTCAATTATGGCTGGCTCGCTCTCTCCCTCTCTCTTTCTTTGACACTTCTTCTTCTTCCCGCTTGCTTCGTGACAACTATGAAAAGTGTCTGCGACGAGTTAACAAGAACAATGTAGATTTGAGCAATATCAATATTCAGATCAGGCACCATGTTAACTTGTTCTTAAAGCTATACACAAAGCACCTATAAATTACCAAGCCTGTACTTAATTCAAAATCCGATTTCGATTTGTGGAAACACACACTTTTCTTATTTTTTTTTCGTGTGAACTACGCAGTTATATCAATAGCTTAATATCGGCAACGGGTGTGGGAACAGGATTATATCTATCTATCGTCTACATATATATGAATGAATCCAAAATTGTGTATGTAGCCGATGTTTTAAAAAATGGTTCAGTTAAACGTAAATCGGCTTGATCCATTTTATAGCTCTTAGAATGAGTAATGGAAAAACTTTCATTTTGCTATACAAATATCGTTAAACTACAAAAAATTACACCAAAGCTCGGAGTCTTCTTTATTTTTTTCCCCAAAACTGTGTACAAAGTATGAAATGAGACACCTGTCACAATTGGTACCAATATCAGCAGCAGTATAAGGAAGAGGAATAAGAAGAGGGAGAAAAGGAAAAGAGGAGGGAATAGGGGGAGGTGGTGGATGAAGAGATGGATGAAAAGAAGGTGGATGAGTTCAGGAAGATATTGGTACCATTATCAGCAGTTGGACTGGTTATGAGGAAAAGAAAGAGAAAAGAAGAATAGAAGAAATGAAAGAGGAAGATTAAAGGAAAAAACAGGAAGGAGAATGAAAAAGGTAAGAAGAATATGATCTACCTCGATTGGGACACAGGGGTTGGCGAGCGGAGCGAGCATAGGACGGAGCCCCCTAGTATAATATCGGGTATAAACAGGTCTAGATAAGTGGTGGCCAAGTCATTGGTAGAACGGGGTCCAGCTTCTGATTACCATTGACTTGGAAATAGCCAGGGTGATCGCTATCTCTACGTTAACTTAGTTGTCGCACAACTTCGGTGTATGAACCCCTGGTTAGCAGCTCTAATCACCACTTGATGTAAGTGTTAAGATATTTGTATCAACTTGATACTATCAAGGCTAAATTCTGCAACTTCAGCCGGATTTGCGAGCAGGTTCTGACGCTGGACATCGTCTATGAACGTTGCACAGCCCAATTTTGTGTGGCAACGTTGAAAGAGGGGTATCGTTGATCCCATGGTCATACAATTCAATCTTCACGAGACTAACTAGAACAACTGTCTACGGCTCTTTGCGATATAAGGTATGTACCTGGAAGTGTCAGATATCAGCATCCCGATAAGGACATAAGGCTACAGAGTCGCAAAGGCACTGCAGTGGAGAACGCCACCTAAAGAAAAACAGCTTTCTATCGTAAGTTCAAGAAGGCAGAGAGAAAATTTTTCGGAATGATGTAAGGCGGTTTCTCCAAAAGGTGACTTAAGGACTTAGGACCAACATGCGTGCCTGTAGAGATGCAGATGAAAATTTGTTAGTAGTTGAACCGAATGCACTTATGTTGTGAAGCAGAGACTTTTCGCGCCTAATGTTGAGCGATGAAGGGATAACGACGCCTCCGGAATTAACTTGCCTAGAGCGAAATAATCATACGCAATTTAAAAAAATTCGAAGAAAAATTGATTTGAGAGTACTCTATAACTTTTGACCCTTAAATCGTAGAAAGATGCCAGTAAAACAGAAATAACCCTTTTCAAAAGTTATATTTGTCAAAAGTCCACAGACATATTTCTCATGAAGCTTAATGGAATCGTTTATGGGAGTCAAAAATTATCACGATAACGCTTCGTGATAAGGTGTAAATTGTTAAAGTAAACATTGGTTTGAACAAAATACCTTAATTTGAATTCTGCAATGGAAGTATAAGTGTGGTGAACACAAGCATGACGAGAGCGAACTATTCCGAATTGTCGATTACTGTACAGTCATTTGGAACAGTTGTATTCGGAACCGCAGTCCGCAACTAGCCTGAAACTTTCTGTATGCAATAAAAATTTCCAAGTTTATGTCATGTTTAGGTGTACAATTGATCCTAACAGTTGATGTGTTGATTGTACTCTCGACTAATTCATTACTTTTAATTTATCTTTTTGTTAAATTTATTTACTCCGCTTTTCAATCATCTATTACCAAAAAAATTTGTGCTTGAGTTTGGCTTGAAGCGCGTACATTTTTCGAATAATTACGTTTATAACGTTTGGTCGGCAAGTCTACTAGTCGCTCTGTTAATACCAGAGTCCTCAAATAACAGTTAAAACTTGATCGCTGAAAAACCGAACAAAAATGATTCAACTCGGTTTGGCTCTGAGCCGAACACTTTTTCTCGCTGCGCTTGTGTTCTCGGTCTTGTGCAACTATCCTGAGCGATAAGAAACGGCAATAAAATGTTTTTGCTTGAGCATTGACGTTTTTACCAACACTTTATTCATTGTCTCCGACAATAACCGTTTTTTGCAGACACGCTGAAAAGGTTGACGGTTATTTTGGAACTCTGGTTAAAACTCGCGCATTCACACTTTTCATGACTCACTTTTGTATAGAAAACTACGACATTTTCTAGGATTTGCCGTTCTATAAGATCCATAAGGATATGTAGGGGCAGTTGCTTCTACCTTTTGAAATTCACTCAATTAAGTTCTATTAGTTCAACACAACATGCATATCATTCGTAGTACTCAATGGTGTTCTTTGTTTATCTGATATATCTTTAAATTTTTTGATTTTTAAATTATAACAAGTACTTTATTTGTAGGCATAAAGCTAAAAGTAAGCAAAAATGAAAATGTTTCATATTTTTTATGTTATTGCGTATATTTACATACAAAACACACACACACACACACACACACACACACAGGCACACGCATACACATATGTATAAATGTACATAATTTAAGAAGTTTATGAGCTTTACGCACACAAACAAGACCTTATAATATAGCTATGCTATATAGACGCACACACAGATACACACACACACACACACACACACACTTGGTAATAGTGGCACTAACTGGCAGCGCTTTGATTTCAAAATTAACATATGATTATCACAAATATTTGCTTCCATTTTTATAGCATTTTTATAAGATTCATACATTTTGCATAAAAAAAAAATACAAAAAACAAAAATTTATGAATACAAGCCATTTCGAATACCAACAACAGCTTAACAACATCTAAAATTGAACAAAAACAACAAGAACTACAAAGGGGAGTAAGTCACAAAAACATCAAGTTTAATATACTTTTCCATGTAATCTTTGCTACTAATAGTTAGGATTTGTTTTTGTAGCCTGAATAATGTTTTTTTTTTCCGCTGTCCATTTCATATGGTAAACCCGTACATATGATTAGCTACTTTGCATGTAGCGCGGACTGGTTTTTATGATGGCCAGACATCAATCAAAGAGCAAAGCCCCTTACATTTAATACCATTTGAATAATTTCTATTTCATCAATTGCGACACCTAAGTAAACATGTGTTGGACTTGGACTTTGTCCTCTATGCCTCAGGCATAGATACTTGCCAGGGGTTGCTTATCAAATATAATTGCTTTGCTTTAAGAGCCATTGAAAGTGATGACGAGGTTGTCGTCGCTGTCACTGTCGCCGTCACGGTCGCTGTTTCTGCCAAAGTCGCGACGACGACTGCGACTTTGGCAATCAAAATTGGTTGTGAATTGCGCGAAATGTGTCAGTTATTGCCAAGACGATGGGAAAGTGAAAATCCGTGAAAATAGAGTACCAACAAAAACAAAAGTGAGGCATACGAAGCTCATGTACTCTCTAAGGCGACGAGCACACAGAAAGCGGAACTAAGCCGAGGTGAGCTGAACATGTCAGCGCTGAAATCATTATGTATAGTGTAAGTAAAGGGCGCAGCAGAAATGGGATTTCTCAGTGTAAAGTTCCTCAAAATGAGTTGCCGTGTACTCAATATGCGAACAAGCATTATTGAGTACAAATTTTTTGAAAATACTAGAATTGATGAATTTTACCCAAAATGTTATGTGCTTGCACGGTTTTCATACACGGATTATCTGCGTATGCATCTCTTATATCGACGAACGCAAGTGCGATATTGAAATATGTTTATGTAATGTATGGCTAGAAAGAGCAAACAAGCATTTCTCTCAAAATACCAAAAGCCAACGCAAATGTAGAAGAGAAACCTTAACTATTTTCTATAACTTTAATGCATAATGTTATTGGGGAGTAGTAGATCGCTGAAGTTCTTTTGTGCCGCCTCTGAGCATATAGCCGCCCTATCAATTGTATTTCTAAGATGAACCTAAGTATCATGAATGGTTCCAACAGGATTCGGTCCTCAAGATTTTATACCAGACTAAAGACTTGTTGTGACAAAGAACAGGAACTGAAACAGAAACTGAATTCGGTAGATTTGTGATAAAAACACAAACTGAAACAGAATTTGAATATTTTATAAAGTATGCAAAATATTAAAGAGAGTACAATAATGAATATATTTTTGCGGAGTTGTTTTCTGTGAGTCCACGCACCTGCTTAAAGCAATTGATTTTGGAGCGAATTGTAAAAGCAAAGAAAGTTCCGGAAGTTAATGGGTTAAGGCCAAAAAACATGCGTAGCTACAACCTTCATCATCGACGTTCGCACTAAAGTGCAAGCTATGGAACCCTTTATTCACTTTCGGTAGGTATGATATTACCTTACTAAGTGCAACCCTGCCTACAAGTAGAGAGTTCTTTTAACCCAGAAGCAAATTTCTAAAGGAGGCCCGCAATACCAATACCAATGAAAACACACTGATGAGGGTCTGCATAATTTTCAACCCAGACCCAGATTTACCCTCTCCTGCATACAGGAGCAAAGAACAAAGCCAAAAAAAATAAGATTTTTTTGTGAGAACAAAAGACAAAGTAAAATGGAGGGGTACCTGGGAGAGACAGAGAAGGCGACACTGTTGGAATGTTGGGGAAATGTGAACACAAGGCTTACGATAAACGAGTTGGAAAACATAAAAAGAAGACAGAACATAGAAATAACTCAAATTTGTTCTCATTTGCACAGATGCTATTAGAACAAGCATTTGCATATACCGTTCGGTTATTTTTTCGGTATACCAAGCCATCGTTCTCCATAGCGATAGTATTGATTTGCATAGTTTTTTAGCGACTTCTGTTGTGCTAGTCTACAAGTACATAGTACAAGGGAGTTATCGTCATGTACTTGCTACCGAACACATTCATGCAAAGCTTTGATGTAAATGATTTAAAATAAGAACTCTTATCTTATAAAAGTATCTTAAAAATTTTTTATTCTTCGATAAGTTTCAAAAACAGCTACTTGTTAAGCCAATTTTATGCTACGCATATAAAATGGGTGTTTTGCTTTTTTTTTATCATTAACGGGAATTATGTTAATATTTTTGCGTAAAACTGACCTTGATCGTTGTAGCACACTGTTAAGTTCTACGCCCAATATGCACCTACGTAAGGGTATAAAAATAAATACACCTATATCTTGGCGAATTATCAAAACATTAAATAACAAAAACATAAAATAAGATTTTCATCTCGATATCTCGAATTGATTATATTTCTCCTCTGTCATTTACAGAAATCAAATCAATTTAAAATCGTAATTCCGAAACAGGCTACATTTTGATGTAAAACAAGCTATTAGTTACGCATATTTTTCATGTAATTATATGAAAAGATTTGTATCTTATGTATAAATATTGAAATCAAATTAAATAAAAAAGTTAAAAAATAAAACAACAAGAAAAAGACAAATTTAACAATCTTGAATTTTGTAAAAAATCGGGAATTGTTGTACTAATTTTTGATGGATTTGTATATAAGGATAATACAGGATAAGAAAAGTAAAAAAGAAAGAAGCAAAAAATGGCATACAAAATTCTGGAAAACTCGGTGGAAAACTCATGAAAAACTTATATAATACAGGTCAACATGGTTTAGTTTTCGGAAAGCTAAGGGTTATTTCCGAAGTAATTTGCTGCGTAGAATCCGAATCCAGGGTTAGAATTGGCCTATCACGTACATAACCTCAAAAAAGGAAGAACGCCGTTTTTCGGGTACAAATATCTCAAAATACTGTTGAATTTTATATTCGTTCGATCGTTGAGTTCGAACTAAATATGCGAGAGTTGTTGGGTCTAGTGATGTAAATCCAAACCAAAACATCGATGTTTACCATCGCGGAGTCCATCGGCAATGGACATCGATGTAGGTCGATCCATCGATGTTTAGTATTATAAAATTTACTATAGCTACTATGTGAACAAAAGAAGACTTCTATATACTATATACTAAAGACCAAATAGATCTACCCTTAAATTGGGTAAGCCTAAAAGTTTTGATAAGCGTTTCGGCCGGAGTTTGCCAGCTTTTGAGAATAACCTTTAACATTATTTGTAAAAATGAGAATAAGACTTACTTTGGCATAATCTTGAAATAATTGGACTTTAGATAATAAAAGGTCGGCGTAAGAAATGCTGAAATGTTCGATGGTTTTAAAAACATCGATGTTTTGACGATGCATCGTATGTACGAGAACATCGGAAAATTATAGGCCAACCATCGATGTTTTTTTTACACCACAAGTTGGGTCCCAAATTTAGTTTATGCCAGTGCCATCATAATTTCTTCAATCAAAGCCATACGAGCGTGACGGCTCATGAGTCGGTCTTATCCCTTAAGCGCCTCAAAACATGTCTCGCCTTGCAAATCGTTGTTTACTCTAATTCGAAAGAAGCGTACAAAATTTCAATCAGATCGGAGCAGTAGTTTCTATAAATCGTGTTCACCGAATTCAAAACGCGACTGGTAAGCTTATGAGAAAATAGATGCTCATCATTCCTTTTTGTTAAATGGAATGTTTGAACGGAAAATACTTTTTAGCATTCGAAGGAATGATGAACTCGACGAGTTCTACGAAAACATTGATAAAGGCGTAGGCTGTGTCTCCGTTGGATGCGCCTGGTAGAGAGTGCACTAACTACCGTTCAAAAAGATTCTTTGTGCTTTGTATATTGTGAAAAACAGCAAACAGCATCTTAAATAAATTGCGAATTTGAGCGGTTTTTGACAATTTGTGCAGTTCAGTGCACCTTTTTTGTGACAGTGTGCACATATTACAATCAGACATCATCATCTTCAGTGCCACGCACAAATGCAGTTAGACTTGTCAGCTAATGTTTATGCATGTGTGTGACAGTCCTGTTGCCGCCGCCATTTTGTTTGTGCGGTGACAAAATGTCTGCCATGTGTCTGTCTGTATTAGAAGAGCGCTTTTCTGTGTCACAATGCAAAGTGCACAACGCGGCGTATTAGTAACAAGAAACACAAAGTCTGCTACAAGCGCGCGCTTGTTATAAGCTATTTTTAGGCACTTTTTTTTATAGATTTGTATTGTTTTGTAAATATTAATTAGTTTGCTTGATAGTGCAAATATTGTACTATTTTATCGTAAAGCGGCAGCGGCGTTGTTTGGGTTTTGCGTGCCATGTCGAAATTATCATATCTGTGGCTGTGTGTGTGTTCCTTTTCATGACGCAAAAGGGGCAGACATTGAGCAGTTTTATTGGCGCCTGCTGTTGTAGTATAAGTGTGTTTGTGGTGAAATTGCAACCTGACGCGATGACGCATAGTCTTTGTGTGTGTGTGTGTGTGCGAGAGTTCATCTATAGCCAGACAAGCGCTAACATATGGTGACAAAGTGCTCTGCATAAAAGTGTATGCGTGTGTAGGCTTATCGGGCAGTCAAGTGTAATGCTAGCTGACGTCATAGACTTAGGGTGGCACTTATAGTAAAGCTGGAAAAACTACCCCAAATGCGCCAATGTGAAGTCTCTATGTGAAGTCGTGCGGCACTTGAATCTTGAAAGAGCAAACGCCCCCACACGCATACACTTAGCTGTGCTGCTGCCCACGCATCCATTTGGAGCTGCTGGAGCTGGAGCAACTATTGGGTTACACTTAAACTTGCGCCAGGCCATTTATTTCGTTTTGTAGTCAGCATTTAAAATTATTTATTAGAAGCAACAGACGACGCACAGTGGACCCAACAGACTTCTTTTTCGGCAAAAATAATAACTTTTGAGGAAGTAGATATTTCCAAAATTTAAAATGCATGGAACAGGGAATTCCTTAAGCTTACTAGAAAGAAAATATATATACACAAAAAGACTTATCCTTGCACCTATAAAATGTGCTTATTGCTTAATAAATCGTTAAAATTTTAAAAATCTGTTTTGATCTTAGTGTACACACGTTTGCCAGATAGACGAGGACTATTTGTTGAAAAATAAGCACAATTTAGAACATGGAAGTTTTCCATGACATGCAAGGATAAGACATATGCAGTATTTAATATCGAACTTTACTACCGTTTTTTGAAGCTGCCTCTAGCTGATTTATGGCAGTGTATCGCTGAAGCTTAAGGAATTCTCTGTTATATGCATTTTAGATTTTCGCCGAAAAAGAAGTCAGTTGGTTCCACTGTGCGACGGGCCTTAAAGCCCGGCACGGGCAGAGCGTATCAAATGTTTGCTCCATGTTTTTGTATTTCTTTTTGTTGTTTTGGGTTTTGCCAAGAATACCAAACAAACGAGCCAAGCCGGCCCAAGCACCAAGCGCTAGACAGACGAACGCGTTTAGCACGCTGGCAGCGGCGTCAGCGTCGTCGGCGTCGGCGGCTGCGGCTGCGTCGGCGCTTGGCGACAACAATTTACCTTTAAGTGAATGCAAAAGTATGCGTAAAAAAGTAGTCGCAGCAGCAACAACAACAATAACAACAAAGCCAAGCCAGGCTGCCAACCAACTGTGTCCACAAACCGGCGACAGCGTCCAAGACAGCGGCAGCGCCGCAGCGGACACCGCTGGGAACCGCGTTGGGCTATAAATAAGCCACGCAAAGCTGTGCCATAAATCATAGGAAGACACACGAGTGTCGAGTTATTATGTGATCATATTTTAATTGCCGGATTATTATTATGCGGTATGCCACTGCACACAGCAGCATAAACGACTTTGTCGCTGCCGTTCCTGCTGCTGCTGCTGATGCTGCCACAGCTGCTGTTGGCAGTGCCCCCAACTTGACCAAGGAAGCGCCAGCATGTTGACCATGGCCCAGGCCAAAAGTAAATAAACACAGAAATAATACAAAATACACACAAAAAAAAAATGAGCATATCGACTTATAGACAGACATTGAGCGCTGAACAGCTGCATGGCATGATAGTTGATAGTGTGCCCGCCTGTTAGTCTGCGGCGTTCGTTTGCTTGGACAGGTGCGTGGCTCTTTATACTAGCATGTAGGTATGTATGTATGTACGTACTACATACTAAGTATGTAGTATGATCAACAGTCTGACGATAACCGAATGTTGGCTATGAAGAGCACAAAAACTATATATAAACATATAAACATGCATAATAGGTGTGTGTTAGTGTGTAGAAACGTGCACTGAGAGAAATATGTGTGCTAATTTAAACGAAACTACACAATACTTCCAACGTTCCATCAAAATCTATTCATGCCAAAGAAACAAACATATGCAGGCGTGTGCCAGAAATCTCTTTCAACCAATTTTCAATTCAATTGCAAATTTTCAAAATGCAAGATATCAAATTCATCACTTTGCCAGAAATATCTCGGAGAGCGTGGAATATCTAACAAGAATCCGCATTCGGCAGACGGGTTTGAAAGGGAAAATCAAATGAAAATTTAGCCACAACCATCTGGAGATTTCTGGCACACTCCTGACCATTTTTTTATTTTTTATTTTCCAATAGTTTGATACTTTGAAACGATTCTATCAAAATTTCAAGCCAATCAACGAAATTTTTTTCAGATGTACCACAATTACTAAAGCGATGACTGAAGTGTCATCGAATTGTGACGATTTAGGACAAAAGAGGGAGGGGATTGTTTCCAAAAAGTGACAGATTGTGCTTTAACGATTTGTGACGTGACATTAGGGCAAGTTGGGCTGGCTAAATGTGACTATATGTGAAAAGCGCAACCTTTTCTATTTTGTTCAAAATCTTAATACTTTCATTTATGAGCAGCCATCAACGAGCGTCAGCTTTTCAACTGTTTTTGTCGAAACTCTGGATTTAGAGTGTGATGGCAACTTGTTCTAAAACCGCTGCACGGATTTGAGAATCCGTCGACATTCGACGATTTAATACACGCTCTCATAACAGCTGGTAACGAAGAAGTGAAAATAAAACACGAAATACCAACGTTTGTGTGTACAATGTATTTTGTTGTTGTTTTTTTACTTTAAATCAATTTTTACCTGACTAAAACGCAACGTATCCAGGTAAAACTTATATTCTGCAAACCGCAATCATTTTATCTTTCGAATGGTATAGGTTTCACCTGAAAACGTAACGTTATTGAGAAGCAATCTGTACCACACTCAATTTTTGCTTAGCGTATTTATATAATAGTAACTTACTACTTACACATACGTGTATAGTACATGTCGCGTTTTCCAAAACGATCTAATAACGAGACATATCATCTTTGAGTTCATAACATTGTAACGAACACAATTCACTATTTTATTGCGCTCAGTGCATGGCTCCAACTGCTGCAGCGAGCATTTGGGGGCTGCTGCTATAGGAAACAAGTTGAATGTGGACGTGGACGCGTTCGCATGTTGGCAAAACTGGTATGGTTGCATTTTTATTAACAACAGAGCAACAAAGTCTACAACAACAGCAACAAGAGAGCAACGGCAAAAAAGCGACACCTATGCAGGTCTGACTGCTATATAGCTATAGCTATAGCTATAGCCTGGTCTGCCTTCCAGCCTGTCCAAATGTCTATGCTGGTGACTGTTGTCCACCCGTCGGCCTTTATACTACTTGCTTGTACCTACACAAACACACAGATACACACACACACACACAGAGGTCTGAGTACTTGTATCTTTTTTTGCAATGCACATTTCAGACATACCAAAACATAACAACAACTGTTCACATTCATATTAACCAATGTAGGTATAAGTACTACACTCTGTCCCTCTCTCTCCCTCAGTCTCTCCTTGTCACACTCGCTGCTCCTCTCTAGCTTCCTTTCCCGCTGGCCATGCTTAAGCTAGATATTGTAGCTGCCTTTGGCTTTGTGCACTGTTATTACCAACATCTCTTTCTTTTTATTACTTCTGCATGTTTGTCTTCATTGCCATGAAGTTGTTGCCTCTTTTTTTTTGGATCTGCAGTTTTGTCATTTGCCGCTGACTTTGTTGCCTTTAATGAACGTATTGTACGATATGCACACAAATACTACTACTAAGTACACATTCGAATCTGTGAAAATTGCATGCATGTAAGTATGCATGAAGTAATATGCTGTTTTGCAGTGACATTTTTATAATGCTATTATGATTATATATTGTGTGTGCAAATCAAACAAAGTACAGGAAATTAGTGACAATTATTGCATGCATTTTAAGACATTTGTTTTTTATAGTGGATTTTAATATTTTTTGTATGCGTTAAGCGCTATAGACGTAGAACTGTGTAAGAGAAGCATAACTGTGATTAACCATGGAAATTACACTTTAAGAAAACTGTGCAAAATATTGCATTTTAGGTGTAAAGCCGGTCAAGAGCTGGGGTACACCACCTTGAGTTTAGAAAATGAAATTCAGTTATGTATGACTTTGTCGTCTTTAA
This sequence comes from Chymomyza caudatula, assembly GCA_035041775.1. Classification (NCBI taxonomy): domain Eukaryota; kingdom Metazoa; phylum Arthropoda; class Insecta; order Diptera; family Drosophilidae; genus Chymomyza; species Chymomyza caudatula. The sequence goes on along the minus strand of JAWNKW010000034.1, from coordinate 597,193 downwards.
TAGACGAGCTAGCCTTTACCAGAATCTAGTTACAAAAAAATTTGATGCAGACAGTCGGCACGGTGCCCGACAGTGGGTAACCTTGTATCAATTTTTTTTTTTTTCATGAAAATCATATTTCTGTGCAAATTTTTGTATTGATGCGTTGAGGCGTATGGGCGTAATAACGGTCACTGTGCTACGGGGGTAGGGGGGATGATTCGGAAAAAGGTGAACAATATTTGGCTTATAAGCCTCTGGCTCTAACATATATGCAGACCTTTATATTTCTATAAAAAGTGAAAAATTACCTATATCTTCTGAGGTTTCTGTCCGATTAGTTATTACTACAGCTTGGCGCTGTAAAGCAGAGTTATACGCCTGGCTTAGGACTTTAAAGGTTTCAAAAGCTGCTTAGCTCCGAGCACACCGCCTGAGTCAAAGGGGCTCACGAAAGCATTGAGCCGAGAAGAAACGGCGAGTCAACGTCACCGGCAACAAGCTTTGGGAGGAATGATATCCCCAAAGTGGTTAGTCTTTTCTTGAGTGATAGATTAGTTTTTCATAGGTTTTCGTGTCTGAAATGTGCATTCTTTATTTTAAACAACAGAGTCTACAAAAAAATGTCAAGAAAGAAGAATATAAGTATTCCCATACATGCATATTGCATTCTACATGCAATATTATATACAACGATTACCTTGAAAAAGGTAAAACAATCAACGGCGAATTTTATTCAAAGCTGTTGGATAGAGATATGGAATTGAAGCAGAATCAAACGCATTTTTCGAATCTGAAAGTGTTATTCCACCTGAAGAAATGACTCGGTAGTAAATGACTTGTGTCGCATGAAGAGTCAAGTCATCGCCTATTTTGAGGATCTTGAGGGAGCCCATTATTTGAAATGTATAAATAATTGAAAAGGCGACTATAGCTGCGGTGAGGCAAACCGACAATTGGCATGCCGATACTCAAAAATCGGTCAGCAAAATGCCTGATTGCTCAATAAACTGCAGATTGACGTCTGTCAAAAAGAATTAGCTGTGACGTAAGCCTGCAGATTATTGGGCAGGCACACATTCAAATCGAAATATGTGACCTTTATCGTGTCTGTCAGTCGGTTCTTGCAAGCAGATTATATGTACCGACTTGGAGGAGGGCTCAACATAAGTAGAACGCATGGTGGAGACACCACGCATCAAATACCTTAACCGGAAATTTACACAATTTATACAGCAGCTAAGTAAATATTCAAATTCAATTAAAATTTCAAAAACTGAAATAAAACTTTTGCCTTACAAAAGTCACTGACTTATCAAACTAAATCCTTCTAAGAAAATGTATTTAAAGGAACACAGTTTTAGGACCTGCACCATCTACTTAAGTCCAACAGTTCCAAGTGGGATACTTGGGTTTCCAGTCAGTGGAAACCTAAACTTGCCTCACCGAGCTCTATAATACACCTTCGTTTGAGTAACTGTAAATGGCACATATCCAAGACAAATAAGATACAACTCGTTTAGGATGTGATGAAAATCTATAGACGGTTTTGCCTACAGTTTAATTTTAATTTTCTGGACAAATCATGTTTTTTCTTGATGGATTCGTATATACTGACGAATTGCTTTTTGTTTGTTTTTGGAATCGTTTTAAAATGATATCTTGCATACCGACAAGACAGATTTCTGGCACACGCCTGATTGTGTCTTTACCAATTAAGTTGGCTGTAAAATTTCATTTTATTTGCCAATTTCCTGAACCAACTGAGTTTATTTTAAGACCTGTCAGATTGGATATCACATTTGCCTTAACTGGACACTTAGAAACCAGTCATTACAGTTTTATTAAGAAATCAAAAGTTCATACTACATTTTAAGCTTAAAAACAATAAAAAACAAGCAGTTGGGAAGAGTTATTCAGTTAACTACTTAAGCATTCAACAGAATCCTCTGTTGTGCACATATCTTCAAACAAAACGCTGCCAAAAATTTATTATTAAAAAACCAAATTTTCTTAAGTTTCGCAAAACAGCTGTTTTCGAAAATCTTGGTGTTTCTTAATTAAGCTTAAAAATGCAAGCTACAAAAAAAATCATCTAGATTTGTAGTCTTAGTGATTTAAGCAAAATTTTTACTTCAGCTTTTGTCTTTACATCCATATTTTTATACCATACCACTTTTTTTGCAGCACTTCTTCGAAACCTATTTTTAACAGCAAATTTTACTTCTAATAACTGTTTGTGATATTAATTTTCGATTATGCTTTAACAATTTTAGCTAAAGTATGCTTAGGATGGAACTAATTCGAACTTGAATTTAACTTTGACAAACGAATTGTGACAATAACTGAGCTATACAAATCGAGCTTTATCCGCTACATATTAAAGTGAATATATCTCAGGTATGTGCCAGAAATCTCTTTCGAACAAATTTCAACCCAACACACACAGTGATTAGTGGGTATTTCAGATAAGTCTTTGGATCAAATTTTATATCAAAAACAATGCAACATCTATCAAAAAACACTTTTTTGGATTTCATGTGATTTTCGTCACAACCTAAGTTACAAAATAAAAAAAAATTGTGAAGAAACAAATACTATAAGTCACTAACCTTTCTGATATGGCAAGACTTCTTCCTTAAAGATATAATAAGCATATCTCTACATAAAACTGATTATTACATAAAGCCCAATGTGTCCAGAACATTACCTAGTTATTCCAATTTCAAAGTAAATTTTGGAAAAATTCAGTTTTTCGACAGTTTTCCTCATTTTTTATGGGTAATCTGGATACCAAACCCTACGCACAACCCTTTTAAGGCCTGGGCTGGCTCTACTGGTCTCGAAAGAATCAAGTGTCATTATTAGTCGCCTCATACGACAAGCTTTGACTTGCTGAGGTGGAATTCTCTAACCCGCTCACCACACGAGATAACTCTACATATTAAAACTCAAAAAGAAATCCAAAAGCAGTTCACAATTGGCTGAATTTCTGATTTTTAGGTTCGCTTAAGTTTGAAATAACGGCTTTTTAATGGTAACTCGAAATTTTGGGTATGTTAAAAAAGTTTGAAATGCTACTTCTATAACCTATGAAAAAGAACACTTCAAAAGTCGCTGAATTTCAGGCCGCGCACAGCTATAGAATTTCATGGAAGTTCCTTCAATAGATCTTCTGCATTTATCAAGTATACCCTTAAGCAAGCGTACTTTTAAAACCATATTAAACTCAAGGTGATACCATATTTAAAATAATGTTGAATCATATGATATATTCGTCAGTTTCAATATATACATTCATTCAAATTTTATGAAAAAAAGAGTTCCTATATATATGTTTAGCTTGTTTGGGGACAATATTATAAAATTCGGATTAAAAGAAAAGTTTAGTACTTTCCAATCTCTTAGATGTGTTTTTATTTTAAAGCAAGCGAAAACCTAAACCTCGTGTTTTATGATCTAGAACTACTTTCTAGTAATTCAAATTGCAGATTTTGTGTGGATTGCTCCAAATGTTTGAGTTATTGTGTTAATATCTCTTATCTTTACTTCAAAATGAAAAATGAGAAAGCCCCAAATTCTAAGCGAGGTATTTAGCCTTTATAATGTTACTTTGATTACCTTCAAATGCTGTTGGAGCTAATAAAGCCCATGACATCCATTAACTTTAATTTGAGCAAGTCATACGAGTTACTATATTGTTAGCAGAGGTAAGTTAACACGTTACTTATAAGTATTATATGGGCATATGTAGGTTTTCACACAAGCTTAACATATAGTATATGCTTGACTTGATTTGCTAAACATTTGCACAGCACCAGACACACACACACACACACACACAGACTCCCTCTGAGAATCACAAAAGTGATAATAATATTCAAACAATTAAACAATTTTCGCAAAATGTTAAAACAACAATTATAACAACAAGTCTAAATAAAACAGATAGCGAAATGTTTATATGCTTTCATTATAATAAAACAAAATCGCAGGGGCACACTGTGGATCCAACAGACTTATTTTTCGGCGAAAATCATAACTTTTGAGTAAGTAAAGATATTTTCAGAATTAAAAAGCATAGAACAGAGAAGTCCTTAAGCTAGAGGCAGCTTCAAAAAATGGTAGTTAAGTTCGATATTATATACTGCAAATGTCTTATCCTTACATATCATGGAAAAGTTCCATGTTCTAAATTCTGCTTATTTTCCAACAAATCGTCCTCTATCAAAATAGACTGCCAAGAGATTTGCAAAATTTTAACGATTTATTAAGCAATAAGCACATTTTGTAGGTGCAAGGATAAAACTTTTGGTGTATATATATTCTCTTCACAGCATATTTGTCGCAGTGTATGGCAGAAGCCTAAGGAATTCTTTGTTATATGCATTTGAAATTTTCAAAATATCTTTACTTTCTTAAAAGTCATGATTTTTGCCGCAAAAGTAGTCAGTTGGATCCACTGTGCGGCGCGACAACAGCAACAACAATAACAATAGAAACATAGGCGCAAAAACGCGCAAAAAATAAAGATTAATTACAATGAAAAAGTAAAGACGCAAAGTTTACCCGTAATTACACTTTCAGGCCGGGTCGCTCGGTCGGTCGGTCGGTTGGTCGGTTGGTCGGTCGGTTGTTTGGGTGCTTGGGAGCCGGCGGTAGGTGGCAGCTTCTCACTCAGTTTTAGCAATTGAATGCGAGTGCGCGCAATTGCAGAGCGTTGGCAGAGGCAGCGGCAGCGGCGGCGGCGGCGGCAGCGGGTTGAGATCGGCGGCAATAAAAACAGAATCGAAAATTAATTATGCTTGACATGTTGCCTGCTCGCCAGCACCGGCCGGAGGAGTCGTCTAGTAGTTGTTGTTATTGTTGTTGTTGTCGATATGAATCGCATTTTCAATTGCTTTGTTCTCTGCTACTGGCTCTGCTCAGCTGCTGCTGCTGCGCTGCTGCGGCAGCGACAGTGTCTCTGCTCAGTCTGTGTTTTAGTTGTCTATTTGCGTGTATTGTGATTCGAATGTTGCACACACTTAATTCACGAGCATGTTTGTTGTTGTGCAATTTTTCACCTTTCACACACACACAAGGAAAAGTCTGCACGCTTGTGGAAAAGCGGCACAGTGCTGAGCTTAAGTATATTTATATGTTTGTACCATATACATATATTTATTTAGCTTTGTTTGGCTGCGGCACGCGCCACACACGTACACAGTAGCGCACACACACAGACACGAGCTTGCGGCTCTCGTTGCCGCTGCACACTTCCGCAGGATGTGAAAAACGCTAACAGATTACGCATACGACATGTTGGCCCTTAGCGGCGGCGAAAGGTTGCCACCCAAAAAGTGCAGCGGCGCAATGACGTCGAATGTATGTTTGTTTTTGTTGTTGTTGCACTTAATTGTTGCTTTTGTTGCGATTGAAATTATATGGAGTCTGTTCGCACAAAGTGACAAAGGCAAAGCATGCAAGCGTCATTAAATTGCGCGCCAAGTTGTTGTTTATATTATTTGTTTTTGTTGTTGTTTTTGTTGTATACTAAATGCAAGCTTAGAAATTTTCCAAGCTGCAGCTAAAACGTACTCGCACATGTGAAATCATAACAATTTTCAAATGGCAACAACAATTTAAACAATATTAATATATTGAATAAAAAAAAAAACCTAAACGCGAAACTTGTACTGTTCGCGCGCGATAACAACTTTTGCGCTGAATTTTTGTTACTTTTGCTTATATTTTATTATTGTTATTATAACTTGTGAGTTTTCTTCTAATATAAATTTAAGCGTGTGCCGCAGTTTAGTTAAACGATCAACGACAACTTCGACTTCAAAACGTTACCGAGCAAGCGACGCGTTTTCCCAGCAGCACTTACAAGCGTGTTTACTTTGTTTCTTTTACTGCACACACTTATCAGACCGTTCGCCGGCGCGGTTGAAACTGAACTGAATGCTTGGTTGAACGAGAACGAACGCAGAGCTCACGAGCGACACGAACACGAACGACACGACAGCCGACAGCCGAATGCTGCACACAGCCAGACAACGAGGCACGATTGAGCCGACACGAGTCGTCGTCGTTGTCGTCGGTTTGACTCTCTGACAGCAGCAAGCTGCAATGGTTTGGTTTTCCATTTTCCATGCTTTGGGTTACCGAACGACCGTATGACCAGTGGGTCAAGCTTAGTTAATCAAGGCGCACTTTTTGGTCGTAGACTAAAATGCAATGGGGTCTTGAGCCTTGTAAATGGGTCTGCGATGTTGTTTTATTTTACTATCATGACGAATACGGCTGCTATGTTTAGGTGTAAGCGAAAGTAGCAGATACCAATCTCATAGTTAGTGCAAAAGTTTGGGCTTATCAGCTCGTTCACACGAACTTTTTAATATGGAATTGTGATGATAGTAGGACACCAGTGGACCAAGTTCAGGCAAACACAGTGCCCACTTCTGCTCTATAATTTTAAGCAACGGCATCCTTAGCCTTGTAAAAAAAAAAGAAGGCGTGGCAGATCATAGGCTCCTTCATTCCATTTAGTCCATTTAGCCGATAGATCTTGGAGACCACTAGAGCTGGGAAGGTGCACACTGTCCAAACTAAGGCTACGCCGCTCCGTCTGCCTATAGCATATGCTTCTTCATTTTTAGCTAGGCATTTCACAATCAAGACTTTCAACATATTGCAAAAATGTTATCGTATCAGCTATAAACATTGAAACACATACCTAACTGATAGTATAAGTAAATTTCATTTAATGGCGAAATTGTGACGTCTATCAACAATATGGATTTGGATGGTGTAATAAAAGTATAAATGTGACGATTTGTGACAAATCTTAGAAATCGTGATGTCGCATAAACCTATAGTAACGGCACTGTTGGTGGTTTAAGTAATGTAATCTTGTGTGTTTTGTATATAGGAATTTGCTTGTCATTATAAGTCCTTTTAGCTCTATGATCACATCTTATTACGAATCCTAGTCATATCTGAGATTTAGATATTGATAATATAAAAATATAGAAAACACTGGCTTATAAGCCATAACTCTCTTCGAGTTTAACTAAAATATGGTATAATTCTTAATATGATAGCACATGAGCTTCTTCTTCTTAACTGGCCATAACAACCCGTTATAGGGCTACGACCTGATGTAAATGCATTCTTTCATTGGAATTATGGCTTTACGTGTTGGAACCCAAACCCCGAGCACAACCCTTTGAAACTGAAACTACGTCCCGACAAGGATGACAATGCGGCAGGCATGTACAAATCGGGGATCCACTGGACAAGGTGGGTACTGCCGTAGAACATGAAATTTGTAAAAAAAAAAAGGAGGTATGTGGAACAAAGGTAGCCAGTGTACCCTCTTACTGATCCTTTCAACGGGGACATGGTCTGCCCCTTCGTTGCCTCCCCTCGACGGCCGCATTGAAGACCTTTCTCGCAGGAGCTTCTTCATCCATATGTACAACATGACCTTGCCAGCGAAGCCGCTGGATCTTAATTCGCTTGACTATGTCAATGTCGTCGTAGAGCTCATAGAGTTCGTCGTTTATCGGGTGCGGTAGTCATTGCCAACGCGTAGAGGGCCAAAGATCGTACGGAGTACGTTCCGCTCAAACACTCCAATGGCATTTTCATGAGACTGCGACATCACCCATGCTTTAGCGAAATAAAGCAAAACGGGAAGAATAAGCGTCTTATAGAGTGTTAATTTTGTCCGACAAGAGTGGTATCTACTACTCATTTGCCTACTGAGACCAAAGTAACACCTTTTGGCAAGAGTGATTCTCCGCTTGATCTCCATGCTGACATCGTTTTTCATTGTGACGGTGGTGCCAAGGTGGACGAAATCCTTGACAACATCAAAACTAAAGTTTTCAACATCAATCTGAGAGTCCAACCGCTATGTATCTCTACTCGAAGAAGGCATATAATTCGTCTTCCTCTAATTTACCACTAGATTTGCCTTTACCGTCCGACGATATCGACATCATCTGCGTATGCAACGATTCTATAGGCTGTTTTTAAAGTTTAAAGTGAGGCGATCCTGACGATTGGCAAGACATCTTGGGTCTTAAGAATGCAGCTTGCCTATCGCAATCAAGAGTTTGTTTTTAACACCTTATCGCGAGGTATACGTCACCGCCTAGTTATAGTGCACCTATTCTGGTATGTACCACACACACACATACAAACAAATTAGTCAGAGCTCTGACGGAAATTCGGCATATCTTGGCTTGGCTCCCAGCTGCCTTTGGAGGGGACCCATAACTTCGCTGCTGTGCTCCAATTTACAGTCATTTGATTAAGGTATTGACTCGTTGTTGCAATCAGCAATTGAATTTCAACAATTGTGCGCATTCCATTGCGAAACGAACACCTTGTTAACAAGCGGCACATGTGGTTCCCAGTGTGGGCTGAGACAACGGTTGTCATTTGTGGCTCGGAGCCACATTGGCTCAGGCAGTCGATAGATATATGTTATAAGACATGCCAGCAACGGTGTCTGTTATTAATTTCTTATTACATTTTGAGAATTCGCGGAACTGTGGACTGGAAATTAGAATTTTGTCAAACAACAAAAACAAAAACGACAAAAAAATGTCTTTATAAGTTTTTGATGGTTTGCCGTTAACTGATAACTGATACTTAGTCACGAGCTTGGCCAAGTTTATGACATACTATTAGAAGGTTTAAAGCACGGCTTTTATGACATTTTAACCAAGTGCATTTGTTATTGGACGGACAACAACAACGCGTTATAAAACATATATTTAGCATTTGAAAAAAACAGCAACTAGCACTTAGAGGCTCATTACATCGATTTTAAAAATGTTTTATGGCCATACGGTTGTTAAATGATAAAACCATTAAAGCTTTTAAATCATCGGCTTAGATGTTATTAAGCATGCTTCTATCTGTGTATCTGTCAGCTTGAATTCGCCTGTACCTGGCATAATTTACACTTAACCTCCACACACACACACAGCAAATCAAATTGGCAAACCATTTGACATTTATGCACTCAAGATGAGTTTGGAAAACTAACAGTAGGTAATAAAATGCCATGGAAATGCTAGTCGTTGGCATCGTTTGCTGCCACAGATGATTTATGCACTCATTGTATGCATAGGCCCGGGCAGACGATCAGGCGCAGGCGCAGACGACCTCATGGAAAATTGCAGCTATCACGATATTTTTTTCTGGTTACACTTGTGAAGAGTATGCATGTTTAGCTGACCTATTTGTGACGCTGAGAACTAAGATTGCGTTGCTCTAAATCCATAGTAGAGAGTCAAAATTTTAGATTTTACCAGGGACTCAAAAAGCTATCCGAAACAACCGATTGAATTTTGAAACCGTAGCCGTACCGTAACGGAAATACATTGTTTTAGAATCACCGATAACCGTTAACCGTTAGAATTTTTTCGAAAAAACCTAATTAAAACCGATTCATTTATACCGGTACGATTTCGTTTTTTTTCTTTGCAAGCTTACATATTTTTTCATGTTGCGTTTTACATTCCTTCATTCTTTGAACATTTTCGTCTACGTCGCACAGTGGTGCCATCTGACTTATTATCAGAAGCATTCATAACTTTTGAAGGAGTAAAGATATTTTCAAAATTTAAAATGATTTTAATAGAGAATACCTTAAGCCTTTGCGATACACTGTGATTGCTGTGTGTAAGGGCCGCATAATAAAAAAAAACCGAATTCAAACCGTTTTGCGTATTAAAATTACCGGTACTACCGTAACCGTATCCCAAATAAGTTTCGGTTTGAATCCCTGGATTTTGCTATTACATTTGGTTTAAAATACACTTTAATTCACTATTTCACCATCCTTTGCCTTTGGTGTCACTGATCTCGAAGAAAACTCCTCTAAAAAGTCTGTCCTAATCATTTATTTAAAAGTTACACCATTTGGTGAAAAAAACAGGCCAAAAACGCCACTACGCACAGCCCTGTTAAAGTCCTGAAAAGATTTCGTTGCGCACATAAGCTCACTGCCCTAAAGCCGTAAGTTATTTAGGGCAGCTAGACAGACGGCACCACGTGGATGTTGTGCGTCAACATGTATAAGGTCGAGATAGAGATCACGCTGTCCTACCAGAACCGAGAAACACTCTGAGATGAATCTGACTCTTCTAATCCAGTTACTTTTGCTTTGTGTTTCTGACAATGCATCTCAAGGAACTCTAAGCTAAGAAAGAAAGAAGAAATGTTAAAGTTGTCGATAACCAATCCCTGGAACGCATCTTAGTCGTTCAGAAGACGTTTTGACACTACTTCAAGAGGGCACTCAGCGGAGAGCTACCTTCAATAATATTCACCTAGGTACGCTAGTCCTAATTGCAGAGGGCAATGCGTTGATTGGACAAGTCCAAGCGCTTCAACCGTGATCCGATGGCGCCGTTAGAATGGTAACTCTTACGACGAAAAGTGGCCTGTACACAAGATTTGTCCATTACCCATGAATACGTAATTAAACGTTTATATTGTTTGTTGGAAGGAGCTACCAAGGTTGGGAGTACTTTTGCGCCATTTATAATTATTGTTTAATAAAACAATGTGTAAAATAATGTAAAACTGAAAAAGCATGAAATTTAATAGAGTGGAATGCTTGGCAGTTATATAGAGTTGACGTTCTGAAAAGCCATCATTCCCAAGACAGTGCATATATGTGCGTTTTTTTTGCTCTTAGTCAATTTTACCTACAAGTGAGTCGGTCTGACAGAGAAACACAAGCAGCCTCACACGTACGCTGTGCTGAAAGTGGTCCATTTCCAAGACAGTGCATATATGTGCGTTTTTTTTGCTCTTACTCAATTTTACCTACAAGTGAGTCGGTCTGACAGAGAAACACAAGCAGCCTCACACGTACGCTGTGCTGAAAGGGGTCCAGGATTCCAATCTATTACTTTGAGGCTCTTTGAGTAATACTATTGAATGAATCCATTTTCAGCTATGTATTTTTGAGCGTGCAATCAATGTGCCCATCGATATGCAATAATGACAGATGAAGTGGTGTAGAAGCTATTAAAATATAACGGAGTAAAAATAAACCAGAGCGCTTACATTTTCTGTGCTTGGGTAGGACTTTGGTTCTAACATCTACGATATATTCTTAATTTGCGTATTCAGCAATGTTATTATCATCGTCAATTCAAAAGTCATGAGCTATTTGGTAAAAACACATTGAAAAACGGCTGTTAAGCTCTCAAGCTTTTAAAGATTTGGTAAAGGACTAAGAAAAATGGTTGAGTTTGACGCGCCAAAACCAAGCTGACTGATCAAGCTCCGATTCACTATCTGAGTAGTCAGATGATCTCGCTGCATCTTTTTAAAGAAAATTGCGCTAAAATATGCACCATTTCGAACTCATCTAATTCTAACTTATTCGAAATTTCAGATTACAATCTTTCGTTCCGAGATTAAACATTGACTTGAGTGGATTATTTAGATTTTAGGAGAATTACAACGAAAACTCGTTAAGAAATTCGTAATGCATTTTTTTAAAATTAAATGAAAATTTGTTCTTAGTTCAAAGAAATTTGTTCGAAAAGAATACGTAAACATTCCTGTTACCTTAGGATCGATTTAGGAACAAGAACAGTGAAAGCAGTTTCACATCACTTTTCATAGTCGCAGCTAATATCATAAAGAGTATATTCAATTCGCCACTCCCAATAAAACTTTTCTTTCCCATTTGCTGGGCATTTGGAAACTTCGCGCCGACGCTTTCAGTGGTATACTTTGCGTTTCCCAGGCGCAGATCTTCTTTGTTTTTGTCACAAGATGTTGCACATTCATTATTTATGTTGCATTGGGAATTGGAAAATTTGCAAATGCTGCTTGAAGTTCAGATCTTGGGATACTTGGTAAGGGACTCGCAGGCAATGCCAACAAACATGGGAAAATGACGCACTGTATGATTTATAGAAAATTAAATAATTGCGCTTAATTATTGCTATTTAAATAAAATTCTTCGCTGATAACTCTGAAACCTGAGTGGGCGCAACACCAACAATTACCAATATACATATATGTACATAGATGTGTACGTAGAGCTGAAAAGCCACAATTTTCCACGCCACTTGAGCGTAATTAAACGCTGAGCTTCTAAGCGCTATACAAATAATATGGCCAGCAAAATTGTGGGCCAAGACCCAGACCCAGTAAATGCTTGTTTGTGAGCTGCATTAAGCGCAGGGCGGTGGGCGGGGTCACGCTACAGGGCTATATTTGAAGCAGTTGATTTCATAGTTTAGTAAATATTTGCAACGGCTTTACGTGAATTTGCCTACACTTATTTGTAGTGCTTAACTCTATTTTTCGCTTAATGCTCGAAAATTTGTATTTTCTGTCTGCTTTTGTATATTTTTAGAATTTCAAATCAGCTGAGGCTAAAGCTTAAGCCAAAGTCAATATAAAAGGCATTGTACTCGAGCCTTTTGCTGACGGTATACCCTATATTTTTAGTGGCAACAATAATGTTTGTGTACAAAAGTTGAGCGCATTAAAAGCGCGCCAGTGTCAACAAGGCATTGACTATTGGGATTTTCCATGAATTTACCACACGCGGCACAAGAAGAACTCACAAACAAGCTGCTCAAATTTCTAATGGCAGCCGGGCCAAAGTTCATTTGCCGGCTAATATATGACTCTGTGTGTGTTGCCACAAAACAGTAAGCGACACCAAGGCACTTGCTACAACATTACCAAGCAACAACAACATGCAACAATTATGTCGCGACGCTTAGCAGTAAACAAAGATCAAGCGTTTGTTGTTTACACAGGCGGCAAAACTCTCACACTATTATTAGTTGCTAGGAGCTAAACAACAAAAACCACATTAACAACTTAACAACGACAAAAGCGGCAAGACACAAAGCCAACGTATTGTCAAGTTGGCTAATTGAAACTTACTATAAGGCATGTAATATAACCAGCAATTGAACTCAAACTACAGTTAAACATTTGCTTTCAACGGGGCGTATAAGCAATGCAATACAAGCACAATGCCTCTCAAACTGTGCAGCGCTCACAAAACCATCACTTAAAGCAGCGCTACAAAATGGGTTTGAAACGAACCGCTTCGAAAACGGTTATCCGTATAGATATCTTTAAGAGGAACAAGCAAACCCTGGAAAGGGTTCGGATAAAATTAAAAAAATGTTATATAAAACTTAAAACCCAACCCAACAAGTAAAAGCTACAGAGTTTTCATTTTGAAAAATTTACCCTTCAATATTTCTGACTTGGTTGTTTGAGTTGGATAGAGTTGTAAAAACTGATATGTAAGTAGATGATAAGGTCGCAAACACCGTATATTTTCTTTAAAAAGTCAAACTTTTCCATTATCGAGAAAAACTGGCTTATTTTGGGGGTTCAAAAAGCTGCAAATTTTGGTAAAAAAGTTGGGAATGTGTATATAACATATGTATAACAAATGCTGGGTTCTTCTTGACTGGCCAAAACAATACGTTTTCGGGCTACGACTTAATGTAGTGTGCTTCTCTAGTCTTTCTAATGGAGCTTCGGCCTACCCCCTTCATCACCTTCCGTCAAACGCACAACGAGACCGATCCAGCTGACTACGTCCACATTTTGGAGATCAAGCGGAGAATCATTCTTTCCAAAAGATGGTACTTTGGTCCTAGCAGGCCAATGAGCAGTAGTGACCACTCCCACCAGACGAAACTAACACTAACACTGTGGCCTTTTGCAACACACTCTCAAAGTTGAAAAAGTTGCCAGACACGGAAACTTGCCTCACTTCACTGAACTACGCGTATTGCTCATCACACTGAGACGCTCCGATCAGCGCTCACCCGAATGGCCTTTAAGGCGACAGAACGAAGACTGATACCACGGTATTTAGCACAAACCGCTTACTGGAATCACCATTCGTGAAGACAGAACAGCGGACACTGAAATCGCAATCATCGGGCAAGCTCTTCTCTAGCCATATTCTGCAAGCACCCTACCAACTCTTTGTCGCCAAGCTTGAACAGCTGATTTTGAGTTGCTTGATGGCAATCCCAACTTCATCATGGCTTGGCGCCGATAACTCCACCCGTCATCTATGATTGGGGACGTCAGAAAATTAACTCCGATGGCGAAATTATGCCCTTCATCGCTCGACACTAAGAACTGTTCTCCTCACAACGTCAGCGCACGCTGTGCACACCTGATTTCCTTCTGCATATCTACAGGTAGACGCCCCGCTACTAAATCCTTGAATAAGCCGTATGGCTTTTTGAAAGAAACTCCTATATTCATTCCTGCTCCTGCATAATTCGATATTCTGTCGCTCGCGCTTTTCCTGCACAAGTTTTTTACGTCAGAGAAAGACCTTCCTCATCTATCGATAGTCATTTCGCACTGATCCCTGACTAGGCGGTATTCTTCATTTCACAGCTAGGTGTCCAACCAGCGATGTCCTGCACCGCTGTAGGCAAGGGTTGACATATATGCTTCCAAAGTCCACCAGCGCTATCGGGTTTCGAGCGGAGTTGAGTGAACTTATGAGAGTAACTCAAAGTTTTTGATGCAGTGAATTACAGTTCCTTTCAAAATGTGCATCGTTTACAGTTGTTGCTGCCCCAAAAACGAAAATAATGCCACATTAATTGGTGGTTGTTCTGATTAAATACCAACTACTACTACTTGCCACAAGCGGCGACCTCAACATTGGCAATGCAATTAAATTGAACAAGATTGGCCGGAAATGCCTATCAGATGAAAGGGCAAACACAGTGCGCTTGTAAAAACCAAAACACGCCTTCCGCCACCCCGCCCTCAGACTACGTCTAACAATCCGTTGATTACTGTCTGAGCATTTCGCAAGTGACTCAACAACAACGTCGCGTTGGCGCTGACCAAAAGCTGTGTCACGCTGAGACAAAAAAAGAGCAAGAGAATTTAAAAGTTTAAAGTACAAGTGTGCCCAATTATATGGCCAGCCACTATCTGTGGGACAACGATCGGTAGTTGTTGATAGGATTAACTCTTGGGTATAGTCTCGTTTTATATTTGGGGCAGCAATAGTTTTGGAAAGCAATTATTGTAAATGCACATGAGGAAAACGCCTAAGCTATGTTTACACTACATATTTTAAAAGTCAGTTGATATTCGGCTTGCGGCTATCTAAGAAGCTTAATCCCATATGCTACACTGAGATTTGGGTTCCCTATTTCACTACTTAATAGGCTAACGATATTGGTAAGTACTTACATCAGCGCTTACCATGTAACCTGCAACCATCATCGGGGTTATCAAATTCGTCACTTACTAACACGTACGTTCATTGGATGCAATGGTAAGTACGTGTGGTTGCCGGGTAAGTGAATTTGCCAATTTTGAACCAACTATGTATAATGATATTGAACAATTTTGAAAAAACTGCGGCTCTTACTTGCATATAACACGGACTTGCTTATGAATAATATTTATTTAAATGTTCAAGAAATCTCCGCTCTCTCTGGATATTTGGGATAAAAGGTAATTCTGTGCATTACTTGCTCTAATACCTGTTTTATGAACTCGAGAAAGAATTCCAGCAGCACTTAGAGAAGTAGAATGCTGGACTGAGCCTCTATAGAACCATTCCAGGTAGTTAGGTGTATTTTAAGCATATGCCTGCAGATCCCAAGGATCGTAGTGCAACTCACTCATCTACTATCCAATTTTTATTACATTTTCGGTCCGCTTTCTATACTGGACGTTCACTATCATTCCACTTAACAAATATCTTAGAGATTGTACGTTTTTAACTGTGGTCAAACTGAAATTCACGTTCCGTGGCCGCGATGTTTTCAACAAATGGCTTAGAACTTGCAACTATAGACTAACTTTTATAGGATCTTAGATGCAGCATTTGATGATTTTCGTTCCTTATTATGCTCTTTCCGGAAAGCGCCCTTCGTTTAATAGTTTCTCCATAACAGACTTTGTTAAAATAATTATATTCCAAAGCAATTTTCACTTTTTTTTATGACTTTCTGTCATAATTCCCTACATAAGTATTTCCAAAATACACTTCACTTTTAATAGCTCTGCCATGCTCTTTAGTTCTCCAGGTACAGTTTACCTCAATCTTACTGCATTCCCTTCGGGTCCCTTTCAATATGACGAGGGCGAGGATGAAACGGTAGAGGATCTCTTCTGCTCATGTCCGGCTGTAAGCGAAGACATAAACATCTAGGCAGATACTTACTAAATAGTATTGCAAACCTGTCCGAATAAGACCCAAAAATATCGCAGACTTTATCGCTGCATCGGGCTGGTCTCCCCTTTGATTTTGTATCTGTTGGTTAACGGGGAAGGAGTGAGCTCGAGATCCTACGGCCTAAGTGTGCCATGCAGATAGCCAGGCAGCCGTTCTAGCTACATTCCTACTGCCATTATTGTTGAAAGCCATGTTGCTCTTAGTTAAACAGCTCTTGAAAACAGCTTTCCATCCTCGTCCTGATCTTATTCCATGTTGGATTTACACGCTTGTTACACGATGCGAGCTTTCCAAGTGAGTCCGTGCGATTTGTTTGTCGCATCGTTTGTAGGCGTCTTTGAGCGTAAGTGGTCTTTTCCGTTTTAGAAAAGTTTCTTCATATCTTTTGAAATCCATGTCTTTCTACCTATGAAACCTATGAACAAAAGGCTATAACCTCATGTTCCTTCTTTTTGGCTTATTTAGCAATGGTTTCCCTCAGCTTATCTTGTCGCCTCGCACACTTATGATTATGTTTTGCATAACTTTTCCCGATAAGGACGTGTATTTACAACTACACACTAATTGCAAATAAACAAATTTTATTCAATGCTGTACAAAAATTTAATTTTGTTAAACAATTTACCTATTTACATGATATATATAAATTAAAAATAATTTTAATAGATATTTGTTTTAAATTATAAACTTGATTTCAACACTATTGCACTTTCGAAAGAATGCTTTACACCGTTTTGTTCTTTGAATTTTCAACTTACTTATATTCTATATGCTTAATTGCAATAAGTTCCAAGTTTGATTAACCAATCATTTTCAAGTACATGGAGTTGACGTTCCTAAATGAAGAAAAATATTTGATTTGTTAGCCGAAACGCGAATGTGAAAGTGTTGGATTTAAGATGCTGTTTCCGTACCCGCTATTTCCTCCAAAGGATAAAGTAATGGTTTATAGAAGAAATAAAGGTAAAAATTGTACAAAATATTTGTAAAAAAGTATAATTTCTTTTTAGATGTTTTCAATTAAGTTTTTTAGAAACATATTGTTGTTTTTCTAGTCTTCACCTATATACC
Organism: Chymomyza caudatula; assembly: GCA_035041775.1. Classification (NCBI taxonomy): domain Eukaryota; kingdom Metazoa; phylum Arthropoda; class Insecta; order Diptera; family Drosophilidae; genus Chymomyza; species Chymomyza caudatula. The sequence goes on along the minus strand of JAWNKW010000034.1, from coordinate 579,906 downwards.
AAGTTGTGTAAATAAGCGAAAATTTTTCAATCGAGTGGCATTTTCACATTCGCTATTTTGGAGTGCAATTTAATTTATTTTAAAGTACTACATTTTTTAGTATGTTCGAAATATAAAGCAAAATGGCAATGAAATAGATTTTCGCTTTCTGTACATATAATAAATAAAGGTAAAACACTGAGTTTGAAATATTAATTTCCAAGTTTTGTTTAGAAAATTTTAAAAGGAACAGTGCAGGAAGCTCTGTGAATACCCAAACTCCTACTCAGCGCATGGACCTGGTTCCTCACAACTGGCTCCAGCGAATTTCTTTACATCTATCTTACAAATTTTGCGTGTGACGCCGCAGACGGGCCAACAATAAACATATTTTGTTTCAAGTTATAATTTTTCTAAGTCTATATACAATATATATATATATATAAATGTATATATATATAGTACAAGGTTACAAAAGAAATAGGCAACAATTCTTTTATGCTTACAAACTACTTTTAAAAATAAACTACATAATCTGAGTTAGCAGTCGTTGCTTAAGAGTCATAAGCTAAATTCAAAATATAACAATGACTTAACATGTTTAAAACTAAATGATACGGTTTCCTTAACTATCACCAATCGTCGCGCGGCAGTCGATACGTTGTATTGTCGCTGCGCACAATATGTATGCCCGCACCATAATAGGGTATCACATAGGCCGAACCATCGGCTGGGCCCACGACTTGGGTGGCTATCAGCAGTATATCAATAAGCTGACCCAGAAACATGCCACCCAAAGTGCAGAGTTTAAGCAGTCCTATGCCGGGATAGCCCAGGTAAAAGCGATCCACGCCGAACATGCCCAGAAACACGGACAACAGCAGCGTGGTGTCCAAGTTGTAGCCATTACTATAGAAACGACAGAGCCATTAAGAACGTTAAACATTTGCTTTACGACTACTTAAGAACGCACTTACGTAAACTTGCAGGGCATCTCGCGCGTAAATGTGGAATTGCCCGTTTCGGTGCAGTTAATTTCAGGAGCTGCTATGCACCAAACACGCGTGCGTTTTTCTCGCGTGCATCCACGTAATTGTTGCGTTTTGGGATCTATATGATTCCTGGCAGGATCGGGGCACATATACTGACCCATCAGCAGTTCACTGCAGTCCACATGAACTTGTTGTGTATGGGTTGTGTACATTAATAGCAGCAGGATAACGCACCAAAGCATTGGTATTCCTTTTGCTGGATGTGGATCTCGATGTGGTGATGGGCGCGTTCACTTTCGTTATCGTTGCCTGCGTCTTAATTCTGTATTTACTACTGAATGCATTGCTTAATGCTTAATTCCTGCTATAGTTTTATCAGGTTGATGCGCTTTTGTTGCTATTATTTAGGCCTTTGATTGCAATTAAAATAATAAACACATTTGGTTTAAGTGCAGTGTGACCAGCTGTTGCCAGCGCAATCTTTAAACTTTGGTGAAAATATACCAAAAATACTGTTGTATATTTATGAAATTATTTGTTTCAAGATTGCATAAATGAATTCTAGTTTATGGTAATTAACTTAATTATGTTCTTATTACTGCAAAAAACGTTTATATATTGCTATAAATATCCTTAAGAGACGCGTGATATGTGCTTGTTTTTTTTTTGCGATGTATCGTGAGCTGTTTGCGAGTTGCTTGCTTACCACACGATGTTTGCACAAACGAATCCACTCGCTGCTCACGCTACTCGTTACTTGCATTTTAAAACCGCTCGATTTAAATTTGAATTTATATCAATTTATAAGATTTTGTATGCGATTACTTTATGTTTACAATTTAACTAATCATTAAAAATGTACTACTTATTTTGAGTAAAAAATTGGTCTTAATTAAATTAATATTCTATTCGATTCGCAACTTGCTTGCTACATATTGGTTGCTATGTAGTAATACATTTCAATATTTGTCTTTTTCTTATTGAAACAGACCCGCCTGTTTATTAAACACATATTTCTTGCACTGCAGCTGCACTTGTACATCGGTGCGATTGGATTTTATGTTTTTCAGTGTATCACAAGTCAAACCTTCACGGAAAACAATGCACACTTTTGATGTCTGCCCAAAGGTTCGTTCGATTATGCCCGTTTCGCCCGTGGAAAGCTGCACTTGCTTACCCACATACATGTCACGGTTGGCCTCCTTTTTAAAGAGATTCTGCACAATCACCTCCTTGTCATTGACCACTCTTTGTATGGTGCCTTTTTTGTGTTTGCGCTTGAATATACGCCACTTGGGCAGCTCTTCAAGCACATAGTTGGAACGCTGAGTTAACCAGCTAACATGGCCCCAAAACGCCAGCCGACAATTGCTGCTATGCACATCCTGATCCAGCTTAGAGGCAATGAGAGTATCTCCCAATCTGGTCAGCACAGCAGTTTCAAACTGCAGCAAGGCATAAATATGGTTTGTCGTTGTTGATGGCACCAATTCCTCCATATATTCGTACTCCTTGCTGCAGTCAAACTCATTTGTTATCTGCTGTTCTTGAGTTTCCGCAAAAAGGGTCAAGCTAGCCATGACCGTATCATGGCCCAAGCTTATGTGTAGCTTGCTCATAGATCTAATGGCCTGTTTGTAGTAGCGTATAGGCTGCAGCTGTATGCAAACTGCGTATATGGGTTTTAAATAGCCAGGCTGTGCTATAATGCCACGTTCCAGCTGCTTGGCATTGAACTGAGTGACACAGAGACCAATGCGATCGCCCATGGCAGCAGTTTTCACCGGCTGTTTAAACATTTGTATAGATTTGACTTTACGCTGCTCGCCCAAAGCTGGCAGCTCCACATTATCGTTGAGCGAAACTTTTCCCTGCAGCAATGTGCCTGTACATACAGTGCCTTGACCTTTGATGGAAAAGCAGTGATCTACATACATAACAAGCGGTGCATTTAAATTTCGTTGCGGCATATAATACGCTTTACTCAGACCAGCGCGTAGCTCGTCTAGATTATTTCCATCTAAAGCAGAGACACAGTGTATGGGCACGTTGTCACCAAAAGCCGTGCTGCCTAAAGTTTTACGCAACCTGTTGCTGAGTTTCTGCAGCTTCGACTCACGCTCCTCCAACGGCAACAAGTCAATTTTGTTTATAACAACTATCAGCTTTCTCTGCAGCAGTTCGCCTATGATTATGCACTCTGCAGTTTGAGTTTGCAGTCCCTTTTGTGCATCCACCACTAGTAGCATTAGATCTATTATCTGCGCGCCTGCAGACAAATTTAGTTTCAATTAAAACTATCATTGAAACTACTTCTTATCACTTACCGCCTATGATAGTGCGTATAAGGCTTGCGTGTCCGGGACAATCAACAAATGTGAACTGCAGCAGCTCCGCCTCTGGCATAACCTGACGCATTTGCTCTGGCGCTGGCACTACCAAAGCGCTAAAGCCCAAATCCAGTGTAATGCCGCGTTGTTGCGATTGTGGATTTTTATCAAACGCGGCAGTACTGGCAATGGCACTCAGGGCACGGGCCAGCGTTGTCTTGCCCGAGTCCACGTGCCCCAACAAACCAACATTGAAATTTGTCAACATTAAAATCAAAACAAAACAAACCAAAACATATGAGATTTGAGTGGCGTGCGCGATATTTATGGCATATCGATGACTACTGCTTTAATCGTTTTTTTTTGTCATTTTTTAGCACTTTTGGTTGAATTGTAACAAACCATAAAAATAATTAAATAAGAACAAAAGTTTAATATGTGTGTTTGGTACGGAAGAAAATGTGTAATAACATTGGCAAATCGCTTCTCAATCATACTAATTTAACTGCAATTATTGTCCCATTTTCTAAAAAGATGCTATTCGAGAACTGAGTTTCAATTTGGATGCAACTATATATTTCTGGATTTATTCTATTTTACTATTATATCTAATAAGTGCCTTTCGCAGCCTTTACCAATTTCGCATGAATTAAAAGCGATGCGAAAATTATAGCGTAAAACGGCTATAAACGATGCTCACGAACAAAAAGAACACATGAACCCCGTGAACATAAACAACTGAACAAAAATAGCTAACTCTTATAAATGAATTGGTTCATTTCGTATATTCGTTCATTTGAGCTCAGTTTGAACGAAACGACACAACTCTAGTTAGTGACCGAAGTTTGAGGTGTTAGCATCGTTGTAGCGGGTGTTCGCATAGTTTCGTTGTTGTTGGCGGCAAACACGATCGCAAATATTGAGATCGTAAATACAAAAAGTAAACAAAATTGCGTGCGTAATAAAACAAAATCAATTTAAAATAATAAAATCAAAGTGAATTAAATTGAAGTGTGCTGTAAAGAATTATTGAATTAAATAAAGCGGCCAGCAGAAGCAACAAAGTGCCTTTACTCTAGAATTACCTTAACTCAAATACACACACTCTCTCGAGTTGGTAACAAACACAAATACAAATATACGCGGCACTCAAACGCACACACACACACACACATACACACGCATTTCAGTTAATATCACGCTCTATCTGTGTGTATGAGTTTAACCATTATTTTTACCTGGATTTACCTGTTTTCGAGTGGAAGTGGCAACGAATAAGCGCGCAAAGCGCAGTGGCAATAAAAGTACAGCCCAAAGCGAACGTGCGAGCGTGTTCGAAAGATAGTTCTCTATAAAAGGCATTCAAAAGAAAACGAAACTAAATGCAGCTGCTAAATCGGAAATAACAGCATTTGCTTAAACTATCAATAATTAAAACAAAAACTATTCCGTCCGTACGCGCACGTTGTGCTCTCTCTCTAAATTTCTTCGATTTTTGAGAGCGGTTGCCATGAAAATGCAGTAAACAAACATCGAAATTTTTGTTGATGACGTCGTGTCAGCGCTAGCAACAAGCACATACATACAAACAGACACATACATAAATACGTACATACAGTGAATGCAAGCGAGAAGTTCAGTAAAATAGTAAATTAACATTTTACCGGTGATCGGTACAAGAAAATACTGGGTGATTCATAATGAAGCGGGAGTGCTGCCAGATCTTTGTGTTCATTTCTGCAGCCAAATGAATTTCCGTTAAGTGTTTCAATTTCAACACCGTGCGCCCGCCCTTCCCTTTGTCGTGCTACAACTCCTTGCCCACATAATGCTATAAAATGTCTTTAAGTCAGCAGAAGCCGTTAAATCAAAATAATTATAAAAACCCGGCCCAACAACAGCCACATCAGCAACACAAACGAAAATGTCGCGCTCAAAGCCTGGTAGAACTAGGCACCTGCCCGCTCACAAGACTGCTAACGTTAGCGTTAGCAGTCACCATTGTCACGCACAGCACTCCTGCCCTGCTTGTCCAGGCTGCCAGCGGTAGCAGCAGTGCGGCATTTCATATGATGAATGAAAACTTCTCCGGCGATAACAGAAAACCTGCCTTTAAGAACTGTGCCGGCTATGCGCCCTCTGTAAAGGAGGAGCAGCCCGAGAATACATATGTTTTCATGGTGCAAGCAACAGATCCTGATTCAAATCAGGAAATACGCTACAGCCTCGTGACAGCTCAATACGAGCGCCCCAAATTCTTTATAAATCCCACTACCGGTGTTATCGTTACGGCGCATACATTCGATCGCGATGAGCCCATACACGAAAAGTTCGTATTCGTTACGGTACAGGCCACGGATAACGGCTTGCCGCCTTTGGACGATGTTTGCACCTTTAATGTGACCATTGAGGATATTAACGATAATCCGCCCGTGTTCAACAAGGCACGCTACGATGAGTCTATGTCGGAGAATATAATGGTTAGTATATACTTTATGGGTATCTTACGTTGCTGTAGCTGCGCACAGGCGACTGCCAAATACGCGGACCCTGGATTACTGCGGTTTGGCTAGTCGTCTATGTGTGTCTCCAAAACTTACACCCACAATTGTAATAGTTTTCCAATCGTGTCTAGCCGGTCCGTCTTTCCAAGTGATGTCATTTCTATTCAGCTAAATTTAATTGGCTTAATGGCAATTAATAGGCCAGTGCCACTGTTCCACTGTTATTCTGTCTGCCTTTGTTTTTTTTTTTTTTTTCAATCGTTACGCACTTTGTTGGTCATTTCTCCACCTGCAATTAAGCAAAGTCCCAACCGCCTAGTAAACAATGACAACAAACTTTTTGACCCGACTTCTAGTACAAAAAACTAATATCTTTTCGAATCGCTACCCACTTCTTTTTTGTCAGTTTGCTTTGTTGTCATTGGCCCTGCAGTTGGCCAAGCCTAGAACAGTCAAGAAACCCGTTTATACAACAGACAAAGACCAAGACTTGGCTTAGGAGAGGGCAACTATCTTAGCTTATTCTTTGTGTTCCTCCTCTTAAAGTTTCGCTATCCGAGACGTTGTGTGCCGAGTGCATTGCTCGCGTTATTCGATAAGTCAATAACGTAAACCTTGGAACTTAGGGAAAAGCTCATTTTCACATTTTCAGCAAATCTTTTACACCTGGTTCGTGTTTTAGTTTTAACAACTAAATACTGCTGCTGCAGAAGGAATCTTCTATTAGCATGACATTTGTTTGCCGAGCTACAGAAATATATATCTTGAAAGGGAGTTTCTTTATCTATAAAAAGTTTCACTCCATAGCTAATATATTTTAAAAGATACTTCTTCTTGGTTGATGCGCTGTATGATAAATTTGGTTTCTATACAAGCGAAAGGTGCCACTCCCCCTTTCCAATGTCTTTAATCTTACCTTAGCATTGCTAAAATGTGGACTCTTACGAAATATCGAAGCTGTAGTGCAATAGGTTTTAGACATACTAAATTTGGTTTAACAGGTTCAGATTTTTGTTATTACTAACACGTTGATAACATATTAAAAAGAAGTGTGTTATAAGTCAAACAACGTGTTTAAAGTTTTCAATTTACGCCTACCTTGACTCCTCACTCGGAGATTATCGAAGATATTAACAGAACACTTTTTTTTTAAGAACATGAAGCGTGATATAGGGATCACCATTCTGCAATGTTAGCTCAAAGATCGCGACTCGGGTTTACGACAGTCTTTATAAGAAATCCATTATTCAGTTTTAATAACTAATTTAAGAGATAGATGATCTTTCCGAACCTATTAAAAATTGCAAAGTTCTATATTGTTGCAATGTAAATGATTTAACCAAATCTATTACACTATAACCCTTAGTTGTGCTTTTGTCTTGCTTTGCATTTGCTTGCGTCCAAAGTTTACCCACTCAAGTGCAAAAATTTCCCAACAAGGTTTCAGTTCATGTTTCTGTTTCGAAATAGTCACTAGGAAATACAATGACCGGCAACTAGATAATTTACAAAAATGTGCATATTTTTATTTTGGGCAAACCTGCAGGAAAGTATTATTACATTTTGCTGAGGTTTTTGGATTGCGCACAACCTTACCTCCATTTTTTTGTGATTTTTCGTTCAACTTTTACTTACAGCCCGACGCAGTAGTGATGTCTATCAGTGCCAGTGATTTCGACGATCGCAACAACAGCATTATCGAATACGAGATACTTCGAGAACGTGACTATCAGTACTTTAAAATCGACAAAGAATCTGGAATTATATATCTAAACCGTCCAATCGATAAGCGACCTGGACAATCATATACAATAAATGTGCGTGCCTATAATATTGTGCCAGATCCGCCACAGGATGCGCAAATTGAAGTGCGCATACGAGTGGTGGAATCCTCGATTAAGCCGCCCTCCTTTGTCGATCCCATCGATGAGCCCATTTACCTGAAAGAAGATTTCATGGACTTTTCGAAGCCCATAGCCACGCTGCACGCTGTTTCCAATATGCCAGACAAACCGGAAGTTATTTTTGAGCTAATAACAGGCCGCACTGAGCAGACAAACAGCAAAAAGACTTTTGTGTTCAATCAAATTGGTAATCAGGTGACCATCAGCTTAGGCATGCATCTCGACTTTGAGGCGATTACTGATTATACGCTGACAATGAGTGTGCGCAACACTTTTGATCTAGCCGCCGAACATATATTAAAAATCAAGGTCGAGGATGTAAACGACAATATACCCTACTTTACGGAGGTAAAGTCGGGCACAATACTGGAGAACGAGCCGCCTGGAACGCCTGTGATGCAGGTGCGCGCCTTCGACATGGATGGCACGTCAGCAAATAACATAATATCATTTGAGCTAGCCGACAATCGTGAATATTTTACCATTGATCCGCATACCGGAAACATCACCGCCCTGACCACATTCGATCGCGAAGAGCGCGATTTCTACAGCGTCAAGGTAATTGCCAGCGATAACTCGCCGTCCAGCTTGTTCAACAATGGCGAACCAAATCGTGGTCATCAGGTGTTTCGCATAACAATTGGCGACAAGAACGATCACAAGCCGCACTTCCAGAAAGAATCATATTTGGCCGACAAACTGCTCGAAGATGCCAATACTAACTACGAAGTAATAGAAGTGAAAGCTGAGGACGAGGATAATGCCTCGCAGATACTCTATACCATTGAGAGCGGCAATGTGGGAGATGCTTTTAAGATTGGACTTAAGACTGGCAAAATTACTGTGAACCAGCGTCTAGATTACGAAACAATTATGGAATATGAGCTGAAAATTCGCGCCTTTGATGGTATTTACGATGACTATACAACGGTAATCATTAAGATTGAGGATGTTAATGACAATCCGCCAGTTTTTAAGGAGGATTACAATAAAACTATTCAAGAAGAGACCATTATTGAAGATTGTATTTTAAACATAGAAGCATATGATCCTGATATAAAAGATCGCAACGCAGATCAGCATATTACTTACTCCATTGTCAAAGAGGAACACAAGAAGTATCTGACCATTGATAATTCTGGTTGCCTGCGTCTTATACAGCCACTTGATCGTGATCAACCTAACGGTCATAAACGCTGGCAGGTTTTGATTGCGGCACGTGATGAGGATGGTCATGGTCTGAAGTCAGTGCAGCCGGTTAGCATTACGCTGCAGGATATCAACGACAATGCGCCCTTCTTAATTAATCAAATGCCAGTTATATGGCAGGAAAATCGCAATCCGGGCCAGGTGGTGCAGCTGCAGGCCAACGACTATGATGAGCCCCAGAATGGTCCGCCCTACACCTATGGCATTGACAGTGATGCTTCGGCAGACATTAAGACCAAGTTTAGCATTGACAACGATTATTTGTTTGCCAATGTGCAATTCGATCGTGAGGAACAAAAGGAGTACTTTATACCAATACGCATTAGTGATTCTGGTGTGCCAAAGCAGAGCTCTGTCAGCATTTTGCATCTTATAATTGGCGATGTTAATGATAATGCCATGACCGAGGGCTCATCACGCATCTTTATATACAATTATAAAGGTGAAGCGCCTGACACCGATATTGGTAGGGTTTTTGTTGACGATGCGGACGATTGGGACTTGGATGACAAGCTTTTCCAATGGAAAAGCGGCATACCACATGAGTATTTCCGTTTGAATCCGAACACTGGCATGATAACAATGCTGGAGCACACCAGCGAGGGTGAATACATACTGGAGTTTACAGTCACCGAGGAAAGTACCTTTATACCCCGACACTCAGTAGATGCTGATGTCACTGTCATAGCTCGCGAGTTGCCTGAAGAAGCTGTGGATAAGAGCGGCAGCATACGCTTTTTCAACATAACCAAGGAAGAGTTCATCAGCGTGGCACGTGATGCACAAGCGGATGATGCTTTCTCTCTTAAAGATCGTCTGCAACACTCGCTGGCTAAACTTTTCAACACGTCTGTCTCCAATGTGGATGTCTTCACGGTGCTGCAAAATGAGAACAATACGCTAGATGTACGCTACTCAGCCCATGGCTCACCCTACTATGCGCCGGAGAAGCTCAATGGCATGGTCGCTCAGAATCAACAACGTCTTGAGAATCAGCTGGATCTGCAAATGCTCATGGTCAACATTGATGAATGCCTCATCGAGCGTTACAAGTGCGAGAGCTCTTGCACCAATGAGCTGCACAAGTCCTCAGTACCCTATATGATCTATTCGAATACCACCTCCTTTGTGGGCGTAAATGCCTTCGTACAGGCGCAATGCGTTTGCGAAGCGCAGGTGCAGAACTTTTGCTTAAATGGCGGCACTCCCAGGATTGGAGAGAACGATGCATGCGACTGCATTGATGGCTTTGCTGGTCCACACTGCGAACTGGTCTCAGTGGGCTTCTATGGAAACGGCTATGCTTTCTACGAGCCGATCTCACCTTGTGACAATACTCGCATTAGTTTGGAAATTGCGCCACAACACGAACAGGGTCTTATCATGTATTTGGGTCCACTCAACTACAACCCACTGCTGCCACTATCTGACTTTTTGGCTATAGAACTGGAAAAAGGTTATCCTGTGCTGACTGTGGATTACGGCACTGGTGGCATACGCATTAAACATCAGCATATACAACTGCAACCTGGTCGTTCATATCAACTGGATGTTATACTGCAAAAGACCAGCATTGAAATGACCGTGGACAATTGTCGCCTGTCAACATGTATGAGCCTTGGCGCGCCACAGGGTCCCAATGAATTTTTGAATGTAAACGCGCCACTGCAGCTGGGCGGCACGCCCGTTGATCTCGTGCAGCTGGGTCGTCAACTCAACTGGACGCATGTACCCAATCAACAAGGTTTCTTTGGTTGCGTTAAGAATCTAACCATAAACGAACACACCTACAATTTGGGCATGCCTTCGGTGTTCCGCAACATAGACTCCGGTTGTCAGAGAGCTGTAGCCGTGGCGGTTAGCTTTGGCATTGATCGTAACTTCATAATAGCCATTATCACTTGCATAGCGTTGCTGCTCATCATTTTGCTGGCTGTTGTTGTCCAGAAGAAGCAGAAGAATGGCTGGCACGAAAAAGATATTGATGATATACGCGAAACGATCATTAACTATGAGGATGAGGGCGGTGGCGAGCGTGATACAGACTATGATCTGAATGTGTTGCGTACGCAGCCTTTTTATGAGGAGAAATTGTACAAGGATCCGCATGCACTGCAGGTGGGTCTGCGTGATCCCAATGATATACCCGATATTGGGGACTTTTTGGGTGGCAAGAAAGAGAACTGCGATCGCGATGCGGGGGCCTTTACAGTCGATGATGTGCGGCACTATGCTTATGAGGGTGATGGCAATTCGGATGGCAGTTTGTCCAGTTTGGCGTCTTGCACCGACGATGGTGATCTCAACTTTGACTATCTGTCCAATTTTGGACCACGCTTCCGCAAGCTAGCGGATATGTATGGTGAAGAGCCCTCCGATACAGATTCCAATGTAGATGACGATCAGGGCTGGCGCATCTGAGTGACTTCCAAAACTCTAGTAAAAGGTAACAACACACACAAAAACACACACACACACACTCACACATTAGATTAGTTAGGTTGAGGAGCAAACCACAGCGTGCCACTGGCGCTCACTATTTGTAACTCTCTTGATGGAACCTAAAAGACTTTTACGCTAAGTTTTGGATGGCGCCATGCGCTGCGTTGGTCGCTCCTTAAAACACATTGCATATACATATAGGATACATAAGTATATATATATATATATATCTATGAATATATAGAGAGGGGCATTGCAAGGGCATAGGAACACATTTTGTTTTTTGTTTATTTCGTTAGACAAGTAAACTGCAAAAAGTGATCTTTACGTAAAACTTAGTAAACTTAAAAGCGAACAAAATATAAAAAAAAAACAAACACTGCTGAATTGTTGTCTATATTTTTTGATAAAATATTGCATAAGACACAAATATTAAGTACATATATAATAACTTGTTAATTGAGAAGACAAGAGTGAAATGTAAAATCAAAATTTCAACAAAATATTCCTAACAAATTCGAAAACATTGCATTTTATTTGCATATTCCCAACAATTAAGCTTAATTTCTTACGTTAGACAACATTAATTTATGTTTAAATTTAAAAAAATAATAATAAAAACAACAAAAAACAAATTCATTAGTTTTAGAAGTTGGCACTTCGGCCAACAACAACAGCAAACTCCATTAGTGCAGCTTAAGTATTCGTTAAAATTTCCGAATAAAAATAAAATACATAAAATACAAGTCGATATCTTTAAGTTTAAACATAATTTATATAAAATGAAAATAATATATAGTTTATTTGCTGTACATGTCATATAGTTCATACATGCAATATGTATAAGTATGTAAATCAAATCAATCGAAACTCGAAATCGATAGATTTAGTTAGGCGCTGTAATTATCTATTTTAAATGAAACGATAAAAATGTGCAGCTATATTTTGAAATGTATTTCTATGTTAATTGTAGAAATCGTAACAAACAAAACAGAAACAATTTATAAAAGAAACTGTTCAAGAAATAAATGCGATATGTATTTTTGTAAGTCTTTTTTTCGTTAAGTAAGTGAATTTTTTACATGCCAATGCCGCGTTTATAAAAGAAAAATAAGAAATTTTATTTATATACATAAAAATCACAGAAATCAACACAACAAATGTGTTTAAATAAAAAAAAAAATAATAAAATATTGAAAAAAAAAAAAACACACGTCTTACATTGCAATCATTTCCTATATACATACATCATAATCTGCTAGGTTTACATAAGCTTGTAAAACTCGCTTATCGCTGAGGCGATTTGCTCAAGAGCTATTAGCTCCGATCTAATAGTGACCCCAAGTAAGTTTCTTAAAATATGAACGCCGCACAATTCCCAAATAAATATGCCTCGACAGCTTTTGGGAAAAGCAAAAATTGTTTACAAAATATAAAGTAGTGAGGGTTGCCAAGCAGCCAGAATTTCGTTTGTTGGTGTCATTGACTGGCCGGCGAGACCGGCAGAGGCCCAGGCGCGACTGCTGACTACTGTAGCCACCGCTGGAGGAAACGCATCATTATCTTATCAGCGTGTCGGACCGAAAGTAGGCCGCAGCATTGTGTAAATGTGTGTAATCGATTGGGGCGCGAGCCTATGGATTAAGTCCAATCAAAATGGAAGCAGTTCAATGGGCAAACATCTCACACACAAGCAGGCAGCGTAAGTATGTAGTAGAGCATATGTGGAAAATGGGGCAGGTGCTTGGCAGCGGGAGCTTAGCATTAGACACTGGGTACTCTCAATGCACTCACTCTATAAATCAATTGAATATTGCGCTCGACTTAATTAAGATTTGCCTGCCCGATATGCAACGACGACTCTCTTGATCGAGGCTAACCACAGATCATTAGATGATTGTTCAAGGCTGAAACAGTTAAAACTGGCCACATAAGAGCGGGTCTCATAAACTGCAGTTAAGTCGCAAAATCGTCATAAAATCAAGTTTCACAGTGGGTTTTCTAGGCATTTGTTTAGAAGCATGGAGCTTTAGGCGGCGCAAAAACTTAAGGTATATGGAATGCTAGAGTTATATTTATATTTAGAATGAACTTATGCCACCTTTTTCAGGCCTCAAAGCATACCAAAAAGTCGCAAAAGATTCGAAGCGATGTCCACGGATCGGTATTATGTATTATGGTACAAAGCCACACGAAACTAAATCAGGTGATTAAGGCTTTTGCGTAACGATATGAGTAGCACATGAAGTATGAATAGCACATCCCTGTAGTTCTGAGCATGAGATTTGTCAGTATCTTTGTGGTAGTGGTCTTGCCTTTACCTGACCCTTTTAGCATAAGGATGGCATTGCAAGTAGTGCATGCCCGATGTACATATGTACATTCGTGTACATCACCTTTTAAAAGCTTAAAAATAAAAGCTACCACTACTACTACCAATAAACTAATCTTAATAAATAAAATCGTTAGTGCAGTGTAAGCGTTAATAAAACTCGAGAGCCGCTGATCCAAATGACTTAATATTTGGACCATATATTCGTTTGGTCTGCAGGGAGGTTTCTTTCCAGTTTGTGCCCCGTAGGTGGACGGGAACAGCAATATTTGTAAGTAACATAATAAATTCATATTGTTTATACTTATATAGTAGACTTTCAGTTAAATGTAATAACAATTCACAACTTTAATATGGTAAACATTTCACTCTGAAATTTAATTAGCAGACGATCCAGAAGAGGAAACATTGACAGAAGTACTCAAGTCGCTCGACGAGACATGCAACACGAAGTTTGTTGGCCAATATAAGTCATCTTAAATAGAAAATAGGAAATCGAAATTTAATTGCTAAATTCTGGCATATTCCAAAACCTATACAAAGTTGTTTGGCTAATAGCAAATCGCCCATAAACAAAGTATATAAGAGTTAAAAAATAAATATTAAATGATATTTCTAAACAGTATCCATGTTTGCTGTTGAAGTGATCAGGCCGTAGCCCGGTAACGGTTTGTATCGCCAGTTAAGAAGAAGACACATGTTTGCATTTCCAAACAATTTGTGTCGTTTTCACAAATATCCAATACATCTTAAACTTCAGACTCCTTGAGACAAATTTCCCTTGAACATTTATTCAAAACAATTTTGAAATTGTATTTATACAATATATTCTTATATGTACCTAACATTTAACGTACTATTTGCTTGATTTTTCTTGGTGCTATTTAGAAGATGGTTTTGTTAATGAAACTTTCCATTAATGTTCGCGGCAAGCATATAATATAAACTGAAACGTTCTACAACTTTAGATTACCATAATATAATTTTGTTTGCGAACTTGCAAGCATGTATAAACGTTGTGACCTGACTATGGTAAAATAATACGAGGTAGTCAGATGTCCATGCCAACATTTTTTGAGTCTTTTCATGTATTATTATACTATTGACGACTTGCCAGTTCTTGTTCAATAGAAAGATTAAGAAATTGAAGGACAAACTGATGCCAACATGACCGACAGGCACAGGTAACGAAAGAACCTTCACATGGAATTTGATGGTTTTACTTTTATTTCATCGATCTTGGCCATTACTTGGCAGCCTTGTTAAGCCCGTGTCACAAAAGGCATGGAATTTGCTAAGGCTTTGGATATATTTCAAGTGAGAAAGTGAAAAAATCTCACAAAATCTCGCTCGATATTAGAATGCGTTCTATTATGAAGCAAGTCGTATAGGGTTGCAGGCGAATCAATCGTTTGGCGACACGGACAGGACACACGGTCCTGCTTGAAAATCTCGCTCTGTGTAACAGGCGCCTTAATAAGCGGCTTGGAGACCAGAAAAGCATTATAAGATTTGGCAAGTTTCTTGTTCTTGTTCAGCTTTGGCATCCATGTGCTTCACATTGTTATCTTTTTTGCATCGGCTTCTAGCAGCTGATCAAGCAGAACGCATAACTTCATCATTGGATGAAAAATGTGCTATACTGCTTCAAACCGATTTACAGTACAACATGCTTCTCAAGCGAGTGTTCCAAATTCCACTAACGCTCTCATAGAGGTTGTTATGAGAAACTTTCAAAGCCATGTCTGAGCTTAGTGCTTGAGGTTTCACGACTACAAACTGCTGTTATATTTCTGTACTGGAAATGTCTAAACATTACAATTGATTGCAAATGAATCTACGGTTTGTACAGCGTTCCGATTCTTACCAAATTTATATATTTTGTATCCACTTAATCTAGAAAGCTTTTCCAACTCAATGATGGTTTCTGTGGGAAATATTCGTATGCACTATCTAGTGTTCCGATGGCGATTGGCGTATCACAAGAACTCAGAAAAACTGGAAAAATCGTATTGTATTCTTCAAAAAGCCACATGTTTCAATAGGAACTACTTTTTTCTATATTTCATGGTACCATAATCCAGTTTATGGCACATTACTTTTGTATATGTTTTCATAAGTATATGCGATTAGGATCGAAGTACCACATTTTCTAGCTGTCTTACAAAATATCTCTACTATTTGAGAACGCAGAATGCTGTTTATAGTTGTGCTTAATTCAATAAGGAAAAGTAGGGGAGTGAGAGTAAATTTGAAAAAAAAGAAAAACCATGAGAAAACAGAGTAGACTGAAATGGCATGAAGACTGAAATAGCGAAGACCGCTATTCACTTACGTGAATTTTATCACTTCCTAGAATGTGTCCTCATAAAGGACGGACAGAGAAACTGGCAGAAACTGTTGTGCAGAGCCGACCTCTTCAAGACAGGCCAAGTAAGCTGAATCGTCGATGAGACCCATATTGGTCAAATCACTTCCGAGATTTGAGCATTTGTGTCCTTGCAAAGTCGGTATAGTGACTCTGGCAGAAACTGCTCTGCCGAGTAGATCTCTTTAAAACAGGCCATATTAGCCGGATTCTGACCAAATGTATTATTAACCATAATTAAACCAACCAAGGCTCGCAGATATTTCTATTTTTAACAAAGATTTTTGAATTGGGTTGTCAGATTTGGTCTGTAGTGACCTCTATCCATACAACAACTTGCTTTGCTCTAGGTTACGTAGTGTTTCTACGTAAAATCATGTTTTTCAATAGGACTACATTGTGTAAGTGGACAGAATACAGATTCAACTACTGTTATACGTACCTTCAATTCATGAATAGTTACTTGAGCTCTTATTTGCTATAGCAAGTATACTTTATATGCTTTACAATAGTATTTTGATGTCTGTCAGACTTAAACACAGACATCTTGAGAACTAGCCCGACAGTTTGCCTATGAAAAAGTTTCAATCAAAACAGCTCTCAATTTGCTTTCTTTTTAAAATGGAAACGGTTATTTAGTATAATTCGCAACTTGTAACTTGAGCCGGCATTGTGCTCCATTTCTCTTATTTTTTTTATTAGTCTTTTTTCTTTTAATATTTTATTATGCGCTCCAACTGTTCTTTGCTTACAAGCTGCCAGCTGCTCACAAATTGTCAGGAAATCGATTCTCAATTGAGTTTTGAGCTCGACAAGCGAATTTGGAGCTCAGCTAAGATAATATTTGTAGTATAATCGCAGATACAAGTGGCTTAAAAGCTTTAAATTGTGCCACCAAGAGTGCTAGAAATGGTTTAATGTCTGGCATATTCAAGTGTTACTCAAATACCATTAAAAATTGTGTCAAGTGGTAAGTAATTAAAAAACATTTCAACTGATCAAAATATTTAAATTTTGAATTTAACGAACACTCTTGTAGCTAGTTGTTACAAAAATGCCAAATTTCATGAATTCCAACAACAGATGTGTTTCAGCAAAACTAAAATTGAGAAACAAAAAAAACCCTCAGCCGGACATGCCACAGACCTTAATGTTCCAGGGGCTTCAGTGTCACAAAAGAAGAAAGAAATACAGGAGAATTTTGTGCAGGTAAACTGCTTGTTGGTTGAAGATGAAGGAAGGGCTTGGTGTGCGCTCTAGAGGAAGCAGCAAGTTGAATAATCAAATAACATTTTTTTTTTTTGCTACCTGTGCGCAGCTGCAGCTGCTGCCGCTGCCGGCACACAACGTTCAGGTGTGTATGGGGCTGGGTTGTTTAGCCAATGGATTAACATAACAGCCGCTTCCAAAGCCAGCATACAACATGGCCTGAGCCAAGCTTCAGTCGCCGAGCAGCTACCTGATGACGAAGACGCACTCACACACACCACGCCACTCAATGAGTCAATGCCAGCTGCCGCAAAAGTATCGCTCAGATACGCACACACACACACACACGCACACACTCGCACACACACACACACACAAGCATTCGCGTCTCTGCTTGCTAACTGAAAAATGAAAGCAAATCTTTGTGCCGAGTCTTAACCAAAAAGTAACGAACTCGGCAAAACCAGTATTTTGTCTTTGAGTTTCACACTCAATTTTGTGGTGTGTATCTGTTGAATGCGTTGCCCCTGACCGACCGTAGAGTATCTTTTGGATTCTTGAGCAAAGTTTGAAATATATCAACCGCCCGTACCTTTTGAGTCTCTTGGGCTCTTTTGCATTCTCTTGCCCCGGTGTTCCGCTTTGTTGCTGCTTTCTGGGCTCTACGTGTTCATCTGATTTTCTCGGGACTGAACATGTCACGCACACAGACCGTGTAAATTGATGCATTGAGCACGTTTTGGTGTTTTACTACCTGTTGATGAGGATGATGCTGTTGGTGCTCTGCTGCTGCTCCCGGCTAGGATGACTGAGCTGACAAGCGGCTGTCAGTCGACGACGACGACGACACCAAAGTATGACTCGCGCTCTCTCTTAACTTTTTTCTTGCTGATCTCTCTGGCTTGCAATTTTGTTTGCCAAGGTCTGCCCACACCTTGAGTTATCGTTGTTGCTGCTGCTGCTGCTGCTGCTGCTGTTGCAACTCTTGATTAATTACATTGAAATGACCGCTGAAGAATGTCGTACTGCAAGCCATAGTTACGGAGCTAAAAACGCCCTGCCAAAGTGCTCATTAACACTCGGAGACTATTCATCAGAGATTCAATTACACGTATACATACAAACACATAGACACTCTGTTAGGCTGTCAGTTAGTCAATTTTTTTTTTTCTACACTGTGCAAAAAATCAAGCGCTTAAGTATTTGAAGTATGCGCAGAAAGGAATTCTTTTTTTTAAGCGCTGTCTCTATGAATTTTATAGATATTGTGGTTGTGGGTTTCCTGTACTTCTGCAGGTCTACCACTGCAGTACACTGGCTCGTACAAGTGGTTGGCTCTTTTTGGCAGAGACCATAAAGGGGTTCACTTTTTGGCAGTCCATATGGGACCTAAAAACCATAAGGAGCCTACTTGTCCGCAACTCCTGAGAGGCCTATAAGAGCATAATCGACTGCTAAATCAACGGAGTTAGTTGGAACTTGGTAGTAAAAGTTATATTTACAAGAAGATTGTTGCTCCTCCTTAATGTTAAGTACTGCATGCACTCCAAGACATGCAGCTTATCGCATATGTTTAGTAAATTGAAAGTCCTAAACTCTACGACCTTAGCCTGAACATAATAGAGATATAAGTGCAAATTCTCTTGATTTACGAGAATTTGCTGGTGAGACCTTTACCCATGTTCCCTTAGAAGGCTTAAGAGTCGCTACTTTGGACATCTTTGGCTTGTTTGTTAACATTTATGGTTCAGCCTGTGATTTCCAAGGTTTCTTGTTTCTAGTTTTTCCTGTATTTGGTCCAAGTTTAGTGTTTATTTATCAATACAAGTTTTCAAATAAGACGTTTTGAGGCTCTGATTACACTATGCAACAAATAAAAGGTGTCAGAAACATACCTTTTCCGGTAATTTTGGGTTGCTGATTCACGAATCCGGAAACCCTTTTGGACTCAGAAAATCTCATATTTCTCGGGAACCTTACTACCGATCGAAGTGAGTTGTAACTTGAATTAAAAGTAATTTAGTATCAAATAAATTTCTTCTAGATGGGCAATGAACTCAAAATTTTTTTTCGAATAATAATTTTTGAATTCTATAAAACGATTCTTTGCCAAACCAATTCGAGCAAAATCGGTATCGAAATGGCGAAGTATTAGGGAACATCAAAAAAAGGCCAAAATCGAGAATTTTTATGAATTTCCGAAAGAAAAAACACATCGAAAGGTTCCTGAGTAATATGACATTTAATGACTCCGTAACTTCATAACGAATATTTTTTGTAAAATGTGGTGGATTTATGGTGGTGGACCTTGGGTTAAGAACGACGTTCTAAGCCAGAACTTAAGAGCACGCATATTTAAAAAGTGAGCATACAATCAAACGTGAACACTTAGAGTACTGCAGTAAGCGATATAAACCTGCTTTAATTACGAGTATTCGGCTAGCACTTCGGCTGTGTCTTTGTGAGTACACAATGAAAGTTCGACTCGAGCAGGCTATGGGTGCACATGACTGCTTTAGAGTGTTATGTTTTAAGAAAAAAAGGACGTACCTAAATAGGGAGACAAAAGATATACACATTGTTTGAAGCTATTCTATTTTTGGAATATCTCAGACTTTTGCTCATTTTGGGGCTTGACTTATTAAAAATTTGAAGAATTTTAGAGGAATTTGGACATTTGAAAGATGCATGTATAATCAGTGGTATAAGGCATATTTCTTTTAACCAAAAAGCAATCCATAATGAGAGTTTATGACTGACGCATTTTCCAAAAGCTGTGATAGACCCATTCTTCCAAAAGAAACCTGAGGCACAACCTTCAAGAGATTTCTAGAACACAACTTATATCTAATATGTATATAAGAATGGAACAGAATGAAAAAAGGCTGATCGACTCCATCATTAAGAACAAACTAACCGACATATTCGAGAGAGTTAGAGGAAGAAGAAGAGGAGAGATAGAGGAAGAAGTTTGAAATTTCAAAAATGCTACATCATCGCTGTGTATGTCAGTTTTTCTCAGTGTATAATTGTGCGGGCAAAGTTGGCGATCGAACAATGCCTTGCCATTGTATTAGACTCTGTAGAGCCAGTCGAACCGAGCCTTTCTCTCTATTCAGCACTTCGAGGCCTCTATAATTTAAGCGTACTATTCAACTAACCGAGGTCCAAGTGCAGCTGCCTCAACTCTACAATGTGGCATAGACCCGGCCAGCCACAGCAACAGCCATAGCCACAGCCCTTGCCCGACAATTGCTCCACTTCCATTAACAGGCAAAACAGTGATCGGCACAACTGATCGTTTTGCTTGTTGCTGCCGCTGCCGCAGTCTCTGCTGCTGCTGCCGCTCTCTTCCGTTCCATTTAGTGGGTGTTTACCTTATATACAGCATTTTGTATGCAAAGTGCCACAAAATATCATTTTGTTGCCTGCAACGAAATTGTTTTCATCGCTTCAATGCACGCGCCATGGGAAAAATACATAACTTCAAATGTTGCAGTTGGGAATAAGTCTGGAACGCCTGCTCTTGCCTCGAGCATATGTATCCATGCAGTGAATTTGAAAATAACCAACATTAGCAGCAATATTACGACTTGGCCGAGACATAACACAAACTACTTATGGTAAGCTCTGCCCTATATAGTAAACCCTAATAACTTTATGAAGCATTGAACGTGTTTTTCATACTAAAATACACTGATTTTGCTGTCTCGCATTTAAAAGGAAAATTTTAATAAATTATTTAATGAAATCGCTGTTTAAAGAAGATAACACCAAAAAAAAAAAAAGAAAAGAAAAACAAGTGAACAGCCAATCGAAGTATTTGGCATTTTAGCCATAAATGTGTCGTTGCCTCTGGACACTGACTGGGGACGTGCCTGTCAGCTATTTATCCATGCGCCTCACGTACAGGTGATCGCGACTGGTATGCAACAGAACACTAGTGGCAAATATATTAGGCACAGCTGTTTGTATTTTGAGCAACTTCAATGTTGATCAATCAGAAATCTATCAAAATTGATGTTGTGACAAACGACAGGAAATTAAAGTTGATGTTGCGTACAGCATAAAATAAGCCAAATTATTTGTTAATAACTATATTTTATATACATCATACTCTTAAAAGGATTTTATTGATTCCAAAGGACGAGAGGGCACAGCTGCCTCACTTCAGGCTTGTATGATGGTTGAACTACATCATCAAAGTTGGTATGCGAGGTCAAGAGTATCTATTGCACACCAGTTTGTCTTATAGGCAATCCCGAAGTCCACAAAAGTGCAATTATTAACTTCTGCATGATCATCATTCAAAATCTGGCTTCTGGAGCGCAGCAGCCAGTTTTGTTCCCGCAGCTTAGAATATCATGTCCAAGTGGTTATAGCTACATGTATGATTAAGCCATCTGTGAGGTTTGTGTAGAAACGGTTATAAGAGAAAACATGCCTGAGGTGTGACTGTATTATATTATCTAAGCAAATACATGTAGTTTTGAGACTATCTGCGGTCGTATTCAAACTGGCCACAATAATTGGTTCTTTCTATGTGTAGTATGAGCGGGACAGGTCCATGGAATAACGTCTCATGACGTATCTCAACCGTAATCATGAATGCCTAGCAAAAATATAGACCGCCAAACTGGGAAAGTTTCTTACACAAGAAATCCGTAATCTTGTCAATATTATCAGAAGCTGTCTTAGATCTGCTTCATTACCAACTGGCTTCTTCATACCCAAAGTATAAATCTATACTGTGTATTGCTATACGAAGGTGTCACCGAAAATTTCAAGGCGCTTTTTACACAAAGCGAGATTTTCAAGCGATTCCGCGTGATTTGTATCTGGAACCGTTTGTAGGCACGGTAAAATCGCCCGTAAGTTCCTCACTTCCTATAAAGTTTATCAAATCTTGCCAAGCAGTATTCTAGCGCCATACAGTAACTTGCTGTAGTGAATAAGAACCACTTTGGTGGGTTCCTATACACAAGATTAATGAAACACATGAATTTGACAGAAATGGGTCTATATTGTGGTATACGTTGGCATCAACGAATATGAACTCGCACAAGACTTACAGACTTCGAAATTGCGCCTATTAAAGCCAATCTGGAGCAACCTGTACAGATCATGTTTGACTATTCTTGTTATATAACGGACCGATCAAAGATCCAGTCAAGAAGAGAGTGTTTGCCTTCACTACTTATACATATGAGCTGTGACCAGGCTACACTTCCTACCTACTTATTTCCTGGGCCTTAACCTCGGTCGCAGTGCATTCTTTCAACTACCACGGTGTCTACTTCGCAGTGGCAACACAAACTATGTGAGCTTGTTAACTCTTGAGCCCCCACCTTAGTTGATAATATGGGTGGGCCTGGTTTCTGGTAGGATGAAGCTCTCTGATCCTCTATCTTAACCAAGTTGACGCCAAGTTGCCCCCTCGAAAGTGCTCTAATCGAACCTGTTAGTGCAGTGAGCTACTTTACGCAGCAAAGCGTGCCCAACACTTTGGCAGGGTTGTGTGTAGGGCTTGGGACCCATCCGTTCCAATGGTAGATAGTATAAGCCGCCTAGATAAATGCCCTACATCATGCCATAACCCGGTAACGGGTTGGCCAGCCAAGAAGAAGGCAGCCAAGTTGCCGTGTGTGAGGGCGGCTTTAGAACCATGTGAGCCTCATAAACGAATCAAAGGTGACCCCACTACGTACTGGTACAAAATGTGTTACTGCTGCTAACTTTTCGGGTGCAAGTGGTACAGGGTATTCCACGCCCGACTCTCTGCATCATATCTTTATATCGTTTATGCTGTAACGTTTTACATAATAACCTTTCCAAAATGCTTTATATGCTTCATATGTGTACAGTTATATTGCAGTTTAAGTTTGAGTTTGAAAGTTAAGCTCTGGAAATTACGTTTTTTTTTTTGTTTAGACTGCGTCAGTCTTTTGTTTGTCAACAAGGTTTTAATTTTCCATTGCCTTGTACTCAGAGCGCAACAAAAGCAACAAAAACAAAAAAAAAAAAAACGATAAAATAAAAAATAAATAAATATAAGAAACGTTGCAAAACTAGTTTAAAACCATATTTTCTGCTTTCGTTGCAGTTTTTCAAACTGTTTCAGTTTTCAGTATTTTTTTTTCCAGCTGTCGCTGTTTGCCAGTTACAAACACGATGATGAAGTTGATAATCATGTTGTCTGCTGTCTGTCGTCTGAGTCTGAGCTTCTGTTGCATTCGCTGAGTGTGAAATTTTTCACCTAATTTTCAGCTTTGCGTTTTTTTTTAGTGTACAGACTTACATGGAATTTATTGCAGACCTTCCTAGAACTGCTTTGGCCAACTCTGTCGTTGAACCATTCGTTATAAGTAGTTGAGAGTTGAAAAAACAAGGCTAAAATATTTTGCCATTAACTCTTATCTGCACGTCAGATACTCACAGATTAACTGCCAGCTGTTAGCATTTCATTATTTACAAATCTCACTACACCATTTGGCTTTTGTTTCAACCAAAATGAATAAAAAAGAAAGAGAGTAGAAAGTTAGTTTTGGCGCGCTGAAGTTTAAGTACTCTTACATTACATAAATACTACATACATTATTGTTAAAAAGCCAAAATCTGGATATCTGGCTATATCTTTTACGGGTACGCAATTCTAAATGCCCCGAGCTGGATCCATGAACAAAGACAAAATCTGGAAATCCACTTCTGGATGCCGCGTTACAGAACCTCATTGACTACCCAACGACCCAGTGAACACTTCAAATGTTACTGTTCGGCCTTTAAAAGGTCACGGAAGTAGTACACTCAGCATGAGCGAGGTTTATACTCTCCCCTTATGCAGTCTGCACGACTTCCTATGAGAGTCGGAAAGATTCTGTCAATAGTGAACCTATATGCAAGCCTACTCTTTTTTCGTACTCTTGCTCTCATTTCGAATGTCCTTTGTCTCCTTTAACTTGCTCTATCGAGCATGGCACAGAGGGAAAAGCTGCCTGAGCTCTAGGCATGGGCCAACCTTCTCAGATGAGTAGATCTAATCTAAGATCCCCAAGGTCGAGTTATCCACATGCCAAAATATCGAAACTCGTAGCAATAGAAAAAATTTGACAAAGTTTCAAAGGTGCAAGAGAAAATGTAATAAAACAAGAAGTATAGTTATAGGTTCGCCTGTTGGTTCGGTGTACTCAATAAATACCTTAATGCTACGTATTTACTCTATTCGACTATAAATCTAGCTTAGTACGTTACAAACTACATGACTAAACGAGAGCATGCACCAACATAAAGAGTATATAACATATATTTACTGCAAAATATGCAGAAAGTTTGTCATGAAAGCGAAACTCACGAAATATTTATGAACCCCCCGACATAAGGCAGTGCAGGATAAAAATAGCGCAGAGCCCACAACGATCCAATACGACGAGACGAGACGACCGCAGGGTGGAATTATGCAATACAAAAGCATGGCACAATGGAAGACCTCGAACACCAACAACAATAACAAAAACAACTAAAGAACGACAATAAAATTAAAATGAAACTTCACTGGAAACCCTACAAGTGAAATATGACCCTAATACAAATTTGTGCCCCCACACAGACACACTCACACACACAGCGACAAACAGATCCGCGCCAATGGCAGCAACCCTCGTAATGCCGAAGGAAACCATTTGACGCAGAGTTGCAACGCAGCCGGCGCAAGTCCGGACAACGAAAACCATACAAATTATGAACAACGAGAGGAATTTCCAATATTGAAGTGCCGAGTGAAACAATTCGCTTGCACATAGACGAAATGGAATCGGGACAGTTTTTGAAATTCGGTTCGGTTTGCCGATTTCAGAGTGCGCGCATGCGCAATGAATAGGTGCCGAACCTCTGCATTTAGGAGCGTGTGCGCTGGACCCGAAACACGGAAATGCACAACAACCCTGCTAAAAAGGTAAGCCCAAATGGAAAACTAAAAATGAATAACTGAGTAACTGAGGTTTGCAATGCATTGTCATTAAATCATGATAATTGATAAGCAGAGTGTGTGTGTGAGCTACAGATACTCTGTACTATCAAGGGCTGTTTTGTACAAACACTCCGACATGACGGACAGATATTGACGATGGAGTTTATCTAGATATTGTCTGTTTGCTGTTGGTATTCTGTTGATTTATGAAAGTCTGTTAGTTCCTGATAAGCAGTTACCAGATAACACTTAGTTTCGTTGACAATGTGTCAGGTCAGATTGGAATAATGAATCAACTGTTTTGATGCCCGGAAGCCCAAAATCATTGTATAAACTGCACGTAATGCGGTCTAATAATGCAGTCAAGAGGGAAATTACAAAAAACATACCAAATGCACTCTAAAAAGCAAATTAATTTTCTTATAGAGTCTGGCAGTAGCTCTGACTGGCACGAGTTGAAGTTGAGTTATTCTGGAAAACGCCACAGCTGCGCAGACGCACAGCGCCGCGCTTTTTGCCCCACAATGAAGACATCATCTGGTCCATATGCATTACCATATCCAAGCACACATCTCACTCATTAGGTTTTGAATATGTTTTGACATTGATTTTGTGTGCAGCACATTGAACTTTGGCTTTTTGAAGTTTTCAAAAAAACAAATATACATTTATCTTCTCGGAAAATGCAGGCATTTGAAGCGCCTCCATTTAAAGCAAGGCCCACATAAATCTCTGACAGCTTAAAAGAAAACAAAAATCCCACCACAGTTGAGGCATAGCTCGAGGTCTGCTTGGAACAGCAAATTATACAAATTGCATGGAACAAATATCAACAAAAAAATAATATAAGTGAAGGTTTTAGTGGAACACGAGGCAAACATTTTAGACAGAAGTACAGAAAGCTCTCAAATAACGCGAAACTGACACGGTTTCAAAATCACAGACAGTCCTCAATGACAAGCTTTGAATTACAATGTTTTTTGTTCCTATATTTATTGACTTTCTTGGCGACGGTTATCGCTAGACATAACAGAAGTGCATGGTGCCCAACACTGCTTTAGGAATATATTGCTTAACAACTACAAGTACACGACTGTACTATACTCTCTATCTCACGTTTTCATGCACCCGAAGTGAAAGATCTTACGGAGTACTTTCCGCTTAAACACTCAAAGAGCATTTTCATCATACTGCGTCATCACCCATGCTTCAGCACCATAAAGCGAAAAGGTTAGGATGAGCGTTTTGTAGAGTGTTAGTTTCGACTGGCGAGAGTGGTCTCTACTACCCATTTGCCTACTGGGACCAAAGTAACAACTATTGGCAAGAGTGATTCCGGTTGACCAGCATGCTGCCAACGTTTGTTAGAAATAATTAGGGCCTCTGACCGTGATTGTCTCTGGACTGCGTCACAGCTAATTATCCGGAAAATTATATTCCCCCTACTTGTTCCGTCTCCGCCAGTTCACTGGCTATGAAAGAAAATTCCTCCAGTGAGTCGAGGAGAGTTTAGTTAGCTACTGAGCTTTGAGTGTCAGATAATGTAAAGAGGAATTCCCGAACTTCGAAAAAGAAATTATTGAGTGTATAGACTAAAAAGGACATTGAATTACCTTTAGTTCTAATTGCAATTTAACGCGATCGGACGTTAGATTTACGAATTTGCGATTTTCACTTCGAAACTATTGATTTCGAAAGCGTCTAAAATTCGGTTGCCGGTAGAATAAGCTCCGAGTTTATTATCGGATAGTCAGGCCGCCGTAAGAGCGGTTGCAGGAACTAGAATAAGCTCCGAATTGGTTGGGGATACCCGAGTCAAATTTGAACTTCTCGGAAGACGTAACAAACTTTCACTCAGATGGGTCCCGGAAATGAGCTTGCGGATGAGCCAGCAAGAGAAGGCGCTGTGAACGCCCAGATAGGGCCTAAACACTTTTGTCGCATAGGAAAGCATACCATTAAGCAGATACTAAGAGAAGAGGAAAGAGTTAGACAGGTCTGCTAACTGGACACTTGCACAAGCTGGGCATCACCAGCCCCAGCAACAGCAGGTTCTGTGAACTTGAAGACGAATCCTCATTGCACATACTGGCTGAATGTGATGCCTTGGCGAGGAGGATGTCCTAGGGCGATATAGAATTTCGATTACTGAAGTAGCCCGACTAGAATCTTCCCAGATGATTAAGTTCATCACGCAGATGGGATTAGCAGGCTTTAAGCTAAGAAGGGGCACAATAGATCTCTAGGTCGCTGTGCAATACTCGCCAATAACATTATTAACTATCATATCCGATCCATGCGCAGCGAAGCCTGTTGAGGACAGGGTTGTGCGTAGGGTTTGGAAGATGGTGTAAGCCGCCTGCAGAAGTGCCCTACATTAGGCCGTAACTCGGTAACGGGTTGTTATGGCCAGTTAAGAAAAAAAAAAGGAGGCTATTTTTCGTCAAATAAACATAAAGAACACGCTCCCCTTGAATACCAGTTGAACCGCGTTATGCAAGGGTTTACTGTAACATGTATGAAAAACTGGAGCATATTGTTGTGACACACTAACCTATGCCCCGACATTTGCAGCTTTTGACGCAATTCTAACGGTACCTAGAGAATACCAACTACCAATAAATCGACAAACAAACGAAAACAAAGGCATTGACACAAAAGTTTCATTTTACAGCGCATAAAGTAGCCAAAGGTGGACGCTTTTCTAAGGCATCTGCGGAAATGGTTTCCAAGTTATAGTTCTAAAAAGTTCATTTAGTTGCATTTTAGGCTGCAATTTATCAAAACAGAAAGAAACCATCTTTGAAGTGTGCAACATTAGTGTTAATGTGGCAGTGTTTATCAAGAAATTTTCAATTACCCTAGGCTAACGTATGATTATGACCAAGTGTTGCATTTCCCATGGGAGCCCATAAACTCACACGAACAAACAAACAAACAAACAACAAACACAAAACGCGTAACTATTTTAATAGCGTTGAGTTGAAAGAGCTGAGGCTACAGTGCCCCAAGAAGATTCTTGGCGTAATGCTGTAATAAGCCACCATGAGTGCATTGACAAATTAACCAGCCATTTGGGAATCCTATGTCAGTCGACTTCACTAATGCACGGACTCGGGTTACCTTACTCGAAAGCACTTAACCAAACGCAGGGCAAAGAAAGCTAGCAAACCTCAAGCAACGGACCTTGAGCGCTGGTCCGATCCATCCGTCCGTCTGTCTGCCCGTCCGTGCTGTTCAAAGCAATGCAATGCGTGTGGTTTTTGTAAAGTTCGTCATCACAACTTAGAAGTAAGCCGCCATACATTCACTTTATGTACTTACACAGAGTACACTCTCCCCCAGCGGAGCAGCTATGAAATGTACTAGAAATGGAAAACTTATATGGGAAATCCGAAGTTTAAATACGCTTTGAAAAGCTTTTAAGAGATTCATACTTCAAATTGAACAATGCCGGAACATGCCTTAACTTAACTTCCTTCATTTTGGATGGATTGAGTTTAGTTTGAACCGACTTACAGCCTTGTGGATCACTTTGGTCTTTAAGGTTACCGGATGCTGAATGTCATTGGAAGTCTTTGGCAACTAGAGTTTGTGTACGCTTGGATCTGAACGCTTTCTATATTCCGATGCGTGGCGGTGCATGCTCATATATTTTGATTTAGATAATGTAAAAACGAGGTGTTGCAGCGATTTCATAGCTGCGCGATGTTTGCATTTCCTCACTTACTTATACTACTTATAGCTTTAATCTACATTCTGTGGTCTAGAGTTAGAACAAGGTCTGACTGAGTTTTAAGAAAGTAGATTTAGTGAAGGACACATTACTGCATTGATAGATCGGTTGAAGTGCAACATGGATTGCAATTTTTGGGAAAAGAGTACTTAAATTCTTTTTAAGTAATAAGGCCCAACGAGTGAGTGAGGTGCACAACGTGTACTTCATCAAGTTCTCGAGTGCTCCAGAAATAGAGACTGTGACGTGCCAAAGCGATCTCTATGTTCCTGCATTATGATTAGGAATTCCATATATGATATGTATTGCTTGTTGGTTCATTGGATTTCCCAATGGCCCTGACCTTATAATAGTTCTTAAAGAAGCGATTCTAAATTTTTACTGAGTATGAAGTACATTTGTTCTGAGTGCTTCTATCAAGTTTTCTTCTGCTTTGCATAAAACTCAGTGCTTCTGCTTCATTTTTTAAGCTTTGCATTTCAAAATAAGATATTTAATAATTAAGTTTTTAGTTTTCATACAATAGTGATTGAGTCTAAGCAAAATATTAGCTAAAGATTTTCCAAGATCATTAGTTATGATAAAAGTAGTCAGATAAGCAAACACAGAGGTAGACTGAAGGCAAACAAGCATTTTAAGAGATGGACATTTAAAAAAAAAAAAGACAAAAGGCCCCATAAATATTGGTAGATAAGTAATTTAGCATTCGTTTTTGACAACAATGTTATCTTTCTTTTAGGTTTTCATACGTAGTGTAAACACACTACGCCATAATCGTTTAGAATTGAACCAATGTCCTTAGTATTAAATCGGTTATGGAGATTTCGGCTTAATTTGAAATGTGTTACTATTCCTTGGGACCACAAAGTTCTTGTTCTTGTCGCAAAAGAGTTGCGAACAGCATTCTTGTGAACTCCCCTTTCAACTGCACCAAAGTACACTTTTGAGTTAATTTTGGTAATTGTACATTTTATTGGATTAGATGGGATTTGTGGTGGGTGACTCTTCGAAGAATGTTAACCCATCCTTAGCACTCAGGCCGCCTTACTTTTTTTGCCATACCCGATAGAGAAAGTTAGGATCATGGTCATATACCTTGCGAACTCCCGTAAGAAGCCATGAAGGCAGCACAGGTCACTTATGTACAAGGTTTTGTCCAAAGTAAACAGAACATTTAGCAAAAATAGGCATATAAATAGGCATTTTTTATAAATTGACGCAAATTTTAGATGACTTCTAGCGTAATCTCTGATTTTGGCTGGCCCACATGTTCATCATCATCCAGCGCCTCCCGATCTTATTTGAATTGTGTAAACCACGCATGAACTCTGCTATGGGATTGATACACTCAACATATACTCTTCCTTTACGCAGCCTGCACGACTTCTTATGGGAGTCGGGAAGATTGTGTCAATACTGTTGCTCTATGCAAGCCTAGACTGTATTCGTTCCCTTTGTCTCATTTCAATTGTTCTAACTCTAGGATATGACACAATGGGCAAGGCTGCCTGAGTGCTAGGGATAGGTCAACATTATGTAATGGTCTAATCTAATCCAATCTACTATGTTTTTGGAAAGGATTTTATTCTAAGCCATTCACCCCTGTCGGCACACACGGACAAACTACTGCACAAAG
The DNA here is from genome assembly GCA_035041775.1 of Chymomyza caudatula. Lineage (NCBI taxonomy): Eukaryota > Metazoa > Arthropoda > Insecta > Diptera > Drosophilidae > Chymomyza > Chymomyza caudatula. The sequence goes on along the minus strand of JAWNKW010000034.1, from coordinate 549,302 downwards.
TCTAGTGACACTCTTTTAGAGTATTTCTAAGGGACAGCAGAATGAACAAACCTAAATTGCTTTAACAACGCGCTTCGCTGTCTTCTTGCTGTTTGTAGTTACTCTCAGTTATGCACTCAATTGTTTTATGTCGTGCGTTCCTTTCCGGCGTGCATTATTAATTGGCTTTTACGCAATTTAAACAACGAAGCGCCTAAGTCCAAGTATACATAGGTGTACGACACCCAGAGCTACCTTAGATCTTACCACTTCTGGTAAATTGAAACCATCAGTTTTAAATGTCACCATCATCAATGGTCGGTCACATTTGAATTTGCATTTTCGCAATGCGTTTGCTGTTTTTTGTTGCCTTTGCCAACGCAGCGTTTTGTTGCATTTGTTTGCTGTCATTTGTGGCAAGTTGCATTAGCTGCATTTTTTTTTGTAGTTGTTGTTTTTGTGGGTAATTAGTGACGGTCAAAACGCCGCTCTATGCTAGAAGAACGAGGTCACGCGGGTGTGCGACAGACGTTGCGTCAATGACTCCAAATGCAATTGTCAAAGCAGCGGCGCACACATGAATAATGTCGGCTTCAAATCTTTTAAGTTTGCCGTGGACTTCGTCACGAACGTGACAACACATAAACGCACAGTCCAAGACTTCCGCTGCGGCACAGCAGTCCGGACATTCATGCGTGCAACAAGAGTCTTTGCATTTGTTGCACTAATTTTGGTAGCTCATAAACAAATTTGTGCGACAACAATAAGAGCAAGAACGCGCTTGGAATGCTTTATAATAGCTTGTGGTTTTTATTGAACCGGAAATTTAGTGTATAATTCTTGCCCAAAAAAACACGCACAATTCCATGGGAATTTGTAGCCAAAACAAATGAAGCGCAAAATTTAAACAAAACTAAAGAGCACTACACACATACAAACACATGGTACAGCAATTTGTTTGAAACCGAACTCGTTGATCTATACAAATTTGGTATACAAATAAAAAAAACATTTAAAGGTTGAGGTTTTGTTGATACAACAGAATGTGGCATATCAGGCACAACTGGAAGTGACTTTGTTGACAATAGTTTCGGGTTCAGCTAAACCAAAACAAGGCATAGAACATTTTTGGGCAATTTGTATTCGAATTCGTTTTTAGTGCCAAAATTTCGGTTCTACAAATTCCCACAACAAAAATGCCTCCATATGGTTGCAATTAGATTGCTGCTAATAAACAAATAAATGCTAAAAATACAAAAAATATACATACGCACACTTAAATAGATAAAAACTAATTGATACTCTTAAAGTAGTTGGTTATGCTTTGCAAGAAACCACTTGAATGGTAACATTGCAATCACCGTGAAAAAAAATTCACCATAAAACTAGCATTTTCCAATTTTCCTTCCCAAATTTTCTATCCGTAAGCAGATTTCTTGGGACTATTTTTTATGGGTACTAGGGGGCTCAGCCTCCTGCTCGCTACGCACGCCAGCCAACGTGCTCATCTCGAGGCAGAGCATATTCCTCCTCCCGTTTTCCTCCACCTTCCTCTTTTTGTTCTGCTTCTTCTTATTCTTCATCTTCATATTCTTCCTCTTTCTCTTATTCTCATTCCCAAAGCTGTAAGATGAAACAACCCGATTGACGGATTGACACTCCGACCGTTCTCGCTTGCCACTCTGTAGGTAGATAATATTCCTCATCCCGCTCCCCTACCGGTTCTTTTTGGCAAAAGCTGACACACTTTTCGCTATTCATCCGAGTCCACTTCTGAAGAAAATGGGGGACTTCTGAGAGAAGAATAGAAAGCATAAACAGCATCCGCAAAAAAGGTTTTTAAGTATCTAAAGCAAAATGAAAAGTAATCCAGAATGAAAATATACGCAGTATTTACAATATAAAAAAGCAGAACTAGCAAGAAACACTAGGTCCGTAGTAAACATTTTACTAGCATCCCGATATGTCCTAATATAGTTATTTCATTTGTACTGTCACTGTCAAAGTCTCTAAAACTGCTTGTTAAAAAACAATGATATTTGCCTAGCAGGTGTAACTCGAACACATTCACGATTCAGATTAAGGCATAAAAAAACGCAGCAGGAAACCACCTTTTAATTTGAAATAAAATTCGCATAAGGCAATATGGTTTAAATGCATGTGAAATGTGATCAAAAATGTAATGTGAAAGTGTTTCAGTACTCCATATTCCCAGCCAAGTCATTCACATAAACCATTAGGCTTGTGTGCCGTGACGCTTGGAATGGTGTTACGTCTGTGTGCGCTGTGTTGGCAGCGCCTAAAGATAAACGAGAAGTCTTTTATTTAGAAAACTCTTACAGTTAGTATTAAGTGATCGATTGCAAAGTACTTTTGAATTTAAAAGCAATAAGCACCAAACATGTAAAGCTGGAAAATCTCATCTATTATATTTTTGGCTAATGTGTGAAAAACGATTTGAAGTTTGAAATATTTGTTTCAAATTTCTAATCGAGAAGAGTACCTGAACTTCGGCGCTTCTAATTAAGCTTGTGCTCTCTTTTGTTATGCAAACGAAAAGTCGAAATGTTTAGGCCCAACGCATTCGAACCATTTATCATCGTATCGAAAGAATTTACATAAATTGACTGTTAAACTGTACTTTTGATTTTTGTACTTTTATTTTATTTTATTGTTTTATTTTATTTTCCTATTTTTATGTGGGTGCAGCCACATTCATAGTGAAATTCAATACAAAATGACATTATTAAAAGTTGCTCGTTAGAATTTTTGGCTTTTTCTGGATGAGCTGCGTAAATGTAACAAACCCCCTCCCAAGAAATGAGTTGTTTACCGCGGGTGCGTTTAGTGCACTGTATTTTCCAAACGCTTTCCCAGCGCTTTGTGGCCCAAAAGGCGGCCAAGCGAAGCGAAGCCAAATGCCAGGGTGAACTTGCTAGTTGTATGAAGTTGGCGATGACGATGACGATGACGTTGACTATGGTGACCCCTGCATGCAAAACGCACATCCTCACGCGAGGCTCTTTACACACTCGAGTGCACTCGCCCAGTCGCAGGCGTAGTGCCAGCCGGAGCTGCAGTTTTACTATGCACCCAATTTCGGTTACCAAGCCGCGTGCTTTGTTTAATTTGAAGTCAATGTCGCCATGCCATGTGCGCCTCAGTGTGCAAGGTTCATCATTATTTTGATAAACAACCTCACACACACACACACACACACGCATAATACGTTCACATACGGTTATAAGAGCACAGGTGTCATCCGCTTTGCTGTGTTTACAACTCCACCTAACTCAATTTGTGCCCTTTGTGTACCTGTGGCACACTGAAAGAAAAAGTGGGCAACTCTGTGATTTAATCGATTAGGTTCATGCTTTTTGGCATTTCCTTTTATACCATTATAGCTTCTTCATTACTATTGCTCCAAATATGGCTCATTTTGTTCTACTTGAATAGGACTCTTCTTCTTAAGTGGTCATAACAACCCGTTACCGGGTTACGGCCTGATGTATTCCTTTCATTGGAATTGGAGTTTTACATGGTGGGTCCCGAACCCTACACACAACCCTTTTAAGGCCTGGGGCTGCTCTACTGGTCTCGAAAGGAACCAGTGTTCATTATAAGTCGCCTAATTCGACAAGCTTTGACCTGCTGGGGTGGTATTCTCTAGCCCGCTCACCACACGGGGAACTTGAATAGGATTACTGATTATTCAAAACCATTTTGGCAACAAGTCCACGTATTTAGGTAAAGACATAAATTTTGACTAATTGGTGCACATCGAACACAACACAAGCGAGCATCAAATGCATTCCATTACGATTGGGAAATCGATAACAGTGCGATAGATCAGTAGCAATAAGAGTCTCAGGAAAGTGAACATTGAGTTGAACGGGAAGATGAAGGTAAAAAGGAAGACGAAGATGAAAGCGAATAGCAAGGCCAAGAGGAAGGCGAGGAGAAAAATAAAGGAAGACGAAGAGGCAGAGGATGTGGTCATTTTTGGTTGAGTGATGAGGGAAGTGGTGAGGGAAGTAGAAGTCAAAAAAGCGACAGAAGGAGATGAATATATGAATACGAGTAAAATGTTGAAGAAGAGAAGTAGGATGAAGAGGATAAGGAACTGTCTATATCTTAGGAGCATGAAGTCTGTTTGGGTATGAAGCATGCAGGGGCCTGAGCCTCCTAGTAGTTTCAAAGCTTTTCCATTTAATGTGCATCAATTCGCTCTTTCATGGTTTTCTTATACTTAGTAGTATCGGATGTCAAGATCACTCTTGGGAATATATCGTATTAGCTTCAGAAAAATGATGCAGTCATAATTTATGAACATTTTATTTCGTAGAAACGCAACTTTATCGAAAACAGACTAAGACAATTGTGCTTTGGTTGGATTATTTAAGAATTCGAACGAGTTTTGTCAACTTAAAGTCTGTTTTAAAATCTTAAGTAAAGCAGGTGTTTAGCTTTATCCGCCTTGTTTTTGTTTAAAGATAAAGCAAGAGTGACTCAAGAATTATTTTTAAAATTGTGGTATTTGAAAAGCGCTTAAAAAGTGTGCACTTAAATTAGGGGTTACACAGGGTAAAGTTCAATATCAAACTTGTCTTCACGCATGACACGCATATGCATTCTTCTGTACTGAATATTAACTGCTTTGAGTCATTGAATATGACTAAAGAACAGTGGAGATAGCAACTAGTGGCCTGAATGCCGATATTTTTTCTTTGTTTAAGCTTTTTTCAAAAGTTGCTTGTGCGAAAATCAAAAGAAGAATCCGCCCAGGATGGTGTGTTTTTTTCGGAATTACCCGATTTCGACCTTTTTTAATGTAATTTCTCATTTTCCAGACAATTTCTTTCCCCCAAATGTAACTTCTACCATTGGGTTTCAAGGGAATCATGAAAAACTGCAAAGGTTTTTGAGATGAGCGTAATTGGTGCGTCAAACGAACTCGGGAAATTACGGCTGACAGTGCCCCGAATAACTTCTTCTTCTTAACTGTCCCATAATGGCATGATGTATTTCATTCATTGGAATTGAGGTTTTACATTGTGGGTCCCAAACCCTAGCACAAGCTTATTTTTGAATATTTCAAACGTCAATCTAAAGTCGAAGGTTCCAAAAGATAAGCAATAATATAAAAATAGCATAATTAGTTTTTGACATGCAGAAACAACAAATTAAAAAGATATTCTTTATCTAAGAATACTTCATTGTGCCAGAAATATTCAACGTGAAAGCATTACAAAGTGATTCGAAAATAAACTTATGGCAAAATGGTCTAGAGATTTCTGACTCGACTCAGAACCCTTAAACTAGAAAAAAGCTGCTTAGCTGCGTAAATCCAAAACCGTGCAAACTTGCCTTTTCGAATACCAATTTTTTTCAGTGAATTTCCTGCTAAGCAGCGGGTTCCCCCAGCTCTGTCGCTCGTTTGTTAAGCCAAGCCCATGCAGGGCGCTAGGGCTTGCACTTGGTTATCTTAATTCTAGTAGCTTGATGTCCACTTGTTTGTGCTCAGCACGTTGCTAGTAGATTATTAATGTAGTTTCTTACGGTTCCCCCTCTGGATTTTCTTTTCATAATTGCTTGCTTGGGCATTTTTCAAGCTTCGAAAAGTTCCAAAACTGACAGACTGGAAATACCAAAACAAAAAAAAAGTGTGGGAAACTTGCACAAGTACTAGAATGATTAATTACACTGCACAAATTATGTACATAAGTATTACTATATTTACGGCTTTACCGCGCTCGAAAGTATGCAGCAAAAAATACGACTAATTACTCAAATTTCCATACAGTAATCATGTAATTCAATATCTCATGTGCAATTTCATGCTTAAATGCATGAAAATAACTCGACTAGGCGCCATTATTATAATGCAAAATCAGCAAAAGTTTGCAAAATGAACAATTTTTTAGCTTTTTATGACTGTTGTGGCTTCTAGCTAAATAATTAAGCAATGTCTCGTTATCTCAAGCGGGAATCCGAAAACGAAACTCACATTAAAACCACAACAATAAACAGTAAAATCGAGACCAAGCAAGTTTAAATTATATGTAAATTAGTAACGATTCCATAAACAAAAGTTGAGCACGTTGCGATTCGCTTAACTCTTGAAACGAGAGTCTCGAAAAGAGTCTTGGCATGATTCTCGTGTTTTCTGCCATGAGACAACTTCACTGAGTATTTTCGCACGCTACGCCTGCGCTTAATATGTATACTATGTAATTTATATATGTTTGCTACCTTTTTTTTTAGTGTTGGTGTTAACTAGTTTTAGTTAGCTATCTAATCGGCACTTATAAGTTATTCAAATACGCAAATTTCGGCATATACTCAAAACCAAATATATCTGCAGAGAAATTTCTTCAAAAGTTTTTTTTTGAAGAACGAGCCTTTTGCTAACTGGAAACTGTCAACAAAAGGCACAAGAAAGTTGCGAGTTACTAGCTTCGATACAATGTAGAATAAATACCTTCATGGCGCATCCTTGGTAGAAGGGTACTAAAATTTGCTTTCGATAGACTTGGGTTTACTTATCAGTATGGATTTAGGCCTGGTAAATCCACTATATAAAACGCCAAGTCCTGAAAAAGATCCACGAATACCAAAACGGAAATTTCTTTGTCAATTATAAAGCAGCCCTTTGGATCGCGTATATGCCGCATTGTCAAGGTAGGGAAATATAACTCCGAACCTAGAGGAAGAGGATGACGATGAGGATCAGGATGTTGATGACGATGTGGAAAAGGAAGGCGAAGAGTATAAGGGAGGGAAAAAGGAATGGGAAGGAGAACGAGAACGAGAAGGGGAACGAAAAGGGCACAGGAAGAATGAGGGGGCACGAGGATTGGCGGGCGGAGCGAGCAGGGGTCAAAACCCCTTAGACTACTAATATAAAACAAGCAGTATACAATACGTCAGTTCGGGCATAAGTCGAGAATGGATCATACGATTAGAGATTTTTTGTTGTGCTCGTCTCCGCCCAAGGAAACATTTTTCGGCAAGAAAATTGGAAAATGTTCTCGGAAAATTTGAAATTTGAAGATTCAGAGAAATGCCCTTTTTCCAGTCATTGACAATTTCTTTTTCATTGTGATCGTAATGTTAATGGTTGCCAATGTTCCAAATTGGAAAAAGTTTTTTAAAAAATGTATCATATTTTATGACTTCGTCGGTGATTGAAGTGGAAAATTCAAAGGCATGTCGAGGAAGAAGGCAAAATGAAAGGTGAAAGGAGGGCGAAGAGGAGGAGAAGAAAAACTCGTCAGTGAGTGTGTTTTAACGGGGTCTCTGATGTGAAGCAGTTGAACTTTGCAAGAAAGAACAGAGGACTTCAATTTCTTTGATGTATGTTACCATGATATTGTTCGGTGATAGCTAAAGTATGACCAATTCATCAATAATTGAAGAAAACTTAAATGCCTGAAGAAAGCGTCATCGATTGTAGTTTTAGAGTTGGTTGTTGTACAATTTCAAATTGAATTTTTCCATTTTTCCATTAAAATTTTAAGTTTTTCTGCATCATTAGCATCTCGTCGAAGTCTTCTCAAGATTTAGCAGATCCAACGGGAGAGTATTGAAAAAGGACCAAGTGAAATAACTTTCATTCCAAGTTCATTGATTCGTTGATTTGGTGAGATAAATTAGACTAATACCGTTCATTAGAGATTCGACTTCACAAATGTCTCCAATTGATGTTTTTGCTTTGCATTTTTATGTTTGTCGATTTGAACTTGAATATTTGGTGTTACTTTATGGATTTTTTCGTGGATAACACTTTAACACCAGCAGGTTGACCTTCTGTTTCAAAGTTTAGGACGGATATTTATTACACAGTCAAGTCTCATAGCATAAGAAAGGTACATTCTTGTCTCAACGCATCTGTCAGATCATTATTATGAGCTCCAAGACTTTGACAATTAAATATGAAGAATGACGTAGATTTTTTGATACTACAACGTCACGCGTCTCTCTTGTGAATGTGTGTGTTGTGCAGGTGAGCGTCTCGCAAAGTTAAAATTAAGCTGTAGAGGTTATCGAGGAGAGGGGGGGAGGCGTTCGTCAAATTGTGACTTTTTGTGATGATGGGGGTAGGGGTGTTCTGAAAGCGTGACGTCACAATTAAAATGTTGATAAAATCTCAAAAATCTTTATATTTTCATGCAATCTTTTCTTTTCATTTCGAATTCAACCATATCTATCAAAAATATTTCACATCAAAAGATTACAAGTATATTGAGCTCTTAAACTATATGAAATCCATGGTTTTACACTGACGCAAAGGCATGGGCATATCGAATCTTTCCTCGAGTCTAGTAAAGCGTTTTATGGACACAACTTTTCCACTGTTTGTATGTATGGTATAACATACCTTCTATAGCAAGTTTTGAAATAACTTTTCTTTACGGGCTTTTGAACTCTTCAAGTTTAGATACATATGGGCCCAAGAAACTCTAAATGTAAAGCTCACTGGAGTGCTACAACAGCAAGAAAAGCCTTGTTACTCTATAAAATCATATCTTATCTCAAGTATTGCAGTTTTATTTGTATGTTAACTGATAAGTTCTGTTTCTCCGTGTTTGCGCATAAGTTGATACGGTAGTGTTTCCACGTTTGTATGTATGTTCTTGTCGCTTGATAAGGTTTCGTTTGCATCGGATGATTGTCGGTAAACAAAAAAAGAAAAGGGCGAGTCTGCAGTTCTATGCTTGGCAACTCTGTGCTTGTTCATTCAACCTAGAAACAGTTATAGTAACAGTACTAACAGCGGCAACCCTTTCTCGCGCTCACTCGCTCTCTCTCTCTCTCTCTCTCTCTCTCTCTCTCTCTCTCTCTCTCTCTCGTCTCAGCGTGACATGGCAAAGTGCACATAAGAGAGTCAAGTCTTTGAATTTGGCGTGCGCGCTCATAAACACAATTTCGAAACAAAGCAGAGACCAAAGCAAGGCACGAAGTAAAGCCCAAAACAAAGCAAAACATTGACAGTTAAATTCAAATGTTAAAGCCAAAACAACGGGCAGCCTGCAGTTAGTTGTCGTTGACCCCGCCCTGCAACTAAAACCCAAACAACTGTAAGGCCCATGGAAGTGCCCAAACCCTTGCACTAAGTTTGTTGCACGATCAGTCAAACGTGCGCGGCATGCAACATATGCCATGTCCTTCCCCGTTGCTGCCGTTCACTGCCTTGCACATACGACACACACACATACACATTGCCCAGGGCGCGGTCAGCCGAGCAACCAAGCAGGGCACGACCCTCATGACGTTCATTACTCGTGACAATTTTGTGCCCACAGCTGAACACTCCAATTCCACAACGTCGTCGACCTGGATAAACCCAAATGGGCAGCCATGCAATTTTTTCTGTTTGTGTTGTGATTGTTGTTGTTGCTGAAAATTGAGACGCAGCAATTAGCCAAGCGACGGCAGCGGCAGCGTCGTGTGCGAGCTTTACTGGCCGGGATCACGTGCAAACTAAGGCATAAAGTTCCGTTTGGTTACGTTCCGTTCTCCGATTTGGCTTTTTAATCGCAGTGAGCAACGACGCATGCGCGACCTCCTTTGGCCCGAATGGAACCTTTTGAACAGTCAGTCGCCTGTTGCTGCTTTTTGTACTCTAGCCGTGAGCATATACAATTTGGGCAGGAATTTGTAACGCATGGAAGAAGGCGTGGCTATAAGTGCCTAAAAAGTGTAAATTTGTGGTTGTACCTCTAAATGGGTAATTCCATTTTAAAGCGTAAGCAGAAAATTGGGTTTTTTAAGCATCTGTTCAAGCTACCTTTGGAATCACCAATTGGAGAAGGCGCGTGCAAAGCAGAGACTCCTGGAGGAGAGCATTACATCAGGCCGTAACTCGGTAACGAGTTGTTATGGCCAGTTAAGTAACATCTGTCTAACGGAATTTTTTAAATGTTTCCTCAAATAAGTAATTAAGTAAGATTCGCTTCTTAAAATGTTTCTTATTGTATGTATAGTATGTATTCTTTGCGGAAAAACCCGCAAGAAATGGATTTAGTTGACAGAATGAAGCTCCCTGATCCCTGTCTCTACCTTAACCAAGTTAACGCACATCCCCACTTGTTGCCCCCTTGATAGCTGCTCCAAACTCCTCCAGGTTTAAGGACAGTCAGCTAATGTGCGCATCGAAGAGTTTAACAGGGTTGTGTGTAGGGTTTAGTACCCATCGCATAAAACCCCTCTCCTTATAAAAGATGCTTTGCTTACCCCCTTATAGGGCCTGAACCATTTTGTGGCATTGGAATCCATACTGTTAAGCAACTATGGAGGGGAAAATTAAAGACGTCCAGACGGGCCAAGCTACTCCTCAGTTCCTATAACCTAAAAAACTAGCTATTCTTACTGCGAATACAGTACCTTTACTGTAGTACACAATAACTAGCTATTGTTTCTGTAGGCTTTGGATGATGTAAACAGACGTGAGCTCCAGCAGAAATGAGCTGTGAGCCGATTGTGACTCACGCTCATTTCCAACAGAGCTAATGCTCATGTGGAATGAGCCCGAGCCACACCCGGCTGAAGCTCATTGTGAGCATGCATGCGAAATGAGCACGAGCTGGCAGAACTCCAACACAAAGTGTAGGCAGAACTCCCGCCTCACAACGGGCTTGCGCTGTGACCCGCGTGTGACTCAGGTTCATTTTGCATGCGGCTCACGCTCATGAGCATGAGCGTGATGAGCGACTTAGTCAAAGAGCCGTTGACAACTGCTCATTTTGTGAATAGTTCATTCAGAGAGCATATGAGACATTTAACAAACCATAGATTTAACCCACCAAATTTTTTGTGCGCAGTCTTGTAAACTTATCACGAAACGGAATCGAAAAGGTACGAGATACGAGCGTTGTCGATTCGCATTTCTAGAAATATTTCACCACATTTTAGCCTAAATTTGATAGTTACACAGAAATTTGGAATTCATAACTGATGATGACAGTAATGATGATCAGATGTAGGTAGATGTGAACGATCTAGCTAAAAAGATTGCAAGAGTATCTAAAAACTATGTCATTCTTCAGCTACCCTAAAATTTTTGTTTGTTGTTGCAGTTGTTGTTGTTGTTGCCGTTACTGCTGCGCATAATTAACAACAATAACAAGTTTGTGCCTGCAGCCGTCTGTGGCAAATCATGTCCACTCCGAATTGAGTCCAAAATGTTGTTTTTTTTTTTTTAGGCGAAACAGCTGCGTCAAGCCGACTGTCGCGACTGCAGTTGCTTTTGCAGTCATTGTATATGGATTTCTTTTGCTGCATTTGCAGATTCAATTTGTTGCACATTCGCAGAGTCACCCCAATTTTATGCACACTCGCCACACTCCCCTGTGAATCTATTTATACAACATTTATGCCAATTTCAATGGCTTTAGCAATACGGAAATGGAATGAAGCTGGCGCCGAGCAGCTGCAATCTTCTAAAGCAATTAGCCGAAAACGTTGCTACTCATATGAGCTCTCTTTCTGTTTGTTAGTTGCAAAGTTTCTCAGCTCTCATATTTACATATGGCAATGACATTCACAGTCACAGAAATAGAACTACGCCGACACGTAAATGCAAAAGCCAAAGACAAGTGACAGCCGCCCACATGGACATCCTCCAATGACTGCCAAGTGCCCACGCTACTTTGGACGACGACGTGCCGCTGGTGGAGCACATGCATCCCATCCATACCATTGGCGGCTTCACTTGGCCCAAGTCTGGTGCAGTAGATCATTTAAATTAGCGCCAAAGTAGGCGTTTTAATTTTATGACAGTCGAGTAAACAAAAGTTTCAGATAAATGGCCAACATGTTGCATGCTGCATGCCGCAATCCCTACCCCTGCGCCCTGCTGCAACGCCAACGCCGCCGCTGCCACCGTTTGTTTCTATGTTTTGATTCCTCTAGTGACGTTTAATGGGCACTGTCGTTGCCTCTGGAAAGGCACACAACACGCGGCAATGAGACAGCTGGAAGATTTATGTGTTTTGGTAAATCTTCAACGTGTGCGACGTGCACAGATACACACACACATAAAATGCAAAGTTTATTATCAAAAATTCTCAAATACACAAATAAATAGTGCGCGGGATTTAGTACTAGCCGCAGCACAGCGTCCCACTGATCCCGGCGCTGTGTCTCATACTCCGTGCTCCCGCCACAAGCTCATAAATATTACAATTTTTGTTGTTTTTTACTTAATTAAAAACTTTGCATTAAGTTTAGAGCCCATTTTTATTAAAAAAAACGATATTTTTCTGACACTTTTAAAATTAAGGCGCTTTGGTTTCTGCCAAATCTCCAGCCGAAGACCATGTGCTCAACTGCTGCGTCTTCTATAATTAATATGATTTTTATAGGCTTGAATAGCTAGCATGACCCCAAGCATATGGGCCGTATAGAATATAGGGAAATTATTTAAGTTTGAACAGTGCTCTTAATGATTGGAATCGATTTTAGTTCTGAAAAGTGGTCTTTAGAGGTCGAGGTTCAAATGCTCTTTAAACTCAATAAGAAGAATTTCAAATTTGAATCAGAAGTACGGAAGTAATTGGAAGTCGTAAACTCAGTGAATTTGATACTACGTATAGCATACTAGGGGGCTTCGCCCACTATTTCGGTTATGGTACGGTTACGGTTTCAAAATTCAATCGGTTGTTTTCAATAACGGCTACGGTTATGATCACGGTTTTAAATCCTGTTTTAAACCAAACCCATTTTTTCCAAAACTCTGAGTGGGTGTCGAGCTTTGGCCGCAGACCTATAATATAACAAAAAAAGTCGGATTCAATTTTCAAAAAAATCCGTTTATCTGGTAAGCTATGGGGTGAATAGTGTCTTAAAATTAAAAACTTTCGATATTTATTGAATATAATAAGAAGAAAAGCCAATATAAAGATCTTCATCGGTCCATATACTATCCTACTAGAAATTTGAGCTTTTTACATAGGCATCTTGACTGTTGTTGAGTTTTGAAAAGTTGAAGTTTAGAGAATCGAAACGAATGTTATATAGTTTATTGTTTCAACCAAGGAATCGATCTGAAAGCTAAGTTTTAGTCAATTAGTATCTATTAATTATTACATTTTGACTCGCTGAGCAGACCAAAAAGCATGAAATTTATTCATTTTTCAATTAAAAACCCAATTTTGGGCGGGACGAAGTTTGCCGGTTCCGGCTACATTTACGTCTCGACCGATTTGAATGATTCTTTGTTTGTATCTTGTTGTAAGTCTCAATACTGGGAAAAGAAAGGCAAAGTGAAAGTGGAAGTCGAATAAAAGTTAAAGGGGAAGAGTATAAGTAAAAGCTCTTTCTTCGATAGTAGGAGGAGAAGGCCTATCTCTGAAGTTCACGGGATTTGGCCAGCGAAACGAACAGTGGGTGGAGCCCCCTAATTGCATATAATTTTGTTTTTATATTAATACCGTAAACGCAAACGACATATGACGATCAATTCTATCAGCTACCGAAACCGAACGATTTGATTCTCTAGCTACAACCGTTACCAATATACCCTACGTTTTGAGTGTCTACCTACAATATACATACACTTCGACACTGGAATCAGATAGACAGATCAGCCAATCTTAATATTTGAATACACCGCTTAAGTGCTGTATAATACTTGCTTGAATGCATGACGAACTGCTTCTAAAACACATAACACTCTTAAAAGAGTATATAGAAATGACGCAGTAATCAAAATTTATTGCTCCTGCTCCTTGATTAACAAAACAGTCGGAAACTCAACAATATGCCAACACTTTTAGAACCGCACATAGACCCAAGTAGTGTTCAAGGCGTTCATTGTAGGGATCAGGGGTGGGGCTGACGAACTGTCAATCAGTGTTTGCGGCAGAAAGGGTCGAGATTTAATTGAATTTTGTATAGTCGAGTTTTGACAATGACAGCTCAATGGCGTTTCAGCTGGTTCCAAATTAGATTAAGAATGGTGAGTCTGTAGCAGTCTTTGTTTGTTCATATTTTAAACCGAACTTGATTCATACGCAAAAGATGAGCAAGTAAATTGAAATTGATCAAGATAGCAAATATACTATATATAGAGAGTGCAAAGTGTTGTTTGAGTTCAACACAGATCTTTGTCTTTGTAGGCAGCCGTTGCAATGCTTTGACGCATAACTGTCATCCTAATGAGTGTATCCAAAAATAAAACCCATTCAAGACTTGAGTTGTGTGTCTGAGGAAAGTCTTCACCGAAGAGAGTCGCAAAGTCTGACATTGCATTTAGCGACGCGTCTGCTATTTGTCGCTCGAGCCGGTTAAAAATAGTCTGTCATATCCGAACTCTACGCCACATTTCGGAGTAATTTCAATGCCAGCAGTTTACATATCAAATTAATATGCTCGGAAATTGCAGTTATAAAGAAATATAATATTATTTCAAAGATTAGCCAGCTTGCAGCTCTTTGTTGCAGTTGTTTTTGTTGTTGTTGGTAGTTGCCACATGATCAACTTTGACCTCTTTTGTGACTGCCAAACCTCATTTGACTGCCAGCGTTTATTTTTATAACCTTTTTTGTTATTTTTTTTTTTTTAATTTTGTGCATTCTGCGAGTCTTATGCGAAACCAGTTTTAAGTATAGATTTTCTCTCTCTTTTCGGTATCTTTTTTCTGCACATTTCCAGTTTCAAGTTTACAAGTTTGCAGTTGGCGTTGATGTTGGCCAAGAAAGCCAATGCAACAACAACAACAACAGCAACATCGACTCAAACTGCAATGCTAACTAACCAACTGTTGACTAACCGACTCTGTTGATTTTTTATCTCTTGACTCGGGTATGCATAAAAAAATATCTTCAAGTTTGCAGTTTTTTTTAAACTTACGTTGAATCTTTTTTTTTTTCATTCTATTCTTTACAGAGTTTAATTTTCAAGATGTTTATTATGTCTGACATAAATTCTACAGCTGCCAGATAGTATCTACGAAGCCCTTATAAATGCAAACTTGGCAATGAATCCGCAGAATACCACCACACAAATCTTTATGAGATTAGCTGCAATTTTGAAAATGTATCGATTTTTGTTCATATAGAGCATTAATAATGGAAACAGAGCTGCAAACATCAGAAATTTATTTTAAGGTTCGGTTCGCGGGTTTAAACTTATGGGATGCTTTATTTCGGCCTCAAGACTCGGTTCAAGCGGAAATCTGAATGCAGATCTTGGTTTGAATACGCGGAAAACTACCAATTTTTGTTATTTTAGCACAAATCTAAAAGTGCAAAGTTTAGATTTTACAGCTTCGGTTTTAGGGTTCAACCTCATAGGGCGCTTTAGTTCGGCTCAAACAAAAATTTACACACAAGTTTTGTTTCGAAACAAGCTTCAAATACATTTTTTTAGGTGCAGCTGTTTTTAGCTAATATTTTCACATTCCATTGTAAGCTTACAGGAAATTAAAACCGAGTAGACCTTGATAAATGTTGTGCTCATAGCTTAAATAATATTTGCAGGTGCCACATCAAAGAGTCCTATTTCCAATTATATGAGCGTAAATAAGTGTAGTGTTGGTACTTGTATTGCCAAGCACGTTAAACACTAATACCAAATTTCGAATATTTTTCGAGTTATTGATTTTTTGTATTAATTCATACTACGATGGGGGATAGGATCATTATGAGTTTGCATTTCCTCATCCATATTCATCGATACTCAATACTCGCATCTCATCTCATCTCCTCACCTCTCCTCTGACTCCCTACTCTACCTCATTCTCTATCACTGACCCTCATTCCTCACTCTCTTTTTCCTTCCCCTTTCCACGCCCCCTTTTCTCGCGCCCCTTTCTACTTTTCGTGCACGTTTTTCATTGGTAAAAAGGATATATTGGGCAAACCCTTCTCTTTCGGCACATCTACGTCAAAATACCTGTCGAATGAGCATAAAGTAATGGATTAGAGAAAGTAGAATCGTGTTAAAAAAGAAAACTAAACTTATTTTACGCGTGCAAATGTACTATAAAATAAAAAAATAACTGTAACTCTTTTAAGTTAGAGGGTTAAGGAAGATTTTTTGATGTAAGAATGTTTGTTTTGACGTTTTATGAAATTTTTCTGAAGCCAAGTATTCAAGTTCAAAGGTTATGAAAATCGTGGAAATACTGTGCTTTTAAAACATTTGGTTTATATATTTATTTTTGTTTCATTTTCTCAGTAAATTTACGCGAGTAAATAGTATAGTGTTATATTTTCTTTTCGGACTCTATTTTGAAAAAAGTGATGCGTCTCAGGATTGGTGCTACTACTGCAGAGACAACAGAAGGTTTGGACTGTTGGCCGGTTATCCGGATAACCAAATCCTCTTGAAAAGAGTACCTCAACTTCGGCGTGCCAAAGTTGCCTTATTTGTCTTGTCCATTTGGCGCGTGTTTTCGTGTTCAACAAGTTTTCCATGGCAGTTTCTTTACACAATTGCCTTAACTGGCTGCTCACAAAACGATTTCCATTTTCCAACATGGAGTTGCTTACATCGCATCCATATAATGCACGGGAATTGCCCAATTTACACTTTAGGGCTCCAAAACGGCATATCCAGCAGCTGACGCTGAGCTAGCGGAAAGTTTCACTGCCCAAAGCGTTTCAGAGCTGCGGATCTATGGCAGTTTTGGTGTTCGCCAAAGCGTCACTTTGAAACCGTGCAACAACCGGCAAATGTTGCACCAAGTCAACAGTTTTTCTTTGTTTTTCTTTCTTCTCAAATGCATATAACGATCAGATCAGCAGCTTGCAATTTCTCGCTCAATTTTCTTATCATTCAGTTTAACGCGAATTCAATGTGTGCTAATAGTAGTTGTTTATTTTTTCACTTACATCATATTAAAAAAGCATTACTACTCCTTTGAATACACTGTGAATGGTAAGTTTAGGGGAACTCCGATTACAAAATATACGAACTGAATCTCATTCAAACGCATTTCAAGTAAACAACAATCCGTCGATGAGCCAGAAAACTTTTTACTGACAAAGATTTAAAATGAAGGCAAAACGTCTAAATATTTCCTTCACACTCCCGAATTTTCTATCATCATTATATTAAAACGGAATCGGATTACTTGTACTTGTACATACTGTGGAACTACTACGGCATTCAGCCTAGTACATTTTGCTCATTCGATAGGTATTTTGACTTAGATGTGCAAAAAAAGAAGGGTTTTCAAATGTTTCTTTATTACCGCGAAAGTACAAGGAAGCAAACTAAAAAAAGAAGAGTGTAGAATATAGAATATATACATAAATATATATCGAGAAATACATAGGGATCATACCAAGCACAACAGACCTACAAACTTACACACTTATAAGACTGAAGTGGCGAGTAGCTCTAGAAAGCACTGAAAGTCTAACTTGGCTAGGAAGTTGAAACGAATCTTTAAGTGCAAGAATCAGTTTCCTGTTTCAAAACTACCTTTTGAAAGCGGAAGATCTTCTGAAAAGTCATGCGTCTGGTTAAAGGATTCAGTATCGATGCGTTTTGCTGTAGAGATGCAGTGTTAAATCTGCTAGTGAATACACAGGGTGTACTGAGGTTCAACACTTTTCCGAAGTTAGCCTCCCGACATTCCCAATCATAGACGGCGGCGTATATAAACCACCGCCTAGCCACGACAAAGTTAGAGTCGCAATCAAGCAGCTCAAGAGCAACAAAGATGCTGGTGCGCCATGATCTGCCTGCAGAGTTGTTCAAGACTGGCGGCAATGAGTAGGTTAAGTGCATCAGCTCTTTGCAGAATATGGCTAGACGAGAGCATGCCCGATTACTGGAGCCTTGATGTTTTCTGCCCTTTCCTCAAGAAGGCTGACCACAAGATGTGCGCAAACTACCGTGGCATCAGTCTTCTTTCCATCGCATATAAGGTGTCACCGAGATTGTGTGAAAGACTGTAGCCAATTGCGAAAGAACCGATCGGTCCTTATCAGTGTGGCTTCAGGCCTTGTTAGTCCACCGTCGACCATATTTACACTATACCAACCGAATACCAATCGATACCCATAAACTCTTTGTCGATTGTAAAGCAGCATTTAATTTCGGTATCCCTGCAAAGTTGTTAGGAAAGAGCTACTCTCCTGCAACCTCTTCAACTTTGTGAAAGAGAATGTGTTGTGAAAAGCTTAAATATATCGGAACTAGACAATATTTAACTATAAAAGTGTCCAGCTGCTCGCATATGCAAATGATATAGATATCGTTGGTCGTTCTAACCGAGCAGTTACCGGAGCCTTTGCAGCTATTAAAAGAGAATCTTCCAGGATGGGGCTGGTTGTAAATGAGAGCACAGCAAAGTACGAGTGGAGAGACAGAATACCTTGTACCCTTCGTCTTTATAAACACAAAATATGGTAAAATGGAAATGGAAGTATCCCCTTTCTGTCTCTATTCATAAAATCGAGTTGCCTGTAAACATTTTCCTATTGAGAAGTTCCAATTGACAAGATTTTTTATTGGGAAGTTGGTTGTTATGGGGGAAAAATTATTTTTATGCTCATAACTCCAGTATCTTTTGTAATTATATATGGCAATTTTCAAATCTATATGTTGCGGGGTGCGGTTGTAAATAAGGTAAATCGATTGGGAAGGGGGGCTTCTATTGGAAAATGGTGAATATAGTTTTAATGACTTGGCTCACACGAGTCTCCACACCAAATTTTGTAACTCTAGCTCTAGTGGAACTTTGGAGCAGTTTATTGGCGAAGGGGTGTGAAATCTGCATATTTTTCATCTATTTATTCTATTTCGATCATTTTTAAAACATAGATGCACATAAACACGACGCGAACCTCTGTCGAGTTCCGAGTTGATAGATTTATTGATAGGGCAACATATCGTCTTGAGAAACACGTTACAACACGGACGAACAGACGGTCTGCCACGCCTCCTTCCGCCTGTTACATACACTGCACAAATCTATAATACCTGTTTACACTTTGTGTACAGGGTATAAAGAGAGAGCTGTATGTATAAGGTGGTTGCTGTCAGCTGCCTTTTGTGGGTGGGTGTTATATGTCTGTATGTTATAGGTAGCTTTTGTTCTTGTTTGCTCATATGCTTGCTATCAGCATGCTGCACTCATTCTCACTCATGCCATACACACATATGCACTCATATGTATATGTTTGCTTTGTCTCCATATTGTTTCATTCTGTCCCACTGTCGCAGAGGCGGCGCACGCTATGAGAAATGTCACGTTTGTGTTGCCAAAGTGCAGTTGATTCATTTGCTACCAGGGTCTTTGGTGTAGTATTGTGGTGTTCGTGGTCAAATGCTGGAACCCATACTCGAATTCGAAGCGAAACCCATAAGCGAACTCGTGTGCTGGGCTTCAAATGAATCACACCTTTGTTGCCGTTACTTTTTGTGCTGTGTTATGAAATTGATAAATTACAGGCGACGCATACATACATTTGCTTACAGCCAATACATATGTTAACATAAACCCATATATATGTACATATATGCTTATGTACTTCTTTTAAGCTTTCAAGCGTCTTAGGCATTCTCAGGGCGTTCCCGATTGAAAGAGTTTTGGGAGTGCGGCTGATTTGGCTTTTTGAGCGAAAACCTCAAGTCAGCTATTTAATTCGCATTTTTTATTCTCACAATATGTGTGTAATTGCTTTTCAAGAACAGTTATGCTTAACAAGTTTTATGTAATGCAATTAAGAGCGAAAGCCCTTGACACAGTCAACTCGAGAGATCGGAGACGGAAAGTAAAGGCAAATGATCATAGTACTTAGTTACATACGTAATTGTTGCTGCGCCGCAAAACAATTTCAATTCATTCAAAAACTCGTAAACTTAATTAGTGGCCGCCCTGGCGAAAACAACAACAACTACAATTATACAATGAGTTGGTGTGAGCAAAATTACAATTTAAATGATTTTCAGTGTCAATGAGAAGTGCTAAAAAGAAGAAGATATAAGATTTGAACAAACAGAATTTATTATGGTGTGAAAACTTGTGAGAACTTTCAAAATCATGTCAAATTCTTAAAAAAATAATTGATAATACTGTAAATAATCCTAATTAAGGTCCGTTTTCAACATATTTCAGACTTTATTAAGGATTTTAGTCTTATTTTTCTATTATTGGGGTTTTCTTCATGTAGTTTCAATTGGATTTCTTTTTACCTATCAATTACCGGATTACGGCCTAATGTAGAGCACTCCTCAGGCGCCCCTGTGCTCCTTCTCCAATCGATGATACCAAAGATAGTTAGGGTACTTTCTACATGGTCCTTGCAACGGCCATGTACAAAAACTAGTACATAATGCTAAGAACTACATAAAAAAACTAGAGAGACTGGAATTTTCCACTACAATTTTTAAACTTTAAGTAAAATAATTCGTTTACAAAGTCTGGATAGAATTAAAAACATCATAAATTTCTAGGGATAGATATCCCGGATGAAGTTTATAAGTAATCTGACCTTTTCGATATTTTCAGACAGGACACGTCTTTCGTTTCACGAAAAGACATGCCCATCTTAGAGAAACTGCTGGTTAGTGTAAATACATATATAATTATACCAATAAACAAGAACCATACAAAAACCTTATGAAAGGCACAATTCATTATCGGCGATTCGATAGATCTGCGCGGAAATATTTACGGTTCGTTGACTAAATCCCTCGTATATCTCGGCATGCATGTGACTCCCTTGTTTGGAACATTGTTCACCATATTTATACAGGGCACTTCGGATGTATGGTAAAAATGAGTACAGTTTATCCCATTGTAGGGCACCGTCCCGACTGTCTGCATTGTTTTGTCTCAAATGTGATATTGAAAGCTCCGTCCATTTTGACTCCATATGCTTGGGCTACGCTATGCCACTCAACAACGAACGGGCCATGATCTTCGGAAGACTGTTTTCGTGAATGAATGCGGGCTACTCGCATACAGATGTAGTAGAGATAATCCTGTTTCTATGTAGATCATTCGGTAAGAGATGGCCTGTGGTAAACGAAAGATTTCTTTATGAAATACCTCAGCAAATATTCTACTACGTAGGCAAAAAAAAACCCCTCCTAAAAAGGATCTGTTCTCGAGACCTTGTTTTCTCTATTTATGCAAATGATCTTCCGAATATTTTGTGTTTATGTGAAGTCCACATGTATGCTGATGATGTGCAATTGTATGTTAGTCCTCCATTAAGCAAAATTGGTGGATGTGTTGTAATAGTGAACTATTGGTTGTAAACGAATGGCAAAAAAAAATAGATTGAGTCTAAATCCCCCTAAACGAAATGTTTTGTTATAAAAAGATGTTAAACATAACATTACATCTGCAAAAACTAAATATTGGTAATAGTTTTATAGAATATGTTGAGCATTATAACCTGTACACAAAGTGAAGAAGGGTATTACAGATTTGTGCAATGTATTTAACAGGCAGAAGCAGGCGTGGCAGACCATATGTTCCATGGGCAAAAATGATCAGGAGCAATAGTCGAGTCGATACAGACATGTCCGTCTGCCCGTCCGTCTGTTTGTCCTGTTGTATCGTGTTTCTCAGACACTATAAGAGTTAGAGCAAAAAAAAAGTACCATAAAATGCGAATTTTCCCGGAAAAGAGCAAGTTTATCAATTTATTTCGATATCTCACCCCCCGTGACAGACTTTCGCGGTTTACAGCTGCTCCGTCAAATCAATCAACTCAAAACTTGACAGAGGTTTGCATCATGTTTATGTGCATCTATGTTTAAAAAATTATCGAAATATGATAAATATATGAAAAGTTACAGTCACAAAAATATGCAGATTTCACCCCCCTTCGGCAATAAACTACTCCAAAGTTCCGCTACATGTAGATATGGATACATGTGAGCTAGAGTTACAAAATTTGTTGGAGACTCGTGTGAGCCAAATCATTAAAACTATAGTCACCATTTTTCAATAGAAGTCCCACTTCCACGCAATCGATTTACCTTAATTACTACCGCACCTCGCAACATATTGATTTGAAAATTGCCATATAATTACAAAAGAGTTTTTGATCTGTGTTCCAAAATTCAATGACGTTGGCCCAAGAATACTGGAGCTATAAGCATAAAACTAATAGCCAACTTCCCAATAGGAAAACTTGTCAATAGGAACTTCCCAATAGGAAAATGTTTACAGGCAAACCGATTTTATGAAAACAGACATAAAAGTGAATACTTTGGTTCCATTTTACTACAATTAGTGTTTAAAAAGAAAAAGGGTACAGAGTATTCTCCTGTCGGGCACCGTTCCGACTGTCTGCATCAAATTTTGTTATACTCCATTTGCGGCAAAAGTCGCATTTTGGTTTGATTTATTTAGCAACATTTGGAGCAAAAATACTAATATTTAGATTTAGAGCTCTATGTCTTGTTCAAGGCTGATAACCGCTCGAAACTTGACATGGGTTCGGTTCAACGTAAAAAGACGACCAATTCTTAAGGGTTTCACATATTCAGCTTAAGCACATATGAAAAGATCGTAAAAAAAACAAACAAATTTAACAAGAATTATGACAAATTTGAATGGCACTGCATTCTTGGTAAAGCATTTTAGCTTGCTCAAACGCTATATAGTTCCGGTAAAGTAAATATCAATCACCAACGCAACGACATCCATAAGAGAATCGATTTACGTGTTGGCAAATAACTCAACATAACTTGAATTTTATGTGATGAAATGTTGCAACGTTTTAGATTGTTAAAGATTCAGATGCTGCTGTTGTTTTTGAACCAATGCAATCTGATCCGCATAGATAACACAGATGTGTCCAAATATACTAAGGTTTAACATACAAGGGCTAGAACAAGCCTTTACAAGAAGAAGACAATAATCCAAAAACAAGAAGACAAATTTGATATCTAACAGAACTTTCAGGTTCTTGAAGAAATCTACTATACCAAGACCCCGATCACAAAGAGCGAAACTGAACTGAGCTGAACAAGTCGGTAAATTTTAGGTCGCTGATTTCGAAACCAGTACGGTCATTATCGACATTCAAAAAAAGTATATATTTTGCGAGTCGAAATCAGCAAATCTTACTTCCCATCCAGATGATAAGTTTTAAAATATCAGTTCAATATGCCGTAATAAATGGCGGTTAGATTAAGTTGACTCCATTCCAAAAAAAAATGTTTTTCGCTTTTGCCTACGAATGAGTCGGTCTAAGAGAGAGCGCAACACACTCTCATGGGAATGAATGCATTTCAACAAAAATATTGTATTTTTTAACGTTTCACGATTCCACTCTATTACTTTCATGCTCTTTGTGTGTCATAGACATCTGTTTGGCACGGAGTATTTGCAATGCAATGCTTCAGTAAACCGCATTTAAAAGCAAAAAAAAAAAACCAGATTCTACAGGACCTAACTAAGCTGACTGCTCAGATAGCCTAAACAGGAACTTATTAGATGCTGAAGTGACCGATAAACAGTTATTTGATCACATGTCGCGAACTTGTGCCGAATTCAGCTTTTTCAACGAGGTTTCGCGGTGTACTCGACCTCGGACCTAGAGTAACAACTACGTCACTTGGAAAGTGTAACTAATTTTTTACTTTTTTATTATTACTTCTATGTCAGTTAATTTATTCATTCACAAAAATTAAACCATTGTAGTTTTCGCTTTAAAATACTAACTAATTTTATATAAAGTATGTACGAGTACTTAGTATATATGTCCGTAATTATTGGAATTTTGATGCCATTGATGCTGTCATTATTTAGACACGCAAAAGTGAATCCAACAACAACAACGACATGCTGGTCTTACTTAGTGGACGTTGACGTATGCCCCATGTGGTATTCAAAATTTGCACACTCGTAGCACTCAAGTGTAACCAGAACATTTGCGCCCATGTGTATGTGTGTGTGATAAAACATAGTTTCGGACATGTGACACATATTATATATGTACGTACGTAATACTGCCAACATTTCGCAAATAATTGTTACAATTTACGTATTTTATTTACATTTTACAGCAAAGTGTGGCATAGCTCTATCGTATATTAGATCTTAGCTTGTCAGACCAGCTGGAAATCCCAAGTAGAACTGTCAGTTTTGCCCCATTTTAGATGACGGCTGATGTAGTATGTAGTTTGTGGCACGACCAGCATGGAAATCGCAGCAGTTACTGTTTGCCAGTTTTGACTCATGAATTTTGCTTAGTTTTTTACCAAAAGAAGTTCAAGAGTTCCGGTCAGTGATTCTATTGTTGTCTTTTCTATGCTTGTCGGTGAAAATTAAACTTTATGCTTGTAATTAATATGGTTTAATGAGCCCCAGTTGGGACAGAGTTTTGCGAGTTGACCAAACTTTCGCTTTTCATGAGTTTTTGAATTAATTTTCGTAAGTAGATAGAAAATGTAACTGAATTGTGTAAGTGTAAAGGTCAAATAGGTGACTCAAGTTTGTAGAGGTACATCTTTGTATTCATATTGAGTGGCTAATATAACATCATAATAAGCTTTATTTTCGTCAAAAAGTACCTAAATATGAAAATTGTATTAAACTTAAATTTAAGTTGCAGCTTAAGAGAAAATATGCATAACTTTTCCCAGTTTCGTTTTCGATTTCGAAAGTTCATAACAGTTGGAATCGGAATCGAAATCTCAATCCAGCCCTCATAACATTATGCAACAAAAAAAAGCCCATGTCCAAAACATACATTTTGCGGTATATTTTGAGTCGCTGATTTCGAATCTGGAAACCGTTTTGAGGTTTCTGGAATGGTTTTCGAAATATCACTATTTCAAAATTCAAACTCAAATTACAGATTTCAAGTGGCAATGTCAGTAAATCTCATATTACTCGAGAGCCTTACTGCCGATCGAGATGAACAGTAACTTGAAATAAAGGTACTTAAATTTCGTTTCGACGATCCCTTAACAATTTTGGTCTATCTTAACTCGATTGTAGATAATAGGGCACTGAACCAAAAAAAAAAAATTTATTTCCAAAATAATTTTTGAATTTTTTACTTTGTAACTCGCAATCGAATCCAGATACACCAAAAATATCGTTCAATTCAATTAATAGTTCATCTCAAACAGTATTAAAGTTCCCGAGATAGGAATCCAAGATATATGAGATTGTCTGACTTCGCAACTTTCGAAATCTTGGTTATTTTTAAATAGCGATAATTCAAAAGCGAAAATATCGATACAAAAAAAGATTTTTGAATGAAAATTGCAAACATAATGCACTAAAACTAACTTCTTTTAGCATATAAGCAATATTTCGCATAAACGATACGTCATATAAGCTATATATAGTGTAATTTACTTCCAAAATAAATATTGTTGCGAAATCGCTCTCTCGTTATTTGACCTTCAAATTCGCTTGCAAAAATATGCAGCTTAGCGATATCGTGATATACTTGAAAGTTCAAATTTTAACAGTTGTAGTGGAATACTAACGGTAGCTTGCTTCTTTCCGTTTTGTCACAAATCTTTCGATGTGTCGTCAGCGCACAGAGACGAACTATCATAAACAAAGCACCAAACAGATTTTGATAAATCACGAAAATAAATTATTAGCTTGTTTGTCATACCATAAAGCCTACATCATCAAAAGTTATTAGCACTTAAATGAGCTGCAAAAACTTAAAAAATTTCAACTGCGCCCAAGTTTAAGCGAAACGCTTCGGAAATGTTTTCTTATTTCGCAAAATGAAGGCAATAAATACCGAGTTCTGTTGTGGACAGAGGAGCTGAAGTACCAGAATGCTGACGCTTCAAAGGGTTGATTTGTTTATTTTGGTTTGCTTAAGGGCTTAAATGCAGATAAACGACGACTTTACAAGACCGCCAAATGAACGTATGACGCGTTGTCAGGCACACAACCTTATCGAGGGTTGGGCAAACCCAATCAGAATCAGTGCAGTTAACCTAACAGTGAACTTCAGTAATGGAATCAGCGGTGCATGGCTGAGCAAAGGGCGCAAAGTCCCAGTGGGTATGGTCTATGCCGCCCGGAGCAAGCTTTGCCTAGCAGCCCCTTTCCTTTGACTCTATGGCAGCTGCGCTCTAGGGTTGATTTCGACTTCCTTCCGTTTTTTTGTAGCTGTAAACTCGTGACGCGTGCAGCATTCATATTACAGAACTTGCAACAGGCTGCGCAGCAGGATGCCGGCTTCAAGTAAGTGTGGACTCTTATGCTGTGCGTTGTTTTCTTTTAACTTTTATTGTATTAGTTCAGGGGTTCCCCTGGGCGATTTTTTATTGTTGTAACTCAACAGCGCTACAATTGGACCAGACTTTAATTTACTTAAAAAATTGATGCAATGCAAATAGTGGCAGCAACTCTGAAAGAGTATTTCTTTTCATTAGCAGCGGCGTCTGTTTACATACACTGGCTGTTCGCCCATCAACCCCTGCCACGCCCACAGCGTCATGAAAGTCAAGTATGGAACATACCCTCTTGGCAATTCGGCACAGATTTTGTTGTTTTGACAGTTGCAACTCGGAATTCTACGCCGCGAGTTACTGTTTGGCAAGGCGTGCATTACAAATTGCTTTAGTGATTGAATTTCGATAATGTATCTTGAAAGAATCTCGGCATACGGCATACAATTGCACTTATTGAAGTGGATGTGGAAATGGTCGTATATTTTGTATATTTTTAATAAGCGGACAAACTAGACATTGCTTTCCAAAATTGTTGCTACTTAATTTAAGTTTAAATTGTATGACAGCCGAGGCACGCCCCAACCGCGCCCCCTGGCATAGATACACTTTTATTATGTGAGCGCTGCGTGTTGACAGTAAATTGTGGGACCAAATTGTCCACAAAAGATCTTCACAGCTAGGGAGAAAAAAACAACAACAATAACGAACTCGTCATAAAATCAAAAGCATGTCGAAAAGTGATAATCACATTTGTCATAGCATAGAAACTACTCGTATACCAGCAGCGCACAGTGGTACTGCTCTTAGGTCAAAAATACTTCTAGAGATGATGTACATTGTCCATTCAAGAACCGAAAATCTCAATTTGAGCTTAAAATCCTAATTTTAAGTACAATTATTACGACGAACTGTAGTTTGTGCTGTGACGAAAGCAAGAGGCTCTGTCGAAGCTCACTAGCTATAAACGGGAAGTTTTGAGCTTTTGCCTAGAGAGTCTGATCCGTTCGAGCCATATACCGTTGCCTAGGTATTAAAGCGTAGGTTAACCTTTTCACAAAGATAAAGGGTTTTAAAGAAAATGTTCCAGAGCAGATTTGGAATCTAGGCGTGAATACAAATCAAACAAGACTAAAACGAGGTAACTCGAATGTACCCGTCAATAGCTATAGCCTTTTAAAAATTTTGTCGAAATCTGAAATGCCAAAATGCGTTCTGAATTTTGCTACACATAAAGAAAATTTATAACCAAAAAAACATTTGTTCTGGAGTTTTCTTCCCTTTCCATCCATTTGGACGCTATGAGCAAAATAAAATGGAAGCACATAAAATAATTATAGAATTACAATTTCATATTTTTTGATTGACCAACTTTATTATATAGCTTGAAAGTGTGCACCATTTAAATCTTCATAAAAAATTAGTCAGTATTTCGGCAAGCTGACTATTTTATTATCAACTTTTTAAATACAAAATTTTCAAGAACTTTTCAAAAAGTTGCTTTAAATTTCCGTTATCAATGAAAAATATTGTAATATACAGCGTTTTTTATCTCGCAACATAAATTATATCATATATTATGATTTGCATACAAGTACCCACGATTTCGTCACATGTTTTTTGCCTCGTAGATGTTTTTTTGTTTTATTGAAGTTTACAAAAATACAAATCAGTATTTAATAACACAAAGTACTTATCTATGTTATTTAATATATCATATTATATGTATAGTTTGCTAATTGATTTTCTTCTTATGTAGCTGTTTTCCCGGCTCAAGGTTCAACTAAGAAGTTAATACTTCAACACTCATATGGAAGAGTAGCTTAAGTCGACATTAGGAAATGTTGAGTTATTGCGATCTAGAACTTTATAAAAGTCATTTAAGTCACCGTTCCTATTTAAAGTTTGTGAGAGAAGAAATGTACAAGTCTTTGAAGTCCATTAGCGACGACAGTTGCATATCTTGAGCAGATTTTCGTGGGTAAATTGCTGCCGCATTGGTACCAATTCTTCATCAACATTTTGGGTTTATTGCGGCGATTTCTGTTTAGTTGCTGTTTCATATGCAATGGCCAGCGCCAGACAAATTTCCCTCCTGAATATCATATTATTTAGTCAACGACTCAAATCGTATAACTAATTGACGACGATCATGAAGTGACTCATGTACTTTCTTACAGCACGCCGTCCATAAACACACGTACATTGATGTATTCAATCGTGATCACTTAAGAAGCTAATTTCAGCCAATGGACTTAGATTTAAGTTTTTGCTTTCTGGCCTATATGGCTGGAACCACTGTGCAGCGATAAACTACAACAACGGCAGATGTTCATAAATTTTGAGAGTACAACTCAAAACAAACATGGACTTGAACAAGCTGGGCAAAAGAACTGTAAATTGGACAAGAATAGCATGTGGAAAAGTAAAATTGTCACGAAGTGTTACGCACAGGTAACTTTTGGTTGCTGTAAATAATTGCAGCTACAAGTAGCAGCAGCGGCAGCGGCAGCGGCAGCGGCAGTGGCAGCGGCAGCATCAGTCATTGGCCTATAGTAAGCGGTATCAATACCAAGAGCGATATACATATATGTACTCATGTACTCATACTCACATGTACTCATACTCATACCCAATGCGTTACAATGCGATCAATGATAAATAATAATAAAAACCGCAAATTGGCACACAACGGAAATGACGGAAGCTCAAAGATACAATACACTACAAATATAGTACTACACAAAAATTTGATGCAGACAGTCGGGACGGTGCCCGACAGTGGAATACCCTTTTTTCCCCCATAAGCACTAAATCCAGCATACGCTAAAATGGGAACGAAAGTATTTTCTTGTATGTCTCTTTTTACAAGTTTAATATGACTGTAAGCATTTTCCTATTGGGAAGTTCCAATTGAAATTACTTTTATGTCCATAACTCCAGTATTCTTGTGTCAATGTCGTTGGATTTTGTTGTAACATAGATCAAGAATACATTTATAAATGTCTGTGACAATTTTCAAATTAATATATGGGGGGTGTGACATTAATTAAGGTAAATCGATTGTGGGGGAAGGGGTGGTTATATTGAAAAAAGGTGGATACAGTCTTAACGATTAGGGTCTCCATACCAAATTTGGTAACGCTAGCTCACATGTATCCATATCTACATGCAGTGCAATCTTGGAACAGTTTAGGTTGGGGGGGGGGTAAAATTAGCATATTTTTGACTATAACTTTTGATGTATTTATCCGATTTCAATCATTTTTGAAACATAGATGCACATAAACGACGCACACCTCTGTCAAGATGATAGATTGAACGGAGCGGCTGTAAACCGCAAAAATATGTCACAGGGGAAGGTGGCAAGATATCGACGTGATTCGACAAACCTCATCTTTTCTGTGTGAATGCACATCTTTTGGTAAATTTTTGTGTCTCTACCTTTTATAGTGTCTAATATCTCGACGTTCATACGGAAGGACAGACAGACGGACATGTCTATATCGACTCGACTATTGCTCCTGACCATTTTTGCCCATGGAACATGAACCTATAATACCCTTTTACATTTTGTTTACAGGGTATAAAGATACAGATAGACAACAAAACTGAAAGGCAACTACAAGTTTGGTAATTAAAGCGAAGCAAAACGCCGCTCAATGAAAAGCGTAGCTAAAGAAAAAGTTCAATAGATAAATTCGAGCTGTCAGATTGTCATTGTGCCCCAGCATTTAGTTGCAAAAGGCGCGGCGTACTTTTGGAGCACGGCAAATTGTGGTTGTTGTTGTTGTTGTTGGTGGTGGTTGGCGCATAGCATAAACAATAGCCACAACGTAAAGACAACAATAGACAACAACTGGCGACATTTCGAGTGACGACAAATCAATCGCCCCAATTTGGGCGCCTTGTCGCAGGGTTGGGGGCCAACAACTGAAATGGCGCCCGATATTGCCATTTCATATGCCATAGTTACAGTATCTTTAGCTTAAGCATTAGCTAGCTTTGGCATTAGTTACACTTGAGTTTCAGTTTGTTGATTGGAAAATTGCTGACGTGGTGTTGCCTTTCCCTTGGCTTTTGCGGCCTGCGGCATTCTAGGCCCATTTAACTTCCTAGAAAATGCAGCCATAATTGCGGCATAGCTGAAGTATCTAGGTTAAATGGCCAATGTAAGGCAATAGCTGCAATTCTATTAAAACTTAATCGTAGTTATTATAATGGCAGCTATTAGAAGCATTTATTTATAGCGTTTCTATTGGAAATATTGAAAAGAAAACTAGCAAATAGTTTAAGTTGTGACGCACCAAATGTATGGGTCTCATATGTTATTTATTTATTTATAAAGGGAATAAGGCAACATTACAAGATACAAAAAATTTTTGGGAAGAGCAAAGAATAAAAAAATGTTAGGGACTAATTACAAATTGGCACGCTTCGAGGCAGCATTAAAATTCAGGCAAAGAACCCTGAAGCGCTTCATACAACAAACTTACGAAGTGGTGCCAAGAGTCAGGATATTGTACATAAAATCAACATCACTTGCCATCAGTTTGGGTAAGAATGGAGACCTCAGCGATATTCCTCTTTCCTTAGGCGCTTCTTATACGTATCGAGACTTACAAGCGAGTTCTTGTGATTTGCTTCTCGGCGCGATAATATTGGGGGTAAGTTGTCTAGGCTGCAACCCAACACATTGAAACAAGTTCTATTAAACTATGCAACAAATTTGACCTCAGGCCTATGACTAAAACATTTTCCGGAGAATTTGGGGTCGCTGATTTTGAATCCGGAATTGATGATATGATCATAGATCAAGTTGAGCATGCGATTATGTTTCACTTACTCGCTTGGTAATTTCGCATTGTGAAACAAGCGCTTTATCAATCAGCATCAGACTAATCTCACTCGATAGAAGATTAAACCAGTTTACCTTTTCAACCTCCTAAACGCAAACTATGGAAATCGATTTTGAGCCAATTGTCAGAGTTCTGAATAAAGCAGCCGTTTTCCAAGGTTAAGTTTAAAAGATATATGAAAAGACTCTTGGTGATATAGGGGTCCTAAAGTCTTTCAACCATCTTTCGATGAATCCAAGAAAACTTTTCGCTTTGTTCACCAATACGTAGTGTGCTCATTAAATAAGCAATGAAAGCATAATTCCGTGATCCTTAAAGAACTCTACACTAGTGAGAAGGGAATTACCAAGTCTGTACTAAAGATTACTCCAACTCTCGTCTGTACATAAACTTAAAACTAAACAATTAGTGTATTTATTAATCAGAAGATTTAGCAAATATAAATTTGTTGTGAACGGACACTGGCAACCGTCTGACCGTCCCCAACAACCCTGGAGGCTCGTTACAATGTCATTCTGCAAGTCGCAACAGCTCATGTAGCGCAGTCATAGAACAAGTCGAAATCCGGTTGGAGTTGAAGATTCTGCTTTTTGTCTGTTTACGCATTACATTTGAAGACCAATGTTGCGATACCCTCCATTGTTACACCATCTATTATAAGTATTCTTATAAATTAAAACTTAGCCATAGTTTCCCAGTTTTCCGTTTATGTCTAGGAAGACAGACGGCATCTTCGTACTACACATCGTTAAGACGTTCTTTAAAAGTCGACTGGCGTGTTTAGAGTTCAAAATCCATCAAATACAAATACAGCAGCTCAATTTCCAAAGAGCTATGTACATTTGCTAAGGTCAGCTGGTATTAGATTCGATTCGATAGAAGGTTGACCCATCCCTAGTACTCATGGCACCCATTGTACCATGCCCGATAGATGAAGTAAAAGGAGAGAAAGGACAGTTGAAAGAGCGAATGAGTACGAAAAGAGAGTAGGCTTGCATAGATGTCCTCATGACTTTCAACGAATGTCGGGAAGATTGTGTTTCCTATTGACACAATCTTCCCGACATTCTTTGAAAGTCATGAGGACTGCGTATACACCTTGCTCATGCTGGGTGTATCACTTCCCAAATTGCGCATTCGTGTCCTTGCAAAGGCTGGACAGTAACACAGAAAGCGCTCCGTGCAGTCGGCTTCTTCATGTTGGTCAAATGTGTTGTGACCCGTGATTAATCCAGCTAGGCCTCGCAGATCTTTCCTCTTTAGCCGGAGAAGATATCTGGATGCCTTTTTATTGGATTCTCTCACAAAATTTTTTTGTTACGCGTCATCCAGTGGTGGATTTCCAGCGTTCCTTTAAGATTTTCTCGGTGTCGACCTCTATCTATCCAACTAACCTCGGTGTCCAGGAATCCAGTATAGACAGACTTTGCTATGACGTGGAATCATGTTAAGTCTGGTCTTATATGCACTGACCATGATCGGCGTTGTGCCAGGATTCTCCAGTTGATAAGTGTACAAACTTACTATATCACTTCCAACTAAGTTTAGAGCAATTTACTGTCACAATCTTTTTGACCAAATCATGTTTCACCTTTAAAGAAGAAGTTGTTGAAGTTATAGTTAATGATTTACCTTGTAATAAATATTTGCTGAAAGCTATTCAAATCATTAGAAAACACAAATTATGTACATACATTAATAATGTTGCGATGGCATCAATTCTTTATGTGGGTTCTATTGGTTGGGTTCTATTCTATTCTATCTCTCTCTCTCTCTTTCGTTCAACGAAATATTCTGCAAATAAAAGAAAATCGTTCCCAAGCTCTTCTAATAAATAACAACAGAATAAAAATGTGAAATTAAGGGGAATTCAAGACATCAATTAGTGATTTAACTTTGTCGAATTTGAGATCCCATTAATCTTCAAGTTGGACAGCTTTTATGAATTATTAATCTAAAATATGATGGCATATAAAATGCAACTTGATGCTGTCAAAATTTAAATATATTATTGCTACCAAATGCATTTACATAGAACCCACACGATACTCTATAAGCAAATGGTCATCCATCAAATGCAGCTTGGAAAAACGGCAATGACAACAAATAACCGTTGACAAACGAACGTTATTTCAAATTGTAAAGTAAGGTACATATGTACTTCATGTGTTGTAACTACTTTAAGGGCAAGGTTTCGGAAATGATAAGCCTGCGCCCCTCCTAAATCATGAGTAATGCCCAGTTCCAGCTAGAGTTACAAAGCGCTTAAGCCTTTGCCTCGCTAATTGAAATTATTGTACGATTTTTTGAACAAACAAAAATTATGATTTGGTTTCCATAATTGAATCAATTGAGTACACATTAAGATTGTGCTGCTGCTTCTGCTGCCACGACTGCCCTAAATAATGTATCTACTACTCTATGGATACATATTTTTTTCTTTATAATTGGAGTAGCGTAAAATATTTGGGTAAACGAATGCTGCGCATTAAATGAAATTGTTAATAAAGCAATGCACAGATTTTCCCT
This sequence comes from Chymomyza caudatula, assembly GCA_035041775.1. Lineage (NCBI taxonomy): Eukaryota > Metazoa > Arthropoda > Insecta > Diptera > Drosophilidae > Chymomyza > Chymomyza caudatula. Next base: position 515,799 of record JAWNKW010000034.1, on the reverse strand, counting down.
ACGCCTGCATAAATTCAGAACTGAAGAGCTCGGATACTTGATATATAGTATGTATATGCACACAGTGGCGTAGGTAGGGTAGCTTAGGGGATCAATCTCGCTATGAGTTTATGAAACGTAACATGTTCCATGGGTTGGATTAAGATCACGATGCTCTAATGTGCCACCTTACTGTACACATAACACAACAACCAGGAACAGCAGCCGAAGCTGTTGCCTCTTTAGTACCAATAGGTATAGGTGCCCGACAGCATGCACTCCCCTTGTAGTAGGTAGGGGCGAAGTCTATCTATCATCTCATTTGCTGTTTTATGGGAAGCAGCACCTGGTTGAAACGCAACTCCACGCCGAACAGAAGGTTCTAACCGCGAGCTGGGTGCCAACCACAGCCACAACGATACTCCCACGAGGGGGCCAACCTCAATGAATAGCCTTGAAAACTGCTCAGCCCGCTGAAAATAAGGGCTCGGTTGGCCCTGAGCTGGGTTTTAGCCCCCATAGGCTCCGATTCACGGAACCCCGCCAGTTTTGGCAAAATTCCCGCGACTCGTTACCCATGCACATCTTGTGGCGCTGTCATCGTGTAAATCGGACTTCGGCAAATGCTGTTAGCAGTCTAGTCCTCCCAGTGCTTTTCACCACTCCATCGAGGGCTGCCTTTTTGCATCAGTACTTCAAGTCCATCGCGTTCTCGCACATCTGCATACATGAGCTCACACAAACTTGTCTTTTAGAAGCTAATTCGTTAAAGCCAGTATTTCTTTCTGTAAACAACACCTGATTAAATCATGCATTCGATTCAATTTTGTTTGGTGCTGATCCTGATGATTTTTTGAGTCTATACATTGCCGTTAATGAAACGCGGATCGGACGCTAGATTCCAGAGACCAAGGTACTATGCACATAAGCTCATCTTCATTGACTACTTGCAGAAGTGTCAAAACTTATTGAAAGTACTATGCATCATTACTGGGGGGCCTGGGTTCTGGTAGGACAAGGTAAAGATTCCTGTCTGTACCTTAGGCCAAGTTGACGCAAAACCCAGTTTGTTTGCCAAAAATTGCATAATTAACATTGCGAATTAACATATTGTCGCATCCTCCGTAAACATGAAAAAGTAGCTTTACGTCGAACGAGGAGCCTATTTTCGGAGCAAAGTGCCGGAGTGCGTTTACGCCGGCTGTCAATACGAGAAAATTGAGGTTTTTCTCTTGGTTTGCAAAACCTTATGAACGATCTTCGGAGTAACCTCTACTTCTGCTGCTAATTAAGTGACCCCTTCGGAAAAACATATCTACGTCAATGCATTTATTTGAAAATGCATATGTATATTATGGATACAGTGGTATACAGTAGCCAAGTGGCAGAGTTGTATGCTTAAAAGCTCTTGGAAATGGCTCCAAGTTTTATGGCATAGACTGCCTTTGACTGCGCCTGCGTAGCGGACACTTATACTATGGATGTGTGCAGTATGAAGATCATTAAGATCACTTAACAGCTGGAGACCCAAACAACAAATACAATAAACGCATCGGAATCACTTTTAAATGAATCACAATAAAAAATTAATTTTGCATGCTTAAAATTATATTTGTTATCAATTGAAAGAGTTCGTTGGACTGTCAGGTTACCTACGCTGCTGATCCTGCACGAGATACGCTGCCCAAGATCGCCCACTCCAAGTTGTTTTGCTATGACAAGAGATTTATTGTGCGCTGCTAGAGAAGTAGAGAAGATACTCAGTGCTTTCCGAACGGAAGCCACTTCAAAACCAAGAGCTCAAGAATCCAAGCAATGAAGCAGCTAAAGAATGCTACTCGAGCAGCCAACGACGCCACAAAGTATGATATATTTGCACAAATACACACACATACTCACACAGATACACACACACACACACACACACACACATATGAGTGAAATCTGAGTGTATTATGTGTAAACAGTACAGAAATAAAAAGTTTGATGCAGACAGTCGGGACGGTACCCGACAGTGGAATACCCTGTACCCTTTTTCTTTATAAACACTAAATACGGTAAAATGGGGACGGAAGTATCTACTTTTATATCTCCTTTCATAATATCGATATGCCTGTAAACATTTCCAAGTTCCAATTGACATGTTGACTATTATGTCTGTGGCAATTTTCAAATCAATATATAGGGGGGTGTGGCAGTAATTAAGATAAATCGATGTATCCATTCTCGATCATTTTTGGAACAAAGATGCACATTAACACGACGCACATCTCTGAGGAGTTTCGAGTTGATAGACGCAAATCTGTCACGGCGGAAGGGGGTAAGATATCGACTTGATTCGACAAACTTCATCTTTTCTTAGATTACGCGCATCTTCTGGTAAAATTTGGTGTCTCTAGCTCTTATGGTCTCGGAGATCTATCCCATCATACGGACAGATGGAGGGACAGACGGACATGTTACAGTCGCTACCCGAGTCAATGATAAGACTTTTTGCCATTGGAACTTATGGTGTGTGCCACGCCTCCTTCTCCACATTGCACAAATCTATAATACCCTTTTACACTTTGTGTACAGGGTATAAAAAGAATATGCGCAAACAACGGCAAGCTGACAAAGTGGAACAGGAAAAAAGAGAGCAGAGACACCCAAGCAAAGAATTTTTCGTTTTTTGAGTAGTTCCAAGCGGCCAAACAGTAAGTCCAGGAGCTGGGGCTGGGCTGCTCCACAATCCAGGCTCAGAGCCGTCTGTCTACTCTTTGGCAGCCAAAGCTGCTGCATCATCATCTCCATCCACATCATGCTGATCGCTGGAATTGAACATAATTGCAGGGCGAAGCCAACTGGTTGCAAAACTGCAATCGACGTCAGCGTCATTGCCCAAGTGTTGCACTTCATTTATGGCAAATGTTGCGTGTCTGTGCCCGAGACATGCAACCCACGTCAGCGGTGCATGCAACTGCGCCTTGTGACGAATGTTCACTTGATTTATAATACAACAATACATGAATTTTCAAACACATCTATTGTATTTACTTAGTATTTCCATTCACGCCTATTCGAGCCCTTTTTCCCCGATTCGATTTATGAATATTTGTTTTTGGGCATTGTGTTGAGGGGCTGTGGTTTTCAGTTATGTTACAACCACATCCAATGCCATATATGACATTGACGCTCGGGTGTTTCCCCCTACATGTAACACTCCTTGGCGATAACTTTGCATTTACTATACTTTTAGGGCACCCTTTGAATGTAAGTAAAAGCTCTGTAATTAAGATCGAATGTATAAATACTTTCTGTCCAAATGTTTGAAATTAGGTACATACTTGTTCATATCCGAATAACAGTCGAATTTGTATAGACCTTGGGGAAAAACGTGCTCTTTCGTTCTTAATTTTAGAACTAAATGAAAATTAAACGTTAAAAAAATATTTGCTCTCACACATTTCGTGGACAAAGCTCTTGAATTATTGCACTGATATTGAACCAATTCGAAACGGTTTCGACCTCTTCTTCTTAACTGACCATAAAAACTCGTAATCGGGTCGCGGCCTGATGTAAAGCTCTCCTTCAAACCTCTCTGTGTTGCATGCGCCTTCTCCAATCGGTGATACCAAAGGTGTCGTCGCCTCCCTTCGACACTCGCATTGAAGATCTTTCTAGCAGGAGCTTCTTCATCCATACGCAAAACATGATTTAGCCAGCGGCGCCGCTGGATCTTAATTTGCGTCACTATGTCAATGTCGTCGTAGAGTTCATAGAGTTCGTCGTTCCATCGTATACGGTAAAAATCTTATGGAGTAAGGACATTTTCATCAGACCGCGACATTACCCATGCTTCAGGGCCAGTAAGCAAAACGAGAAGGATGAGCGTCTTGTAGACTGTTAGTTTCGTCTGGCGAAAGAGGTCTTTACTACTCATTTGCCTACCGAGACCAAAGTAACATCTATTGGCAAGAGTGACTCTCCGCCGGATCTACATGCTGACATCTTTTTTAACCTTGCCGGTGTTGCCAAGGTAGACGAAATCCTTGACAACACCAAAAGTATAGTTTTCAACATAAATCTGAGAATCCAGCCACTGTGACTCTCTGCTCGAAGAAAACATATCCAATGATATCGATATCATCTGCGTAGAGTTGAGTCTCTTTTTGTCAAAAAGACGCGTTTTATCCTTCAGCTCTTCAACTTCAGGAAGGAATGAATCCTGGCTCACTTCATACAACCCGTTATCTCATTACGACCCAATGAGGGGCCCTCTTCCAGGCGTCTCCTTCGCGTACACTTTCCACTCCGTGATAGCTGGAGCTCACCCAGAAGCTTCTATGTCAATACGCACGACATGACCGAGCCCGCAAAGCCGCTGGATATTAATTCGCTTGACAATATCCATTACTAATAGGTAAAGAACCAAACTTCTTACTTTTTTGAATGATTTGGTCGTCAAACAGAAAGTTTTATGTGAATGTGCTGTCCCATTGCAGTCAGCTTTTTGTCAATAATCATTTACTGATGCGTTTTATTTTAACCATAATCAAGTTTCGTGTGTTTCTCGCTATCATTATACGCTGTTTATACGGGTATTTTTCGATATACGTTTATTTACAAAGATGGCCTCCAAGTAATAGTCTGTGAAATGTAGTCGGTCTTATATATAATACTAGCTAACCGCGAAAACTTCTTTATGCTCCGCCCAACCCCAGTAACCCTCTCGAAGTATATCTTTTTTCTTCTAGCATCCCCCTTCTCTTTTGCTTCATGAGACATGCTTTGGATTTCCTACGCCGCTGTTGATTTCGGAATTACGGGATTTATTTGTCGGAAGTCGCCCTCTAACACTATCATCACGCCATCCGTATAATTAATGATGTTGAATGCAAATGAAGTAATTTGAAAACATTTATTTAATATCCTTCTTACTTTAAAAATAATTTGGATTCAGCGGTTATAATCTTATTTCGCGAGTCAATCGCTTTCTTTCTCGATTGGCTAATCTATTCGCATCAGTAATACGCTGTCTCTCATTTATTTTTCTCCCCTGCAAGTGTTGAGCTCGTTCTGCAGGAGTTTGTGCAGCAGGCATCGCAGTTACACGATTTGCAAGATCATAAGTACTTTGAAAACGCTGTTCTAGGACCAATATGTCGTCGAGCGGCTCGAGTAATTCTGTCAATGTATCCTCTTCAGGACCGTCTCCTAACGAAATTTTCGATTGGATTATTTACCTAATCAAAGTTGTGAATTGTAAAATACTAGCCTTCAATAAAAGTATAAATAATACGTATTTATTACGTCAATAAAGAATATTGCAGATCTTGTCCACCTACCGGACACAAACTAAAGAAAAACCTTCCTGCACATCAAAGAAATATATGGTTCGAATATGAAGTCATTTGGTTCAGTGGTTCTCGAGTTTTACAATCGTGTACACCGCACGAACGATTTTATATATTAAGAAGAAGAAGATAATAAGCATATACTTTAAAAGACTTGTGAGTCGTTGTAAATATCTTATTGGGTCATAGTAGCTTACTTTATCTTACAAGGTTACTAATACATAATTAGACATTCCAAGACTATAATTACACAGTACCTACTTGTCAGTAGTGTGCAAGATTGTCACACTTTGATGAATACACATAAATATTGGCAATAAAACTTAAATGTACATTTAGTAGTTGCAACACTTAAATGTCAACACAGCTAAAATAACTTCACAAGCTTGGGCCCCCCAGCCTCTAAAGACGTCAATCAAAACAAATGAAGCATCAGTTCCAGCTGCAAGCGTTTCCAATTTTTTTTTATTGGACGCATCGAATAGCTTGCATATTGTAGAGGTCACACACATACACACACACACACACAAACTTCGACACAGCACATACATAAATTTTTATGTAAATCCAAAAAATGTCTGTCTGAATGATGGATTCAAGCAGGAAATGTTTTAAGAAATCAATCTCTCACGATTGTGCTCCACTCCACTCAGTTAATGCTGCAACTGCGATCCCATCATTTCTATCGAATGGGTTGCTTTTCCGATCTTGCTGCTGTTGCTCGTTCAGGGAATGCAACGCGTGCTATTGTCATTTGGACGCCAACATTTTCCAGTCTATAGTGCGTCTACAAGATGCATTCAATCACGTCAATTGTTTGGTCTTCGTCTTCATCTGCTCTGAAGTTTGCCTAACACCAAAATATATTTTATTTACTCTGCACTTATGACCCCAATGCAGTCGCAGTTATAGTCGCTGTTTGTCGCAGATCGGGTTAAGTGAATCTGATACTGCGTGGCTTCGTTTGCATCTTCCCATCTTTCATTCAAAGGCTGTGAGTGTGTGTGTGTGAGTGTGAGGAGGTTATTGAATGTCTTAGTATTGCAATGCGTCCAGGGCCGGTATTAAGAAAAATGGCGCCCGGACATATATACATAATATGGTGCGTTCTTTTATAACACTTTAATTATTGTTTTCAAATTTTTTTCTTAAAAAGGTTTATTGATGGCAAAAATCGTACAATTTTAAAAATGTCTCAGGCTGAATTTTCGATTTCTATATATCTAAGATCAGAAAGCGCTTGAACAAATACGGTTTCGAAGGGAATTGTGCTTATATTGTAGGAACTCGAATCCAATAAAGAGTTAATTTTGGATATATTATATATAAATAAGATATACCAAAAATCCAATTAAAGCTACTTTTTAAGTCTATTTTTTATGCTTATTAGCGCTGCAACGATTGGTAGTTGCCAAATACTATAAAATGATCGAATACCAAAAAGTTGCGAATATTCTTTAGAAGATATGTGATATATGAGGATCTTCTTATATAATATTGAATTTTGACTCATTAATACAAAAAAAAACAAATAGTCACCGAATAACCATAAGCGCAAGCGTAACCACTTTAAAGAAATATTTAACGATGTTCAACCGATTTGAACATTCGAATCCGACTTTAGCTGCCAAAAAATGATATTTATTATGTTACTGACAATAACAAGAAAATTAAGACATTTTATAAAATAAAGGATTCATAAACATAAACTCAAGGCAACGAAATACCTTTTTTCTTGTTGTATAAGTTTCTTATGTACTGTGCAAATTACTAAGCAAACTACCTATTTCGTTTTGAGTCGTCAAAAATGTTTAGTTTTTCTTAAGGCAACGTTAATCGAAAATATGTCTCTATAAAATGAAATTTAAAAAAAAAAACCGTTCTTGTTTCGCAATAGTCACTGTCAAAGTCAACAAAAAGAGACTAGCGCAAATATTAGGAACACGCCTTCTTTTTGGTGGTTCATAGAATTTTGGCGCCTGAACACAGTTGACTCCCAAAAACCGGGCCTGCATAGAGCTGCAGCACACGCCTTCATCTTGACAGCGACAGACAGCAAGAAAGAGCAAGAGCTGCAGCGCCAGCGCCCTGTTCATTTATTTAACTGAAATGAACCCACTGTTGGGGCAGCATAACGCCGTCTGCTTGGAGTTGACGCCAACTGAATGACAACAACTTATGTTCATTCAAAACATGAATATGCAGACAACATTCATTGGCATCCACGGAGTACTCACCCAGTTAGACTTTGCGGAATGTTGCTCCCCAGAGGCATGAGTTCTTTCGCGCATATTTACTATGAGGAGAAAGTAACCACTTACTTTATGCATAATTTTACAAAATTTATCAGCTCTGATTTCTTCATTAATCAAATTTTTAGGCCAAAATTAGAGCCAATTTGTTTTTCACTGGTTTTTTATGCAAAAGCTCGTAAGCTTCTTGAGTTTCAAAGAAAAATATCGTCTATCTTTGGTGTTCTTATGTTAGCCATAATTTATAGTTATTCCTTAATAAAATCCTACATTTCCTCAAAAAGTCATATTTTATAGATAGTTGAACTTAACCTTACGTGGCAATATTGCGAAAAAAATATATATAATTTATTTACTTTGAAATAAGGGCTTTTTCCGTTACTATAAAAAACGGTTATTTGTATTGATTTGCATAAAATAAACAATAAAAATATTCACATAAAAATCCGCTAATTAAAAAATTTTATAAAAACAAACTTGGAAGATAATTAAAATACGACTATTTGCCTAATAAATAATGTTATTTGCACATAATATCCATATATTTTTTGCTCCATAGATTTACATAGCAAAAAAAGATATATGAAATTGAAATTTGCACATTTGTGCATACAAACTTTTATTTTTCACGGTTTTTACGCGTATCTTTTGGTAATGTTTTGTGGTATCTTATGGCCTCCCAGATCTACCGACTCAATCAGACAGTACAGACGGACGGACAAACGGATATGGTCGAATTGCCACCTGAGTCATTGATAAGACTCTTTGCCCATGAAACTTATGTTCTGTCACGCCTCCTTCTGCCTGTTACAAAAATTGCAAATACGACGACGCTCTAATAACAGCTGATTACGAAGAAGAGAAAAGAAAACACGAAATAACATCGTTTGCGGGTAAAATGTTGGTTTTTATACTTCAAATCAATTTTAACTTATATTCTGCAAACCGCAAGCATTTTATTATTCTAATGGTATAGGTTTCACCTGAAAACGTTGCGTTATTGCGAAGTAATCGGTACCACACTGAATGTTTTCTTAGCGCATTTATATACATATATGTACATAGATATTGTGCTTTCTTTTTAAAAAACGAATTGCCTATAAGATTCAGTAAAAAAAAGCCGAGAAACCGAAAACAAAAAGGAGGAATCTAAAAATGATCTATAAAATAATTCGATTGACATTCATTATTATCAATTCAGAGAAAAGAATCAAGCTTTTAACTCAAATGGCAATGGGGAAAAAGCGATTCGGGAGGAACCTTCGCTAAAATACCAACATTCGCGAATATCTCAAGAGCTCAGGGGGATCGTAGAAACCGGAATGACAGTTGAGTCAGTTTTCTTGAATGAATTGGAAAATTGTGTGCAGTTATGTATAAATAGTGATTTTCCTGTTTTCTAAGAATTTTCATACGGAGCGAGTGTGCATATCATTCATGCACCCAGATCCAACAGGGTACCTATAATATATGCATAGAGTACACACATGCATTCATATGTCTGAGTTATTATGTCGCCGATCTTTAATTGCAGAATTGTGTCGTTCTCGTTTGCCTTGGCCAACTCCAATGGCCATGGTCTATGGCATATACACTCTGTCTCTGTGATTAATTGTTGTTGTTGTCGCGTGAATTTTGCGGTTTATTAAAAGGATTACAAGAAGTGCGCCGTCACTTTACGGCGCACAGACGGCAACCATAATAAGATTAATCACAAGCGACACTCTACAGACGCATGTCCATAGTGATCACATGATGAAATATTCCTTTCATTTGCTAAAGACAAAAGTCACGAATGAGCAAAATATTTTGACTTACTCAATTGAGTGTGCTTGAAGTGCTCCATTAAATGGAAAACTTTTTATTGTAGTTTTGAAGCACTCAAGAGACACTCGTGTAATCCATGCTTAAAATTAGCATATTTAATTTTTCTATCCTGTTGACACGCAAGCGAATTTGTATTGGATTCGCGCTGCAGGGTAACTCCCTAGAGTACTACATAATAATAGCAACAAAGTGTCATGAGTGGAAAAACAAAGTATAATTGGAATTTAATGGAGGGCATTGCCAGGCAGGGTTACGCCAATTAGCAGCCACAGCTATCAGTTAAGAGACTTCAGTCCGAAGGGGTTGATTCTGAATGCATAGAAGCTTTGGAATAGCTTCAAAATTGCCTCTGAGTAAATGTACTTATTCATCTTTGCCTACAAATAGAAGTCTTCAATTAATTTTTTATTTTCAACTCCGTTTTTTATGTTTTTGTGTTTGAAATACTCTTTTTTGATAGGCATGTGTAAAGTAAGAAGTAACAGCTGAGTTCTGTTGCAGCTGCAGAGACAAGAAAGAATCTCAAGCAGTCGAATATCCGTCGGTTACGGCTTCGTTACGTGAGGAACAAAACCTTTGAGAAACCAAAAAGAGTCGCAGTACACAACTGACTTAGCCTATTCCTGCCATTATTTATGCTCACTTTTTTTATCACCTCAATCGAGTCAAAACCGTGTCCCCGGAGCGGTCTCTTGAGTATGTTTAATAACCAGAAGTCACAGTTAGCCAAATCAGGTGCCGTGTGAGATGTTTTTGGTACCAATCGAGCTTTGACTCTTCTTAAGGCCAATTCGTTATTCAAAAGCGCTTGCACCGATCCAAACGATATGCCCAAACAACAGCGACGTCTCTGATAGTCAATCGACAACTTTGAAGCACCATTTCTTTGAAATGCTTGACGTAAACGGGACGATGAACATGTCGATGATTTTTGGCCGATTTGATACCACATTCTTGTCAACACTTTCGCGGCCAGACTTGAACTCGTTGTTCTTCTTCTCAACTGGCCATAACAACCCGTTGTCATGTTACCGCCTGATGTAAAGCTCTCTTCCAGGCGTCCCTGTTTTGTGCGCGCCTTCTCCAATCGGTGATACCAAAGTTATCTAGTTTACTCACTACCTGATTCTTCAAGCGTAGGCATGGTCGGCCCTTTCGTCGCCTCCCTTCTACACTCGCATTGAAGACCTTTCTTGCAGGAGCTTCTTCATCCAAACGCACAACATGAACTAGCTGGATCTTAATTCGCTTCACTATGTCAATGTCGACGTAGGGCTCATAGAGCTTCATAGGAAGGATGAGCGTCTTGTAGAGCAAGCCAGAGAAGTGTTCCCTCCGCAACTTCAGTGCACCCTGTGCATCCATTACCAGATTTCTCTCTGCATCTCTATATGATTGTATATATATAGCTTTTACTTAGCGGTATTTACTTAGAATTAACTTTTTCAAGACCCTCGAAATGGTTTTTTATACCATGATCAAGAAAGCTGCCATTTCACAGCAAACTATACTTAAACTTGGTTCGCACTATAAGTAATTTTTTCAAGTTTCTAGAGTTTGCCACTATTGAGCTCCAAAGCTACTCCAACTTCTAAATTAATTTTTCCGAGTTTCAAAACCTAGTGAACACCATGGAAGAGCTAAAGATTGACTCTATTGAGTTCCGAACGTATCTGAACTAATACTTCATTTTAGACGCTTCTTACACAAAGTGAGAAAGTGAAAAGATCTCTCTTCTGCTGGCGGGACAACTTACGGGTGGTATTACGGTGCCAACAAACGGTGCTAGATCCAAATCACACGGCTTCGCTTGAAAATCTCGCTTCATGCAACAGGCGTCTTAATAAGAACGAGAATTCTGAGATCTTAGAGTCAATTTTATCAAAACAAAGTTAAAAAACAATATGGAGGAGATTAAGATTGATGCTATTGAGATGCTAAAGTATCCTAACAAATAAGTTATTTAAAGGCTTCACACAATAAAGACGAGATTTCTGAGATAACGGAAAATTCAGAGTTCTAGACGCTTGAATATGCTCCAAAACTATGACCAGATGAGATGACTGAAGCTGACTTTCCGCTTAGCAAACAGTTTGGTAAAACACGACTTCGACATGATTATCTTGTTAAGCTAGCTCTGCAAACTAAACCAATGCATTCAGTGGCTTTCCAACTAATTTCCAGCTCTTTTTTCAAGCGTGTTAAGCTCATAGATCTTCCATTCACATGCGCATACATATTGATTGCGCTGATGAGGATGATGATGATGTCATGACTGCGCAAATGTAGCGCAACATGGCCAAATGCTGCGCGCAACATCCAATAAATCACAAGACGTGAGTATGCTGGCGAAAATTTCAGATCTTATGCTAAACTCCGGCAGTTGTAGCAGTTGCAACAAACAGACAGATAGACAGACAGACAGACAGACAGATCAACATGCACTGAAGTGGAGCAGCTGCCACAGATTAGTCACTGACACATTTTAAGACGCGTACTTTAATTTAGTTGGGGTAAACACAAGCGGTTCAACTGGTTTGTGGCGCAACGGGTGGGGATAAAATGCAAAAGAGTTGCGATATATGAGCAAAGATCAAGGTAAGTTTCGCAATAACAATGCACAAAGCACACACATGACGAGAGTGTCTACTAAGTATATAGAGAAGTTAGCCCGCAGAAACTAACTGTACTTGCACATAACTCAACTCGTATTTAATTAAGATGATAATATGCAAAAACCTTAACCACGTAGAGCAGGACTTCTTACATCAATCAAGAATGAGGAAGCTCCAATATGTTTGTAAATTTAACGGCTTTTAGCATACAGTTCCACACACTCAGCGACTTCACAGCAAAAGTTAAAAAGAAAACAGCACAAACAGAACAAAAAGCCGCAATAAAACCGCAAAATTTATGAAACACTAAAAATGAAAAGGTCTTGCAGTTGTCAGAGTTGCAGCCACGGTTGATGTTTGGGTTTTTGTTGGGGTTTCTGCTGCCAATTGCGGTTCCTCGGCTGCGTTCATAGTTGGCAAAGGTTAAGGAAACTGCAGAGAATGCAATGAACACCAAAGTGGCATATGCAATTATGAACTAAGAAAGTTTCAAGCTGGGAAACTGAGAAAAAAACATTTCCAACACAACAGACTGCAGTTCAGCGGCTTTTTCTTGAGTTATATGCAAAGTTAGTTTATCTAAAATCTACTAAAGATGTCCGCTATTTAATCAAGCTGCTACTGATTAATGCTGATCAAACATTTTGAAACAATATGACAAAATATGGCAAAGGTAATGTACATACCTAAAGTTCCAATGGGCAGTGTGGACAGACTTTTATAGAAGGATGGCACAAACTCCGTAGGACCCCTCAGGCAACAAGGAAACAGCTACAGCAATCAAAACCCTGAAAAACAATAAAGGTGCTGGGATCACCATCGCGCACGAAATTCTTAAAGCCAACTCTGACGTCAGTACACACCTAGTGGAGCGTAGTATAACGAAAATGTGGCATGGAGGTAGTCTGCCAAACGAACATTATAAAGAACGCAAAAAATAACCTACAATAGTGCCACAACTAGAGAGGAATCACCGCCTAAGTTTTCAACCAAAGACTATACAAAAAGCTAAACGATAATTGGGGCCAGGAACTTGTGCTCACAGATTGAATCCTTAAATTGATGGTCACCGCTATTCTTAGTCTTTATAGACATAAAGAAGGCCTTCGACAGCATATGCCATCTGGGATGCACTTCGATATATAATAATCCCCCTAACATCGCTAAGCAGGCTTTAATCGGGCCACAACGCCGCAGGGCTAGAGATGCTTCAATAACACAAACCATGTGAAAGCAACTCGGTCAACGTAGAAACGTGTCACGGTTCAGGATCGGGACCACGATAACAAACACCTTATTGATATTCTAAAATTAAAAAGTGAAAAAATGGAATACATTCAAAATAAAATGAAGAACTCCCAACCGACGTAACAACTTGAATCTTCCGACAGCGTGGGCCTGGGTTCTGGTGGCATAGGACGAGGCTTCCTAATCCCTGTCTCTACCTTTACCAAGTTGACGCACAACCTCTACTTCGTGTCTTCGGGTAAGCTGCTCTTATCACCACTAGGTGTTAGGGCAGTGAGCTAATGTGCACAGCGAAGTCTGCTCAAGACGTTAACTGGGTTGTCCGTAGGTGGTATGAGCCGCCTGGAGAAGTGGCCTACATTAAGTCGTAACCCAACAACGGTTTGTTATGGCCAGTCAATAAGAAGGACCTTCCAACTGCATCAGAAGTCACATCGGCTAAGCCAAGTGTGCTTTTGGGACGCGGAATCCTGTTTGGAAGTTGACCGTCTTGTCGACTACCTCTAAGATTCCGATTTTCTAGTGTGTTCATCACCCGCAGCAATCAAATACCATAAGCTGCGACGAAATAATCAGGAAAAATGATTGTGGTAAGCACACATCCTTCAAAAGCCATCCACTAATATCGCCAACTTGACGGAGACTCGCTAAGCAGGACATCTTCTATAACAAGCTGAGGCGAAGTCAAAAGATTGTTACACGATCAGCGACGATTGGAGTAATTTTGTTACGGCCCCATGATCCTTGTAGAAGCATTCCCGAGAGAGACTGAGTTAAAAGTTAATAAGACGCTCACACTATCTTCCTGAAGGGAATGTACTCCGTAAGTTCTTCGGCCCTTTTCACGTTGACGATGATAAACTCTATGTGGTCAAACGACTTAACCTACAGCGGCTTCGCTGTCTCTACATGTTCGCATGGACAGAAAAGCACCAGGGAGAAAGGTGTTCAATGCAGAAAGAAGGCGATGTGGTAGACCGAGCGTCTGTAAGAAGCATCAGCTAGGGACGCACCAGGTAACTTTTCCACCACTGTATGGAAAGGGCATCAAAGAAACTAAGGCGGTGGAGCGATGCCCTACATCAAGCCGTACCCGATAACGTGTTGCTTTGGCCAGTCAACAAGAAAAAGAATGTGCCTACATAGCAGATGTATGCTATGGGTCTTACCCATATACGCATTAGCGGCATGACTCACTGGCATGTCGAAGAAAGGTAAAACCGAAAAAAATAAAAGAAAAGTGTTGAGGCCCAACATGAGTAAATGCACATTCATGGCTTTTAAATAGGCCGCGGCTGTTGAAAATAAAGATATAAAAAAAAACCTAAGCTTAATGCGCGTGACTGGATTCGCTTATTTAGTTGTTTTTATAGTCAATGTTTAAGTCAATGGGCGCCGTCATATATGTGCTAAAAGCGTTGATAAGTTATAGTGACATGTTGGAAGTGCCTGCATATACGCATGCAAATGCATGTTTTATCCTACACAAAAGTTCCAAATTGCAGTTATATAAGTATAGAGATAACTAGTTTAGCTCCACTCCTAAGTAATGACTTGTGCATTTTGCTATCACTACTTTTTCACATGACGTTTATTCGTTTGCTACATTTTTTGGGCTTTGTGTTTATCCGCAGTAATGGCGTGTATTTAGATTTTACTATTTTTTAATATTAACTGCTTGAACATGCTTTATTTCGTTTTACGCTTCCTTGGTCCAGTGTCTAGGACGCTCGGCAGTAATGGTAAAATCATGTTCAGTTATATTCAAGCCACCATATTGATGCGTGGGCGATTCGGGAAAGAATTCCCAGCCCTGTTCAACGGACATCTTTTTCATTACGCCAGCTATGCCTGCAAGCGGTATATATTTCATGTTAGCTTTGTCTCTCCAGCATTACTACAAACCAAACTTACCCAAAGCGACGCCTGTAACCAGACCAGCTACATGATTGTGCTTCCAGGCGCCGAAAACGCCACCAGCAGCTAAACCACCAAGGAAGTAATTTATTCTAAAAAACAAAGTAATCAGCAATAGATTTTTCAGTAGTTGTCTTAGCACTCACTTGTCGTCCTTGCCGCGCATATTTGTGGCAGCTAACGTGGTAAGCGTAAATGCTGTAGCCATGCCCATAAGTGGACCAGTATTATAGGCAAAGCGACCCAGTGTTGGCAGGTAACCTTTTGGATGCGATATCGTCAGCACATCAAATGTGGACCATGCCAGGCCGGCAGCCAAAGCGTATCTGTTGGTAGCAACAATTTTACCAAAGGCATCCTGACCATCAGGATGGTCATAGTACTTGGCACGTAAGATCGACATATTTGCTGTAGTTTTACAAAAACAAAAACAATTTTAATTGACAAAGTTTGCACAACGCGTTTGTTTCGAGCAAGTTTTGCTTGCGACTGCTTTGTATACAACAAAATTCTGTACACACAATTCATTGTTGTAATCTTGCTGCAACTTCATGCTATATAATTGTATGCGTTTAGTGTTGGCTGTTTCACCTTTATCGTTTAAAATTTGTTTAAATTTACTAACCTGCCGAAATTTACGTAATTATTTCTAAACACAAAACAGTGTGTACCCAATTGTAATGCAACAGCTGACGGCAGTGTTACCACACCATAAAAACAAAAAACTAAGCTGATATTAAAAAATACCGCACTGAGTAGTGTTGGTAGACTGCAGCGAGAAAAGGCGCTCAAAATGAATTCAAACACACAAAGAGCATAAAAGTATTACTTCGGCAAATACTAGGAGACACACGCTGGTTTCTTACACACTAACGTACCTTTTAATAGAATAAAACTTCTATAGCCCTACATATAATCAATAATAAATGTTAATGCTCATTTGAATGAATATGGATGTATTTTATTATCGAACAAAAGTCTAAATATGTTGCTTAAAGTCCTCGTATCATGGTTCACCGCCGTTCCACTCTGAACCGTTTCCCTCGATTACTGCCAAAATACGTTTGTAAAAAGTTTCTTCTTTGGCCATTTCTGCTTTAGCGATCTTCTCTATAGTGTTCAACTTTGCGTTAGCTTCACGCAACTGCTCAGCAAGATCGTGTTTTTTAGCAGGCTGTTCGATTTCCTTGCTAAAATTCTTTTGATCTGAATTTTGAGATATACTAAATTTCATAAACCATTGCAGGAACTCCAAATTGTCCTGGAAGCGTCCCTTTATCAAACGTTCAATAGGAACTTGCTTATCAAATTTTAGCTCTGTAACTGCATCTTGAAACAATTTTAAATTGTGCACATATTCATGTTCTTGATTAGCTGCCATTTTCACACGCTTCAAATTAATGCATCCGGGAAAAATTAGCGCCATTATTTGACAATATGCCACGCCTAAAAAGAATTTGTTTTAACCATTTGATGACGTTCTCAGCCTTTACCTACCCGAGCACAACTCTTCAATCTTCTTATAGTTCCCCTTGACCATGCTGTTAACCCAAGAAATCATGACGTGACGCGATATATTGTCAGAATTGACGTTCGTCAAAGATACGGTATTCTTAAAATTGCTCATTTTCAATAACGAAACAGTTATTTCCGTTTAACACAACTAACGAGACGAAATTTTCAAATATAATGAAAATATTATTTACAAACCACTGACTCGTAGGCTGCCGTTAGACGAAACGCCTACTTTGTAAAGTTTTTTTTTTGAAATACTGAAAGCCCAATTGTATGATACTATAAAATGAAATTCTTTATTGAAGGTGTAATCGAATGGATACAATTCATAATTTTAGAGACAATTAAATGTCATTTATAAGTAAGTATATGAATTTATTTAACATTTCGTTTTCATGCAATTATTGAATATGAATTTAAATCTTAAATCAATTATGAGAGACTAGACTAGAACCGGAAGTAACTAACTTTTGACACAATTATTGGTTTAATTTAGGCAGATATTTATCAATTTGATGAATTTTTGGCATACAAATATACAACTGTATTTAAGAGATTAACGCAAATTGAGCAGTGCAAAAAAATATGTTTGTCTTATTGAAAGCAAACTAAATATCAAATTATAAAATTTTAGTTAAAAAATTTTTGGTATTCAAATCAGTCGTAATAGTTGTTTCACTTTTCATATTTCACTCGCAGCACAATGTGCGCCTGTTCTCAAGAATCTTCTAATCATACGTTACGCTTAAAATTAATGGACTAAACTAGGATATTGTGTTTAGTTTCAATAATTTAACATGATCTTCGGTAGACATATAAAATTAAATAGTGCCTTGTATGTGTTATAGACTGTTTAATGTTCGTCATGTCCTATAATTTCGATATCATCAGCCAAAGGACTTTCAATTTCCTGCTTGCTTCCACTACCATTAAGTTGATTTGCATCCAAATTGATCAATGATAATGTCATCCTGCTGCTAAGCACAACCTGTGTAAGGTAGAAAATAAAATTTAGACGCAGTTCTTAAGAGTTAAGCGAGCGCCTTTGTTTATATGTAGCTTACAGCTGGTTCCTCTTCGGATCCGTTGAGTTCCGCATCATAGACCTCTTCTCGTTTCGTCTGTGAATCGGCTACTAAAATCTGAGCTTCGTGTGCCAAAGCGCCCTCCAAGTAAATGGAATGCGGTTCGGGCAGCTTATCTTGAAGTTCGGACTGCAAACAATACTTTAAATATTATATGGTTTAACTTTAGGAATTCGTTATACACACATGTGCTTTGTTTGCTCCGAAAACAGGCGTTGGTGGGCGTCCAGTCCACTTTTGTCCACCCTCACAACTTGCTGTTAGCTCCATACCGAGTACCTTAAATAAAAGCATTTGGTTAATGAGGAATTAAAGTATGGTGTTACGCTGGCACTCCCGATGGGACTGCATTATTATTGTTAGTGTTATGTCAGGTCCAACAGTCCAACAATTATTCAAGTTTTTTTATGAAGTGAATAAGGTGAATTGATCAGCGCCCTATACAAGGGCGTAACGTGGTAATATATTGTTATGGCCAGTGAAGTAGAAGAAGAATCTCAGGCTAGAATCTCCCGTGAGCTTACAGAGTCAACCTACAACACTACATAAGACCCCCCCAGTCCGGACCCTTAATTGGGATGATGCCTCTGCAAGGCGCATATAACAGCCATCCAGGAGATGCGATGGAAAGGGCAAGGCTCCTTCGAGGCAATAGACTTTACCATTTACTACAGCGGCCATGAGGAGCGGCACGAATTCGGGTGCGGATTTGTTGTTGGAGAGATTACGCTACCGTGTCTCCCGGTACACCCCTGTGAACGAAAGATGCGCAGAAGCAGGAATGACGTTAGGAAATTATTCCAAAAAGTCAAGGGTCTGGCTGAATGAGTTAGTACCGGACCGTCTTCTTGTAGAGATGAGGTGCTCTGAGGTTGTGGAGGGAACACTTCTCTGGCTTGCTATTGGGCGATGATGAGGATAATGCCGCCCCCGGAGTTAACTTCTGGACGCCCCCAATTATTGACTAAGCTAGGCATCACCAGCCTACGTCTCCAACACCTGCAGGTCTATCATTATCCTAGACAATAAGATTTATTTCAAAAACAGGACTAGTGGGTTAGCTATAAGCTAGGTAGGAGGCATAATATATCCTAAGGGACGCAGCACACTACTTCCTAACAATGTTGTTATTATTATTACCTCCTATAATAATTTCCGTCAATTTGCAAAGTTCCATGTAAAGATTTAACAAATAGACCTCGTGATCTTGGTTTACGCTACTAAGCTATAAGGAATAAATGGACTAAAGTGGAATCCTTGGGCGCTACATTGAGTCGACTTGCTGAAATGCGTCCATTTGTGCGTTTGCTCTTTCTCAATTTTGCCTACGAATGAGTCGTTCTAAAAAGAGAGAACAACACAAGCATCTTCACACATACACACGCATTTCAGCAAAAAAAAAAATTTGATTTAGTTAACGGTACAGAATTCCACTCTATTACTTTCATGCTCTTTGCTGTTAAAATTGTTATTATTACCGTTAATTCACGCTCAGCGCTGATGTCGCGACGTTTGCGTTGTTGTTGCTGCTCCTTTGCTTTTGTTGTATCCTCGTCCTGCCCCTTGTTGATATTTGTATGCCCATTGGAAATGTTCTGCTTTTCTACATTTTTCAAATTCGTATTTTCGTCGTCGTTTTGCTAAATGGTGAAATGCATAAATTAGTGTTGGTTAATGCAAAATGATGTGTTTAAAAGAACAAAAATCAAGCATTTTATAAAAAGTTTAATAAACTATAAAACGCATTTTCTAAGTCAACTAAAAAAGAATTAAAAATACAAAACAAAACATTAATTAGTTTCGGTTAGAATAAATGCAACATAAAGCATATTAAGTATACGTAGACTTCTTGCAGTCACTTTAGCTGCTTTCGCTGGTTAATTAACAAAAAGTGTAAATAAACTTTTAAAGGTTGCTGCTTTGCCGTTAGAGACGGACCCACCAATTCCTCTAACCTTATTCAAATCAGTATCACTCGTTGCCTTCTTCTGCTCATCTCGAACGTTCAATTGCTCATCGGCAGCGTCTATCAAACCTTGTATTGCCGTTACAACTACGTACGGCAAAGTAGTAGTAGCAGGTGCAACATTCGGATACATATTTTTAAATAGTAGTTATACATACATACATATGTAGAGAGAGATTTATACAAGTGTGTGCACATGAAAACGAAGAAACGACAGAATGTATATTAAATAACAAGTTTTGGGCGATTTCTTACTAAATATGGTACGTACTAGAGTAGAAATGAAACTTAGCTAAGAATTGAGAAAATCTTTCGATGCATGAATGTGATTTGAATAGAGCAATGATTTGCACTGTTTGGTAAACTGAAACTGTGTTTCTTTTCAGATTTGCTAGTTATTATTGAAAGGCCTTTAAAATATGTCCCCATCATAAATGTAAGTACACAAAATACACTTTGATAGAATTTTTAGAGGTTTGTTAGTATGATAAGAGTTTTGCATGCTCTGTGCAAGGCCTTAGTTACGTCACAGGCAAAAAGACTTGAGCGTTTAGTTGGAGAGAGAGAGAGAGAGAGTTCCAAATGTTCACTCATGCAACAGGTGGCAACATGTACACAGTAGTTTAATGAAAGACAAAGGAGTTTTCAACGGGCATTAAAAGTGCCACATGCAAAGCTAAAGCTTGATATCTACATAAATTATTGTTTGAAAACAAACTGATTTGTGGCATACAAACAAAACTGCAAACCATTCGTGGATTTAACGTCTATACACTAAATCAAAAGTAGTTTTATTTTATAATTTACTTAGTTTTGATATTTTTAACTGTGATTTTTCATAGAATAGCTTAAATAAAATGTTTGCCGCACTAGAAATTTGGCTGGCGCTTGAGAAACTTCAGAGCAATCATCTTGAAATTAAGAATACAAAACAAAAGGTTAATAAATGAGAGCGTATCGAAAACCCATGAAAATTAGACGCCTTAACTGAAATTTTGATAAAATGATAAATTGACTGAAAGAAATGACACTGAACATAGGTATTGACGGCTGCCTATTCATTTATTCATTTCAAAATATGCTAACCTTTGCCTCATACTGATCGGTGTTCATTTCAGCAATCAGCTTTGCCATGGCGCGCTCAGTATCCTCAAGCTTCTTACGCAGCTTCTCAATTTCCATTAACTGTTCCGTTTCCTTAGGGGCCGCCGTGGGCTGGCCATGGAACTGCTGCTGATGGTGCTTCAAGTTGCTGGACAGATTTGAGGCCACCGCCGTGGCCGACAAGCTGGCATTGTAGAGCTCCTGGCCATTGCGCTTGCCATTGGTAGCGCTCACGGTATCTTGAGTTTTAGTTCCTAAAAAGTTGGCGTATGATATTTTTTTTTGCTTTAACTTTGCCGCTAACACAAAATGAATGCTAACTAACTATATACAAAAATTACTATGAGTGAGTTTTTGTTGTGACCAAATTGTGTCAATCAGAATTTGTTGGTTATAATTGGTGAGTTAGTAGACACTTAAAGTACATAGATTTACAACATTTAAAGAACTACGCAAAAATACTAAAAAAAATATATATATTTATAATATACTTTTGCTGGTCAGCGTATAAACATTTGTAGTTTTAGGGTTCTACAAAATGAGGAGGACATATTTTAAAATGCATGAACTGCAGTTTGGCTTTCACTTGCGAAACACTCCACAGCATTCATACAGTTATGCGTTATGTAGAAAAACACAAAATACACTTAAAGAAAAAACATTCTATATTGTCTGTGCTTACTTGTTTGATGTTCTCGCCAACCTATTCGCATATGTAAGGCAAAAAGTACAAATACAAATGAACGAATTGGTTAGCTATTTATATGAGTTACATGTGCGATGTGTATGTGTGTGTATAGGTGCGTATTGCATGTGTATGTTTCTATAAGAAAATAATTATTGGATACGTATATGTCTTTTTCAAAAACCAAAATCATTTCTTCTTGCTAACAACGGCTAGTTTTAAAAGTCTAATCCTAACTTGTTATACGTTAACTTACCCAATGGCGATCCGCTTAATTCCTCAACTTGGCTGTGTTTATTCTGTTCAAAGACATCTCGCCGGAAACTGGGATCTTCAGGCGCAGGTCCATAAGGCGCATTTGGAACTTGTTTCTTAAACACAATCTGTGTGTGTTGGAAAACACTTGTAAGCATCAAAAGTCTATGGTGTATAAAGCTCGGTTCTTACTATCTGAGAAGAAAGCTTAGATTTGGCTAATCTAACGAAATCACTTTTAAAGCCATGATTTTGACCTTAAAGTTATTTAGATTATGATTTCTGTGTACCGGAACCGGAATCCCAAACTTATGCAGCTTCTCAGAGAGTAAGACAGTACGTAAATTTAGCAAACCTTCATAATTGTATAACCAAAGAATACAACGATTCCAATCGTATAGAGTGGCATTAAAAAGCCCATGCTGCTGCCACGTTGCTGGGGCTGATGCAGGGCTCCTGCGCCCATTGGGGGACGCATGCCAGGTATTGGGCCAGGCTGTCGTTTAAAAGAATACAAAAGTTTGTGTTAAAAGTTATTAAGCTTATGTACTATATATTCAAAAGGTAATACTAATTATGACAAATGTCAAATGAATTACAAAAATTGGCTACCTACAATCAGCCTTGTGTTATTTCTTGTTGTTGTAGTACTTATAGACAACAAATGATTGTGCGGGCATTGGCGCATACAATTTGGCACAAGTTCAATATAATATTTTGTTTTCTTTTGCACTCTACCTTTCAACATTTGTATTTCTATTTCATTTTATATGGCTTGTCACACAAACAGAAATGTCTGAAGACAGACACGTTCAATACGCCGGAATTCTCATGCTCTCTAAAAATTAATATTTACATATTATAGCGTAGACAAGCCATACACTACGTATACGTAATATTTGTAAACGTAAACTTTTATGGGTCTCTTGATGTTTAGACAGTTGCAGATATGTCTTATATTCGAATCATCAAATATTATTGTTACACATTTTAATGGAATATGTACATATGTAGAAAACTCTTTAAAGTAATAGCATATCCATGGCAAATGGAATACCACAGTTATAGCTCTCTTTCGTTTGAAGTGTATTAGATCTAAATCCAAATAAAATAAACGTTTCTATTTTTAAAAAAATGTCCGATGAACAGCGGGTCGCATATGTGTATCATCGTTAATATGCAAATGGTCGGCACGCATATACCAAAAATATAGCCCAAACAATCGACAGACCGACATTCGTATTCGCTTCAACTCTGCAGGTAAGCAAGTTTCCCAAATCAAAAACTTTTTCTAACACAAGATAAGCTCTACAAATCTGTTCTATTGGTTTTTAAGAAACAAAAGATGAAGGTAAGACGGAACAAAAGAGTAAACTAAACCAAAACTTGTCATCTTTCATCGGTACGCATGGTAGAGGAAAACAGCTGTCGCATTCTTACAATGTTTGCATTAGCAAGAAGAACTTTAAATAATGTAAACTAAATATCGTCAGAAACATATAATTCATAAAAACTTTCTATCAACCCGTAAGTAAAGACGTGATGATGAAAAAGGTTTACAACAAAGACAAGTTAGCCAAAACTCATCATCTTGCGTTAGAAAGCAAGGTAGAGAGAAATCAGCTATAAAAATCAGCTCATTAACAATAACAACTTTGACTTAAAGAAAAGCTAAAGAAGAAGATCAGGTCGCAAATTAAAATTCATAGTAAATAGATGACGAATTGAAACGTGAACAAAGACAACTAATCAAAAATTCCTAATCTTATGTCGCAAGAAACTCGCTGTAAAATGGCGCTCGTTTTCCTTCAATATTCTCATTAACAATTGAGTAATTTGAAAAAGAGAACTGTTGACTAAAAAGGTAGTACATTATTAGGATTAAAGAACAGAAGAAGAAGCTAG
This sequence comes from Chymomyza caudatula, assembly GCA_035041775.1. Taxonomy (NCBI): domain Eukaryota; kingdom Metazoa; phylum Arthropoda; class Insecta; order Diptera; family Drosophilidae; genus Chymomyza; species Chymomyza caudatula. Next base: position 492,110 of record JAWNKW010000034.1, on the reverse strand, counting down.
CACATACCCAGTAAAGACGTTAAATAAAACCCTCAAAACATCAGAAGAAAAGATATAGGAAAACCAGTGAAAAAGCAGATGTATTTTTCATACGTAGTTAACAACAGCAACTTCAACTTATTAGAATTCAATATCTTCCAAAATCCCTTATGCTTGCCCTCTAGAAAATAAAACAACAAATAAAGATTATAAGCTGTCAACAGAAGAGACAGCTAATCAAAATCACAACATCTTATATCGTAGAACATGGTAGTGTAAAACCGATTTTTATAAGATGTTCAACAGATGAAGTTTGTAAAGTCAACATAAGGGACAACTTTTTAAAAATGTAACTCGGTGATGTGTTAATGTATGGGACAAATCATCAACAAGTCATCATCTAACATCGTATGGGAAGGTATTGTAAAAACAGAAGTATTTTTTATTATTAATCATCATATCATCTTATTTGGGCCTAACTCTCTCACTAATCGGACACTAAAACATGAACTCACTCACAATTCTCGCTCAAAAACTGAGGTTTTGTTTGGAGCACTTCAAAGCTCTTTTGACACAGATCATCTCTTTGCCTCCTCGATTCTAAAGTAACTTCTTTAATGTGTTACAAACACATCATCTTACATCGTAGAACATGTTAGCCTAAAACAGATTTTTATAAAATGTTCAACAGATGAAGCTAATAAAGTCAACAAAAGTGACAACTTTTCAAAGATTCGTCATCTTTAATCGTAAAACACGGTAATGTGTTAGTATATGGGACAAATCATCAACAAGTCATCATCTTAGAAACAGAAGTATTTTTTATCATCATATCATCTTGTTTGGGGCTAGCTCTCTCACTAAACGGACACTAAAACATAAACTCACTCACAGTTCTCGCTTGAGCACACTTATGATACTGATCATCTCTTTGCCTCCCCGATTCTACAGTAACTGCTTTAATGTGTCATAAACTGCTTTAAAAATGAATAGCACTATTTACGATAAGAAGTGTATATGTGCACAACTACGTACTTCTCGTGTTACTTTTGTGATCTTTACATACCCGTCCATCCACAATGCGCGGCGGCGGATTACTGGGTGAGCTCTTACGCTCCACAATGGGCACCGTAGGCGTGGCAGGTATAGCGCGCCCACGTTCACGCATAGCTTGATATATGGACTCCGGATGCAAGTGGGCTGGACGTTCCTGACGCAGGCCTGTGTCAAAAATTTATGATCAATATAAATATATGCGAAATCCAATTTTTTTTTTAGTGTTAAACAAGTTGAACATTTTGTTAAGGCGTTGCTAGTGAAAGGCGTTATTAAACTGAGTCTCTTAGACAGGTTAGTCATGCAAACAGATCATTTTTCTTTTAACAGCTCGTTAGGTTTTCGATTTCGGCTTCAAGCTGGCATAAAGTAGCGCAACAAAGCGTAACACTTTTTGGCATGCTTGAGATCCATAAGCAAAGTCTTGAGTTAGTGCATAAATTGCACTCTGGGTGGTAACAACACCTACTTATTTCGCCGGTATATAGATTTATCTTTTTGCGATATAAATGTGGTCCAAAAGGTTCGACGGTCTTCGTGGCGTTCATGAACTCTTCCCTATCAAGTACGACATCACAACAGCCTTAAGCCATACGACAACCATACAAAAACACAATATAGTTTGAAAACAGAGAGTTCATATTGAGTGCTTAATAGGACTTATGTTATAAGACTTACCGCCCGGTCCTGCTCGCTGCTCCTTTAAGCTTTGCTTGGGCGGCACACCGCCAAACATCATGGGATGGAACACTTTGGGCCACAATATGGCTATGCAGCCAATAACGGTGACTATGATTAGAGCTGTTTTCTTTGGCGTCATGCCCTCATTTGTGGCTGCTGGGCTGCGCTGCTTGGCCGTAGCTTGCTGAGCTGCTGTGGCCATTTTGTCGAGTTCGTTTTAAAACTAGTGCTTAAGGCGACAATGTGTATACACTGCTTTGGGCTGTTTTATGAGGATTCGTTGGTTGGCTTATATAGTTTAGCGTTTCTTCGACTATATAATTGTATATTAACTGTGACGTTGGCTCATCTTTTTTTTTTTTTTTCCTTTTTATATTTGGCAATGTTTACCTATTGTTATTGCATTTTCTGAAATTATAAACCAAATTTATGGTACTGTAAGTAATTATGAGCTTCACTGGTCTACTGCTTGGTAATAGTTATAGAGTTAACATTAAATTTGCTTTAGTTCACTGCACATCAGTGCGCACGGTTTTTGTACTTGATGTTTTTATAACAAAAATAAAATTTATTACATAAATAGCAGTCCCGATAATTTTATTTTTAGCGCTCACAATTCGGTCTTGCTGGTTTTCTAATAATTCTTTTTTTTCTGCGTGAAGCAAAAATATTGCACACAAATTTTATGCCACATTAAAATTCACCATTACCAGCACGAAAAAAACAGCATTCACAGACTTTTAAAATGTGTGATTTTACCAAAAAATAAATTTACACATTAAAAATCATATGTACGCTGTTTTTTACCCGTTCGTTTAATTTTAACAATATTGCGGTGTGCTTACGCAAAGTTTGAATATTGTTTCCGAACTAGCGGAAAAAAAAATTTCAACTACACATTAGCGAATTTTTGAAAAAGACAGAGATCAAGACGATGACATACGCTCTACGAGCGCCAACATTGCCTCCAGTGCCGCATTCAATGTGCGAGGGTTTCATTCGTAAAACTAAATTTAAGCACAAACATTTTTTGTTTGCATTGAGTTTACGAAGTAAATTTCTTTCTAACCTAAAAAGAATCGTTGTTAAAGTCTGTCATTGTTTCATTTTCGTACTAAGGGCTTGTTGTGGCAAAGAACAGGAACTGAATTTAGTACATTTGCGTTAAAAACACAAACTGAAACAGAATTTAACTATTTTGTACTCATTGGGCATCGAAACAGAAATAAGTACATTTGAAACAGAAACAAGTACTTTTGACTTGTTCCTGTTTGTGTTCAACGTAAACTGTTATTGACACCATCTTTCTTGTTGTTATTTCACTGCATTCAGAAATTGCACTCACGTGGTAAAAAGGTAAATAAAAGTATGGAAAACTAAAAAATTAAGTGAAAAATGGCGAAGAAGTTAAATTTAAGTTGTCTAAATTACATTTTGTTTATGTCCTTTGTTGCACACCCTCAAAAAATAGAAGCAGACAGAAAATGAAACTGTAAGAGAAATTGAGTGTCTGTTTTAGTTCCTGTTCTTCTGTCACAACAAGCCTTAAGTCGACGTACGTTACTATCATCAAACACAAAATTCTGCTACTGATTGATGGCTATAAATCTGTCGCTCAATGGAATGAATGAGTTAAAACACTTGCTGAACATTTTTATCGATTAACCGATTATTTTCTTGAAGCACACAACCTACTTTGTGTAGGAGCTGTTCATTTTCAATTCTGTTGCTCAAAGTTATGATATTTATGATATGACAATTATTTATTTTCACTTTTTTAAGCGCGAATTTAATATAATTTATTGGTATTTGATGTTACCACACAAATTTTTAGCTTGCATACTTTGACCCATAACATGCAGCAACTCATTCACAAATGGTCAGGAGCAGTTGTCCCGAACACAACCAAAGATTCTGCAAGCATTTCTTCTCCTGCTGAAAGTTTAACTGTCAATTTTTGCCTAGAAAATTATAGTTTCTGCGTATTTCTTTAACAGACCTTACAAATTCTTCAAAACAACAATTACTCAGCGTAAGCGTTATCCTTTGTTACTACATACACAAGACCTTGAGCTGCATTTCCCACAATGTTTTTAAACTAAAATTGATGCTACGCTCGTCATGTGAGGGTCGCTAGGCCGCCTTAATCCGGCCCTGAGTGTGTACCAATGTCGTCTTGGTCATAATTGCGGAGCATTGTGGTGTTATTTTTGCCGCGAGTTGTCTAAAATAATGAACTATACGACAAAATGTATTCAAATATGCGCTGCACTCGAATGGCATTTCGGGTTTAAAGTGCCGGTACCAGTTGTTGAATTTGTAGGGTGCTTAGAACTTTCCACTAGGCATACAAGCCTTTCATACACACATGTTTTTGTTTAGTGTTTCATATTTGTAAATTTTCACTACTCTTAGCGCCTGATTTGCCGGGCCAACTCTCAAAAATTGAGCAAATTTAAACGCTGCAGCTTATTTGTGGCGAAAGTGAAAAATGTGAAAATTGTTTTGTTGATTTTGTTTGGCCTTATGTTTATTTTTTGTAGTTTGACGCATACACTGCGTTTATATGTGCATTCGATGTTAGCACTCATTTAATGTGTTCGCATTTATCCAGTCAAAATTTCAGCATACTCTACTTTTGGTTTTTAATAGAAATTATTTATATTTTGCATATAGTTTGGCATTGTAATAAGGTTCAATGTCGCACATTTGATGAACATTGGTTTTATTTATAAACTTTACAATTATGTTATTCGCAACTAGCTTTTTGAGGGCGGGGGTGTATACTCGCTTCTTCATATGACAAATCCTTGTTTTATTCATTTAACTGCTACACCATTTTTGCTTTCTTATATTTAGTTATAGCCATTCACCTTAAAAAATAATATTAAAATTTGTTTTAGTTGCTTCCTAATATTAATTCGAACTGCGAGTTTGTCGTTACGAGGTGTAGTCGAAAAATCAATGTGGCACGCAGTGCTGTAAAACTATGCGCGCATTTGGCGCACAATTTGGCTTAACGTATTTTTGGTATTTTTCTTAGTCATACAGTTGTTTGGCATTTAGGTATTTTACAATCAAACTTGTTTAGTTTTGATAAAATTTTAAAAATTTGTGCAAAAAAGTAATCAGATTTAAGCTCAGCCAAAACGTACAATATTTTTATTAGACGCAGCAATGGACTACTCATGCTTTGTACTTAATATTCTTAATATCTAAAAAAAATTTTTGAAAAGTGCTTTTTTGGCTTTACCGATTAAAATCTAGACTTTTTTCTTTATAAAAGCTGGCAACTCTATATGCAATGCCGGTTTAACGCAAGTTTCACATACATATGTTTCAGCACATGTAATTTTGCACACAGCATTTCTGAATAGCAGAACAATAGCCATTAAAGTTTGTACCAATGGCAAAGCAAGTGTAGTTTTTAAAGAATTGCATTACATTTTAATTAAAAAGGTAAGATGTTTGTTCATTTGGAAGCAGTTGCGAATGTAGTTAATTTACAATTCTTTAGAACAAAGAAACAGTTGGTATAACACCATATACAGGACTTTGCACTGCAAGAATATATATTATAACAGTTTAGTAGATGGTTACAGATAGTGTCACAAATGTAAATATGTATTATTTTATTTGAAGCAAGAAAGCTTTACAAAGGTTAGTTAAAAAGGGGAAATATACAACAAACAATTGGTGTTTTAGTGATGGCAATGAATTAATGCAATCGTTTTATCGGCATTACAATCGACTGCCAACATATATACATCGGTTCTGTAATGTTGTCGACGACCTCTTTGTTGTTGAAAATAAAATTGGTAATTTTCTTTAAAGACGCAATATTCAGTTGCGGTTGCAAAAAAGCGTTTTAAACTTTAGTTCGTGTCAAAGCTGATGCAGCAGCGCGCTTGGCGTCACTCTAAATTTGTTGTGGAACGAGAATTAGACAATATGGATAACGAAGCTTGCGCTTCTGTTGAAAAAGAACTTGACCGCGTAGTGACCAAATTGGAGCAGCTCCACAAGAATGCAACTGCTGAGATTGGCGACATTGCCTCGTTGCTGGCGGAGCTGGTGAAAGTTTTTGGCAAGGCTGAACATGAGATGGTCACCACATTGAACACTAGCACACAAATGAATGCACCTGCCAACGTAGATGATCCAATGGGCGATGGTGTAACCATGCAGGTTGAAACGGAGCCAGCCGCGCCACAACGTCTTGATGAACGTCAATTGGAGCTCATAAGAGAAACGTTAACCAAATGCAATGAGCGCGTTCAAAAACTATCGACTGAACATCGGGATCTTCATGGCGCTGTTTCAAAGATTGGCAAAGCCATTGAAAAAGGCTTTTGCGGTGAGTTTAAGTCTACACTGCGCGAAGATGTGCTGCAGGATGAAGAAAACTTGATGCTTTTGAATAAGGCCATTGCAAAACATTATTGCCGTCAGGGCATGGACAGCGTTGCTCACACATTGATTAAAGATTGCAAAATGACTGAGGAGCATGCACAAGATGTATTTGACTCGGAGCGTGAATTTGCTGAGATTTACAGGATATGGTTGCGCATACAAAAGCGCGATCTTACAGAGGCTTTAGATTGGGTCCAACGACATTCGGCTCAGCTCATGGATCGACACTCGCTTATAGAGTTTCGTCTACATCGTATGCGTTTCATGCAGCTGGTATCATATGGTCTGGGCTCTCAGCATGAAGCTATTGCCTATGCACGTAACAATTTTAAGAAGTTTGCCGTGCGTTATGAACATGAAATAGCCAACTTGATGGCCAGTTTTATATATCTGCCTGGTGGTTTGGAAAAATCGCCCTACAAACACTTCTTGGCACAAGAAATGTGGACTGAGCTGTCGTTCATATTTCTAAAGGATGCTTGCCAATTGCTGGGCATAAGCAAGAATTCTGCGCTCTCGGTTGTGGTCAATGCCGGTTGCACAGCTTTGCCAGCCTTGCTCAACATTAAACAGGTGATGCAGTCTCGCCAGGTGCTGGGCATGTGGAATGGCTGCGATGAGTTACCAATTGAAATTGATCTACAGCCGGAATTTCGTTTTCATTCAATATTTGCCTGCCCGATCTTACGACAGCAAACTTCAGAGGACAATCCGCCGAAGAAGTTAACTTGTGGACATGTCATTTCCAACGATGCATTGCATAAGCTCAGCAACGGACATATACTTAAGTGCCCCTACTGCCCCGTGGAACAGAACGCGGAGGAGGCTGTTCGTATTTACTTTTAGGTCAACTCTTTATCTATAATAATATACATATATTTAATATAAATTGAATGTGAGTCAATCACGCGCGTTTAAAATAGTTGGAAATCAAAAAAAAAAAGTATATTTGTTAGATTTGAAATTTCCTTAACAGTTGCATACTTATAATTAATCAAATACAAAATATTTTATCTATGCATATTTATATTGGGTTTTTAGATCATTTAGCAATATAAACGCTCAACCTGAGCCAACCCCTGAATGTTTTTAGCATACTTTACCCAAATCAAACTATGTAAACCATCTAGTTCATAAATAAATATACACATACATACATATACGTATTACTTACCTGTTTTAGGCAATTGAACTGCACTTTCTGGAATCGCGTCGATGTTAAGCAAATAATACCGAAACAACCGGTTTATGCTAAGCAGTACAGTAGAACCTTCAATGAATTGGTTTTGTCTGGTGTATACTGACTTTTAATGCGCTCCCCATAGGAGGGTCACGAAGACGTGGCAGACTATAGGCTTTTTTTTTTACAAAAAGGATCAGCATCGACAGTCGAGTCGATATAGTTTTATCCGTATGTTCATGCGAATGTTCTGAACACATTGATAACTTTTCTCTGGCCACACAAATAGTATTGCGTTGCCGACCACTGCTTTAAAAGCAACACAGGTCGATACTTAGCCCAGTTCGGCACAGCATCAAGGTCCAATGAAACTTCAAATTTAAAAAGATTTAGACAATTGAGTACCTTTCCTCCTGTTAACTGCAACCCATTTCTACATTCTGTAGACATGCTAGAGGTACCAAATTGTATATGTATACTCTGGGAGCCTAATAAAGAAACCAACTGCCCAAAACAGAAGTTCATTTACCCTGAATATGTCCATACCCCTCAACATACAAAACTAGGCAAAGATATTTAATTTTGTTTTTGTTACATGTGTGTAAACCATTGCTGAACACCGTTCCGACTCTCAAACTTAGAACATAAATAAATAATAAATACTCTCTATGCAATTCCACAATATATAATCACACCAAAAGGGTTTTTAACACGTTTTCGTCAATAATACTCAAACGTTGTTTTACTAGAGTCTACTGTATTAGTATCTCGGTTTCGAAACATTTCGTTGTTACAGCGCGCTGAAGCGTAGCCATTGGAGTTACAGAGCTGTCTGCCTGACAGCTGTTTTGAGTTCCAGTGTATTATTAAATAAATCTGGTGTTTTCTCGTGTCTAAGGAAGAAGCGTGTTACAAAAACTTACATTCGTCATTCATCATTAATTGAAAGCATTACAGTTTGCTCATAAAATGAAGAACGTTTTGGATGTCATGTCATTACAGCAACACGTGGAAACAAGCAAGTCGCAAAACATGAAGACCATTGATTATAGGTAAGTTTTTTGATTCAATATAACCCTCCCAAGGCTTAAAGCGTTTTTATATACTTAAGAAAAACCAATAAACCTGGACTGGTGCCACTCTATATATTTGAGTGCGCTACTAAACTCAATATGAAACCATTGACTGCGGCTTGTGCCGCCATTGTCTATCATCGCTTCTATAAGGAGGTACAAACAAGCGAATTCGATGAGTTTGTAAGTTTTATCCGCTATATTTTTTAGTCATTACTATTAAGCTAAACCCATTATAGCTAATAGCCGCCTCCTCGTTATATTTGTCTGCCAAAATCAAAGACGATGAGAGCATTAAAATACGTGATATTATCAACGTAGCATACTGCACGCTTAATCGTGGCGCTGCACCCTTGGATCTTAGCGACGAGTACTGGGCCATGCGTGATGCCATTGTCCAGGCAGAACTGCTTATAACACGCACCCTAAGCTTTGATTTAAACATTGAACTGGCACATAAGGTAATCCATATGAACCTTATAACAAAGCTTTTGCGTTCTAATAGCATTGTTTTACCTTTGACGCAGTATTTGCTTTACTATATGAAGACACTGCAAGATTGGATGGGCGCAAGTGTATGGAATGCTATACCAATAGCCAAGGCAGCTGCCTCCTATTTGCAGGACTTTCACCATACAGCCAATATACTGAAATACAAGCCCACGCATGTGGCTATCAGCTGCCTTTCACTTGCTCTGCAAACATATGGCATTCAAGTGCCATTGACCGATGAGTCCGACGAATCTTCCATGTGGTACAAGGTAATATTAGCAAAACTACGTTTTAGTTGAGGTAAAAGTTAATTTTCTTTTGTATTAACAGCCGCTTGTGAAGGACTTTACCAGAGAAAAACAATGGGAAATAATAGAAGATATCATTGAGGTCTATAAAAACGAAGCCGCTCTTAAGTCCAGTTAAACTTCTCAAATATAAGAATTTATATCAGCTTGTGTCATCCCCGAAGCTGGAGATACAATTTGCATGCCATTCCCATATATACTTATTTATTAATGGTCACCAATCATGCGAACATAACCTGTTTTTATTAGACTGCATGTGCGAATTACAAAAAATTAAATAATGTCACTTATTTCTTAATTAAACACATTGTAAAGTGCATTTGCATATACATAATATAACACACAGTTGTGTTACAAACTGAACTGTTTACTAAGTTTCTAATGCCTATGCTTGTGCTTTTGTTTCTCTGTGCGATATCTACTTGGGGAACTCTCGTAACGTGAGCTGCTGCTGCGTGGCAAACGATCCAAGAATCGGTTTGGCGAGTCCGATGGACTGCGAGAGCGATTACGTTTTGTAGTTTTAGCACTGCGACTGCTCTCGGGCGAATAGTCACGGCGCTTGCTCTCCGGTGAATAATCTCGACGCCTGACTTCCGGTGAAGGGTCGCGCCTTTTACTATTATCTGGCGAATAATCGCGCCGTCTGGTCTCGCTGCCGCTGTAGGGTGAATGAGAACGCTTGCTGCTGCGTCGGCTGGGACTGGAACGTGAACTGCTGCTGTATTGCAAAGGCTGCCTGCTCTCAGGGCTTTCGCTGCGTTGTGTTTTTGAGCGCATATAACTAAGGGGAGAATCTACCATTTCTGCTTGAACATCCTAAAGCAAAAGTGCAGCAATAACGTTTAAAAATAGCCTCATCTTTAAGAAATACGCTTACACACCTGCTTGAGCAAACGTTTGCGATAGTATTCCACTTGTTCTTGTAGCGTCCAGCCGGGTTCTAAGCGACGTTTGCCTGACTCTAATTCATCTTGATATTGCATAGTCTTAAGTTCAATATCGCGCAATTTCTGACGCTGCTGATCGCTGAACTTTTGCGAATTATCATCGTCACTTTCCTCGTCTGAGGAGAAGAACTTTGGCGGATCTGGTGGATCTAGTGTGTCCCATTTACTGGTGGTAATAGCCTGAGCTTCGACTTGCTGCGGATCGACTGTTTCCCATTTTGAAGGTATAAAGCCACCAACCTTTGCTTGTGACTTAGAGCCAACTGGTTTTACGACTTGCTCCATGGGCACGCCATCCAAGTCTTCATCCACTGTAATAAACATATAATTAAGAAATGATTCTACTCTACTGATGATCATTAAACTACTTACATGGCACGCCATCAATTTCCTCATATTCTTCCTCCCTGCGCATTGGTGTATTGTTTTCCCGCTTTTGAGGTGCAGTATCTGGCAGCACTCGCTTTAATGCGCTTTTTAGTAACGCGGCACCATCAAGTGGCACACCATCCAAATCTTCATCATCCTTATCATCTCCAGACAATGGCGCACCATCTATGTCTTCTTCTAAGGCATCATCTGAACGAGATTCCTCCATTGGTGGCGTTGAGCTCGGTTGTGGCATTGTGTACTTTAAATTAAACAGTATTTACCTATTTACAAAAAAGTTGTCATTTTTTTTTACCTGTCGTCCTAAGAATACGGCTCTGAGTTGTGCCAAAAACTCTTTGGGATAAATGGTCCATTCTTCCCAAGTGCGTATGACATTGCAAACTCTAGATTTAAAGCCCTCCGCCTTAAGACGACTTTCTATGGCCAGATTATAGCTGTGTAGGCTTTCGAATATATCAAGCAGTTGCTTTTCCACGCTGCAAGTTTAAATTTAGCTTTACGTACATATGTATGAAACTTTAACATTAACTTACGACTTGCGAAAGAATGATGCATTCGATACTTTCACAGTACAATTGTGTAGTAGGTCGGATACAAGATATAAACGGGCTATCTTCTTGGAGGCTACCGTTGTTGGATTGGCTAAAGATTCCGCTATACACTCGCATATTTCATCGGCTGCATCTGCATGCTCAATGCAGAAAATCATAGCGTCACCAATACGAGCTCTTTCGGGTGTTAGATGCCTTAACAAGTCCTCCAAACGATCGCGTTGCCTTTACAGGAAAATTAAAATGTTAAATTACTAATTAATTCGATTCAACATACACTTACGCATTGGACAAAGCACCCTTGTGTACTACGGGCGCATCGGGATCAACCACTAAGTCATCTGGCATGCCTTGTGTATAAAAATTGGCAATGGGGGGCCGCCAAACTGGACCGCCTATAAACATGCGAAATTCTTTCTCTCTCCATTCGGATGGAGTGTCGCCTTGCAACAGTGAGAACAGCTTCCAGCGGTAATATATGTGTGCCGGACTTTCATTGTCAAATAGAAAAGAGAACAGGGGATTTTCCATTTCGCGACTCATTATTAGAGCTTCAAACATGGGGCCTTCGCGTATAACAAACTCAATCATGCGATGTATGACATTGAGGACCGATCTGAAATCATAAAATAGTTTAATTAGTTAATTATGCTTGAAACTATCATAAAAAGTAAATATCTTAGTTAACTGTCGGTTATTCGCATTCATTGTTTCAATGTCCAATTACAATCGAAATTAATTTGGCAGACTGAGTTTTCAAATAATTGAAGTTTAAAGAAATTTCAGTTTCTGTCCTTGTGTTCGAGATATTGGAAAAAAACAAAATTGCTTAAAGAACTAGCAGTTACTATTTAATTTGGTATTAAAATCAAAACCATACTTTTCGGTGGGTATGAAAACTTTCACTACAGATTTGTATAAGATCTATAAAAGAGAATTTCAACGATTAAGTATATATCTTTTATAGAAAATTCATCAACTCACCCTTTCCATGTTCTCTTTTTCTTCAATTTCCACATATTCCTTATAGTTCTTCTTGGGTAGCGTATCAGCCTCGCTGACTGGGGGCTGTGCATTAAAGGGCAGACCTGAAGGCGGAGGCGGTATGGTCAGCTCAAGTAATGCCTGCGGTGCAAAAATAGGTGTATTCATAATGGGCACTGTTTTGCCCCAGCCCAACCGCATTTCATAGCCCATAATATAACGTCCGTTTAACATTCTCAGAGCTCTCTCTGCATCCTTGCGACTCATGTATGCTACGAAACCACAGTTCCGACCACGCTGTTTTTCTTCCTCAGAACGTGGCCACATGATCTTAATACTTGCCAGTGGACCATATCGTCCGAATATTTCCATTAGCTGTTGCTCTGAGATCTGTAAGCAAAGTGTGGATATAGTTTTGAACATATGTTATATAAAGAAAATATACAAACCTTTGGATTAAGATTGCCCAAGTACAGATTGGTTGTGTTCGGATCTCCGGTATCGAATGATCCAGATTCACGTGCATGGGCAGCAGTGCTAGAATTCGAGCTAGTACTAGAGCTGGGCGGCTGAGCTGCTGGTGCGTGTGGCACGGTCAGATGTTTATACTTATGCCGTTCTTCGCGTTCTTCTTGAATTCTACGAAAAATAAAATAATATTCACTAATCCAGACAGAAGTGTTGTACACTCATGCTTACTGTCTCAATTCTTCTTTGAACAATTCCAAATTGCTCTTTTTCTTTTCCTGATTTTTCTTTTTCAATGGGCCAAGATCCTTTTTCAAATCCGTAGCCAATAGTTTTGCGTACTCCTCAGCCTTTTCAGCTGCACTCTTTTCACTTAACTTTGAGCTGGGCTTGTACAATTTGCCCTTTTCGCTTTTGTCCTCACCTATACAACACGACATATGTATATATACAATGTCTAATGATAAAATTAAAAGTACTCACGTCTGGAACCTGCATCGTAGGTGCCGGCTTTGATCCAAACTTTGGAAGAGGGCGTTGGAGCTTCTTGGAATGTTTCCACAAATTCTTTGAACGCCTGTAGTGAGAATATATTGGTTTTTAAGTTTGAAATTTCACAGAACACGTTTACTTACGTGTGCGGCAGCAGCTTCATCTTCTTTTTTCTTTTGCTCCTCAATTTCCTTTTTGGAAAATTGTCGCTTGGAAAATGTGCCCACCGTAAAGGCCTCGAGCTTTTTTTCGCTGATGCGCTGCAAAGAGTATGATGTTAAGTATGTGGTAAAATAAATATTCACTAAGAAATGGTTATGCTTTTTAGCTTACCTTCATAACAGTGCATTTACTTTGGTTTTTCGCACTAAAAACCCAAATTTTCACTTATTTGCGGTACCAACAAATTTACAATTTTCAATTAGAGATGTACTAAAGTGACAGACTTGCCATATTGTCAAAACTCAATTTTATCGAGTAATAATTATTTTTAACGATTACCTTTGTACATCGCACTGCGGCACATCACTATTTCCAACGCGAATCAAGTTGCATTTTGTTCATAAATATTTGTAAACTTTATTTTAAAATAAGTTATAGTATTAATTGCCAAAATGGATCTGCAGACTTGCCGTCTGTGCTTGCGAGGCTCCAAAACCTTTCGTTCCATATTCGATGATGCGGAAGACAAAATAAACGTTGCAGAAATTCTTCGCCAACACTTTTGGTTTGAGGTGCGCCACATCCCGCTGTATATACATATGGTACATTATAATATTAAATCATGTTTTAATTACATTATTTAAGGTTTTGCCGGACGATGAAATTTCCAAAATTGTATGCAATGTGTGTTGGTCTCAAGTATCCGAGTTCCACCAATTTTATGTGTCAATTCAAGAGGCGCAGGCATATTTAGCATCTTCGACTTCAAAATTTAAGCAGGAGCCCGATTTATTGGGCGCTACATCTTGGCCAGAAGAGGTAATGTTGCCTTCAGATGTGCTCTCATTGGATAATACAAACACACAACAAAATATTAATCCCTTGGATGAGCTTGAAGTGTCAGCACACATTAATGAGGAGGATACTGACAACAAAGCTGACATTAAACTGGAAAGGGATTCGCCAGAGCTGGATCATCATGCAGACTATTCAGATGACAGTGATAATGCAGATCTTATGGTTACGCGCAGTGGCAGAAAAAAACGCACACGCGAAACTCCGGTTGTAAAGCCAATAAAAAGGAAAAGGCTACCCAAAGGTGAAAAACCAGTGAAAATAGCAAAAATAAAAGCCACCACAAAAAAGAGTACAGAAAAGAAGATCAAGTTCTTGAAACAGAAATGGCCACCTTTTTGCAAAGAGGATGAAGAGCTCATTAAACGCTATATAGTTATGGGCTGCGAGCTATGTATATTCCTGGCAGACGATTTCAATGGGATTCGCGATCATTTTAAGGAAAAACACGAAGGTGAGCGTCCCTATATAAAATGCTGTGGACGCAAACTTAACAAACGCTGCTTAATAGTCGAACATGCAAGACGTCATGAAAATCCCGAATATATTAAATGTAAAGATTGTGGCAAGGTCTTTGCCAATTCTAGTGTTCTACGCGCACATTGGTTGGTGCAACACGTGCCTTTTCCCGAATGTGTATGTGATGTGTGTGGCAAACGTTTTGCACGCCGTAATTTGCTAGAAATGCACAAGGGCTCGCATGTGCCTGCCGAAGAACGTACATTTGTATGTCCAGAGTGTCCCAAACACAATGCATTCGCCACAGATTACAATTTGCAAATGCATTTACAACAAGTGCACCGTAGGGCTGCACATGTGTGCCATGCTTGTGGCAAAGAAATCAAAGACAAGGCGGTCTTTGAGAAGCATGTACGCTTGCATTTTGAAGAAAGCGGTCCGCGCATCAAATGTCCACGACCCAATTGTGAGAGTTGGCTGAAAGACGAGGACAATCTAAAGCAACACATGAGGCGGCATAATGATGAAGGAAAATTGTTCATTTGTTCGGAATGTGGCAAAAGTTGCAAAAACTCACGGGCTCTTATTGGACACAAAAGATATTCCCATTCGAATACCACCTACACATGCGACCAATGCGGCAAGACCTTCAAAAAGGACATTAGTCTTAAGGTATGGGCTCTATAGTAAATATGTATATTATTATGGTTTTTAACTAGTATTTTCATTTCAGGAGCACATGGCCCAACATACTGGCGAGCCACTATACAAGTGTCCATTTTGTCCGCGCACCTTTAACTCCAATGCAAACATGCATTCGCATAAAAAGAAAATGCATCCCGTGGAATGGGATATATGGCGTAAAACAAAAACGGGCAGTTCCCAAAAAGTGTTGCCCAGTGCACAGGTGGCTCTAATGTTTAGGGATGATGCAGACAACACGTTAGCAAATGATTATACAGCTTAAGTCATTAATTTCATTTTTTGAGGGTAGACTTTACTTTAAGCTTTGGCTGAGAATTAAAATGTAAATTGTTTACACTATCTTTAAATCACTATTTTTAAACCTTAGATAACTTTATCTTCAGGTATCATAAGTCTGATAGAAACTTTTTAACAGGGTGAGGAGACTCAGCATAAATAGTACATTTTCCCATATCTTTGCATACAAAAAGTTAAATTCACATTTTCATTGCACTGATGCAAACTTGTCATTTTAAAAAGAAGCAAAAGATAGTGGAAACAAAAGCATTTTTTTGATTGAGAGTTTTTACCCTTGTGCACTTCCAACTTGCAATTTATACAAATTTGTTTTTGTTTTTAAATTAAATTAATATAGAAATATTATTATTGTATATTAATTAAAAAAGATTTCGTTTTAAATTTCGACAGTCATTGATACAATAAGGCTGTGGCACAAGGGGCACGTGCGATGACGTGTAATTTCCATGGGCGAAGCACAATGATGGCAACTTGCACAGATCCATATATTGCTTGTCGGTTGTGTTATAGGTTTACCCGAAGAAACACAGGCAGGAAAGCGTGCGCCACACTCCGAGCAAGACGGTAGCCTGGAAACACATAAAGATATCAGGGGACATAATTTTTTTAGCATTTAAAAAACAGCTAACCAGTCCTGGACCGATGCAGAGCATGAATAACAGGATATCATATCCACTTTATTATCTGCTGGCTCATTCTTAGCGAATATGCTGACAGCCAGCTCTTCGTACTCCTGCTGACGCTTCTCGGGCAGAAAGCTAAGTGACTCTAGCTTTATGAAGGCCTTAGAGCACATGCCAAACGATCGGTCGGCGCAACTAGCCAAAGCTAGCAAACTATATATCTCCTCCACATTAAGCACATCCTCGTACTCTCTAAGACGCAAAGCTGTTATAACTGCGCTGTGCATAATGCCAAAACGCAACTGTCGTTGTGCGAGCAGTGCAAAATGACAGGCTTCGGCGCAGTGCCAAGCGCGTTCGATAAGCGAGGCATCCTCCAAATTTATAGAGTCCAGCAGCGTATTACGGTCCACAGTGTAATCGCACTCAGGCGTGGCAATGGACTTTAGATGATCCTCAGCCAACAGAGCAGCCAGTATGTAAATCTTTTTAATGCGCAGTAACGGAGCACCCTTTTCCAGCTCACGCTCTGCCATTTTAGTTAGCAAACGTGCTGCATCTAAATATCTTCCAGCCTTTTTTTGCAGCTCAATGGCTTCCGGCAGGCGTCCCTCATTCAGCAGTTGTGCTGCATGCTTGCTAAGCAACGTGTTTACTTCCGGCATTTGATATTTTTGCGCCAGGTCCACGGCCTGGCCCCATTGACGCAGATTAACGCAAGTGTTGACCGCGGCTTTTTGGTCACCAAACTTGAGATAAGCCATTACTGCCTCAGAGCACATGCCAACAGAGGCCAACATATCTGCCAGCTTGGTAAGCAACGGACTCTTCTCTGGCAATTTGTCTACGCACTTTTCCAATTCATCAAATTGTTCCAGGTGATAGAGAGAGTCCATGTGACCCTCTGTGTAATGCGACTTTTCATAGTATTCCTTAGCGCTTTCCCATGATTTAAGGTTTGCAAAATGATGTCCGATTTCACGCCAGGCAGTTTCCATTTGCTGATCTGAAACGCCAGCTCCACCCATGCGATATAGTTGTACAACACGAAACCAATCGCAAAGCGTCATGCGCAAATCAATGGCAAGATCTCTGTCGAATAAACAAATAATTGCATTGTGTTTTTGTCATGAATATAAAAACCAACTAACCTACGATCCGCGTCCATGTAAAGTTTTTCTGCTTCCTCAAACTCTCCATAGTATGCTGAAATTTCAGCCTTTTGTAAAATCTCGGTGCCTATATTGCGCAAGCGCTTGATCAATTTAATGCCAGAATAGTTGGCACAACGCACAAAAGCATTTTCCGCCGTATCTAGTTCCAACTTCTTCAGCGCCGATTCAGCTAGCAGGCGCCATAAACGAGGGTGAGGGTTATCTTCGATAAACTGCTTTGCATCCTCAAGACCCACATGCTGCAAAAGATCATCCGTATCGCGCAATGATTTAACGCGCAGTTGAATTATGTGAGTCAATGGATTTTGCACCTCTCCAATGCTAATAATATCATCCAACAATACGCTGGTTATTTCCAAATCTTCAAAAGTGCATATATAGCCGGAACAAGATATGGGCTCCTCGGGATCATTTCCACGAAAAATATACATGCGTGTCTTTTCCATCAAGGCCAACAAAAGAGGATTGTCCTTGGCCCAGCTAACAGCCCAGACATCTTTACGTTCTACGCGACTAAAGTTAAGCTGAGTCTCACGATTGTCGTCCAGTTCGAGTAGAGTCATGACGCCCATGTTGTCTATTATAGCTGCGCGTCTGTGGTTGTAACCATTATTATAAATTTGAAAGCATTGCAGGAATATGTACTTACGTCGAATTGCAGTTTATGGCCATTTTGTGCACCTTGGAGTGCAAGGTATAACGATTTCTTAATGCCACATTTGGTATGCTATATTCGTTTATTGTGCCCGATTCTCGGGCAACCAATAAGAGCTTCTCTGACAAAGCCAAGGCACAAATGGCATCGCTATGGTTGCGCTGATAATCACTGGTACTGCCACCGGAGCTGTTGAGCAGCAGATCCTTGGAAATTTCCACGCCAGTTGGTGTGTCATCGATGTGGAAACGCTTCTCCTTGCGTGCCTTTACGTTGTGCAAGCTAGAGGTGCTCTGGAATTAAAAACATTTGGCTATATAATAAAGTAAAAAATGATACAACAAACTTACCTTAGGTGTATGATAATGCCAGAGAAGTATCTCATTAAAGGAGGCAATTGCTACATATCCGCTATTGATTCCCACAAATGAAGGTCTTATATCGGTATACTTGGCTACAAATTATATCAAACCTATATAGGTAAATAACAGTGGTTTCGATATAAACAGAATAACTTACAATCGACGGTAGTTCCAATGGAATTACAGAGCAACAATTGATACACTTTATCATCGTTATTTCGCCGGTCCAAAGTACTTAAGGCAATTTCCTTTATATTATTGCTGACACATTCTATACCCAACACGCAATGTTCATTGCTCGCAGCCAAGCACAATGTAGGCTCAACTTCTTTAAGGAAACTTTGATTTGTGACAGTATTCCAGAAAGTTATTACATTCATCAAGGAATCTTTTGATATGTTAT
This sequence comes from Chymomyza caudatula, assembly GCA_035041775.1. Classification (NCBI taxonomy): domain Eukaryota; kingdom Metazoa; phylum Arthropoda; class Insecta; order Diptera; family Drosophilidae; genus Chymomyza; species Chymomyza caudatula. Next base: position 473,394 of record JAWNKW010000034.1, on the reverse strand, counting down.
TGCTGCTATTAAGAAACACAACCGTTTTTTCAAAGTAACACCAAATGTAGTCAGGTCGTATGTTAGCAAAGTATATAAAGGAATCAACGGCCATTGCAATGCGCAAGGATTTTCCTTCCCAGGTGAGCGACGTTATATCGCTGCCTGGTACCTTAAGTATGCGATACAAATGACCGAAGGGCGAATAAAAGCACACCTGATTATTGTCTCGCAAAGGAGTGCTTGCAGCTTCTAACATAGAACCGCAAATGGCCAGAACTGTGCCATCATGATTCCACTTGGCATCTACGTTACGCATTGAGGTATCGAAAATTGTGGGGGCTATACAAATTATTTGAAAATTATATAAAATTAGAACTTGTGCTATCTATTTTTTGACTTACAATCGTCGCTCTCATTGCGCATAATCTGCACTTTGCCATTTTCATAGCTAATGGCTAAAACCGGTCTGTTACCAGGAGAGCGGCCATTAAACCAACTAATCTCTGCAATGCGCAAAGAACGCGATGCTTCGAGATTAACACACTTTATATTTAGTTTCATCTGTAACAAGAACCAATGAATATACATATATTAAGTCAAAGGTTTTAAGATGATATTTTACAAGCATATTTACCGCAAAGTTGCCTTGATTGTCATACATGTGACACTCGCCATTGGTCAAGGCAAATAATATAAGCCGATTGTCTGGGCTCCATTGCACTCCGGTAAGATGTGCGCCTTTCAATTCCTTGCCAAAAATTCGATTACCATCCACAGAACCTACAATAATCGCGCCATCTTCATAAACAATACATATTTTGGAGCCATCTGAAGTCCAGCTCATGCCAGTAACAGTAGATTTTTTGCGATCATTGGTCATTTCTTCGTACCAAGAACCTTTATAAAGCATCCAGACCATTATAACGCCATCTGTATCGGATGAGGTCAGCTTTTGTTGACTATCGTTCCATGTTACCACCTGTACAGAGTCCTTGTGACCTTCTAATGTCTGATTTATGGACAAATTCGAGACTGCTGCCAGGCCTCCTTTGTTCTGTCCATTTACGGCTGAAAATTGTAAAACATATTCTTATATACCCAGTGAATTTGGAACTCTTTAAACTATCTTCACTTTGTTGGTCCAACTTCAGAACTTTAAGTAAGCCTTCTGTGCCAGCCACCGCTATGTAACCATCTTCCTTGTTCCAAGCAATGCAATTAAGTTTAACATTGTTAGGTATAGCAATCTGTTAAAGATATAAACTTGTTTATCAATTGAAAGGTGTGTGAAAATCATTAAATTTACCTTTTTACTCAAGTAGACAAACATCATAAGCTCGGTTGGTTTTTTCACTGCCACTTGCTATAACAACATTTGTTGTGCTTTGGCGTTGCATGAAAAAACTGGATATAGTACGATAAAAAGTTGCCATGGTAATGAAATCGCTGGAGCAAGTCGCGATGTCCGCTTTTAATTAGAGATGCGTAAACTTTTGTTATTGTGGCAAACAACGGTGCAAACACCTGTTGATAAGCGATTAGGCCACCTGCACTGAACTATCGTTATCGGTTTTATATCAAAGCTAAATGAATTGCTCAACACTGCGCAACATTGCATTGTAAACTTTGGCTGCGTGGACGTGGACAAAAACATTATAAAAAATGAATGTAAGTTTTATTTAATAGAAATGAAAACCTGAGTTACAATAATTATTGTAATCACAATGTTTTTTTTCAATATATTTTTTGAACATTGTGCAACTTCGCAGGAATCGGAGATCCCTATTGACATACACACACTTAAGCTGCAAGATTGGTTGATTAGCAGGCGTATTGTGCCCAAGAACATTCATGCACCCATCAAGGAGATACGCTCCAAGATCACAAATGCTTTGCAGGACATGCCCTCTAATGAACAGCTGATTAAACTATTAGCAGGCTCCAGTAAGTTTTTGTTGCCTGTAAACAAACTATTATTAATGGCACAATTTTTTTGCTAGATATAAACTATTATCACGTTAAGGACATTATTGAAATTCTTAAACAAACTGAGAAGGATACGAAGAGTGTCTTTGGTACCTATGGCAGTCAGCGCATGAAGGACTGGCAAGAGATCTGCCGTTTATATGAGAAAAATGCCATCTATCTCGCCGAGGCAGCTCAACTATATGTGCGCAATATCAACTACGAAATACCAAATGTACGCAAGCAGATGACCAAACTGGAGCAGCAGTCTGATGAGTGTATAAAACGTTGCCATGATCTAAACAAACCCGAGTCACTGCTGTTGGCAGAGCATGCGGCTTTGCTGCAGCAATTGGGTGTTAAGGGCGATAATTTGTACGCTGAATTTGTAGAAGTTTTGGCCAGTTTGCCAGAGCTATACAACAAATCCATTCAGGACATTATCAGAGTCAAGCCAGCCATTGATATATATGCAGAAGTCAGTGGGCATCCACAATGTTTACCCATACTGCGTCATTTGGTAGAGAATGGCAATACCACAGTTTATCAATATATACACAAAGAGGCACCATTAGCAATTGAAGAGCCGCCCCTTAAGCTCACTCTAAGCGCTGCACATACAACAAAAGCGAACGAAGGCGACAATGCAGGCTTTGAGATTGATTTTGGAACAGACGATAATGGAGGTTCATCGACTGTATCCGCTGAAATTATAGATTATGGTGATTTTGGCAATGCTGAGCTACCAGAAGGCGACGGCAACATTGATTGGGGCATCGAAAGCGCGCCCAATGATGCGGTAGAAATAAATTTTGATATCCCAATCGAGGAGTATGGAATTGTTGTGGAAGGCACGGGCATGGATGGCGGCACCGCCAAAGGCATGAACTAATCATAACTCACGTGACCCTTTTAGTTAATTGTTGTTACATATATTTCAGGTGATCAAGCTTACACACTGCTCGACTCGCCCACTTATCGTGATCGTTTCTTAGATGAAATTTACGAATTGGAATCATTCCTGCGCTTGCGCATCTATGAGCTTAACCAACTGGGATCCTCCAGCAACATAATGTTCTCTTTAATGGACAATTTTGCCACACACGATGCTGAAAGTATACGGAAGTTGCTAACGGATGTTGAGCAGATCATACAACGTACCTCGGAAGATGAGCAAACTCGTCATCTCTTTCAACTGAAACATTCACCTAAATATGCTGATTTGCTGGCCACAAAACTGCAACAGATGACAAAAGCAGTGGAAAAGTTGCGCAATACACGCGAAGTTTGCAAAACTCGCGGTGCAGAATTGCGTGAACAACGGGTGCAGCTCAATCCCGTGCTAGATGATCTTATTGCGCAAACAAAAACAATGCAAACGCATATTGAAAAGGATATTTCTAAGCGTTATAAGAATCGTGTTGTTAATATTATGGGTGGAGTTAATTGAATATGTTTTAAAGTGTAATTTTAAATAAATGAATTGATTGAAAGAAATTATTTCAAGTGTTAGTGTGGTGAGCGGGCTAGAGATTACCACCTCAGCAGGTCAAGGTATGAGGCGACTTATAATGACACTGGTTCCTTTCGAGACCAGTAGAGCCACCTCAGGCCTTAAAATAAAAGGGTTGTGCGTAGAGTTTGGGACCCACCATGTAAAACTCCAATTCCAATGAAAGAATGTATTTACATCAGGCCGTAACCCGATAACACGCGTCGTTATGGCCAGTTAAGAAGTTGCAACAAATTACAAAAACCGAAGCTTTCACTCCGGCAATAAAAACTCAATTTTAAATTCATTTTTTAAAAGAAATTTATTCATTTTTATTTTGCTATTTTTATTAAATATACAAATTTTATTTATATTTTTTTGTTTTGTTTTTTTTTTGTATTTTTAAATTTATGTTTGCTTATTTTGTATGCAGAAATACAATTCTAATATAGTTTCTGGTTCAATTGTATTTGTTGTTTTTTTTTTTTTTTGTTCATAAAAGTAGTCTTATACAATTAACGTTTTAAACTTGCACTTATTTTTTAAATATTTATAATTCTTAGCTGAATTGTGTGCCATTTACGGATTCTACGCACATTAACTATAATTTGTAAACAAGAACAAATCTATAAGTGATTAACGTAAATGGGTTTTGAAGAAAAGCTTAAGGAAATACGAAATTGAGTTTTGGAAGCAGATTTACATTAAATTTATATATGTATAAACAAGTAGCATTTATGCTGTTTAAGAGATTTAAATACACATTCCGAAAAATGTTTTTGTTGTTATTAGTGGGCATGCTATACAATAATTAGAATAATCATAGTTTTGGGTGTAAAAAGCCACAAAATGGGGTTATATGTATGTATATAATAGATACATAGGTATACATAGAAACGTACATTATATAAAAAAAGTATAGGCTAAGGTACCAAATCAGCTAACAAACAAAATAAAAACTTGTAGGTACCTATAAATTATAGAATTTGTTTGATATTTAAGAGCATGTACTTTTATTATTTATAATTATGTTCAACCGTTTCTTCAACTAAATATAAAATAATGAATATTTGTATACGTAATATATATATATAGCTATATATGTTTATTAAACGGCAAAGGGCCTCTTGATATGGTTAAAACTTGAGTGTGGCATTACTTCTTGGTCTATTGTGTGTTGGGAACCTAAACACTAAGTGTAAGATGTACAGCTCAATGAAAAAACTCTAAATTTGTATGCTTTTCTTTCTTTATCAATGTACGTATTTGTGTTTTTCTTATTATTGCTTTATGAAATTAAATAGGCGTATATCTATTAAAAATTTGTTCGAAAGTTGTTAGTGGTTTGATTTTTTACTTTTGACTTAAAGCTAATTGTGTACGAATTATGTTATAGTTTTGACATAAAATTCGTACTAAAATTTAAGAAGCATTATGTATAATTTCATATTTGTTCTGTGTTTAAAACAATTACAACTGAATTGTACAAAAACAAAAGTCCCTTAAGCAAATCATTATTTTTTTTAATGTTTTTTTTTTATCTTTCCTTTTAAATATTCTACCTTTGCCATGTGTTTGATGTTAGCATAGACTCTACTTAGAAACTAATTTAATATAATTTAAGTATTAAGTTTTTGTTTTTATTCTTTCTTGTTTTGATTTTGCTTATTGGCTACTATGTATATGTCTGTAGTTATGTTTTTTTTTTGTTGTATGTATATTGTTTAGTTATAACATACTTTTTTATACACTTATCATAGCGCCGGTCGGATTAGAAATTAACAAGCCGTAGCTTCAATTAATCTGCTATTGCTCTAATTTTTATAGCATACAATTATGGGTCTGTTTATATGTGTCTCAGTTACAACTAATTAGAATTACGCCCAGTTGCTTTACAAATAGCTTTCACTTCAAACCTATTTGGACAACACCTGCGCTCATGTTTCATATATATAATTATTTTGTTTTTTCTTAAACATTACGAATAGAACTCTTCAATGGGCTCTCACTTGTTCTGCTCTCATGTTTTAGAGAACTTTTGTTCTTGCTGTTTTGTTTTTAGTAAAAAACATCGCCTCTCTTTGCGGCAAAATTGCTAGTCGGTGCTGGCCACCAACGCGTATGATAATGATGATGCGGATAATGCTCTTGTTGGTGTGCCGTGCTGCCTTCACGCACACCTGCCAGCGCCGACTACTTTGTATGTCAATCATTCTTCACTGGATAGTAGATAAGATCCGGTTGCTGTGCATGCGGCGGCAGTTGTTGTTGCTGCATGTGATGCATGTAATCATTTATGGGCGGCAGCACCGATTTGGACTCATCTCCAAGCATGGGATAACTCACTCCAGGCGGCGCGCGCTCGTATACGCTACCATGCGGCGGTGGTGGTGGTAGCAAGTGCGTGGCACCTGTTAGTGAGTGCAGCGGATGAGCCCCACCGAGGCCTGGCTGTGGCAGCGTATGATATGGCTGAAAACTGTTTTTTTGCTGCTCACTGGCCATCTGTTCGCTAAGCGCACTGTGATGTGGATCATAGGTACTGCTTCCATAGACATTGGCGGCACCGGCATGACGCATTAGGCTTGGGGGATAAGCAGCGCTTGCATTGTGATGTTGTTGCTGCTGCTGTGCAGCTTGCTGTTGTTGTTGCTGTGGAGGCGGCTGCTGCGTTGGCATTATGTCAAAGTTGTAATCCAAGGACGTGGGATTCGTGTCTATGAGATTCGTGAGTATGCTGCCAATGTTATTATAGTTGTGCGCATCTGCTGCTCCGCCCTGGCTGGCCTGCGCCTGTGGTTGCTGTTGTTGTTGTTGCTGCGCCTGCTGCTGCTGTGTTTGTTGCTGCTGCTGCTGCGGGGGCGGTTGACCAAAACCTGGCTGCCACATATGGAAATTCAGCAAATCGCTGGAAAGAGGTGGCTCCTGCTGCTGCTGCTGCTGTTGTTGTTGCGGCGCCTTGTTAACCGCTTGGCTGGGGGGCGTTGCAGCGCCTACATTCATTGGAAGCCCTAGAAACTCGGCCGTGTCAACAATATAAAATTTGTTGCTGTTGTCCTTTAGCTCATCCGCTTTAAGCATGTGCTGCTGCTGTTGTGGCTGACTGTTTGGTGCGGCCCCAAAGCCCATGTTACCCCAGGCATCCGTCGACTGCTGTTGTTGCAGATATTGTTGTTGCTGCTGTGCTGCTGCCGATGGGGTGGGCTGTGGTGACTGCAAGCGTGCATGCTGCGGCGAATGTGATGGCTGTTGATGCTGTTGCAGCTGCTGTGCTTGCGCCTGATGATGATGCAAAGGCGAACGCTGCGCAGGTTGCTGCTGACTGTGGCGATGCTGCTGCTGTTGTTGTTGCTGCAGCTGATGCTGCATAAGCTGATGCTGATGATGCAGCTGTGGCATGTGATGTGGCGAGTTGAAGTGTGGCTGCTGTATCTGTTGCGGGTGTGGACTCTGTGGCGTGTGGCTTCGCATATGCTGCTGCTGTTGTTGCTGCTGCTGCTGAGCAAGATGATGTGGTTGCTGCTGCGCCTGTTGCTGCTGCTGTTGCTGATATTGACTTATAAGTTGATGTTGCTGATAAGAGCCCGGCGCATTGGGATTAGCTTCGAAGTGGAATTGGCCTTCAGGTCCACCAAAGCTATTCATACGCTGCATATGCAGCTCGGGTGTTGTGTTGTTTGGTGTGTGCCGATGATGCGCCTGCTGCGGTGGCGGTGGCTGCGGTTGCTGCTGTTGTTGTTGTGCCTGCGCTGGCGGTGGCGTGGCATGCTGCTGATGCAATGCGTTTTGTTGCTGCTGCTGCGTTGGATTGCACTGTGATGCTTGTTGTTGTTGAGGCTGCTGTTGCGGCTGTTGTTGCTGTTGGCCAATCAGCTTTTCAGCTGTAAAGCTTTGATTGTACATGGAATTCTGCTGCGACTCGCTCGTAGAAACCGAATGCTGAGACGTTGATGCAGTCGATGACTGTGAGCTATTGCTGCTAACCATTGCGGCATTAAATTGATCTTGCTGGGAAGAGCCAGGCGTTGTGGAAAGAGGTGGCGGTGGTGTGGCAGTTGCACCGGCACCTTTCTGTGTTACAGACTGCTGTAGCTGCTGTTGTGATGTGCCCGCGGCTAGTGACTTTGCCTTACTGGCATTTGATTTCTTTGTGGCCTTTACTGGTGGCGGTCCCGGCATATCCGGCAGTGGCGCCAAGTCTGCGAAAATTTTTAAAGTTAGTCGTTTTGATTTCTATAAATATTTGAAGCACAACATGGCGAAAAGCTTTTGGCTTTTTACACACTTACCTTCATCGCCTTTTGGAAAACGTTGCTTGCCCTTCTTTGGCGGCGGCTGATTGCCATGCATTGTCTGTTTATGGCGCACAAGATGAGTCTTCCATTTGAATGTCTACGAAATAAACAAAATGTAGTTGCCTTTTCTACATAAGGTTGTCCTCGAAATCCTTACCTGATCGCAGTAGTTACAGCAATGCGGACGCTCTTCCGAATGTGATGGCAGATGACGCTGTAACGATTTGGCGGAACCAAATCGCTTGCCGCACAATGTGCACTTGCACTCCGACACATCCACATGCGCATTGGTGTAGTGCTCCTTGAGTGCAGGATATGTAAAGTAAGAGGATCCACATAAATCGCAGACATAAGTGCGTTTAATTTCCGTGTGCAGCTGCACGTGCCGCTCCAGATTTGCTTTTAGCGTAAAGCGATTTGAGCAAATGTGACATTCAAAAAAGTTGTCCCGTTTGTGCACCCGTATAATGTGCTGGTACAGAGCGTTCTTCGAGGGAAACTCAGCGCCGCAAATTTCACAAATAGCGCCATCGGCTTTATGGCCTGTTTCTTCAAAATGTTGCTGAAGTTTTTTCTGAGGAAACTTCAAGCCGCACTCGCCACATGGAAAAGCTTGAAGACAAATAAGTGGAAGTTGCTGTTAATAAAAGTTTGTAATGCAAGGAACACATGAAAAAAAATAATTGCACATTTTATGGAATAAATTGGATAGTGGCATTGTTTGAGCCACTTAAGTTGTGGATAATTTTGACATAATAACCACTAAAACCAAATAAAGTTGTGTTTCTGTGCAATTCATATTTTTTTTGTATGCATCCCCTTAAAAAGAGTTTGGTTATGTTAGTACTGGGTTTTATAGAACGATGCTCGCTGATTGTTATGGAGAAATTTACATTCATCAACGTTTTACGTAGACTCACTTTTGAATTCCTTCTTGTTGTGAGACTCGACATGGGCAAGGAACTGCTGGCGACGCGAATAGGATTCGCCACAAGTTTCGCAAACAAACGGAAACTCCTTAACATGCATCGTGCGATTATGATTGATTATTTCCTAAAAAGAAAAACAGGTTTAAATATAATACATTCAATATTTTGTAATTTCTCTACCTCTAAGGTATTGCCATTGGGCTGACCGCAGTCGTGGCAATAGCCCGGATGCATTTTATAGTGATCCAGCAGCGATTTGCGTTTGCGATACGATTTCGGGCATAACAGACAATTATAGCTGGGCTTATCCTTCTTGCCTGCATGCGCTCCGCCTAGCTGTGAGGGTGTGGCCTGCAGCGAAGTGCTGCTGCTGCTGCCACCATCAATAAGTTGTTGCTTGGCTGCATCCATCTCATCCAGATCATTGTCCAAATCATCATCGTCTTCATCACCTGACAAATCATTATCATCTAGCTCCATGGAGCTATTTAATTGTGGCGAAATGGCAGCTGTACTCATGTCTGCTCCCAAGCTAGGCATGGTCGGCAAATGCGGCGGCATAGCGCTTCGATTGTTCAGCATGGAGGGCATGATGCCTGAACTTTGTGGCTGAAATTGATGTGGATGAGGATGTTGGTGCTGCATCTGCTGATGATGATGCACATGCTGTTGCATACGCTGTTGATGCTGCTGCAAGGCTACATGCTGCTCCATCATGCCACCCATCATGGAGAGCGGATTGTTGCTTGAGTTGTAGTGATTCGGTTGCGGTTGTGATTGAATCTCATTTGGTTCTGTGCCACGTGGCGCAATTGCTGTTAAGGAAGCAACATTGTGCACAGTCTTAATGCTATTTTCATGCATGGTTATTGTTGCTGGTTCCTTATTAATGCAAGTTAAACTTGATGTATTATCAACAATATGCCGTTGGGTTGCAATTTGCTGTGGCAGTGAGCTGCCATTGTTGTTGCTGTTGTTATTATTGTTGCTATTGCTTGATGTAAGGCCATTGATCACAAGATTTGCATTGCTGTAAATAATAAAACAAAATTAGACAATGTTTTATTGCTGCTATAACCCAATACTTACAGCTGTTGCTGGTGTGCCGCCACACTGCTCAATGCCATGCCCTCGCCAACGAGTAGGGCGTTCGCGACGACTCCATTGTCATTATTCAGAACGACGCCACTGCTGCTGTTGCTGTTGCCGCTGCCACTGACGCTACCTAGGGCGCTACCAGCACCAGCTAACATTTCATCTATTTCCGGCTCCATTTCCAGCCCATCAATGAGACGTCCCGCGCCTACACCATCGTCAATAAACTCCTCAAACTTCATAATCTCCTGCGCTGCCGATGACAGCTGCGATTCCGTCTCTGATTCCAGCTCAGAATCGCCAAAGGATATGGCCGGCAACTGACGCTGTTGCTTTTCATCCGCCAACAGTTTGGCGGCAGCAGCGGACGCGGCTGCCGCAAGTTCCTTTCGCTCGCGCTGCCGCCGCCATTCATCCAGCCGCTGCTCGCGCAGTTCTTTTAGCACTCGCGTTGATGGCGTTGTGCCCAACAGCTTTCCGGTAATGACGAAATTTTCATAGAATTGTTTAAGAAAGGGCTTGTGATGCTGACTGAGTGCCAGTTTTAGCAGTGTTCGAAATTGCGCCTTATAGGCACGCTCATTAAACTCGCCCGTGCTGTGATGATACCGCAGCGTGTACTGGCTATCCTCATGAAACACATAGCCTTCACCCAGCATAGGCCGTAGCTTTGGCGTCGCTTCTAAGAGCACACTATTAAAAAGCTGCGGTCGCAATCGCTGCATCATATTGTTGGTGCGTTTTCGTTTGACCAAGACCTTGGCGGCATTTAATTTTAGATGTGGCACCATGGGCTCGTCATAGCTGTTGCTTTCGTCATCCTCATCCTCAGCTCCAAAGGTGGCTGTGTATTTGCGTTTCACCAAACATCCACCACTTCCACCTGTACCCGCATGTATCAGATCCAAGGGATCGCCCGTTAGGGACATAAGAGCGTTTCCAGCTACATTATTTCCGCTAATGGTTTTGTTGCAGTAATGCAAACGTTTGCTTAAGGAAGACGAATTCTCCGTGTCTGCATCATCGTCTAAAAAGTCCTTGCCCTCATCCAGACAGAGAAACTCCTCTTTGCAGAGAATTTTCTCAAAGTTTTGATTCAGATCGGTTGAGGCTGACTCATCGTCTGTTTGGTGTTTGATCTTTACATCCTCCGTCTTCTCCTTTTTAGGTATAAGCAATTTATTGTTCGCTAACTGGGCTGAACTATGGCCATTATCATTGGTTATGTGGCTAAAAAGATTTTTGACGACTTGGTCGCAAGCTTCTGGGTATTTGAGCTTAAGCGTTTGCAGTAGAAATTGTATTGCATCGCTGCGCAATGCCGTATTTAGGCTGTCCAGTAGGTTTAATGACTGATCAACCTGTAAGTATAAAAATTATTATATATCAGACATTCGGAACAAGTTTAATAAAGGTGGGATAGGGAAAGAATTAAAAATACTAAATAGTATTATATATAATACCAAATTTTTGCATCCTATTAGATTTCCCAACGATTTTGTGCCACTGTGCAGCAGCGCGTTCTTTCTCTAGCAAGAATTTTTATTAAAGTTTCCCGTAATAAATTACCAACTTCCGTTATGTGCAGCGCACTCCTAACTGGGGAACCCAGCGACCCGAATGAAACTTAATTTGTGTGTCTTAACTCGTCTTGCCTATGATGTTACGAATGGGGTTTTTGGAGGTAGAGTTGACACGTGCGCGCAAGTTTTGTTTACCAAAAGCATTTAATTCAATTAAATTAAAGAAATTGCAAAAAACATGCCTCCACACACAAACACATGCGTACTCGCCGCCGAAGCACTCTCTCAACTGTCATCAAATACAATTACTGATATTATGATTTTCCAAACAATTTAATGCAATTAGAGCGCCAAGAGAGAGCGCGCGCAGAATATCATCAATGAAACGACGACTGACTACGGTGTGCAGACAGCGCGGCGGCAGCGACTTGTCACTGTAGCAGCGACGCTGGCTGCGCGGCGGCGCAAGCGATTAGCGTAACGCGGAGAAGATGGCAAAAGCAAAAAGTGCACAGAAAAAAAATAGAAACAAAAATGACAACGAAAAACAAAAAAAAAAGAGCTCAACGACAATGACAACACGCAGTGGGCTAGAGGGCAGAGAGCTGCAGAGAGAAATTAAAACGGCGCACAATTTGTGCTACTTTTTCCCCATTCCACTACCATGTTGCCACCATTTACAAACAAACATTCTTTTATATACATACATATATACGTATATATATATATATATATATATATATATACATGTTTATACACATATATACACAGCTGTATTTGAATGTGTATTTGCAGCGACAGCCAACCAGCCGACCCACCGTTATATGTTTCTATGTATGTGTGTGTGTGTGTGTGTGTGTGTAGTTACAACATTTCGCTCACTGCTCTCCTACAACAATTCACCCACTGGCTCTGGCATTTATTGAAAATACTGAGAGAATAAAAGGGTGAGGAGAGGAGCAAAAGGAAAATGTGAATAAAGCTGCGCAGAGAACGAACGCCTTGTTATGGGTTTGCGTCGACTTGTAATACCCTAATTTATCGAATGCATAGTTTAGATTTGTACATATGATTAAGGACGCAAATTTTTGTGTGTTTACAAGTCTATATTTTCAAAACCAATAAGGATAACGGACTGAAATAAAATTCTATTGGTTAAAAAATAATATATTTGCAATACAGCAAAAAGCTTGTGTAATTTGGTTATATTATGTTATATAAAATATTTTATGTTGAAAAATAAAATAATCCGAAAGGTTGACTAAAAAATGTGTTGTATTAAGCCTAAAAAAAATTAACCTATCTCTCTTAGTTTAGAAGTTATAGCCAATCAAATATAAATCAAATCAAATCCTTAATACAGTGGCCCAATTAATTCGCACAAATATTTTTCATTTTTAAACTGAATACACCCCTAATTTATTTTTTTGCTGTATTGCAAATTATTTTATTTACCAACGGAATTTTATTTCATTAGTTTTGAAAATATAGACTTGTGAACACAAAAACTTTTGCGTCCCTAATCAAGTGGCCGGCAGTGTATATGAATACATAAACATCTATACATATGTACATTTGTCTGTATATATAGAAAGGTATATGTAAATTATGTTTTTCTATCGTATAAGCACGTTTGTTTGATCAGCATCGCAGGCTTTTCATACATAAATACATTTTTAAATACACAGTGAGGCAAAGAAGTCAAAACATACTATCTAATTTTGTAGAAAAAATGTATTTAAAATGAGTCCTTCTATAGGAAATTATTACCTGAAATTACAAGTTACATTATTTATTTAAATATGTATTTATAAAGATGCTTTATTGAAGCAAATAAAAATTAAGTTTACAAAAATAATAAAATAAGCAAATACAGAAGGAAAACGAAGATAATTATCACTAATCCGAATCTCTGTTCCATTTAGTGGGATTTTTGAAAGCATAGCAGACACTATCCAAATCAGCATCTTGGACTTTATGCATTTTTTTATGTGAAAATAAACACCATAGCAAATTCTACTAATATTTAAAGAAGGCAGGGGATTGTAAGGCAAAGTCTATTAGAAAAAGCTCAAACTGCAAGGGTTTATAAAAACAAAAATATATAGACTATATATAGTTGATATCTATTAAATTAGTTTGGCATAACTTTTCTGCAGAATTTGGTTCTAGTTTTCTTAGAAAAATGCAGTCAATAAATATAAACGGAAATAGAAAAACATACGATCTTTATATTATGCTATAATGTTTGCCCCACTGTCTATGTAAATAAATATATACAGAGAGAGAGAGAGAGCGCGCGCTAGCAACATTAGTTGCACCGTCTAATGCACAAGTTCTCTTTAGTAGCTAAAACTAGACATGTTTTGGTATGTAGTTCTGCAGTCATAATAAATTAAACGGCATTTATATAGCTCTAGTTAAGCGCTAAGCTTACAAAATAATCAAATAAACAAACTGATGTATGTATATACGTATGCATGTAACTGTGCACATTGTATATAATTTGTATACAATATAAATATGTATGAACATTTTGAAACGTAGTTGCCACATTACACGAAGCAAAGGAATATTAAATTATCATGCAAATATTCCAAATTATATGAATGTATTTATGTTGTACAACACAAATTTTAGCAATTTAAAAGGAAAAAATAATTCTTTAATTAAAAAAAAATATTACTGTTATTTGCAGTCTGGCAACTTTCTTTGCTTGCGTTTTAATTGACAATAAAACTGTTGTAAGTTTAGATTTGAGATAACACAAACACACACACACACACACACACATACAAAACAGGACGCACAAACTTTGCTTGTTGGTATGAGTGTGAGAGCAACTCACAGTTAATGGTGAGCAACGTAAAGAAAAAGTAAAAAGCACCATATTAATTACGCTTTATTTGTGTTCCAATTAAATTGTCTCTTCTGCTAGATACATACAGTGCCGCTCACTTGGATAGCGCCAAAAAACAGTTTTTGTCTGATTTAGCTTAAAATGAGGAATCTGTTTTTTATCTTATATAAACTGTGTCCCTATCGTTCTAAACAATAGCTACTGCCATAGCTTCTAAAGACTTCTTCAAATTCTTATAAGCAGGTTATTCTGACGCATATTTTACTGATTTAGTATCGAATGGCGTTTTTGTTTAAATACCGCAGTCTGATATGTATTGCATTTGAGATATGTTGTTTAGAAATAACCTTTTATGGTTGATCTATTGTTATTAAAAGAAGTAATTTGAAGCGATACTGTGGCTCTTCGCTGCTTCAAAACTAAGAATTAATATGCAAAATGTGTTCAAAAACTAATTCGATGGAGTAAGAGGTTATAAAGACGAACAAAACACTAAGTTCCTAGGTTAGCCATTTTCAAATTTTTGTTAAAAATTAAACTATTTATTAAAAATCTATCCGAGAAAATAATTGTAAGCGTAAAAAACTTGTGGAACACTATTTAAGTGAACGTCAGTATTCATATATTTATACGTTGGCATATACCCAAGCAACTGTTTCTTTAATGGCGCAAGTACGTATATGTTCATGCATATGTATATATGTTCACATGCTTAAAATAACTTTGAAACTAAATTAAATACAAACACAAGAGGAGAAACTACACAATTAAATAAGCAGATATTCGTCTACAATTAGTCTTTAAATTTAAACAACCCTTTCAATGTAACGAACCTCTGAAAGTGTAAGTCATAAAAGAGAGCAATGTATTTCACAGAGTATTACGAATTCGAGCAAACGCTGATTTTACTGGCTTTCTGCTACTTTTGTTTTACTTAAAATTTATGTCTTTTTTTTCCTTCTTTTCATGTATGTATTAAAGTCATTTTTAAATTTATTAGCTTTAGCGGCACAGCAACTGTTGGCCTTAAATTTATGCTAGAAAGACGTTAAGCGCTGAAACTGATAATCGTATGTAATAAAAAACTGAGAACATTGTGGTTACAGTAAGCGCACACAGATTAACACCAGATTGAATTGAATAAGATTGAAAGTAAAAAACGACAAAGTATTTTATACTCAATATTCCCCAAAATATATATCGAATTTAGTCAAATAGTTGATAAATATCCTCAAAAGTGGTAAGTTAAAGTAAAATTTTCATAAGTATTTATGATTATTTTTTTTACATATTTAACTAGCACCTAATTTTGTACGTTTATTCGAAGACGGTTTAAATTTTTTTTACCTGTTTCCAAAGGGTAAACGGTCAGTAAAAAAAAAACGAAACGGAAGGAAACGAGTAAAAGAAACGAAATAATAAACTACACCAATAGTCAAACGGGATGAATCAGGGGTACAGAGCATTTCGTTTTTTTTTTTTAATTTTCGGAAAACCTTTTTTATAGTGAATAAGTAAAAATTTGTTTTCTTGATATCCTATGTATGTGCGTACAGAAACGGCCAAAATTTTCCGAACCCATACTACAAAAATCATTTGGCATTATATTGACGTGCTTTTCAAGTAATATAGTTCAGAAAAGGTCAACAAAAGAGGTCAAAAGCATGTGCCCTGTCCTGCGTTTGTTATACTTTCGTAAGATCGTTCAACCTGATCATAGGACTTTTTGAATCGAAGCCAAAATGTTTCTTTCCAAGATGGACGCTGTTGTTCGACTTGGCGGTCAAGTGGCTAACAACTTTCGTATTCAGGGAAGTGCCAGTAATCTGTCGACGGGTTTGCTTTAAGTTTAATTTGATATTTCTTGAAAAATTTATAGCTTTTATGATATGATGATATGATATGATGATTCCAATGTGCTTCTGGCACATCGATGGATTCTTTTTAGCCTGAAATACAGTTTGAAAAGATCACTGAAAGATGCTATTGACTTGCAGTTCTGTTAAAAGAAATTTCTGAAACCACTGATAACCATAGTATTCTAGAAATTTGAGTAAAATCATGTTTTGAGTTTTCATGGCTTTACTAATTAAAAACCAAAAATAATTGGAAAACAGTTTAAGCCAGAAAATATTAAAAAGTTCTAATTTGTGAGTATATACTGTAAGTTAGTGCCAGCTGAAATTGATCAAGCTATAAATTCGTATTGGACCAAATAAATTATCGAAGTGTTTGATTTTGGGAAAAACTACATTAAAAAGGAGAGCTTGTTGTTGTAGGGTATTTAAAGAACATCATATATATGTACATACATACATATGTATTTATGAGATACACAATGCATTTTGTAATGATTTATTTGACTTTAGTTGCCGTCTTGCTGTTTGTTCGATTTACTATTGTCATGTAGCTATTCATTACACACATACATACACGGTGTCAGACCGGGAGAGAGTGTGAGAGAGTTATTTACACAATTCACATGCCATAGAACCTACGTACATACATATGCATGTAAGTCTGTATATGTTTGTAGTAAATATTTAGGTTGCCAAACTGTAAACGTTGCAGTAGCAAGTGGGGCATAGCATTGGCGCTGTTGTTGCCGCTGCCGTAGCTGCATTTTTAGCAATTTATGTTATACGACTTGAGCGGCACATACACTCATACGCATACAAGTCAAATGGACGCAGACTAGAAATAATACACACTAAGTTCATACATATGCATGTTTTTGCTCTCACATAGTCATATATACCATATGTACGTTTGTATCTTCTCTCTATGCACACTGCCATGCAAAAGTTTTAGGACACCATATATTTAGATTATTATAAGTAACAATCTAAAATGGCAAAAAAAATGCTCAATACTTACTGAAAACTTTAATAATAATCATAGGATATGTTCAGCATACATTTTTTCAAGTTTCAAAAAATCGACACGACATACTATAGGTTTATGTTTGTTTAAAAACACGAGTTTCTTTTTTTTTAAACCACAAAGAAAAATAGTCTAGTTTATTCTGCTGGGATTTTTATCCTAACTTACGATTTTCTATTCTATTCTATTGCAAATTCGAATAAATTTACACCAAAAAGATACTAATTTATATTTAACATTTGGTGAATGCAAAAATGATTCAAGACTCAATTATCCCAAATGTTAAACTTTCAGGAGGTTTCGGCATAGTTTAGTGAAGAATAAGAAGAAGCAAACGGATGCCTGAAAATAATGATTTGTGGCCGTAATCCTCCAAATCAAACCTTATAGATTTACTATGGGGTTAAACGGTTATATACATATAAAAAACGATCTCCACTTCAGGACAAAAATAGCTTGTAACTCTGTAATAGGATGCGCTAAGCCGGTAAGGCCATATTTAAAATTAAAGGATTTTTGGATTAAAATAAGATTTATTGTTTTTACGGAGCGTTCTGTGTTGCTAATCAATTTTTTTTTATATGACCTTCGACACTCAGAATCTTTAGTGTCCAATTACTTTTGCACTGCAGTGTATGTAGGCTTACTAATAACACAAAAATAGCATTTTCGCTGCTCTCTTGTATTATTTTTTTTAATTTTGTATTAATGAAATTGGCACAAATAAAATAAAAAGAGTAGTGCAACATTGTGAGTGTGTTCGTTTATGTGTGTTTTATATAAACACACATATATATGTATGCTTACATATATACAAGCCATGCACCATGGCGTTTTTGGGAATTGAAAAATATAAAATAAACAACAACAATACCAATTTCCTGCACCTTTCAATTTCTGCAAGACAATATTCATTCATGTCGTAAACTCAATTAAGGGCGATAAAACTTTAAATTGAGCTACATAAAAACGAAATGAATTTAAATAGTAAAAACAAATTAAACACAAAACAAATAGCAATTAAGCGATTCTTATGTTAATTCTCTCTTTTCATTCTCTCTGTCAAAATGATTGGTATTCAAAATTAAATTGTATCTTTTACATTTGCCAAATGAAGTCCTTAAGCTGCATAATCTAAACAGAAAATAATTTTAATCAAGAAACACAACGCACTTGTGCCACTGTGCACGCTGTTTACTATTCTTCACTTGTGCTTTGCTCGTACATTCGCAGCCATGCTCTCTTCTCTCTCGCACTCGCCTTTATGTGCATACCCACACACACACACACACGCACACACACACACACACACACACACGCACACAGCGCGCACGAGTTGGATTTTGTAGTATTCGTAGTAGATATTTATGTAAATATGTAGATGGAGGATAGACCCATACATATGTACATTTCTGAACATTTACATTTTGTTTATGTGTGTGAGCCCGCTGCCAAGTAATGTAATGTTGTTATAAACTAATAAAAATAAAAATAAATATTTTCCCAAAATAATGAGGAAAACAAAACAAAAGTGAATAATAGCAGAAGAAACAGGGACACAATAGTAACGAGAAATTCAGATTGGGTCGCTTACTAGTAGTAGTAGTAGGAGCAAAATTTTCGAGGCAAATAAAAAATATACTATTATGTGGCACTCTGCGCTGTTACGGAGAAATGGGAGTGGTATGGGTTAGTGGGTGGCGGATGGTGGAGAACGCTGCCGCCTTTACAGTGGGGTCAGGGTGTGTTATTGCGATGGCGCAGGCGAAGGCAACAGCGGAAGTTCACACACAAGCAAAATATGTGTGTTGTGTGTCAGTGGCGTAAATATGGGGGATTTTGGGGATCAGGAGTCTACGAAAGGTCCCTGGTGTGCAGTTTTAACAACTTGTTTTACATCAAACAAAAATTTGTATTCCAATGAGCAAATCTTGCTGACAACAGGAGCGCCATTTACGTTTTTGTTATATTAGTTTTTGCAGTTTCATTTTAGTGAGTTATTTCTATAACATAATAGTTTATGTGTAATTATGGTTTATGCGATTCTGATCAAATAAATAATTTTCCAATTTTATCTGATAAAGCAAATTCGAGAGTAGAACAAATAATTACGAATAAATTAAACATTAAAAAAACCACTAATTCATAATGAAGCTATTAATATTTTATTAAAAGTAATCAAAGTATACTAACAAACATATCATTGCAAAATTCAGAGAAATGTTTGGATTTATTGTCAGTCCTGGTTTCCATGTCCATGTGTGTATGTGTACATGTGTAATCGCTGAAGTGCCAAAACCGAATTGGCAACCAAAAGCAATCCTTCAATCAAAAATGGAACGCCGCTTTTTCAAGAGATTCCATAAAAAAGATTCAAGGCAAGCCCGAGAGATTTTCTGGTACACTACAGATTATTTAGGGTTTATTTTATGCATGAATCATTCTACTTTGATAAAGCAGAATCTCATAAAAACTTTCTTTCTAACTTCTTACCAAAGTACTCTTGCTTATGAACCGGTCTTTGCTCTCTTCGAGTTAAGTGTGGAAGACATTTTTAATGCGTTTTTATTGAAAACTCTTTCAAGAGCCTTAAATAATTAAATTAAATCTATATCCTTCTTATAACCAGTCTTTTTAGTAAATGATTTAACATGAAGCGCTGAATAGTTGTTTAGAAGCACACTTCCCGGATAAAATATATGTATAAGGTTTGGCGCATTATGACATTGTGTACTACATATTATTAATTACCTTTTTGTGAAACACTCGATTTAAAATGTAACCCATTCCTCCACTTGCTCATGGGTCATATAAAATATTTTTTTTTTTATGTCAGAAAATATAATTTCCGCTTAAAATATATATTGAATTTAATAAGAGCATATCTCGTTGCCCCTGTCGCAAAAAGCGATATCTACGCCACTGGGTTGTGTGTAAAACTTGTATAAGAACTGATTGTGGGAGAGCCTGGGCTGGTACTGCTGGTGACTTAAGCGAGCCAAGGATTTAAATACGCGCAGTGGAACAAATATTAGTTGTATGGGGTACCACCAGGCAAGATACACAATCTTATTTATAAGCATGTTAAAAGAACGCGTTGTGGCTGCCAATTTCCAAGCAAAAATATTAAAATGCCAACAAGCATTGATTTCCAATTGGAAGAAATACATAATTAATTTTGCCGGCATAGGGAAGGTACATTCATAATTTCTTTTACGAATTTAACCACTGAACTCTGGTCACAGAACAACAACAACAACACGAAACAAATAGCCCAACGAACAACCGACAGAAAGTTCAACAACAACATAAATAACAGTGCACACTGTACTTCATATTGTTTGTTATCTCTTCTCTATCTCACTCGTTTACCTACTCTATTCGTACATACGGCGCGGCGCTGCCGCTACCGTAGCCGCTCTCTTCGTTGGCTACGCATTACACGTTGTTTGCTATTCTCAATTAGACAAACGCGCGGAATTTAGAATTTATGCTCAATGGACGGTTGTTGGTAGGGAGGGGGCGGGGGGGAAGTTAAAATTAACAAACATTATTTAATTACCAGTAATTTAAAATCCAACTGTGTAGTTTTGTTATCCATTTTGTTGGTTTCTGCATTTGGCTGAATTTTATTTATACGTTTAACATACACACATGCACTTCAAATGCGCGCACACACAGACACAATTTCATATACACAAGACAGCACACACACACACACACATACAGTCAGAGAGACACATGTATGTGTGCGTTTCTTTTACTTTGCTTCGCTACAGCTCAGCTCTTTTTGTGTTATTTCATTTTCCTCTTTTGCTTTCGACTTTTTGTACGTCGACGCTAGCAGCGCTGCTCGCACTCTATTATTTCGCTGCTGCCGCCGCTGCTGCTGCTGCTGCTACTGCTTCGTATTGACAACATTGAGAAATTGCCCATTGCTTTTCACATTTTTTTGCATAGATGTGTGTGCATTTCACAAATCACGATATTGCATAAATTTTAAATATTATTAAAGCTTACGCTTATTAAATATACACTTATTTAGATGGGTTGCTTGCCACTTTCTGTGGCAGACACACAAACGCGCACACGACGCACTCATCAATTGCTGCTGCTGCTTCTGCTACGAGCGAGTGGACGTACGTACATATGTGTACATGTGAAAAAACGTTTTTCAACGTTGTTTTTCATCTTTTTTAACATGCGCGCACAACGTATGCATTTTATCTTCTTTTATAACAAAGCGAAAACAATTTTAATTGAACGAAATTTATATTTAATTAATTTTGTTTTTTACAATTCTCGATAAATAGCGACGGAATTTTCTTGGCTCGTACTGGCGCTGCCAACTTGCGTTACACTAAATGTGTGCAATAATGCACACGCTGGCATTGCCATACTTTTCATATAGGTAAATTATATTGTGCCCGAGTTGGCAGTCGCACTTCCCATATTAACCCAACGCCGGCTAAACAAAAAAGAAAAAATACAGACTGAAATTTTATTTCACGATTTATAAAATAAATGTTTATGCCTTTCCGTAACCAACATTCTTAAGATTTAGATTGTGCCTGCTTTTCTTTTTTAGCTGCTTCAGCTTCGGCCTCCAATTTGTTGTACTTCTCAATCAGTTTCTCCACATCGGGTTTCTCCAGTACCTTTATTACGGTAGCGTCATTCACGCGCTGTAAAGTGGCCATTTCTACCTTGTCAGGCGTCAATTTGGTGGTATCCAAAGTTTTGCTCAAAACCTTGACGGCCAAGTCCTTTGCCTCATCCAATTTAATATTCTCTTTGTCAGCCAATTCTTGTTTGAGCATTGAAATAGCAGCGCCGAAATTGTTTCCAATGCAAGTGGCTTTCCAGCCACCGTAATTTCCACTGGGATCTGACTGATACAACTGATAGCCATATTTACTGTCCCAGCCCATGTACAGCAAAGAAACACCAAATGGACGTTTTCCTCCATACTGTGTGTAGGCTTGCTTAATATCGCACAAGTGAGAAACAAGCTGCTCGCAAGGCATAACCTCTCCGTAGCTGTATTGATAGCGTTGAGCTATTAAACGCAATTCAGAGGTCAACACATTGGCGTCCGCTGTAATTCCGGCCACAGAGCAAACCATGTTCCTTCAAAGTAAAATTCAAACAAATGTTGGATTTTATTCTAGCGCTGTTTTTACTCACTCGTTTAGCCGGTATATTTTCTCCGAGGGCACCGCGTTATCCAGCAGCTTGTTTGTGTTGCGGCATTCAGCTGCAATCAAAATGCCATCCTCTGCCAAAATGCCTAAACATGAGCCGGCATGCGAGATGGCTTCCATGGCGTATTCCACTTGGTAGAGGCGACCCTCCGGTGAGAAGATAGTTGTTCGGGAATCATACCGACGCGCCTGGTAACAAAGCAAAAAAAAAAAATTACACCGTGATAAAGCAATTTTCGCAGGCAACTGCGCAAACTAGCTGCACTTTTGCCAAATTAAAAAACTATTGAGCAACGCGTATCATTATAAATAAAAAACAAAATAAAACTTACCATTGTTATTTTTTTTTTATTAATATAAGCAGTGTTTTTTTGGAAAGTCTAATATCAATAGCGGCGTCTTGATTTAGCTACAAAAATTATACTTGTCATCCAGTCAAGAGATGATAAATCAGCGATAAATCGCAAGCTGAGTTGCCACCTGAAACAGAGTTGTATTGTTAATCGATAGCTTGCTTAAATGCAACGCTTGCCTGCTGACAACAGCAGCTGTTAATTAACATTGTGTGTGGCGCAAACTTACAGTGCAGCATTCTTTTATTCAATTTAATTTATAATATTAGAGAATTAAAACAATATTGTCTAAAAAATGGGAGATTTACTAAGCGTAATTAATATGCTTTACACATATATAAAGCAACACTTACATTCTTAATCTTTCCAGAACTCGGAGCAGTTCAAGAAACTGGGCTTTGACAATTCAAACCAATGGATACTTTACGACGAACAATTTGATAAGTTTTTTACATTTCTGGCGGGCCATATTACCGATGCCAATATACTTACTGCGCAGGAGGTTTTGGAACGCGAAGAGATGGTGCAGCGTGGCCAATGGCTGGAGGAGCCGCAGCGTATACTAAAATTGCAACAAATCGAGTCAGAAAATCCGGGTCTGCTGAAATGCACTCCAGAGGATGCCAATACACTTTCAGCAGAGATTGCCATTATTGAAGAAGCAACAAATGAATATTCTGTGCTTATTGAGGATATGCGGTGGGTGCTTCTTGGCTTGTTTTAGTATACGTATAATATTTTATAGTTATTTTTCCCTTAAAGTAACAATAAGAACAGCATTAGTAACAACCTAAGTGAACTGGAATGTGCCATCGCTTCTTTGCAAACTACAGAAAAGGAGCTGCTTCATGAGTGCCAATCAAAAGCCAGACAGCTTGAAGAGCTGCAGCGAGAGAATGCCAAGCAAAGCGCTGAAGCCAAGAAACTCTTTACTAATATGGTAAGCATTGTTCGAGGAGAGGCTGAATAGTTTGGTTGGAAATTTGTAATGTGTAAGACTCCTGACAGATGATTCGCACCAAGATCCGACTCTTATTGAAGAAATCCTTTTCTAATATGGTGTGATGTTCTTGTAATGTATAGCAGTAGTACACCAAGTTTATTTAGATGTTTGTTCACATTGTTATCCTGTGTAACGATGAATAGTTATTTGACTATGGCTAATAGTATAATAATAATATGGCTGACTTGGACTATAAGTCCGGGCAAGGCATTTTAGAAACTATGATATCAGACTGGGCCGATTCACGGAGTAAGTGTGTTACTTTACTTACCGTCACCTTGTCTCGATAACGTTATTTATATGGTCGAAATCAGTGCAGTATATCATCAATAATTAATTTTTACATATTTTTATTATTAACAATCTTTACAGCAACAACCGCCGCTCTTCATGCATCAGTTTCCATTGGAACAGTATTTCCTAAAATGCGATTCATTTATGCAATACTTCACCTTGTATATGAAAGATAATTTCAAAATTCAGGACTATACTGAGTCTACGTCTTGTGCTGATATTGAATCGCAGGACGTGTTGAGCAAACTGGAGCAATTACAATACTCGTGAGTTGCATTGTACCCGCAAAAACTAAGTATTATCATCGTGTTTTTTTCCGTAGCTTCCAATTCTACAGCACGGCGTATATAGAAGCCAAAGGCAAGGCCAAGGCCACACAAGCGCTTATTGATCAGCTCCATTTAAGCCAAATCAAATGCATCAGCTTGGCCGATATGGTACGCGAAACACATGAACTGCAGTTGCTCAACGAGAATCACTTGAAAAACACACATGATACTCTAGCCAATGCGCTGGCCATACATGTCCAACAACATGTGGAGCAGCGCTGCGAGTTGGTTCTTTATGAGAACACAAAACTAAAGCTGGAACGTGCACAGCGTCGTCGCGATAATGATAAACACTTGACCAAAATCATATCAGATGCTTTGTCCAATGCTGAATTGCTGTGGATAGCCATTGGATTGGATTTGGAAAAAAAGCGTAATTGTACGGATCACAGTGAGCGGCTCTGCACAGAGGCGCAGTCCACTTGGCAACGGATTCAATTAATGCGCGCACTTAATGCCAATGAGCAGGGTGTCTATAATCAGTTTCTGCAGGACATGGCGCAGCAATTGGCCACATATCAAAATCAAATAGTGCGCGCCGAGGCAAAGACTTGTCTCTATGAATACGAAAAGTTTGGGCGTTTACAAGCCTATGCGCTCCAGAGCATGCTCAATAAAAAGTGTTATGTTTCGGCTTTTGAAGATCTGGCAGTGCTGTAAGCTAAACAAATAAATTAGTTTTAAATCCAAATGTAATTTTTTAAACGTATTGCAGCAAACGTTTGGAACAAACAATACGTCCGTTTGTCTATGATTCTCCGCTGGAACAGCCCATGTTTGAGCATGTGCGCTATTTATGCCCCATTTTCAATAATGTACGGCTACATGGAAGCATTGAGGAACAGCTGCGCGCCTTGCGCACTCAATTTCAGGAAATATCGGAGCGTATGGTAAGCGCAAAAGTGGTCTAAAGTAAATTGACAATACCTATCACAGTTTTTTTTATTTTAGGAAAAGGATAAACTCTGGCGCTACAGCAGACAGTTGTGGATTTGGTTTTTGACTGAACCGCAACGCGTGTTACATGCCATTGAGGAGGTAAAAAGAGCATCGGCCAAAGTGCCTGCATTGTCCAGCAATATATTACGCCCGGGCTCGGGCGGTTTACAACGCAAATGAACTTGTTTATTGAGTGTTTGCGGTTTATGAAACTGTGAAACTACCAAAATTTAAAACTATGTATGTTATGTCTGCAAATCCCAAGCCCAGTACTGAGTACTTAATGTGGGCTCTACAATTTAAAGTAAAAATGTTTGGAAAATCAACAATAAACTTTTGTATCATGCACTGTTGCAAAATATTAATGAAAGTTGGCGTAAACACTGCGTATGCTTAATTTTAGTAAAAAAAACCAAACTGAAAGCAAAAACATTATGAATTGGTTGCTATGAGAAACTATTTGTAGTTCTCCTCTACAAATCATGCTAAATAAAAATAAAACTTGCTCATTACACAAATACATAAAAACAAAGGCTATAACAAACACAGATACACAAATACATTCACACACAGACTCATTAATTGTTGGCAGCACGCGACTTTTGGCCTGTTGCTGCTTTTAACAATCAAATAGAGCGGCAAATAATTTAAATTCAAATTTGCTACAGTCACCAATACTATCAAAAAACAGTGGAATACCCTGTACCCTTTTTCTTTATAAACACTAAAAACGCTAAAATGGGAACGGAAGTATCCACAGTATCCACTGTGTGTGGCTGTAGATTTATTGAAAAAGGTGGATACAGCTTTAACGATTGGGGTCACACGAGTCTCCACACCAAATTTTGTAACTCTAGCTCACATGTATCCACATCTACATGCAGTGGAATTTTGGAGCAGTTTATAGGCGAGGGGGGGGGGGGGGGAATTTGCATATTTTTGAAACAAAGATGCACATAAACACGACGCACATCTTTGAGGAGTTTCGAGTTAATAGATTTAACGGAGCGGTTGTATAACGCGAAAGTCTGTTGAGGGGAAACGGGGTCATATATCAACTCAGTTCGATAAACTTCATCTTATATGGGATTCATGGGATGTCTCTAGCTCTTATGGTCTCGGAGATCTATCCCCTTATACGGACAGACGAACATGGTCCAATCGCTACCCGAGTCAATACAGTGACCCACTTACAAAAAGAAAATTGTTTCCGTATAGTGTTCACTGTACTCTCATTACTTGAGGGTCATTTGATTGTTGACATTGTGTCTGCTTAAAGCGTGTTTAGGTCTAGCATGTTCTAAGAAGTCCTGACCCTTTAAAAGCGAGCATCTCGTGCACATCCTTTTCTAGACGTAATTCACAAAAAAAAAGTGGCCCCAACCACCGTTGACATTGTACACATAACCTTCATTGCCGCCTGTCTTCATATTCCGATTGTAACCGAGGCACAAATCCTCACGAGCTGCTTCAGCAAGGGCTGCCATTGGCTGGAAGTGCTCGTGTAAGCCTTTCGTAAGTCAAAAGTCTTCGTGTTCGTTGCTTGCAATTAATCGTTCCTCAAGCGAATGTCGCCCACGCAAAAAAGGTCCTGTTGCCGAAGGAGCTTGCGTTGCCTATAAAAGTGCGAGCTGAGCCCAACTCAGCGGCATTGACGGGCGAGGAGCCTTAAAAGAGTTTTGTTAAAAGTGTTGAAATCTGAAGAAGTGTTGTGCTTTTATCAAGTGAAATATTAAAAATAAAGGATACTCTATTGCTTTCTTTTAAGCAAATTAAATGCATGAAAAGAGCATTTTAAACAAATATTTTGTATTAAATACAATTTCAAAATCGAACTGTTTTGTGCCAAGTGCTAAAAACTATGGAAATCTACTAAAATTTTTGTTCTCTCTTTATTTTTGAAATTACTAAAAATTGTGCAAAACCTATTCAAATATTTAACTGGTAATTATTATTATCATTTGTTTATGTACTTAAAGTGTGCGCAGCGGAATTTTTATTACTTCAGAGTTTTTCTTTTTAAATTGTAAGTGACAACTGAAAAATTATTTGCGCCCCATTACATCTGCGTGCTGGCGATTTGAATTAATTTCGAATTTCTATGTGCCTGCTCTTGAAATTCAAAGCGTTTTAATCTGTTGAAAAGTTCTACGAATTTTTTATGAATAGTAAATTAAAGTTGAATCTGTAAAGGATATTTGCAATGCTTTTTTTTAAAGGTGTTTTTCTTTGGGAAATATATAAGCAATATTTGTAAGTACTCTGGAAAGATGAAATAAACTAAATAATAAAGCACAGGGTTCCATTTGTTATGTATATTAGGCTTAATATTCGAGTAGCAAAGGAGTGTTCCTAAGATTGCAATATCAATTTCTGCGTTTAAAAAAAGTGTGAAATCTAAATTGGATGTGAATAAAGTGGTTTGCAATCGCAATATAATACGTATTGAATATGAACCTTTGCTGTTTACGAACAGGAGAAAAGAAAACGAAAAATAGTACCGTTTGTGTGTGCAATTTACTTTGATGTTGTTTTTTTTTCTAACGCATACAGTACATTTCTTACTTTAAGTCAATTTTTAACATACTAAAACGCAACGCATACAGGTGAAACGTATATTCGGCGAACCGCAATCATTTTACCTTTCGAATGGTATAGGTTTCACCTACAAAAGTTGCGTTATTGAGAAACAATCGGTACCACAATGAATTTTCACTTAGCGGGATTATATATCGATTTTGCACTTTACGGTTGTCAAAAAAGTGTTTTTCAATTTTTAAAAGATAATAGCTAAGAAACTTAATTTGAGCTAAATTGGGCGATTTAGTGATGTTTTTGTGGTGGGCATGTCTTCAAAGGGCTTCCTATTGAATTTGAGCATTCTAGACGCTATAGTTGGGTCGCCAGAGGAATAATAAGAGTAAATAATTTTCAAAAAATTTTGTTTTCATTTTTTTTTTTTTTTAATTTGTTCTAGCTAATTTCGGTTGATTTAGCCTGAGTTGGTTACCAACTGTTTATTTATAAATATTCTCGCACCGAGCTGTTTTGCAAAACAAACCAAAAAAATGCTTTAGGATCCGTTTAAATCAATAATGTCTGTAATATTCTATATAGCTAAGGAGTGTCCGCGCTCTCCATACCCTTTCCATCCATTCTTTTTCCTCGCCTTCATTTTCTTCATCTTTGTCTTCGTTGTTTCTCTGCCCTTTCACCTTCCATTTCACCTGTCGAGCAGTTCAAGAGAAATGCACGACAATTGATGATAGTAAATAGATTCGGCGTTAAGAATTTGAGCTCTTTTACAATATATTTTTCATATCTGTTAATGTTACTTACCAAACTTACATAATTCCATTTTCCTTCTTCATTAGTTCCCTTAAAAATGTTGCTTAAAAAAATCATCATTGGATTTTGTCTTGTAACCCTTATATTGGCATATAAATTACGATTGAAGCCTAAACGCACTGGCGTTAAGTATTGGAAGGACACATCTAGGGAACTGTCAACTGATTTAACTGGCAGAATCAGCAATGATACCCCAACCTTTGAGGTGTTCGAACGACCCCGAGAATTCAAGCATCAACTTGTTGAGCTAAATGGCATCGAGAGTGACCTTAGTGGCATGCGTATATACAACGTTGGCGTTCTAATGGCATCTCATTTGGGTAAGTGTTGCAGTGGACTAATAAGATTACATCGTATCTGACACGCGATACGCCATATACAACAGATTCGCCATTCGACTTGGAACGCTGCGGACCAGCTGTGGACTTGGCATTGGATCAGATTAATAGACAGTTTCTCAAACCGCACAAAGTAATGCTGCGCAAGAAGCAGGCCAGGTGGGTAGGCTGAGACGCCAAAACTTCGACTGTGAGATACACTTTTGTCGTTGTCTAAGTTGTTTGAGTATGTATTCGAAGAGGGTAATTATCTTGAAAGAGTTCGTTTGGAAATTAGCAACTTAATACAGATTGCCCTTTTATAATTTGTTTAAATTGCTTTGGATACAATTTTTGCAAGACATGAATCCCTTTACACATAGGACACACCCCTTCCCTAAGTATACTATCCTTCATCTAAGTATACATCGCCTTCATCATAGTTTTCGAAACATCTTCCTTGAGCTCTTCCGCCATGTCTGTTATTTCTGCTACCAAGGTATCTGTTGCACACTTGTTGCGTGCAACTTGATAGAATTAATTACTCGAATTTCATTACCACAAGTTAATGGCTGAGCTGAAACACTTATATGCCTAATCCGAGCAGTTGACTGAATTGCCTTTTAAGCTTGTTTGGCGCAAAGCTAACAGACAATCGCTTAGTTTTCAATCCACTTTCACTTTAATTTCTACGCTCATTTGTACTATGACATAGCTATCCATCGTGCTCGGGTGCCAAGGCGCCAGGACTGGCGGCGGATATGCATTTCAAGGACGATGTCATTGCATTTATTGGACCTGCATGCGCATTTGCTTTGGAGCCGGTTGCACGTTTGGCCGCCTACTGGAATACAATAATTATAACTGGCATGGGAGATCAGGTAAGCGCAAGACAACACAAAGTATCCCTCGGCAAAAAAAAAAAAACAGTTCGCCAAACACTATTGCGGTACGTAGCTTCCAGTAATGCCTGTTGACCGTGGCCCCCAACGCACAGCACGCTACCCACAATTGTCTGCATAATACCTGGTAATCGCTCCCACCACAGCTAAAGGCAATCACATTTCTTTGCTATTAATTGCCGCTGTCTTTGCTACTTGCTTCTCAATTACAACGCTTTTCAACACTTTAAAAGTTGGTGCTTCACTTTAGGAGCACTTTAATTTCTGAAGTTCCAGATTTGTGGTTGCTTATAATTAATTCCCGTGTATATTGTTTTCCCGCTGAATTAATGAATACATGCGAGCATCTTTCTGGTTTCTGTCATTGTCTTATGCATAGCCTCCTTCGGAAGGGGAACTCACAGTGACGTCTGGTATATTGGGTAAGATACACAAGTGGAAAAATGAAAGCACGGTAAGTGGCGTAAGTGAAAATATATATTAAACGAGAAAAATTTAAGTTTTTACGAAAGTTCATTTATACACTGCTAAAAACCAAAATCATCAATGATTAATTTTTCTTATTTCATTTACACATTTTTTCATACATAAGACATTTGTTTAATAATTTTTGGTGCCTATTTATTTGCGTCTATTTTCATGTTTAATATACAAATCTTATAATATAAACTGAGAATAATAATAATCAAGTACAATCGTTCTTGAAAATGTTCCTAAATTTGGTTCTTGAATTGAGAACAAACGAAACTGGCCTGTTTTTAATTTTAAATTAATACTGTTCGTTCTTATATAAAGGATTTTTCGTTATCTATTTGGGATGAAATTTGAATATTTTACGCCAGCACAGCACAGCAGGCCGGACAGCATCTGAAATAAGCACATATTTTACTTAAAAGTTATAGTCCAAGATTCAGATGGCGGCTTTTATTTGGAAACTCAACTAGCTTATGTATTTCAAACCAAAACTTCAAAGAAACGTGACAATATAAACAATTTTCTTTAAAGTAAAGACAAAAATAGTTTCAGCAAATCATTCCGCTCTGTCAATAGAAATACATCCTTTTATGCCATGCAGAAGCAGCTTCATTGTCTCCATTCGATGTTTACTGCTCTTGTTTTAGTTTTTGTCAATGACTTATTCAAAGATAAATACAAATTACTTACATTCTTCGCTCATGATCCCGGTTTTGATTTGTAGCTGTAGGGATGTCAATTTTTTTTTTAATAACTGCCAATATCAGGTCATTCTCAACAGACATATCAAATAATTAGGGATCTGTGATCAAAGGTCGCTGCTGAATGCGGATAATATGGGACATAAAATGACAGAAGAACGTTTGAAAGATATTAATTCTTCAAGAAACTTGAGTTGTTAAAATGTACAATTTAATAGCTGAAATAAAAATATTTTCTTCATTTCAACAACAAAATCTTTTTTTTAGTGTATTGTTTAACATGGCAGCCCACTTTTTCCTTATTACCTTGCTTATAAAATGCAAGTGACTGACCAATCTAAAGCCAATCGTTGTGCTCAGGATTGCACACAACAACAAGAGAGGTACAGAATAATAACTGTTTTATTGGTGCAATATTTTAAACAGTGCGTGTTGTCCACTCTTCGCCCACAACTACAGTATACATCCGCCTTGGTGAACCAACTGTTTCTCAATGCAAAGAGAAAAAGTCAGTGGCAAGTGATGTGTATTCGCTGTACTTCAATACTTATGAAACTGCTGCACTGGCCGCCATTTTGTTGTTGCGCTCTTTAAATAATAATGCGCATTTGCCTTTAACACTCACCAAAAATGTGTGTAAGAGGAAGACAAAGAAACGTCTTGACAAACTTGACTTGATTGAATTTGAATATTTTGGATTGCATAGTTTTTTGGGCTTATTCATAAATTGCATTTAAAAAATTAAATTGATTGCGTTTTCTAATATAGTTTATAAAAGTAAAATTGTATATTTAATGCGCACACCATCTGGAATTAAAGGCTAAAAGCTTTGCCAGATAATGCGTTGGAATTTGTGGTGGAGATATTTAGTGTAGTCTTTCTCTTTTTTCCTACTTTCCCTAGTGCCTGGAAGTATGCCATTGTTTCTTAGATTCTTAAGCCTGGCAGTCCGGAGCATAAGGAAGAATCATATAGGCCCATTTGACAATTAAATTCGCTAAGTAAGGACAGGGAAAGAATATTTGATGTCATATGTATGTGGCACTGCTGAGGACTTACTGCTCCTGCATCACTTTGGCTTCATGGAAGGGATATGTTTAATGAACGTCAATATGATAATGCTTTATACCTTATGTGAAATAATCCTGCAGAAGATAAAGCAATATCTTCCCTTGATTTACTTTCCGCTATTGAAGACTTACCTCTGAATCTGAATTCGAAGCTCGCTGGTGTACCGCAGTGGCGCCTCTTGGGTCCTTTGCTGTTCAGTCTTTAAACAGCTGATGCCAAGAACCCTAAGGAAAGGAAGCAGATTTCAGTGGCCTTGTTTGTTGTATAAAAAGCTTACTTTTGCTCAACACATTACTGAAAGGTGGTCACTGTGCGAGCCGGGATGAAGAAGTTGGTCTGGCTGCTTTCCGGCAGGTCGTATAAAAATGCCTATAAGGAAAATTGCGTGCTGGAGTAAATAATAAGAGAATAAAACTACGCTTTATGGGTATATGAGGAATACTGCTTGGCACAATGTTTTAAACATTAATGAGGTCTTGTCTTGTCACCAGTAGACTTAAGCGCAGCCACATTGGGTTGCTTTTTAAAGGAGCTGTTAGGTTGAGGTCTCCCAGCCATGAACACAAGAGGAGATGAACTTCTTCTTTCAATTTTGCTTGTTAACCTAATATTTTATCTTAATCTTCATTTTATTAAGTATAATGTATTATGTCAAGATTGAAATTATAATTTTTATAATTGACTGCTTTTTTAAATCATGAAAAAAGAAAAAGTTTAACTATGTTTTTGGTACACTTTAGATTTAATGTAACTCTCTTTAATAAAGCTCTAATTTCACTATCTGAGAAAAGTCCCATATATAACTTCTGGCTCGACTCATATATAAACTTTTACATAGTTTTGCCAACAACAAGTTTAAAATAAAATAACTTTTAATGTTTTCTTTGTCACGTTATTTGTTATTATCTTCTGCTTTACCGAAAGAAAACAAAGAAAAGAAGAATGAGAATCTGTCTGGGAGGGTCTGGTGGCAAAGTACACGTTTTCTGGAAGTAGAGAGACACGGAGACCGGACTTTCACATTGCGGTAGAAAACTATATTTTTGATGTTGTCAAGGCATTCTTCTAGTTTGGCACCACAAACAACGAAGTCAGAATGGAGATTGATTGCGAATTAAGAAGTAGAGACTATTCCAGTAAGAAGAAGTTAATACTCTACAAAACGCTCATTCTCCACATTTCGCTGTATGCCGCATAAACATGGGTCGAAAGCAGATCTTGAAGTGTTTAAAAGGAAAGTACGATGACCGTTATCAAGTGGTTTCATTGGCTCGATCGTGTCAAAACAAACAACGTCTTCAGCATAGATATGAAGCGAAAGATCAATCTTTGAAATTCGAAAGCCATTTTTCTAGTAGAGACCAATCTCGTAAGACGAAATTAACACTCTACAAGACGCTCATTATCTGCATGGTGTTCACGTTTCTCCCTTAGCTGGCAGAACCAGGCAGCGGGCGCACTTTCTGCCTAAGTCGGTATGGCTGCCCTGCATCAGGCCGTAACTCAGTAACGGGCTTTTAATGCACGACAAGATGTTCCACATTAAAATATATATATTTTTGGTTTGTTCATTGTAATGGAACTTTTGTCGAGGCAATTCATTTGACTACTCAGATAGTGAAAACAGGACTTGAGACATGTGCTTATATTCATACTTAACATCTATTTACAGGGCATGTTTAAGGACAAATCCAAGTATCCTACATTGACTCGTATGTCGTACTGCCAATGCCGTCTGAAATTGGTCTTTGCCAGCGTGTTTCGTCAGTTCAATTGGAAGCATGTGGCGTTACTAGTTGATAGATCCGATTTGTTTTCTCTGACGGTGGGCAAGAATCTGGAGTATGGCCTTCGTCAGGAGGGCCTGTTAAGCTTTGTGCGGGAGCTAAATGGCAATGAGGAAGAAATTTATGAGAACTACTTAAAGGATGCCAGCATGTATGCGCGCGGTAAGTCCAAATTATAAATTTTTAGATTCAGATTCGATTTCTCAATGTGCAGTTGAATTTTATTTGGGAGATAAGCTTAAGCCGCTGGTGTAGCCCGTAGCTTAAGTAAATCTTCTTTGTATAATTCAAATGTTATCCGAGACTTTTATAGATCATAATTTAAAAACTTTCTAGTGGTTATATTATCCGTGCGTGGCATATTGGTGCGCAAGTTTATGCTAGCCGCTCATAGCCTTGGCATGACCAACGGTGAATGGGTATTTTTGGATGTGGAAATATTTCAAGTGAGTTTAAGTTTAATTTTGATTTGCTCCACATACAAAGGCAAAAATTTCACAGAGTTCTTACTGGGGCGATCACGATTGGGAGATGGGTGACGACAACGATATGCGAGCTCGCAAGGCTTATGAGTCGCTTTTGCGTGTTTCCCTGCTTCAGCCCACGAGTCCTACGTTTCAGGACTTTGCCGATAATGTGCGTGTTATGGCCACTAACAAATACAACTATACTTTTGGTGAGGGCGAAGAGGTTAACTTCTTCATAGGCGCTTTCTATGATGGCGTCTATCTGCTGGGCATGGCTTTAAATGAGACCTTGACGGAAGGCGGAGATATACGAGATGGTGTTACCATAACGCGACGCATGTGGAATCGAACTTTTCATGGCATAACAGGTCATGTGCGCATCGATGATAACGGTGATCGGGATGCTGATTACTCCATTCTGGACTTGGATCCCATAAATGGCAAGTTCTCGGTGGTAGCTCACTATTACGGCTTGCATAGGTGAGTAGAATTCTCTCTCTTTGTAGTCTTTGTTATGAAAAACTCTCGAAATTGCAGAGAGTATGCGGCTGTGCATGGCAAGAAGATTCATTGGCCTGGCGGCCGCGAAGAACCGCCACCAGATGTGCCACCATGCGGGTTTTTGGGCAACTCTCCAGAATGTCATGGCAATGGTATGTAAAACTCGTTGTAATACTATAGTGAACGTTTTTCCTATATTTTAAAAACTTGCAGAGACAACAATTATGTACTCCATTTTCGGACTGGCTTTGTTTCTGGGTCTGGTGTTGTTGGTTATATGTCTGCTTCAAAAGTAAGTTACCTTAGACCTTTATCATATCATATTACAAATGGTTTTTCTCTACTGCAGACAAATGAAGCTCAGCAAGGAGCTGCACAACATGTCCTGGCGCGTGCGTCCTGATGATGTGCTCATTGAAATGGGTGGCATGTTTGGTTCCAAGGGTGGCCTACAACGTTTGGATGTGGAGAATATATCGCTGCAACAGTTTGGCATACATTCTGGCCGCGCTTCCATAGCCAGTTTTGCCTCGCTTCCACCTCAAGTGTACACAACTATTGGACAGTTTAAAGGCGAGCGTGTGGCCATCAAAAAGGTCAACGTCAAGAAGGTGGAGGTCACCTCAACGCTGCTGTGGGAGATCAAGCAAGCGCGAGATGTCAGTCATGAGAATACTGTGCGTTTTGTGGGCGCTTGTATTGATTTGCCACGTCCTACGGTGCTGATACTGACGGAGTATTGCTCACGAGGTAGTCTGAAGGATGTGCTAGAGAATGAGGCCATCGAGCTGGACTGGAATTTTCGCATGTCATTGGTGCATGACATTGTGAAGGGAATGAGCTATCTGCATAACAGCGATGTGGGAGCACATGGCAAGCTGAGATCTTGCAATTGCCTTATTGATGGCAGATTCGTGCTTAAGATATCCGATTTTGGCTTGAATACGTTGACAACGCCTTCCGACTTTGTGCGCGATCAGAACTACTATTCTAGTAAGTTTTTCTTGCTTTCCTTGTATAATAACTCGCTCGAACCGTAACCGAAAAACATTTATTCATGAGGCCAAGTTTAACCGTTTTTGGTATATAAAGCGGAAATTCACCGATTTAAACAAAACTTTTACCCAAAACTGTAAAGCATATAAACAAATTTTATACCGTAACAGGATCCGGAATTTCTGATATACGCTTAGGTTCGATTCCTATGTTATAGGTGTTAGATTCCATAAGAAATTATGTTTGCACTACAATGAATTAAACGATTAAGTCATAACTTACCCCGTGTGGTGAGCGGGTTAGAGAATACCACCTCAGCAGGTCAAAGCTTGTCGTATGAGGCGACTAACAATGACACTGGGTGCTTTCGAGTCCAGTAGAACCGCCCCAGGCCTTGAATGGGTTGTGTGTAGGGTTTGGGACCCACCACGTAAAATCCCAGTTCCAATGAAACAATGTATTTACATCAGGCCGTAACCCGACTGCGGGTTGTTATGTCTGAATACGGATATTTCTGAACACGGTTTCAATACGGGAAATTCGATGTAATAAAGATGATTAACCTATCTTCGATGTAAATATTAAACGCCTCCGCAAAATTTCAATCGGTAACACTTTGATTCCTTATCAATAAATATACAAATGAAATTCTGGACTTATTGGTCTGTCTATCTCAGAGCTCTTGTGGATTGCGCCAGAACTGCTGCCCATGACATCGATTCCAGGCTGCCCAGCCACACAACGCGGTGACGTCTACTCATTTGGCATTATTCTGGAAGAGATTGTAAATCGTGGTGGTCCCTATCAGGAAGCGCGACAACAAATGGATGTGCACACAATCTTGCATAAGGTGCGCCAATGCGAGTATCCACCATTTCGTCCACTTATACGTGAGCGAGAATGTCCGCCGGACTTGTTAGTTTTGATGGAGAAATGCTGGGCCGATAACCAAGATGAACGTCCGGCTTTCTCCGCTATCAGGAGCAACATACGCACCATAATGAAGTTAGTGCCATTGAACTAAAGCGGGACATCAGTTTCCAAGTGTAAGCTTTTTTACTTTTAGAGGTTTTTGCGAAAACTTGATGGACGATCTGCTTAATCGCATGGAACAATATGCCAATAACTTGGAAAGTCTTGTTGAGGAAAAAACACGTCAATTGAGCTTGGAAAAACAACGCACTGAGGAACTGCTGTATCAGATACTACCACGACCTGTGGCCCAACAGCTCATGGCTGGAGATCTAGTGGAACCCGAGGAGTTCAGCAGTGTAACCATTTACTTTAGTGACATTGTGGGTTTTACAGAGCTGTGCGCACGTAGCAGTCCCATGGATGTGGTGAACTTCCTGAACGATCTCTACAGCACTTTTGATCGCATTATAGGATTTTACGATGTCTATAAGGTATTTATTCCTTTTCGAGTGGCTTTTCTTTAATTTCGTATTTCTCTAGGTTGAGACTATTGGCGATGCTTATTTGGTGGTATCTGGTCTGCCCGAACCCAATGGTGACAAACATGCTCGGGAGATTGCTCTTATGGCTTTGGACATACTACAGGGTGTCTCCTCCTTTAATATGCGCCACAAACCTGAGTTTAAGATACAGATACGCATTGGCATGCACTCGGGTTCCGTTTGTGCTGGAGTTGTGGGCAAGAAGATGCCACATTATTGTCTCTTTGGCGATACGGTGAATACAGCTTCACGCATGGAGTCCTCGGGTTTGCGTAAGTTCTTAGGCGGTTTGCCTACTGTGCAAAGTTTTATTTATAGTTTGATCTTGCAGCGGGCAAGATTCATGTTTCATCGGCTACCAAAGATATTCTGGATAAATTTGGCACCTTTCAAATGGACTCACGCGGAGATGTTGAACTTAAGGGCAAGGGCACAGTAACCACTTATTGGCTGAACAGCACCACGGAGGAAGAAACCCGTCCACCTACGCCACCTTTGCTTAATAATGATGAAGTGCCATTCCCACTGCTCTTTGCCGGCATGGGCAAATAGGACCATAAAGTATCAGCCAAATATTGTTGACTGGTTCTAGAGTGTGCCAATTTGGAGCTTACAAGATATCCAAAAGTAAGTTCTGAAACTGTATACAAGTCTAAAAGTGACAAATTGGAAAGCTTTGTGATAGGGAAAATTCTGGAAACATTTTGTACGCTCTTCTTATAGAGCATTATCTAGATGTATGCATTGGAATGGAAATATTTATAACTTATAAGATGGATGTATGTATGTTATGTAGAATATATTTATAAATGAATTTTAAAATTTCATTTTATCTACAGTATTATTAATGTCTATTCATTATTAACCATGTAACAAGTATTTTTATATGGATATGCATATGTATGATGATTTAATGTTGAGCTCACTGTGCATGTAGCATTGATAAGATAAAAAATTTAATAATTAATAAATATATTCATAAATACGATACGATGATTTATACATACTAGGGGGCTTCACCCCCTGCTCTCTCCGCTCGCCAACCACCATTCCCTTTTCGAGGTGAATAATATTTCTCTTTCCGTTCCCCATCCTATTTTTCTTCCTTATCACCTTCCCTTTTCTCTTTCTCATCCTATTTCTCCTCCTCTTTCTCTTAATGTTCCTCATCATCATTTGAGATGAAACAACCAGTTTTACGTTTCACTCCGCCCCCTCTTCGCTTCGCTCACAACCCCCTTGCTCCTCTCTAAATAGATCATGTTCCTCTTCCTATT
Organism: Chymomyza caudatula; assembly: GCA_035041775.1. Lineage (NCBI taxonomy): Eukaryota > Metazoa > Arthropoda > Insecta > Diptera > Drosophilidae > Chymomyza > Chymomyza caudatula. Next base: position 434,950 of record JAWNKW010000034.1, on the reverse strand, counting down.
TTTCTTCATCTTCCTCTTCCCGTTCTTCCTTTTCGTTTTCCTCTTCCTCTACTTCTAACCTCTACCTTTATCCTCATTTCGAGAGTTATAAGATGAAACAACACGCTTAGTCAAAGTTTTTACTAGTACTCTACTTGACCGAATTTTGCAGCGAGTCTGGGCACAGAAAATGACCGATGCTGCTGAGACTTGACGGGCACCCTGTCTTCTTCTGGTATAGGACTTTCTTCTTTTTCCACAAGGCTGTTCATAAAAAACCAGTTATATTTTATGTCTATACAATGTATTTTTTTCTTTGAAACAACCGACGCCAAATGATCATGGGGAAAAAGAAGGTGGAATTCAGCGGAGAGGGATTTCTTATATACTATAATTAATAATAATAATAATATTCTTCCCACTTTGTTGGCCAAATTTAATTGCTATGGCATACCTGCCTCGAGCTGTGACCATTTCTTTTGGCTTTGCCACTTTTGCTTTGGCATTACCTACGCTAGATGGCGTATTTCATATTTTTTACATCCATCACAAATTGTTGTAATTTGAATGTAATTTTGAATTTTGTACGCTACTCCGACATTGCTTCTTGCCCAGAAATCCATTGCCTGCTTTTGGTTTGGACTCAAAAAGTTACAATAATAACCCAAAAACTATGACAAGTGGAATACTAAAGCATTACTAACATTGTGTGTCCCCCAAATATATGCAAAGGTTTCTCTCCACTGAACGTTATGTTATCTTTGCAATCCATAATATGCGTTTTTCTTATCTTGGCATGCATCAGATTTAAAGAGTCTTAGCGAGTCTTTTCAGTGTACAAGCGCTTCTCCTCGCCAGGTCGGCATGTTATCTTCGCCAGTGTTGTCCATTCTTAAGTTCTGATTTAATAAATACATCGAATATATTAAACTTTCCAGAAGCTTATGCGGAGCTTTCTGTCAAGCTTTCAAATTTACTGTTATAACCGTTACGCTTGCAACCCTTATAAAAGCTTTCACGAGCTGCAGCTTTGTAACGAATACAGCGACCAAGTGGTTACTTAACAAATCAGCTGTTTCTCCCTGCCCGTAAAAGCTTTTGCGCTATATTATATTTTTTTTTTTGCACCTGCATTGATAGCTAAAGGATTTGGCACAAAAACAAAAGTGATACAAAATTGAAAAAGTCAATTAAGGGAAATTAAAATGAGTGGCACTCGCAAATTGTTAAAGACCTTAGTGAAATTCGTAGGACATATACGAAACCCGTAAAACATTGCGTGACTTCTGTTAGCCATGCACATGGATTTAAATAGCGGCAGTGTAGATACTAGTTTTATAGCTCGGGTATTGCAACTGCCACATCAGGCCCCACACATAGTGCACCAGTAACAAAAGTCCTTGTAGCAAGATGAAAATATTTCGAGTGCGTTTGGTCAAAGTGCTATTGCTGAGCTTCCTGATAGCTAATCTGATATTCTTATACTATACATGGAATACGCTGCTCTGGCGACGCCTAAGCAAAGCGCTACACAGCAATACCACAAAGGATGCTCCGAACAGTGCGCATGCCAGCAAGTTGTCTGCCAAGGATAAGCTACGCAATGCCAACAAGCACATACGAAAGTCCATGACAATTATCTTCTATGGTCACTACAATTTTGAGCAGGATTTGAAGGCCAGCATAGGCAGCATACTGGATGTCATACCGAATATGCCCATACTGGTGCTGCAAGAGGGCACTGCGGAATATACCTATCCGCCGGTCAACTATGAACGCAATCTAACCCATGGCGAGGAGCAGACTGTACGCTTTATGAACCTAGCCTTCGATGTGCAGAAAACACACGACCAGCTGGATCCGCTTCAGGCTATACACACCAAATATGCGCTTTTTATGCCGGACAGTGTGCGGCTGAGCAGCAAGAATCTGTTGCAGAAGATATTACGTGATATAAATACGGTGGGTGGCACTGCAGCTAAAGCGTTGCAGCAGCAGCAGCAGCAGCAGCAGCAGCGCGTCGCCGTTGCGGCAGAGGAGACAGTGCATCGCATGGTTATTGTGCCCTTTGCGGGTAACCTGAAAAGCTTTAGCAGCTGCACAAAACTTTTGCTGGATTTGCCTAATTGGACAATGGAGTTTGTGGCTACCAATGAAAGTGCACATTGTGACTTGGTAAGCGGATATTATCTATTTCCAAACTTGGCTAATCTTGTATTCGTTTTTTTAGTTTTTGCAAAAACACGCCGTATTACTGGACGTTGCAGTGCTGAGGTCTATGCCGGAGCCATTTGCTTTGCCTTTCCCTGAGATGCTCTATATACAGGCAAAGATGATCAATCTAACGGTAAGTTATGAACTAAGTATACAACTTTTAAGCGAATTTAAATACGCATATGCATTTTGAACGGATAACGTTTGTGCTTGGCTTATTTTACACCTGCTTGTCATACTTGGTAGTGAACTACCCTCTGCACTATCTAGTAGTCGGCGAGTCGTCTAAGAAGCGTATATTCGTGTCAGAAAACTAACATGCATGAAGCTAACTAGTTCTCAATAAAATAAAAAATTGACAACTCAAGAGAGGTCAAGAGTAAAATAACCCTGTTAAGTATACATTAGCCAAGTAGCTCTCACTAATTTAAAAATTTAACTAAAATACAATATCCTCGAATTCAACTAGACTGCCCAACCCATTGGTATCCATTGCCTCCCAAAACTCTTGTACTCAAATCGACCATAACTTCTTTTTCTTTTAGACCAGCGTATATCCGCAAGCGTTTCAGGAAGGTCGCCGCTTGTTTGCCTCCTTTCACACCAAGCAACGGCGCATGGAGCTACGGCGACGGCAGTTCCGTGATATGTACAAGAAACTGCAAATCAAACGCATTGTGCGTCGCAGCCATAAGATTGGTCCAAAGATGCAGCTACGGGAGGGCAACAACAATGTGAACAACAATTGGTTGTCCCATAATCTGTTGCTGGATGCTCAGTTTTCTTCATCAAATTTTTCGCTGCCGCAAATCACCGAAATCGATTTGTTTGGCTGTGAGCGCACTACCAAATCCTGCATAGGTACTGTCTATAGCAATCGTCCCTTTTACTATTATATGGGCAAACATACGCCACCATGTTGTCTGGATAAACTAAAGACGACTTTTAATCATGTGCTGGAGGAGTTTGAGAATGTGGGCATACGTTACTGGCTGGATAACTTTGCACTTAAAGGTGCTATAGAAACAAATCAGCTATCGCCGGATGCCTACGATATAGACATAAGTTTTAATGTGCAGGATTTGGAACGTTCGAACGCCATGAAGAAATCGCAAAGCAAACCCTATGTAGATAACGAGGGTTTCTATTGGATCAAAGCCACCGATGGACACTATTTTCGCGTACAGTTCTCCAAGCTCAATCAAGTGGGCGTTAATCTGTTGCCCCATGAGATAACGGGCAATGAAGTGCGTGCCAATGGCTTCTTTGGCTGGAAGGCAAACACTTTCTCGGCTGACTACTTGCATCCCATGTCTACAGTCTTGTTTCTGGGCAAAAAAGTCATGTGCCCCAACAATGTCCTGGAGTATCTTGAGTCCAAGGATATTAAAGTCAAATCCGATGATTTAGCCATAGAAGAGGAGTAAATTATAGTTATTTAACAATATATTCTAGTATGAATTTTGTTGATTATTTTTATATAGCTTCAATTCAAGTCTGAGATACTATTTGATTGCATTCAGTTCCTTTATTTGAGTTACAGTCTAAGTTGTTAGCAAAATGCGCCTACTATATTACATATAATTATACTTCTATATGAATAAGTACTTAGTATGTAACAACTCGCCGATCTACTTTTACACCATATTTCTCTATGTATGTTTGTATGTGATTTAAAAATATAAACAAAACAACAATTGAAAAGTGTGTGCATACTTGTATAGCTGACTGTTGGCTTCACCAGGGCTTTAACTGCGCACAGTTGTAGCTGCATCTGGAATTGGTTTGTCCTGCGGAAACTCGCGCACCAAAGACAAGAGTGTTTCCAACTTGGTTATCTGCAAAGTGTTTTGATCCAGATAGAGCTGCTTTTTGGGCGGTTTGACCATAAGGCGCAGATTCGGTGATAGTTTTAATGATGTTATCGTACCCCTGGGAAAATAGAGAAATACGTATATTTTTTAAGCTTTTACATACACTGTTCGATTTGTCATATAGGATATAGCTAGAAATAGATAATTGGAATATGTTTTACGTGCCAACGTGTTTTGAAAAAGTGTTTTTTAGAGAACTCTTTCAAATAAGGCGAAAATTCTAATTAAAATTTTTTCAATTAGTTATCTAAAAAATCTAAAAATTCCAAATTCGGTGTAACATCGACACGAAAATTAGTTATAACGCTCGATGGTGCTCGGGTGGCCTTACACTCTGATAAAGCTACCCTCGGATAGTGTTACATTCGGATGTGATTACGCTCAGATGGCGCTACGCACAAATGGTGTTACGCTTGTGTGTGCTGTGTTATTAGTACCTACAAAGTAGTAGTGACAGCGAAAAGAAGAGCATGCATGTGTTAGGTTAGTGTTGTTGTTTTGAAGCTAGATGGCGCTACACTATGGAAAGTTGGAGATAATTACTTTTATCTAACTTTTACTTACTTTTCATCCCCGACCACGATAAACGGCAATTTCTCATTGAAAGCCAAGCGTGTTAGCTTATTCTTTCGCTTTGGTACCACGGCCTGTATGCATATAGGTTTATATTTGCTGACGTTCAAATCGAACACGTGAACCTTGCCATCTGTGGTCACAGCCGCAAATACGGTACTGGAGTATGGCGCCCACTTGACATCGCCCACGGCTGAGCCCAAATCGAATATAAACAGTGGTTCGGCACGCATGTCCTCCCAAACCTTGACACGCCAATCTCCGCTACAGGACACAAATACGTTGGAGTTGAAGCGATTAAAGTCAATATTATAGATGGACATAAAGTGGGCCTTATAGGTCATCAAATATTTAGAGCTGAAGGCTGTGCTGCATTTATATATGAAGCCATCCTCAGTGCCAATGAGAAATATTTTCGGATCTGATGGATGAAATTTCATACAACAACCAGGACTTTTGAGTTTCATTTTAGTGCCATCGGGTCCATCGACCAAACCGTCCTCTATAAAAAGTGTTATCATGGTGGTAACCCACAACTTGTTTTGCATTAAGATCCAATTGAAGACGCGTCCATCGGCGGACACCGAATAAAAGTTAATTTCGCCATCTGGCATGTCGGGACCCCATTTCAGTTGCCACACGCATTCACCATGCTTATTTTTTACACCATAGGATTTATAGAGCGGCTTTGAGCAACTCTCACGTAGATTGTAGACGGCTACATTACCATCGTAAAGCCCTAGCACAATAAGAAACGGATAGTCTGGGTGTATGTCACAACTCATAACGCCGCTGTCGATTTGTACTGAAATGTTCCATAAAATTTGAGAGCATGGTTAGAAGTGCTCTTACAAATAAACAATACTTACTTATGTAATCGGGGAAAGAGGGATTCTTAACGGTAAATAAACACAAAAAGCCCTCATTAGGCTGTTTCATGAAATCATCTATAGAGCAGAATTGTTAGGTTAAAGTTCTTAGCTCTTCTTTATAGTATCTTTTGCACTTACGTGAACCAAAACAAACTGCAAACAAATCATAGTATTCCGGATTAAAAACTATATAGGTAACGTTCATTTTCTTTGTTTTTTCGTATTGAAATTTCCATAAAGGCAGCAGATTGCCCTCAGAACCTTCGCGAAACTCATCAGCCGGATCTTCCCAATAGCGATAATCATTTGCAATATCATCAAAAATATTCTGATTTATCATGCGCTCCAGTATCTGCCAGCATTTCAGATACTTTGTATTGAGCTGCTCTGCCAAAGCCAGCTTGTCCTTGCTCTTCTTTTTGTTTGAACCACGCTTGCGATCTTCCTTTCCATCCTTTTTGTGGCTTTCCTTTTGCTGCTCTGCATAATCCTCTGCATACGCGTCATAGATGATCCATTGCAAAACATTTCCACCGAATTGTGAACGTGGCGGTGGTATAGTTTGCGTAGTCACGTCCTGTTAAAGGTTTTCTCAACTGTAGCTTGTGACTTGCACATGTAACATAACAGAAGCAGAGCCAAAAGCTCTATGTAAAGCTGCTGTGCTTTCCTGCTGTTAGCCGTTTTGCTAACATATGCTTAACATATGCTTAACATGTTCTTAACAGAGACTTAGTGCATATCTTGTGCTTTTGACGCTGCCTCTGCTGTGCTCGCGTTTGGGGAATTACAGTCAAACCTGTCTAAGTTGACCGCGCACGGTATCAAATATTTTGGTCAACTTATTCAGGTGGTCAATATATATGAGAGGATCACAAATTTTTCTCTTGTTTCTCTTTTTGACTAAAAAAAAACACATTTTTCCCTATCTTAAGCATGGTTGTAATTTGAAAAATGTGAGATTTCGAGTGTTGCGAAGTTAGCAAATCTCATGTTACAAGTTAACCTTACAACTGATCAAGATGAACTATAATTTGAATTGAAGGATATTAAATATTTTTCAGACTATTTTGGTTACCTTGATTTGATTGCGATCAAAATTATTAAATTTCTCAACATTTTTTCTCCAAATCAGAAAATTCTTTTTTCTTTTTTGTGTTGGGAAAATGGACATGTTGCCACATGTTCCTTTTGAATTCAATAAATGAATTCTTTGTGATCATTTCCACACCAATTTGAGCAAAATCGGTTGAGAAATGGCGAATGCAATAAACGACAACTTGATTTTCGATGGTTATGGTATTGCCTGATTCTATTGCGAGTCACCAGGTCAAATTTGTTGCATAGTGTACTCCACTTGTTTTTGCGTGGTCAACTTATACAGGGTAATTTTCATTAGAAAAATTAAAAATCTTCAATAAAAGTTGTCGCCTTACAATTTATGCAGGTGAAAATAAGAAAATTTCTATTACAATTTTTTGGTTTTGTTAATAAGCGGTCAACTTAAACAGGTGGTCAGCATATAAGGGTGGTCAACTTGACAGGTTTGACTGTACTATGAAAAAGCGTAGCATTTTCAATTACGGCTTTAAAACTGTTAAGAGCTTAATTTTCAGCTTAAACTTACGCGTGTCGGAAAGGTATATGTAAGTGTGGCTCGTTCGCAATAGTTAAACTGATTGATAAGCTTTTTCTTGCCAGCTCCAGGTGCGGCTGCTGCAGCAGCTTGCTCATCGTCATCTGGCGCAGCTGCTCCCCCTGTAGGTTGTTCTGCAGCCTTGCCTTCCTCTTCTTCTTCATCTTCTTCTTCCTCGCCTTGTTCCTCCTCTTCCTCGCCTAATTTGTCCTCCGGCTCGCTTTTGGGCTCATCTGCTTCGCCCTCCTCCTCGCCTTCTTCGCCCTCTCCATCTTCAGTTTTCATCTCATGTATCGAATATTGTGGCATGGGTAATCCATACTCTGTGCATAAATAAAACCAAATTGGTATGCTAATTACTCCAGATACATATAGCAATAGTTACCAACTGTATCTGATTCCTCAATTTGACGTCTGCCTTCATCTGATTCAATATGCAAGCAATTACCCGCAAAAGACATAAGTGTGACCGTATTGCCTTGCAAAGGTGCCGGCACATATTCGCCTTCTTTAAAGCTATATACCACAAGATTAAGCAACAGATTGGTATTTGTTGGCGTCAGACTTTTCGTTATCTCTTCAGTCAGCTCCGCCTCAGTAAGCTCCAGTTGATCATCCGGCTTCAGCAATTGGCGTGACTTCACCCAGGCCTCAAAATCATCGGCATCACCGCCCTCGGTCTTGGGCTTGGCCTTATTCTGTTCCAAGAATAAATAGTTATGCGCAGTTTCTAAGCGTTGTTTTTGGTTTGAGTTTAATTGAGTAAATTGGAAAAAAGTGTAGAGAGCAAATACAATGCAAAATTAGCCAGAACTTACCTGGCATTTCTGGACATTGCATAAAGCCTACAGCTACTCAACGAAATCAAGTAGTTATGTCTAGTGAAAAGTGCACAAGTTTAACGCTAAATTGCACTACTTTTACAAAGGTTATAATGAAGCTATATGTTTAAAATAATAGAGAATTAAACAAGCATGCAGCATGCGAACCATTATTCAGTTTTCGTAACATTATGTATGCCTTAGATGCTCTTTCCAAAACTGTTGTAATATAAAAGAAAAGCCTAGCACTGCGCCTTGGAAAGAGCTGCTAAAATCGGTTTACCGAATTTTAGGCATTTTAAACTGACACTATTTCAGTTACCTCCTGCAGCTCCTGCTGGTCCGTTGGAACAGCAACACTAACCATATCCTGTGACTCCGCGACTGCTATAGTCTCTGACATTATTAACTAATAATCTAGGCACTTGGTTAATTACTAGTTGATAAGCTAGCGCTGGTAATTAGTACTTTTTACAAGAGTAAATGATGGTTTGATTGATTAACTATTTACAAGTAGTACATAAGTTTAGTACAACAAAACAAAGAACTAAAGTAGTAGTATTCATATTTACATAATTGATATAATGGTACATATGGGGTATATAGTCGAGCGTATGTATTAGATATTAACACTTGGCTGCAGTTTATATACATATATAGAGCGTTTTAGAAAGCCAATAATTACATTTACTAAATGCTACATATATTGTATTTACATTTTGAATTGGCTACCCACACATACATATATACAGTAGGACACATTAATGCATATATGTACATATGTGTGTTTTTTAATTGGTCTACTTGCAATACAAAGCAATTTGCAATAATTTCATCTAGTTTCTAACTGCTCAGTTACAAATTAATACACATATACCGCCATGGCCTTATTAGCAAGTTTCCACATCTTGCTAAATGGTTACACCTTATGCCAAAAAAGTTTAAATTTAAGCCAGAAGAAGTAAAATCAACAACCAAACGCCTTGGACAACTCAGCACAACTGAAGCAGGACGACGACCGCTTAGCTTTGCGGAAGAAACAACAATCTGAAGTTCATGAAATATGACAAAAGGATACGCTGACGACTACGCCGTGACGACGAGCGTGACGCGTCGGCACGCTCTTGACAAAAACAAAACTTTTGATTCGCAACCAAACCAAAGCTTCAACGCTGACGTACACGGCACGTCACAGCAGTAGGCAGAGAGTCCGGAGCGCAAGGGGTAGAGAGCTATCAGGTAACGATGATGGCTTGCACAAATAAACGAATTGCACACCAGACATTTTAGATGGCTGATTGACGCAGCAATCCCGCCAAGAAGTTGGCCGCGACAATAACAATAACAACCACGAAGCGTTACATAAATATAGTACATATTTATTTTTATGGCCACCCTAACGTTCCCTAGTGTCGTATTCATGACCGACTAATTATGCTCTCTCTGGAAGGATATATGCACTTTGGTTCAATGTTCGTAATGTAGGAGTCGTTGGAGACCCTGGGCAGTAATTGCCAAAAACTTCAGTTTAAGTAGATGCGATTTATACCCGAACAGAAAGTAAAGCAAAGTTGTCAATGCGTGGAGTACGTTCACTGCCGGTGCCTGCTTTATACCATATATTTACTCTTAATGGTACCAGTCTGAAACTAGCTCTATACATCGAAGTAGAGCAAAAAGCCTATCTAACACGTCCGTCTCCTAATTCTTTGCGATTCGAACCTTACCGAGAGCCACATAGCTTTCGACAGAACATACCACGTCTTCTGCCGGAAAACAGCAGGTTAAATAGAGTTTCAGGAAATTTTTCAATAAGCCGGCAGCAACTTTCTTCTACAGTCACATACCTGGAGAGACGTTTTTACCGGAAATCAATCCCGGAGCTAGCTAAAGACAACTAAGCGAAACTTTGAACACGGCAGCGCATTCTTTCAAGGAAACGTGTGATTAAAACATGTATTCTTCTCTAGACTCTTATGGAGTGTAAAAAAGTAAGATTAAGGACAAATGTCGTGACCTAATCCGTATGTTCTTCGAAAAAAGTAATTTTTATTGGAAAAGCCATAGGAAATGTATGTGAAGATATAAGCCTGGAAAAGAAATAATCAGTGTAGGGAAAAAGCAATACTTTTATATAGTCAGGCTGCAATAAAGACGGGAACTAGATTAGACTCTAAACTAATCCGGGAAACACGACTCAGACAAGAGATGACTCATAAAAATCGAACTACCGTGTTTTGAAGCTCCCTCTATTCACAGCTTATTTATCGCAGTGTATCGCAGAAGCTTAAGGAAATCTCTGTTCTATGCATTTTAAATTTTGAAAATATCTTAACTTCCTCAAAAGTTATCAAAAAGAAGTCGGTTGGATCCACTGTACGCCGATCGGTATCAAAAGGTTCTGATAGGTTCTTCAGTTTATTCTCTACATTCCCAGATAATTAGGTTTATCGTAGAGATTGGACTGGCAGGGGAGCTATAAGATCAGTAGACGGTACAATAACTCTGAGTGGTCACGGTGCACTACCTCTTATTACGCAGGGAAACTCAGTAATATCGTTGAAAGTCAAGTGAGAACGTGAGCACATAGACCACATAGATTTCCGCAAGGGTATCACTTTTTTGTTGCGCTCTGTTGGTTTTTTTTGTGCCTGCCCATCGACGCTTTTACTGCGTTTAAGTAAGGCGGCAGTCATTGCCACAGTCAACACTCCGACTCCGGCTAAAGTTGATACCAACAATTCGGTAGTTGCAATTTTTTGCTTTTATGGCATTGCGCTTCTGATCTGTTATGTCTATAGGTAGGCACGATGTGTTTACTATTTGCAACTAGCGGGGGGCACGCACGTGCCGTACTCCGCACCCTACCAAGTAAATATTTCGATTGCCTTGCGGAAATTGCAAATTATGTTTCGTGACAAAGTCACATCAGAACGCCAATAACTCGGGCTACGCTGCTGTTCTCTACTAAACTTATTAAAAAGTAATCGCAAAATTTTTAAATACAAAACTACAGCCATGTGACGAAGGCCAAAGAGTCGGCAAATACGGCAAAAGCTGCGCAAGCCAAGGATTTGCGGCAAGTTGCGAGCCCATTACGGGTAACTACACAATTCCCGACTTGCATTACGTTTGCAGCAGTCGGCGAGTCCGGACGTGGACAAAAAAAAATGCTCTGCAGTTCTAAAAAAGGTGCTTAGGAGCTACCACTACAAGGGCGCTGTAACTGTAGTTGTGTGTGTTTTTGTGTGTGCTTTTTGTTTGCTTGCTAATTACCTTCTTTGGCTTGCCCTCTTTGGCCTTTTTATCCGCCATTTTGTTTTAATAGTTTTTTTTGTTCACTTCCGGGCTATGACCTTCAAAACAACCGGCTTTCAACTCTTTTCAATGAGTTTTTGCTGTTTTAGTAATTATAATTTCGTGTGTATGAAACTAAAAGATTTTGTTTATTATTTTTTTGACAGCAGCTATACGAAATTCTTGTGTTTTTAGTTTACGTAATTTTTTGTTTAGTTACTCATTGTGTGCTTTGTTTATTCGAGTTTCTATAGAAATTTGATTTACATAGAAACAAGGTATACTTATCGATTAGTTGTGCTTGTAGCGTTTAAATTGAAAGTAACGATTTAAGCCATTTGGAGCATGTGCATGAATTTTAAATTTTTCCAAATCAAAAGAGTTGGGATCATAAGGCCACGGTTCTTGTTCCGGTTTCTCGCTTTCAATTGATGGTTCAGATTCTGGTACTGGTTCTGGTTCCTTCTTTACGGTAATACCCAGTTCAGCCCATATATCGTACTCTTTTTCCACTTCTTCCTCTTCGACGCTCAGCTCACTTGAGCTCGAAATATCAACGCGATTCAGTATACATTCCGCTTCATGCTCCACATCCTGGTATATTTTAGCCTCTATCGGATGTCTGTATAAAGAATTGTAGAATAAATACAATAAGCTAAATTTGAAGCAGATTAAGAGTATGAGTGGAATCCTGGACCATTGAAAAATTCAAAATGTTTGCTGAACAAACAAACAAACGTGTGAGGCTGCTTGTGTTGCTGTCTCTGTCAGTCCGACTCACTCGTAGGCGAAATTCAGAAAGAGAAAAAGCAAAAAAAAGAAAAAGAAAAAGTATGCACTGTCTTTGAAATGATCGCACAGGAGACACAACATCAGACGAAAGCTCAGTTTTCACTCGCTAAGAGAGACTGAACAATGAACAAAGGAAAGCTCAGGTTTCTGTTAAGAGCGCTGGTTACATAAATCGAGAAAGGTTGACAAAAACTGTAACCGAGACCATCGTTAGACAACTGCCTTAAAACTGCTTTAAGTGACGCAACATTTAGAATATCAGAAAAAGAAACTGGCAAAGGAACACGGAAATTCTGAACTATAAATATCACCATGAAAATAATAATAATAGTAAGGCTGCAAATGAATATCGAAATTCCCAAATAAGACTATCATAAGGAAACACAAAAGAATAGAGATCCAGACTAGGTACTCACTCTTACCGCACTCTTAGGCGGGCTTATAAGGTCAGATAGTTTGGATCCATACGAAAGCATGAATAAAAGTGAACTCAGAGATAGCACTACTTAATAATAATGTTAATATATCGCATAGGAACAGTGCGGCTCACGGATACGGATTTCCACTTAGTGGATGAAGTTTACGGCGGACTCACCGTAGCTACTTTTAAAACATCTTGTCAGAAATTAGCCCTCACAAAAGACTTACCGTCTACGTGCGAGCTCTGCAATTAGTTCCGCCTCGGTTTTAGTAGTATCAGGGAATGCTTTTTCTCTAAGATATTTGTTGCGCCGGACAATAATTGCTGCTTCAAAGTGATGAATACCCTCGAAATCGCAACCGCGTATATCGAATTCCGTTATATTTGTATTTGAGTGCAATGCGCGTATTATCTCCGTGCCAATTGTAGCATTTAACGGTATAGCCGCCATATTAAGTTTACGCAATGGCATATGCTTTCGTAATAGTTGTGTTATTGTGTCCTGGACGGCAGCTCCGCTAGCAGTAATGCCGCATATGTTAAGACTTTCAAGCTGTTGGGTGCCTATAAGCAGTCGACGTATTGCATCCAAACCTAAATCTGACAAGGGATTGTGAGCCAGACCCAAATATTTAAGGTTTTGCTGCTCGTTCATACTTAGTGCAGTGCATATTGAATCTATGGCATTGTAGCTCAGTAGATTGTTCTGTAGTTCCAAGGATTGTATTTGATTCTCATGATCAAACAGTTGAGCAAGTGAGCTGCCGCTGGCATCAGGTAATTGATCAAAACCGAAATCAACTTTTTCCAGTGATTCTATAGTCTTCAGAGAACGTACCAAAATTTGCATTTTCATGGCATCCATGCTGCTGTTGCGTAAGCGAAAAACTTTTAATGTCGCCATGTTTTTGAGGCCCCTAAAAAACACAAAAGTTGTATGAAACATAGCGAAAGATACTTTAGTTCTAATACCCCACCTGGCTAGTCGCGTCATGTCATCATATGAAAAGTTTCTATGCCGCTTGTGATATTCACGGCCAACTTTTGGTCCCAGAAATTCCAAATGAAACACTACTAGATGATCGAAAAAGCGCACGAAACTTAAATCCACATGATGACAATGCTCTGGTGGATAATTATAGTTGACTAAACGCTCCAAAAGTTTTATCTTGTTGCGAGGGTCAATCTTTTTGTCCTCGCTATCCTCAGGTTCGGGTTCCACTTCAATGCCAAAAACGCCTTTTATTGCCTTTTTCTTCTTTTTCTTTACCTCAGGCGGTTCAACAGTCATGCGCAAAAGAGAGCGACGACGCTTGCGGCGCATATGTTCTGCATGTTTCCTCTCTTGCAGATCTCTTAGTGCCTGTCTCGCAGCATTGCGCGCACGTCGTGCTCGACGCCGTTTTTGTCTCTCCGGATCCTCATCCCAGTCTAACAATGAATTTCGCTCATCGTTATCAGCAAACAGTTCCCCATCTCCGTCATCAGTTGGAAGAACAAACACTGTACGTCTTTCTCCGGTTTCTTCATCTGCTTCAAATTGTTCAACCGTTTCACCAAGTTCCACTTTTTTAATAGTAGAACTTTTTTTCGATATGTTTTTGTCTCCTGCAGTCAGTTGTACCTGACTTTCCGTTTCTTCTTCCTCACACTCTTCTTGTTCATCTGCCGTATCAGGTTCATCACTGCTTATTTTTTCATATTCCGATTCGTCGGAAGTAATATCAATTTCAGATTTGGTATCCAGATACTGCTCAAATGAGTAGTCGTTGAGGGAATTCAAATGTTTGATACGTAAGGAACGCACATCGTCTTTTATAAGCACTGCAAGTTGGGACAATTGCGGATCCCAATATTCCGCTTCACATGCTTCGACCAGCTCTACAAACTTCAAACTAATACCCTTACCCTTCCAATCATAGTCATCAAGTTTTTTCATTATCAAAGACTTGTCATCGCTTTTGGCTAAAACTACGCGCTGCCAAAAACGTATATCATCAACAAAGTAACACTCCTTAAGCGGTAAATCTACACTTAATGAGTCGTAGTGTACGCGCAACTTTAAGGGATCCTGCATCACCAAGGGCGATATATGTAAAGTGCCCATTTGCGCTAAAGATTGCACACATAAATCTGATAAAGTACCCAGACGTGGATGCTCTATGAAGGTTTCAGCGAATATCTCGCGGTTCTGCTCGCTAAAGAGCTTACGCGTTCCCAACGAGGTCTTGTACGCATTATAACAGTCTAGTAAACACAGATCATTTGGTACTCTAAATGTATTAGTGTTGACCGGCGGCAGAGAAAGATCCTCATCATCGGGATCCATTTTGTAAGCAAATATAAATTATAAATTCTATGATTTGGATATGTCTATTATATTGACAGCAAACTTAAATGTATGTGATTTTGTTTAGAAAGGCAAGTCAGAAAAGAAAATTGTCTGACAATCGATTTCGTAGTGGCTTAAAATGTTTAGTGGTTCACTGATCTTTGCACTCTCTTCATCTTCCCATTTTCTCTGAAAAACCTTACTTTCCAATTTTTATACCCTGTATGCAAAGTTCCCATCCGTCTGTATGAGTCGCTAGTTCTGCGAGACCATAAGAGCTAGCGACACAATTTTACCAAAAGATGCACGTAATCTCATGTAAGATGAAGGTTGTCGAATTGGGTTGATATTTACGCCCATTTTCCCTCCTCAACTTTTGAAACTGAGTCCACCTTTTCCAAAAGAAAACCCCCCTTCCCCCGCAATCGAACCTTAATTACAGCCACACCCCGCAATACATTGATTTGAAAATTGTCACAGAGGTTTATGAATGTATTTTCGATCTATGAATTTTTCAAAATTTAACAACTTTGGCCTTAAAATACTGATGGGCATAAAAGTAATTTTTGCCCTTCATAATAATCAACTTCCCAATATGAAACATCTCAATTGGAACTTCCCAGTAGGAAAATGCGTACAGTCATATCGAACTTGTTAAAAGAGACATAAAAGTAGATTCCCATTTTACCGTATGCTGGATGTAGTGTTTGTGGGGAAAAGAGGGTACATAGGCATTCCACTTTCCCACTATTTTAGCGAGCTAAAATCACCGTCACTGCTTTAATATTTGTTTTGATTTTTCGAAGATCTGTGACCCGAATCGAAATGGCCTAAAAATTTTTTTTTACGGCATTTCTTAACTTTTGGTATATTTTAAGGTCCAACAATGGTTTTCGGTGGTCTTCAGTGTATCCGGCAGCCTCTTCCAGTTCTGACTATGAGAACTTCGTAAGTCCGGGTAACTCGCGGTGTCTGGCATCTGGCAGAAACTATGTACTACTTCTTAATAAACTTTCTCAAAACCTTATCCGAAAACAATTTTATTTCAAAACATAAGATATTTTTAATTTTGCAATGGGTAAAAGTCGTCACTACTTTTTATAAGTATGATCAAAAATGGCAAACTAGTAAGATCTTTTACACTTGGAGATACTGAAAAGAGCGCAACAACAAAAGGAGTAGCACATTTCACAAATAATGAAGTCACGATCGCAGATCTGTCAAAGGCACATACATAACGCCCATAAGCCGAGTCATATGCACCTTACCGTGTGCATCCTTATCATACTGCTGCATATACTGAACACCGCCTTCGGGACCTACTGGAACTACAAGTCTTCCTCCTTTGGCAAGCTGATTAACCAACTCCGTGGGTGTATCTGGTGAAGCAGCACCTACGTGTATTGCGTCGTAAGGAGCAAGTGTGGGATAGCCTTTGCGTCCATCTCCTTCGACAATTAAAAGGTTACCTGAAGCCAACATGCCATGATCATCAGCGTTTAAATTGGATTTGCTAAGTTCGACTAAAGACCTCTGATGTTCGATTCCAACGATTCGTGTGCTTTCATGGTTGCCGCCCAGATTCTTTACAAATCGATAGAAACATGCTGTCAAATATCCAGAGCCTGATCCAACATCCAACACATGCGCTCCAGGCTTTAAGTGATCACGCAAATATTCCAAAGCAAAAGCATGCATATGTGGTGCACTTATAGTGACGCCACCTCCAATAGGTTGTGGTGCATCCATATAAGGATTTTGTGGCGAATAGTGCTTACGATCCGTAGCTATCATTGCATTGGCAACTGATTCACAGCTTATCGAACCGGAACCACGAAGCTGACGTATAAGGTCCTTATTGTTTGCGCCAGCTGAACGAAAGGTCATTCTGAATACTACCTAAATTATATTATTTTAAAAAAAAGTTGATGTTTCTATCGAATTTTGAGTTGACTGTGTTGCTTTGTAACAATGAGTAATGAGTTTTCGAGAAACAGTAGCAACACAACAGCGCCACTCATGATATAAGATTCCGAGAAAACTGTGTGTACTTTTTGATTCTGATGAAATTTTCTGAAAATAGTCCTGAAAGTATATACTTTCATGGTATTTTATACCATGCACTACGTTATTATATTCTTCTTTGTCCATTGAAATTATTTCGAAATCGGTTACGATTAGGCCAACAGTTTTATAAAATAAGCTAAACTCGCGATTAGATGTCAATAACATGATAGCGATGAGCGTCTTGTTGTCCATTCAAATTCTAAGTAACCCCTGACAAGACTCACCTACGTAGATTGACGTCCTAGGACAACTTGTTAATTCTGGAATAGCTCTAGTAGTATGGAAGAATTTTCTGGCTGACATTTAACCCTAGAACGTCATCCTTCGTCAAAATGACTACGCGCGCCATAAGACGTTAGTGTACAAAGAAAAAGGATGACGTTCCATTGTTGAGCGAACCAAAACGACAAAAAACCGATAAAAATGCGATTCTATGTTCCTTAAACTTAACACTAGTCTACAATTGTTTTGAGAATTTTGCGAACATCGTTATTTTTGAGAAGGTTCCACTCAAACCGCTATATCTCTATTGTCAAATGAAGTATCAACATAAAACTTTATTCTAAATAAAAGCTAATGAATGCCACTGTAATCCTTTCCTAGACCGCTTTTCGATTTGAGCTATAAGTTTTGGTCACAGACCTCAATATTCGCTCATTTCAGAAATTTGGGCTTAAAAGCGCAAAGTTTATGTCCTTACGTATGAACGTCGACCTGTTGTCATGTCAAAGAAGTTTTAATGGTTTACATGAAAATGCAAAACATCATGAACCTAATCGATACAATATGTTTCATTCGACACTTACTAGATTGTTGAATAAAAGCTTTTTAAGATATATTTAACATCCCATGTTCCTAAAGATATTTCTGTATACTGATGGTATACTTACTTCTGGTATAAGAACAAATCACTGCTGGTTTGAAATCCGGTGAAAAGAGATTTCTAAAACTTCACTGACTATATTCTTCTTCGATGTATTCCTCCGTAAAACGACAACACACAGTAGCGTTACGCCAACTAAGCGCAATAACAGCTTTTCGTGACGGCAAACGAGTCGGTCTTAGCCCCAAAGGCTCGCCAATACATTTTTCTCATTAAAAATGAACAAAAATATGTGTTATTACCCATGTAAGATCTCTATAGCGATATGATAAGCTGTTTGAAAGGTAGACTATCTCGTTGACGGTATTGTTTAGAAATAACAAATTTGCATTGAATAATATAGTATGTTTTTATTGTATGGAAATCAATATGACGAAAACAATACATCAATATCATATTTTATAAAATGTGTTCTATGTATTGTAGTCTAAAATTCTATGTATGCTGCCTCAGGCTCTTAACATAACGCACTGGTACTTCCGGCAAATAAACGCAAACAATAAACATCAAGGGTCCAAACAAGACCATGCATATAAGCCAATATACTATGCTAAAAACTGCGAATGCGTCCATATAAAGATTTACGGTAAGTTGCGGTGTTATAAGAAAAAACCAGATTAATGAACAATTATAAAATTTGTATGCTGTATGAGTGTAAATAAATAACTAGTATCACTAAACATCAGTTATGGAGATAATGCGGCAAGCCAAAAAAACTGATGTCTCTAATAAGTTGTGCAATAAAATTCCAGACTGCAGGTCACTTTAGAATATATTGTAAGTCTTAAGACTAGGGCTATGGATTTCCTCTTTAAGACTTGTAGAACTTTAAGCGCGCCACCTGCAAAGAGATTGAAAAACAAATTGTGATAAATTATGGTTCTGAACGATTAGATAGTAGTCGATTTTGAGAACTTACAGCACTGCACATAAACCTAACTGTTTCACGCTACGCTCAGCTGCTAAATGACTCACGCACTCGGCGAGTCAAGCTTTAAATACAACAAACTGCCTGATATTTTTGGGAACTACCCGTCTTTGGGGCGTAAACCATATAAATGCTATAAATAGCGCCGATTTTGATTCAGGCTTTTACGCAAATGCCGCAGCTTGATGCTCTTGGCTGCGGACTGACAACTAAAGTGACTGTCCAACTATGACCAACAAAAGCCCGAACTTGTTCTAAAGTTCCCCACGCGTCGTAGTATAAAGTACCTGCATACGTCACACATCAAATCGCTTTGTAGCAAACATTGTAATGCTCATGAGTTAAGCTTTTGTTTGAGCTCAAAATGGCTTGATTTGCTCAAGGTAATGGCAACGGGTTCAACTAACTGGTTTTCCAAGCCAAGTGTTTACTCAATAGTTGTGCGAGTTGTTGCTGTTGTTGTTAGAATGACTTTTAATTTGCTTTTATTGTTAATTTTTTAAAGAATTTGGTAAACACTTCTTAAATAAGTGCTATTGACATATGACATCGCATACCAAAATTCACACTTTGCCAGCATTTATCAGCACATTATCAGCGCTCCAAAATATTTATAAATTTTTGTATACACAATGCTCAAAAAAGTATGTAAATACGGTTGAGCTGGTTTATATATAGCTGATAATGGTATAATGAACCCTTTTGTTTTTAATAGAATTCGGTCAAATAGCATTACAATACATAAATAAGTTAGGAATTACAAGGTAAAAATAGTTCCAAGGACAATCAGTCGCTTACTGTGTAACTACTGATATACGCTGCAATGAAATCCAAAAACAAAAACACATTCTCTAATCTTATCTCAGCTAATGAACGCAAAGTTCTTAATAAGTCAAACTGATAAGGAAGAAAGCCTATCAATGTATCTTTTACATTGAGTAATTACTGCTTATAAATATTAGATAGAGCCGCTCGCAATTCGCTCGAAAGCAAGCAAGCCTTATACATATCGCTCATTTACTAGAACACTGTCATAACTCAAAAATCAAGATTTTTTGATGATGTAGAATTGTTGGTTATATCCTGCCTCAATTTCATGTTAATTTCTTGCATACTCTCCGCGTGAGAAGGGTAGCATGTCATTCTTTTGTCTACTAGTTGGGAGCAACTTTAAAATCGTTTTCTGCAAAATCGTATTTTTTGAATTATGACAGTCTTCTAGTAAATGAGCAATATGTAAGTAACAAGCCAAATGTCTTCCACCTCTTCAACCTCTTTCGCCTTTCACACTTCACAAATACAATGATTATATAACCAGGCAAGTTTTAAAAATGGAGCTCATTAAAGTGTCCATGTGTAAGTGCACTGTGCTTTCAGCCTTTAACAATGAGTCAGCCTTCGGCTGGCACTTCGGCCGTCTCTCAGACACCTAAGTGCTGAGAACGCAAGACAAGAAGAAAAAAGAAGTTTACTCATGAGAGCAAAAGAGAAAGCGACACTGGTGGAATACGAGCGATTGTGCCCGACAGTGGAATACCCTATACCCATTTCTCCCATCAAAATGAAAGTTCTGTGCAAATTTCCATTGAGGGGTATGGGCGTAACTGTTCCACGGGGTATGGGTATGATTCCATAAAAGGTCAACATTGTTTGGTTTATAAGCCTAACATGAGTTCACACACCAAATTTTGTGGCTCTAGCTTTAATATTAACATTTCTATAAAAAGTAAAATTTTGTTGCAGTTTGTAGGAGGAGGGGTCTAAAATTGGAACTCCACTACCTTTATCTCTTGAAGTTTCTATCCGATCTTGATAATTTTTACGCAACATATGCACAATATGAGTTTGAATAACTGTGCCAAATTTCAACAGCGATATTCTGTCGCGGTGGAACGGGGTAACATATCGACAAGAATCGATAAACTTGCTCTTTTCCGAGAAAATGCGCATCTTTTGGTAAAATGTTTTTGCTCTAAATCTGAGAAACATAGACCAACACGTACAGGCAGATAGACGGACATGGTACTTATGGTCTGCCACGCCTCCTTCTGCTATTTACATACATTGCTCAAATTTATAATACCCTTTTACACTTTGTGATTCTAAAAGCTTTTTAGCCCAACATGCCTTTAAAACAAAAAAAACATTGCTAACAATCGATTACTATGCATTACAAAATTCGTTGTGATCGACTTGCAATTGTCGTGCAACTTCCAGTGTGTGAAGAGTATAAAGATCGGACTTCATATATAAAAAATTGTACTGCAAAAGGCAGTAGGTAGTAGGTAGTATTACAAATAGGTCACATCTCATGTAGCTATTAACCATGCTCTATCCGCTATCTGACTGTAGGATATATACTCTCTACTCAAGACAAGGCTTGACAAAACTGCGGTTTTGTACAGTGTGGTCTCTTATACCCATTACTACAGAGCCTCCTGCTTGCTATTAAAAAGACTCAGATCTTCGGCGAACCATTCTACGAGAAACATAGCACGTAAATAAGTTCTAGTGACATCTGATTTTCTGTCGCTTCACATGAAGGAGTACCACCTTTCAGGCTAGTAAAGGATCCCCGTACTAGGTGTAAAGTTTAATGGGGCTTATAACAGTCCGATTGAAGCGCCTAAAACTACCTAAACACCCCCGAATAAGATATAAACTTGTATATATTTCTGACTTTATATTAGAAAAAACATATTTTTTATGTCTTTTAAGTGCCTTTAAGATACATTCAGACTAGTGCTGCAAAACTATCGATAGTTCTATCGAGGTATCCAATTTTTTCTTTGTGTCTCACTATCGATATTTTTGTTCACTATTATGCCGGCACAGTCAGCATGGAATAATAATACAAGGCACGAACGAGCTGCCGACGCGATTGACAAATTTTTTTGAGAGCTGAAGACAGCGTGTGTGTTTCGGGGCAAAAGCTCACGCAATTAGGACAAGCAGCAGTATGCAAATTTGGCAAGCGAACAGTGTGACAGCAGCAGAATGCGCGTTCCTTGTATTATTATTCCATTACTGTCAGTTTAGTTTTTGCTTCAACACACGCTAAGCGGCTAAGGTCAAAGAGCGTGAATGTAATAGAGCGGAAAGCTACAACGTTAAAAAATTCAAAATTTTTTTTTCTCATTTTTGAGACAGCGTAAGAGTGAGGCTGCTTGTGTTGCGCTCTCTCGTAGATCGACTCATTCGTAAGCGAAATTGAGAAGGGTCAAGAGCAAAGCAAACACAGTCATGGGAATGGTCACATTTTAGCAAGTCGACTCAAGAATTCCACTCTATTAATTTCATGTCCTTTGGGCCTAGGTTAGGAAGGAAAAAAAACCGATAGTACTGTGGATAGAAACTCTCAAGTGGCGCAAACTCTATATTTATGTATATACTTACATTATGTAGAAGTAGTTATCACTGTCCTTGCGCTTGGCATCATATTGATTTATGTTCTTTATGGCCAAATTGGTAGAGTTGGCATCCCGAACATGATTCGGGCTGCCCCAGCGACCCCAACGTGCCGTAAGACCATTTTGTTGTTGCTGATTTCCGAGATTGTTTTCTTTGTTCGAGTTGGCAAAAAACGATTTCACGCTATCCATTCTGCGAGTTCAAGTTTTTTGTTGTTATGGCAAATTGACGGCGTATGTATTTGTAAGTATAGTATATAAGAAATCAGGCGAGCCTCCAATAAAAGTAAATTGATAAAGCTGAAAATAAATATTTGGGAATTTAATTAAGCGTTTATATGCATATGTATTGGGCACGAATCGTGTTTTTTTTTAGTGGGCTTGTTCATGGCATATTATTTTCGCATATAAATATGTTTTGTACTAAAATACATTTTTTGCTTGTTTCTATGTGCGTTTTTTTTTTGTGCTCTAGAGCTGATAATAATAAAAATAAGTGCCTAACTAAATTATTTGTCACATCAAAAGCAGCAAATTATCAAAATGGTTCGAGAAGGTTTTAATTTTAGTATGTACTCGAAAAATAACAAGTTTTTAGATAACTCGTTGACTTGTTATTGCCAAGCACAAACAAGTGCTGCAATTGAAAAGTAAATATATTTGTGAAAGCAAACAAAAGCCGATAAAATCGGTAGCTTTGCGAGGGAAGGGGTTCCAAAGTAATCTATTCATCATAAATTTATGGCTCCAAGAAAACAAATTTCATATTTTTATACGATAACAAAAGCTTTCAGCGTCAAAATTGTGTTTTCGACGTGTCTTTTTTTTCATTTGTAGTTATGGCTCTTGTTTGTTTTTGTTTTATTTTTAGCCTTGCACAAATGAATTACTTCGGATATTCTCCAGAAATGCGACACAGCAGTGAGTTCTTTGCAACTTGACATAATGCCATCAAAAAAAAAAAAAAATAAATAAATAAAAAACCAAGAATGCCTGCTCTTCTTTTCGCTCAAACTGCTAAGACAGCACAAAAAAGAAAATTACGCGCGTTGGGGGTAACACTGGTCACGTTCGTATGGTGTGACGCTCCGATAGTGTGACGTTCGCATGACTTTACATTAACGACATTAAGACAGCGCTGGTATAGGAAGTGGAATTGTATTTCTTTTGAAGAATCTTAAGATTTAACTCCAATTGAATGGAAACAATAAGCATAAAATGCAAATTCTATTCATAGACCCACTCGTTTGTAGCTGGAGTCAACAGCGGTGAATGAATTCAACGCATATCCCAAGAAAAGAAAGAGGTGGGAGAAGAGGAAAGGGAACGGGAAGAGGAACATGCTCTTCTTCAAGAGATCAGGCAGTGGGCGGAGCAAAACGAAGTTTGCGCGGTTACCTAGTGTATATATAAAAATGATTCCAGATGTTTGGATAAACGGTTTAGTGAAACGTAAATCGTGTTTGATCCACTATTCTTCTTTTCCCAAAACTGTGCACAGAGTCTGGCAACGCCTAATACTGGCAAGCCTGCCATGAGACACCTGATACCAATATCCGCAGATGGACTTAGGAAGAGGAAAATAAATACGAATAGGAATTGTAACATAAATAGGAATGGTAATAGAAATAGGAAAAGAAAGAGGATGAGGATGAGGAAGAGGAAGAAGAGAGAGGTGGGGAAGAAGAGAAGAAGGATGAAGACGAACGGGAAAGGCAAAACGAACATGATCTACTTCGAGAGTGCGTTGGCGAGCGGAGCGAGCAGGGGGCGGGGACCCCTCTTATCATTATTAAAAAAAAAAAAAAAATTATCAACAAGTATCAATTTCGTTGACAGATATGAATCGCCGACGTTTCGCGACGGAATAAGTTTTTGTAAGCTATGTACATCCTCAAGCCCAAGAAATTCAATTAGTAATTAGTTTCTTAAAATTTGTTAGTATATCTTTGAAAGTAGTGTTCTCGAATAAAAGTGAACATAAATGACGACAAGAAATTTCGTTCACTTCTATTCAAGAATATTCCATATCAAAAAATTCGAATTAAGAGTACACTTTTCAGGACAGTGTAAAAAAAGTAATAAATAGTTTCAAGTTGCAAGATTTTTGGGTTGAAAAGGACCAGCTTGTCTTTTTCGTTGGACAAAGTACTTGTAGACTAGTGTAGCTATCGATTGGGAATATCCACTTTGTGTTTGTGGCAATATCGCTTTGTGTACTTATCGAACCGACCTCGTCTAAATAAAAGTTAACATCGAATATGCGACTTAAATTTTGCATCGAGCAAGTCATAAGAACTTAAAAGCTATAATAGACAATATCAATTCTGCTAGAATCAATATTTATATATTATCAGTTCAAGCGAGTTCAGCTAGAATTGCTGATAAAGAAATGCCAAAGATTAAGCAAGCATAAAAGTCACGCGTCTGCTTTTGGATAACTTAAATAGCTTCAAAAATATTGTCAAGCAACAATTAAGAGCATTACTCAAGAAAAATATGATAAATGGCACTTACAAAGCGACCTACCTCAATATGGCAAATTTGATAAAGATTTCACTCGTCGCGCCTCCTATTATATTTCAGACAACGCCCTTTTTATGCTTGGCTGCAAATAATTTGACACAGTTTCACGTTTTGCTATTACTACAATGCTCGGGATCAACTAAGCCGGCACAAAGATCGACTAACTTCAAAACTCTGATGACTGACTACTAGCGTCTACTGCGAACCGTTCCGAACAATGTCTGCGATCGTACTGAGAGCGCAATATGCGTTACGGACTGCGCCAACGCCATGGTCACAACGGATCGTGCAAACGTTGGGTAGTTTTAATCAATGTATTTTATGTTCGATGTGAAGGCGTCTCAAATACAACACTGTCTACATGTTGTACACACACACACACACACACACCATGTTATATACAAGCTGCATATAGACGCATATATGTACTTTGTATCTTTATATACTTTTGGATTTCTTAATGTTGACATACCCTGCCTGGGAGGCAATGTGTGACGTTTGTAGTATTTCTGGTCAAGGCGGTTTTTCTAGTTTGTTTTGATCGTCGCTTCTGTTATTGTTTGCATTTCGTTATCATATACATAAGTACATATGTATAGATGTGACTAGATACATTTTGCAATATCTTATAGATACTTTTAAGCTCCAGCTTTGCCATTCACCCAAGTATGTGTGTGTGTGTGTGTGTGTGTGTGTGTGTGTGTGTGTCTCTGCCACGCGCATGTATGTATGTATGTATGTAATTAACATTTATTACTAGTACATCTACCTACAACTTGAACCTTGTACATTCGCTTCCGCTCTTTTTGAGTGCTCTGTTGTGCCCGCTCTTTGTTGGCATTGATAACGATTACAACGTGATTTTACAACGCCGACTGCTGAGTCAATTTTACGTGTAGTAGAGTCAAATAGTCCGGACTTTGTACCCATTTTGTTTTCCCCTATTCATATACACAACGCTTGTTTGTATATATTTTGTGCACAATTAACACATTTTCACTCAATGAGCTTTCTCTTAACAACTGATTGTGGCTCTCTTGTGTAAACAATCCATTGAAAACTAAAGTTTGTTTCAATTTGATAAGAGTATGCGTAAAAACCCGTAAATTACTGAATAAAGTACAGGTGAACGTTCTTTTGAGAATTTGAAACAAAACAAAAACATTTTATAAAATGATTATTGGAATGACTCAGGCCTTAAAAGGGTTGTGCGTAGGGTTTGGAACCCACCATGTAAAACCCCAATTCCAATGAAAGAAATACATCAGGCCGTAACCCGGTAACGGGTTGTTATGGCCAGTTAAGAAGAAGATAATAGCCTGGTGACTTTAATATGCGATGTTATTTAAAAGATAAAACTAAAAAGTTGAATAACCTCGACAATTTTCACACGAACTTTGGCGCATTACACCATTTCTGAAAGTGCTGACTATCTACTTTTCAAATACATTGAAGACCGTTTGACAAATGGCGACGTTGCAGTTTGTCCGATTTACCAAAACAAAAAAAAAGGGCTAAAGTCACGATTTTGTAAGAATATTTAACTTTTTAAACACGGCTGCTTGCACAAGCAAATTTGCAACCAAAACTATATCCATGTAATTTCAAAATATAATATACCAAAATATTTAGTAGTGGGCAGGTTTTAAAGGAGAGCAACTAAAGGCAACCGTTCAGGTTAAAAGCTGCGAATGGCGAGTAACCGTCTATTGGCACTCTTTCAGCGAATAAACTAAATGTCTTGACGTTTGGTGCCTTCTGAAAACAAATCTTTACATACCGACCGTTGTCTAAACGCAAAGTGTACCACGTTTCTTTGTTATTATATTGCACCAGAGCTGAACTTCCAATTATCCCAATCGTAATGAACGTCGCACAGTGGATCCAACTGACTTCTTTTTCGGCGAATATCATAATTTTTGAGGAAGTAAAGATATTTTCAAAATTTAAAAAACATATAACAGACAATTCCTTAAGCTTCTGCGATACATTGCGAAAGAATATTTCCCTCAAATGGACGCCATAGAGTAAAAGACTAAAGTTGGGTGGAACCAAGTAGCTCTAACACTTGAAGGTTTTTTGAGCTTGCTTTAGAAAACTGTTGCACATACTCACGGAGTGCTTTCTATGCGGTTCAATCTCAGGGTTGGCAGTAAGCCGCTTAAAATCATGTACATATTTTTTGAGATTCTGCTAGGGATACTGTGCCACAGGCTTTGAGGGACCGCTGACCTTTGGTTCAAGGAATTCAAACCGTAAGCGTAACCGCTATCCAAAACAACCGATTGAATTTTGAAACTGAAATAGACGTTTTACAAATCATGTCTCCAGAAATTATTCATAATACAATTGAGTCTAAGAAATATTGAAATTAATTTTATTATGAATGGCTTCGTAAAAAGAAAAAAATGAATCTATTCAATTTTTCTTGATTCAGAAAAATAATATATTGACTTATATATGTATGTACTTACAAAAACAATTCTAGAAAATTCACCCGCACTACTAGAGCTTTACTAGAATTCTCAAGCTTCACAAGACGCGAATTGCTATCATGTTATTGAGATCTTATGATGAGTTCAGCTTATTTTGACTTTTAATTTATATACATCAATCAATCAACATTTATAAATTAGCGAATGTGCTGGTTTAATGTGCCTGTAAAACCGGCACACCGAAATCGTTGAATCGAACCAAAATCGCTTTTATTGAATAATGAAAACCGATATAAGATTGTTTTAAGAGTACCGATACTATCGTAAACGTAAGCGTATCCGAAATTAATTTCGGTTTGATTTCCTACTTAAGATATACTAGAAGTCAATCAGCAGCGGAACTGCTGGCCAGTGAAAGCCATAATGTTCATATGGGGGCAAAAGCTGCTGGGGGAAATAAACCGACAAAGAGCCTACCTTCGCTACTACGGAGTGAAGAAGGCGTGCGCAAGACAGATGCACCTGGAGCAACGCCTCACATCATGCCGTAATCCTATAGCACGTTGTTATAGTCAGTCAAAAAGAACACATTCTGGCTACGATATTGCTACCGGAATTAATCATGAATATAAAATATATCAACCAGTTTAATGTTTTTTGTACGCAAAACCTGATAAAAGTTAACAAAAAAATAAATATTTGTTTTTATGTCAAACAGCGACCTCGAATTAGTGTTAAAAAAAAAACGAATATTAAATGATTTCTGGTATTTATATTTCAATATTGGCGCAATACTGCGGCTGCCATTTTGGTCAGCAGCTTCTTCTTCCAAATTTGACAATCAAAATTGACAGCGACATGAACTGCGCCATTGTTATCGATAAGCATATGCAATTAGCAGCATTTAACAATCGAAAGCTTTATAGCTATCAAAGCTTTAATTTCCCAATTATAACGGCAACTGACTTTTTTTTGGTAATATGCTTTCAAGGCCTTTATTTAGACCGCCGTATTTTATACGCTTCATGAACTTCTATTCAAAATTAGTCGGTAATTGTTTTGTATACATATTTAAAGCAATTTGATGCACAGATAATATTGCAAATCTAAATGTAATGTTTTCTAAACAAAAAGCATTTTTATTCTCTGTGAGTGACAAATCACAATGGTCAGTTGTCTTTAAACTCGCTTTCGACTATGAATCATTCACGCATTCTACGCTCTACAAATATCCTTTTGCTGTTAACTGGTTACCAGGTGCATTGGTTTGTGGCAAAGTCGCAGCGTTTTAGGCTATCCTTACCTGCTGTTTTTAATGTCGTCCTGCTATTCTGTGTGTATCTAGCTTGCTTTATACAACACTTCGAACCTTCGGCATTGCTGCAGATGCTGAAGGATGTCTCACCATACCTATATGGATTAACGCGTACGCAGCTTTTAATTAGTGTTAAAGTTTTTGTATATTCCATTTTTGCCTCGGTTCGTGCCATAAGTCAGGCCAATGGAGTTACCGAGATACTGTCGCTCTCAGGGAGTAGACGCTGTTTTAGCAAGAAAGAGCGTTCCGCATTTGCCTTGCTCTATTCTACATTCATCGTGCTGCTGTGTTTCGGCATTTATATAGCCTACGAAATGGAGTTCAAGTTGCCACCTTTGGAAGATTGCATGATTGGATTGGCATTATTTATACCACATTTTGTCCTAGGAGGTGCTTTACGTTTCTACTGCATTATCGTATGGCTTGGTCGCGCTCAACTAGAGCATTTAAGCGCAGATATGGAGGAAGAGTTAAGATGCTGCACAACAAAACAACCGGATGAAATAGAACTGGCTGCCACATCAACATCGCTGACGGTTAATGGAAGCGCTGTTACGGTAGACACCTTGGAGTCTAAGCAGCAACAGCTCGAACTGCTAGCGCAACGCCTGAAGTCCTTCTTCGAGGCAATGCGAAGCTCTCTTCTGCTACTTTTTGGCATAAATACCAATTGTTTGCTGGGTGGCGTCTACTCATATGTCTATTATAGCAATATTTGGTATGTTATGTTTGCGGATCGCAAGCGTAGGGTGTTCTACGCCGGTAATGTGGCCATTTATGCGTGCATTTTGTGTGATTACATCTGTTTGTTGGCAGCACAGACATCGCTAGAGCAAGAGGGGAGTCCAAGAAGAAGACTGACTTTCTGAGAAGTAACTTATTTACTCGAACTCCATTTACAGGGCAACAACTTCTCTGATAAGCTATGTCTGGCTTTAAAACAAAGGGACACTATGACCAAGAGAACTCGTAGAATTCTAAAGGATATGCGCAGTTTTGCAGCTAAGGCTTTTAAATTTCAATTTTCATCCATGTTTCACTTTGATGTGAAACATTTTGTAATGGTGAGCCACACACATTCGTATTTACATATTCATACACATTTCTAACCAATTAATCGCTTTTCAGATGCAAGTAATACAGGGATTAGCTGTTGCTCTAATTGTTGTATATCAATATCTACATGATGGAATTGTGTCCATAAATGAACGTCTGGATAGTACCGATGATGCGTAGTTATAGGACTACTACTCCTTTACGACTTTCAATATATATATATTGTGTTCGTTTTCTATACAAATTTGTAATAAAATTGTGAGTTTTCTCTTCTATGCATACATATCCAGCCGTGACGTCATCGATAAGGTTGAGCAATTAAAATAACGGTATTTCCATACTGGATATAGATGGCCCTAAACAATTTGTATAGGTGGGAATGAGTAATTTTAGGTTTGCTAGATCAAATCTGATCTTTTGTTTTTATAACTTGTTAATATAAGATTGCTTTGGAAACATGTGTTGAGCAAAAAGTATTTCGTAAGATCCTTGGCTCTCTAAAAAGGACCAGGTAGAGAGCGCATACCTTTTGTAGAAGCAGAACCTGGGAAAGAGCTCTACAATGGTTGATGCGTTTAATTTGTTGATTCTTTTAAAGTATTTTTACGTCAATAAGAGGCACAGGCATAAAGATGATAGTACCCCATTATGTAACGTAATGTAAAATGATGTAAAGTTTGGAGCTCGACTGATTATCTCTCTCATCAAGAAAAGTTCAGCATAATAAAGCTTACACCATTTTTACATGTAGTGGAATCTTAAAGAAAAAGCGGAGTGGAGGGGTGAAAATGTCCATATCTTTTTATGTAATTTGTTTTCCCCGCGAACAACAACAAACCCTATGACCTTGCTCCCCTACAATCGTTTAAGCTCTTACGGTTCCCTGGTGTAGGGATACATTCTAAGTAAGTAAGTACAAATGGAAGAATAGACGCTGTAAGTTATTTAGAAACGACGGTTAACATCTATACTCATAAGTGTAATCAGTAGTTTATTGAAGTAGTACCGAAATCTTACCATAAAGTTCTTGCCACATTAGTTTTCTAAGTAAAATTTTATTAAAGCATGGATTACAAAGTGCGAATTTCCTTCTTACATATGCTACACACTACCTTAGCTGCTACAGGTTTTGTTGCCACACTGCGCGCTGCAGCTGGAGCTGGTCTTGGAACTGGCCGCTTCCCGCTATCTACACAACAGCAAAGCAGAAAACTAAGAGGCACTGCCTCGCCCTCCTCCAGTGTTTGCGGCAGATTGCGGCCGCGTGTCTCCGGCAGAAACAGGCTGGCAAAACCGCCAATGATAAGCAGTACGCCCATAATAATCAACGGCAGTACGAGCATATGCTGGCCCTGAGAGGAAAACAAAGATTGGTAGCTTAATTAAATGAAGCTATGGCAGACTCACCATATGGTTGATAATGGGTATAACAATGGGTCCAATCATGGCAATCACTGAGCTAAAACTCATGCCCAGCCCACGCACCACGGTGGGATATAGCTCCGAGGCCAGCAATGGCAGCACCACAAAAGCCGAGGAAATGCCCATCTTGCCCACACAATACAGCAACAACATGATATCCGCCTGCTGCTGATACAAAAGTGTAGCCACACAAGCTATGCCTCCTACCAACATGGATATAAAGAGTATCCAGCGACGTCCAAAGTAGCTCAAACCTGGCCAAAGCAGTAAATATGTAGGCAGCTCCACGGCGCCGGCCAAAAAGAAGTTCCAGATTTCATCACCGCCCAATGCCGGCGCATAATAGCTTAGTCCCACATAAACGCTGGTATTCGCAAACCAAATAAACGTTATGATGAGCGTTTTGCGGCGCATATTAGTGCCGCGAAAAAGATCCAAGAAACCATAGTGAGTTGTAGTGGGCTGTGGACACGCGAGTCGCTGCTGCAGACGTGCCACAAAATCGCGTGGTATGCTAACGCCATTGACTCTGGCCATAACCTTGAGGATTCTGGCAGCGCGTTTGGACTGACCCACAGCTATGAGCCAGCGTGGTGATTCGGGTAGCACAAAGAAACAGGAGAAGAGCATTAGCAGTGGCAAGGATACGGCCAGCGTTAAATAGCGCCAATCTCTGACCAAATAGACAACGCCTGCCAATAGCACTAGTCCCAAGGAATAAGCTATATTGGAGACGACGGTGCAAAAGACGCGACGCTCGGGACCAACAAGCTCAATGGCTGTAATATGCAAAGCTTGAAATGTTTACTGCTATGATCCAGGCACTGCTGTATACGTACCCAAAACATAAGGACTGGCTAATATAGCTGGAACTGTGAGACCCACAACAAAGCGTCCAATCAACCAGGAATAGTAGTTCCAGGCAAAAGCGCTGGCAGCGCAGGCTACAATCTCGAGCAGCAAATAGGCATAAAAGGAGGGACGTCGACCCCAAAGATCTTGCAGATAGCCAAACACATAGTTGCCCACAAGTCCACCAATACCGAAAATGACCAAAGCGAGCGTGACATATAAGCTCTTGTCGCAGACCAAGTTCCACTGCGGGTAAAGACAGCTATGGTAATGGAAAGCAGCGTAAGAACTACTTAGGACTACTCACCTCCTGCACAACTGTGCTGGGGTAGATGGACTTATCGTAGTGCCAGCCATGTCTACAAGGTTCAATGCGTACACGCTCCGTTTTGACGAGCTGCTCAGCTTGCTCTCTTTGCAGCTCATAAGGCGTGCGATACTCCAGATAACGCACTAGATCACTATAGTTACGCACATACATGGCACACTCGGCAAACTCGCCATTGGGGTGTCTGGGTATGCTTAGGTTCTTGACCAGCGTTACGTAATCCTGTGTCCAGGGCTCAAGTTCAGGCACGCGGCACCAATGCGTAGGCGTGGCAGCAATGAATAGCTGACTAAGAGTAGCGTTATTAACGGATGAGTGCTGAAAGTGTTGGATGAGCTCACCTGTAGGCATGAAAGGCACAGGGCAGTGCTGCTGGCAGTAGCACCGAACATATGATGATCTTTTGATATAGACCAAAAGATCCCACTTCCTTAAGTACTTCATCAAAATCCATAGAATTGAAACTTACTGCTGAGCGTTTCTATAACTGTTCTGCACCCAAATTGAATGCGCAAACACAACTAAATGGCGGGCCTTGTACACTTCCAGACAAGAACATGGCACGACATAGCAATTTGATTGCCAGATCCAAGCCAGCGGCGTCGTTAGAGGGATCTACAATACCATTAAATCTGAGCGCAGACCAACAGGCGCCCTTGTGGACTGGCCAAATCTCAATTGAACATAATTACATTACGGCTTTTCATGTGTTTTAATTAATTGGACCCAGCTGCGTAGACAAGGTCCATGTTGCGACGCGCCATGAGATCGTTAGGGCGACAACCAAAACCCAGAACGAGAAAGATTCAAATAGCAGTAAAAATGCAACGGTTCGCATAATTTTTCATTTCAGTTGTATTTCTTCGACGATTTCAAGCCGTCATCTCGGATAAGGTTACACAAGTTCTATATAATAAATAAGTTTACGTTTTTTCTAGTTTCTAATGTCGCGCCAGACCAATGATGGTCAGTATATACATAAAGATGTTAATAATATCCAAATACAGATTCAGCGCAGCGAAAATGTATTCCTCAGGACTGATGGCATATTTATGTTTGCCACCCAGCATCAGTTGTGTATCATAAACCAGATACACGGAGAAGAGCAAGGCGCCCAGCGAAGCGTAGACAAGTCCTATGATCTTGCCTGGTATGAAAATGGCAATAATTCCAAAGATGATGAATACCACCAGACAGGCGACCAATACGCCACCGCACATGGTAAAGTCATATTTAGTTTGTAGCGCAAAGATGGTTAGACCCAGGCTAACAGCAGCCGTAATGCCCACGGCCATGAGCACCTCATCCGCCTGATATGTGCCGGCCACAACGCCCAACATAAATGACTCCGCCAGCGTGAACAAAAACAGAAATATAAAGTTGAGCGGAGTTTTACGGCGTACGCTTTCACAGCAGGCCATGCAGATCATGGTGACAATAAGCACCGCCAGAGCTATCCAGAACATTGCCGGATTGTGCATGGCCCATTCTTGTGTAGCTTTCGAAAAGGTAAAAACACTCACAAAGCCAAAGGTGATAAGCAGTTGTACCTATTAATGAGTTATGTGCTTATCATTTGCAGTTTTTAATAAGTTGCTATTACTCACCATAAGTATCAGATAGACCTTGCGTATAAAGCCCTTGCGTATGCTCTGATCATCAAAGGAAAAACTCTTGTCCGCCTCAGCGTCCACATAGCCGCCATTGTCATTGGTATCACCTGCTGAAAGTTGCAATTCGAAAAAATTCACATCATTTTGTATGGTAATTTCAGGCAAACTTAACCGTATTGGAAATGTGTGCTCATTTGGATGGATTTTTTTTTTTTTGGGAAACTCTCTGTAAATACGTGTGTCTCGTTTGGCTAACAGGAATCGCCTGAAAGTCACAGCTGTCTATATTCCACGGAAATCAGATTAACGACTATTGCGCTAAAACTTATCGCCGTAGACTCTGCTATATGAAAAGACTGACATAGTTGTTTTTTTCGAGATAAGAGTATAAAAAATAAAGAGTGGCACAGGTAAATAACCATGCGTTGCTCTGTAGCTGATAATGCGTCACTTGAATATCGTAAGGAGTGCTTTGGTAACAAAAAAGTGGCCTTATATATTGCTCGTAATATTGATTATGAATCACGTATTACTATATTGATGCCTTATCTATGTGATGCGTTTAAAAGTACTAGAAGTAAAAGTAAAACAACAAGTTAAAGCTTTTAAGGCAATCTAACAGATACAATTTTATCTAGTGAAGTAGCTGTTACTGGTGCGTAACTATATTTAGGCCATAAAAAATAAGAAGATATACACTCTATGAGCTATTGCCCTAGACGAATGCATTCAAAACTCGCTTGCACTCGCTTGTAAATGAGCACAGCAAATATTGTGTCCATTGAGCTCGAAATCGAGTGAGTGACTTTACCACGATAGTTCGATATCTGGTGCGAGATCGTATTACGAGAGAGAAAATGCATGCAAGCGAGACTCTATTTACAAAAGATAATCTTATCTGGAGCACTTTCACACATTTTTGCTACTTACCTTGATAGTGATACATATTTGACATTGTATTTTGTGCTCTTTGCGGATATTGTAAATTTGCCGGTTCTTTGTATATAGGCACTATGAGTAAGTATATCTGCCAGTTGCACGTACTACTGGAAGCTTCCAAATAAAACTGCGCTAGTAAAATATAAAGACCAGCCAAGTGCCAGGTGTGTTTAGTAGTCACCAAACTTATCGCGAGATAACAAAAACCTCGCAAACACACACAAATTGATAGTGTTACATACACACAAAAACACACAAAAGTTCAAGTTAAATTAATTATAAAAAGTGCTCCGCTAATCCGCGCAAGGTTCCACAACCGAAGCCAACCGGCAACTGCCGTCTTCAGTTCGAGTTGGGCAGCAGTCAACACCCTCGCTATATGTACCAAGTGCACTGTTGGAAGAGGAGGAACCCCTACAAGTTCCACAATGCATGTGGTTATAAGTTGCAGTGAATCGTTAACTGTATCAACAACGAGTTCAAAGCGTATATGAGTCGCATTTATTAGACCAATAAATAGATGCGCTTTATTGTTGATTTCCAGAATGCAAATATTGATCTAAATATTTTTAATCGGTAGGCAGCTGTGAATACAGTGATTTTATAGTGAAAAGTGCAATGGAGTCTATAAGACTATGTGGTTTCATGCTCTACGTAGCTAAACAATAGCAAAATATATTGTATTTAACGTTAAAATTTGGTCTTAGAACCAGTGTATGATATCTATATAAGAAAAATAGTGCAACTACATTTCCAACGAAAAAAACTGTTTCAACTATGATAACAGCTTTAACCCTAGAACGTCACCCTTCGTCAAAATGACTACGTGCGTTGTATGACTTTGGTGTACAGAAAAAAAAATTGATGCAGATAGTCCAGGCTGTACCCAACAGTGGGATACCCTGCAGCCTTGTATAAGTTCTGCATACCAACGCTGTAGAAACCCACATCCTTTTCGCTAGATTTAAGCCCTGTATTGGCTGGAAGATCAGCACCCATCGGGTCGTCCTAACTCTCTAGGTAAACTAGACTCTGGTTATTCCGAGCTATTAAGCTGCCTGGACAGAATTAACCCATGGTGTGGGATGGTAGTCCACGCTGTAACCGTGCCCCACTACACCAAGTGTACTTGAAACCTTCTGATCCCCCCACCCCAATCAAGTTGAGGTAACTCGTTTCACCCTAATCGCTTCTTGCATGCGATCGCAACAACAACCGGAAAATTGAGCCGAAAGAAGTATCGGTAAAGGTTACGATTTTAGCCGATTGTCACATTTGGATACCAGAAACGGTTCTTTGTAAAACCAACATTGTTTGCTTTTTTGCAAAAATTAATTTCTTTTATATATTACTTATGTTGAAAAACAAAAAGGATTTTCATATATTGCATTTTAACCGACAGCTATATGATAAGTTATACGGATTTGTTTACCTTTCAAAATAGCGTACAGGGAACTGAATAACGTACAATTACTTTATTTGGTTGCTTTATATCAAAAGGTTTAAAGTTTTCGATACTATATATAGTATTTCGAAAAATTGTTCCTATATTCATATTTCGATATCGGTTACAAAACTACGGCTTTTACAGTATTAACAAAAAGGGTGGCGTTTTTTTTTAAACATTTATTTCGTGTATTATTTCTAGCCTTAATCGGTTAACTCTGATTTCATTTGAATTCCCTGATACCGCTTTTCCAAAAGAAACATCATTAAAATGTCTTAAAAGTGAAATTAATATCTGAAAATATTCAATTAATTTCTTGGAAAATATCTACAGCTTAATAGTAACGATGTGATACCATAATAGATATTCATAAAACTTTCTCCATAAATTACTTATATGCAAACATGACTCTACGTTACTCTAAAAACTGCCTTAAAGAAATAGAACCAGTCATTTTGAGTAAATATTTATATTATACGCAAACTGCATTTCAGATTAAAAACACTTGATGCTTAAATAAATAAATATCTGCGGTTTCTTTTATTGACTTCACCACTGTGACACAATTCAATATCAGTTTTGTTTTAGATTTTGGAATTACATATAAGTTTATATATATTTAAAGTACGAATTTCGTGGTTAACAACTGCAAGCTACTCTCTGCATACATAAGCACATATACTCCATGTGCTTTGTTTGTAAGATAGTATATAATTATTATATGGTAAATCTTGTACATATGAATTATTTGGTTTTTCCATTCTTTAATCAGGTGTGTAAGTCTTAAAACAAAGGGCATTGAAGTAGTATACAACTACAGATAATAGATAATAACAAACAACGAATAATTTTTTACATTCATTAAACCTTAAAAATAGTACATTCTATAAGGAAATTGGCAACGCAAAAATACATAATACATATACTGTTTTAATATTCAAAAAAATCGTTTTAGGTTTTGTGTAAATGAGATTTCATTTGCAACGCGTTTTCAATATAATTTGGGTTAAGTTAATTTTAGTATCAGAAAATATTAATAAGCAAGCAACACAGCGCAATTCGCAGTTTTTGCCTTTTTATGAGCAAAATTATTAGTCGCGTGATGCGCCGATTATAGTCAGAATGTATATGAAAATATTCACAATATCCAAGTAGAGATTCAAAGCAGCGAAAATGTATTCCTCGGGACTTAGCGAATACTTGTGCTCGCCGCCCATCATAAGTTGAGTGTCATAAATCAAATAGATTGAGAATAGCAAGGCGCCAAT
Organism: Chymomyza caudatula; assembly: GCA_035041775.1. NCBI lineage: Eukaryota > Metazoa > Arthropoda > Insecta > Diptera > Drosophilidae > Chymomyza > Chymomyza caudatula. Next base: position 397,647 of record JAWNKW010000034.1, on the reverse strand, counting down.
CGAGGCATAGACCAAAGTTATGATTTTTCCCTTGACGAAAATGGCCACAATTCCAAAGATAAGGAACACAACCATGGCGGCAATTAATATGCCGCCCATCATAGTAAAATCATACTTCGTTTGCATAGCAAATAGAGTCAAAGCTAAGCAAACGGCTGCTGTTATGCCCACGGCCATTAGAACCTGTTAAATTTAAGGCATATTAGAAATTATCAAAACATGATCTTATTTTCGTAGCTTTACCTCTTGCGGAGCAAAGCGGCTAGCTGTGACACCCAGTAAAAACGATTGAGCCACTGTAAATAATGCCAAGAAAATGAAGTTGGTCGGTGTCGTACGACGCACACCCTCGCAGCAAGCCATGCTCAACATAGTCACAATCATAACGCCAAAAGCCACCCAGAAAAGCCAAGAATTGCGAGCAGCAAATTGTTGTGTTCCTTTATGGAATACAAAAAGTGCTACAGCTCCAAAAGTAACGACAAGCTGGCCCTGTGTGGCATAAAGAATGTTAGATAAGCCAGATTTTTCGATTGTTGTTAACAAACTTACCATAAGTATCATGTAAACTTTGCGTATAAAGCCACGGCGAATGCTTTGATCATCGAATGAAAAGTTCTTAGGTTGGCTTTCAGCATCATCGTAGGCACCGTAGCCGGAAGCAGCTGGTGGCTGTATAAATCCAGGCTGTGGTGCAAACCCAGCAGGCGGAGGGCCTTGTCCATAAGGTCCTTGACCATATGGATAGGAACCTTGTGGACCACCTTGACCATAAGGCGGATATCCACCTTGTGGAGGCGGTCCTTGAGGATAGCCGCCACCGCCATAACCGCCCTGTGGTGGATAACCACCATAATATTGCTGATTTGGATCTGTTTAAATAAGTTAAAAGTTAATAATGTGCTGTGATTTAATAGTTTCAAGAATTTAAATTTTATTAAAGCATTCCAGTTGTCCCCTTAAATATGTACATGTAGAAATATGTATTGAGTGCGAGTTTTCTGTAGATAAATCATCTAAAGTGACTAACGTACAACTGCAGTTTCATTGTATAATAATTTTTGTTTTACTTTATAAAATCAATTCGCTATGCAAGGGCCTTGAAAAAATCTATAGCAATACAAACTCTTTTACCAAAGAGCGTGTTTAAACCAGCAATTGCATAACAAATGTGCCATAACTTAAAATATAATTTAAAAACTAATTGCAACTATTAAACGAAACAAAGTTCAAAGCTAACAGAAACTTAATATAAATACGATTAACAATCCTTTCTTAAGGGTATTTGGACAAAAACTGAAACTGAAAAGTAAGGATTGTTTGAGCACCTAATATAGAAAATAACACAAAACACTTTTAATGATGGTCTTGGGAACAAGATTTTCTATGTCAGATTTGCCACATTACATTTCAAAGAAACCATAAACTTAACCGAAAAGATTTAAGAATTTATATATTTTGTTTGTATTCGTTTCTTTTAAACAAGCTTTCAAGTTAGATTATGTGTTTTTTGACATGTTATTTGGCAGAATCTAAGCTAGAAAAATATGTTCCGAAAGGCGTAGTGAACTTTTTCTAAATAAACTTAGAAGTGGACGCTTCACAAAAGCAGGCAAAATATCAAACTAACAATGCAAGACTGAACAATAACAAATGCATAGGCAAAGATAAAACTATGAAAATTAGATGAATACATGCAAACCAGTTAAATGAAGCCAAAAGATCAAACCAAAAAATCAAATTTAAACAAACGTAAACCTTGATATTGAGGATACTGAGGAACACTCTGCCACGACATTGTAGGTTAGGTATTCGCTTGCGCTTGAGAACTCAACGAATTATTTATCGGCTTTCTTAGCTATTTTTGGCGCTGCGAAGTAGACCCAAAAAACATTCGATTAGTTATGTCGGCCCATTGACGCTTACCTTGCATTTTGTAGTTGTAGCTAGTATCCGCAATAAGAATCCTTATTTACCTGAAAATAATAAAGGTTGTTATTAAGCGGAAAATGACAGTTTTTGTGCAAAGAGTAATGGGCGTCTCGGTCTACTAATTCTGGTCGCGTTTGGATGCCGTGACGCAGAAACATCTTATGTTATGTATCGTAGCATTTCATTTTCAACTATATAACCTGCGTTAAAGGGAAGAATCAATGTCTTCTGAATAAAACAGAAGAAAGGTGGACGTTAGGACGTCATATATAAACGTATAATTTGCATTTATTGCGATATTCAGCGGCTTGTTATCATGCCGAAAGATCACTCAAGTATTTATTCCCTTTTCGTTGATTTTGAAGCTCGAAAGTGCGTAGATGTTTTTTAAGCTTAGGATATAGGAATAACGTTCACCACAAGTTTCTTGAAGTTTCTAAAGGCGAAAAGTTTAACCTTCCGCATATAACGCTTAATCAGCGCTATAATCGGCATTTTAACGCTTAAAGAACAATTTCTTGTTGGCAGAGGTCCGAGCTTCCAGAATTTTAATCTACCTCAGAGCAAAGTGTGTGTTGCTAATTGAATTAGCCTTCTATGTACGTCTTTGTTGTGCTTTTACAGGACAACGGTCGCTATGCTATTTCTGATTCAAAGCGTTAATTAATAGTTCACATTTGCGAAATCTATATACAAATGTGTGTACATCAATTTTGCGTGCTTCCCCCAACAAATGTTTCGCTCGCTGCGGTGTTTTTGTTTTGTTGTGGCGAATATGACGTGGGCGAGTTAACTTTCAAAGGCGGAGGCCGCGCTTTAAGCAGCACACGTCGTCATCAGTTTCCCCATAAAAGTAATATTTATTTTGCAAACATTTGAACATGATAAGGCCAAATGCGGGGCAATCAAATGTACGCAGGAAATTGTGCAGCTGGCAAAAGGCACTAGTAAATGGTGACTCACTCTTCTTGTAACAAGCACAGTAATTACGCGAAAAACTATTTTCACTTGCAAATTCTTAGTTTGCATACATTTATGGTAAAGCGCATAATAAATTTAGTTATTTACCTTTTTGGCAACGACAATACAAATTTTCTTGTGGAATAGCTCCAAACTATGTACTTTTGATTACTTTACTTCTGGAAATGTCTGATTTAGTGATGACAACTAAAACAAATATTGCAGACTCAAACAATATTAGTGTGACCAAAAACACAAAATATACTGAACAAAAACAACACGAACCACAAAAATACTGTTTATTCATAGTGTGCCACATATTATTTAGACCAGCTACGTTGGTACACATCTTATACTTTTAGTACATTGTCTGCCTCTTGGTGGACACCGATCTTAACCGTCTTGGAATGGGCTTTTCCGAAGCCTGATTTGGGGAGTGATTATCGACCAATTCTATAGTAGTCCCTTGTTGAGGTAATTTTACTTGATTGGCGGCTGATTAAATTGCACATTAATGATAACGGCAGTTTAATTAGGCGGATGTAATTCCAAATAAGCCAGCTTTGGTCATTTAAACTAAATTTTGAGGTAAGGGAAGAATTGGGCAAGACAAGATCCAGAAGGTGCCCGTCAAATGTTTTGAGAACACGAAACCATTCCTTCACGAGTATAAAAAATCGATACAGAACTCCCCAATTCATAAATGAGCACATACTTATAAACATTCCAGCATACAAACAAAGTAAATTTTGCTAATCAATAACATAGTTGAAGCCGAATTCCAAAGTTTGGTTATACCTTTGTATAACAAACTGGTTTGGACCCGTTTTCAGGTAAGCGGTATGAGAAATAGGAGTTTTTAGAAGTTTCTTTGGATAACAAAATATTCCTTTCGATAACGAAACACACTGAACTTTTTTATGTTAAAAAAATTAACAGAAATTCAAAAATCCAGACTACTGCACAAAAATATACCGAAAAAATATAAATATACCTAAAGCGATGCACTAGGATGATATACTGCCAGAAAATACCGGCGCAAATGTAAATAAAGGAGCTGCCACATTGCCAAAAAAGCGATGCCGTACTTTTAAAACTTGTTTGAAAACTAAGTACTTTACAATTTTTCGCAAAAGCAAAACAATTAAATTAATTAATTATTTTAAAGAAATCAACAATGACAATGCCACAAATAAAGCATGTAGAAAATATAACTTAAACAGATAAAAAACTGCAATGAAACTGCTGAGCTAGTTCATTAGCTCATTTGTTGTCATTGACTTGTTCAATTGAACTTATTTCGAGCTGAACGACACAACTCTGTTCGACTGCATGCTGCAATAATTTTGGGGCTTCGTGTAATCAAGTTTTAACAATTAAAAAGGCAAAATATAGCTGGTAAGCGCATATTATAACTAAAAGTGCATATATAAAACAGAATGTGATATCGAAAACAGCTGCAGTTTGTGTAAATAAATGAAATAATGCGAGTTTAGGTTATGTTTGTGTGTGTTGGTATTGCCGACAAAGACACAAGAGCCGTTCCATATTGGAGGAATGGGAAATATATTTGCAAGGGTGACTGAACTGCAGTGAAAAGACGGAGGAAAGCGCTTTAAACTGCAATTGCATGCAATTTGTAGAGTGCATTGAGCTAGATTCTATTTATATAAAAGTGACGCAATAGTTTAGCACTCCCCGCAAATAAACACACACATGCGTCCCTGCCTGTTGCTTATCAAACTTTGTGGTTTATTTCACTGTTTTAAATAATATACTTTACAGCCGTTTTAGTGCATTCCAAAATGGTAGTGGATAAAGAGAATTCAGCCGCTGCAGGTCAAGAACCAATCTCCAAGAAGGGAGCCAAGAAGCAGGCCAAAGCCGCAAAGGTATGTTTTGTATACGTGGCGTGCACCGTGTGCGATAACATTAAGTTAATATTATTGTTTTCTATTTGTATTAATTTGTCGCTTTCTTATCTCTAATAGAAAGCTGAGCAGAAGGCAGAAACAGCGGCTGTTCACGCTGCTGGCGATGCAGCCGGCGACAGTGCCGCAGATCATGCTATAGGTCGCTATGGCGTGTCTGAGATGATACAGTCCAAGGATAAGCTCAGCGAGCGCAACTTTGTGAATGTGCATGAACTCTCTGCTCACGTTGACAAAGGATTGGTGTGGGTGCGTGGTCGTGTCCATACTTCGCGTGCCAAGGGCAAACAATGTTTTCTTATACTGCGCCAGCAGAGCAGCACTGTGCAATGTATTTTGGCTGTGGGTGATGTTATTTCTAAGCAAATGGTTAAATTTGCAGGAAAGTAAGTGTACAACAAAGCTACTAAACATATAGACAGCTGTATAAGCCATTATTTCTCTTCAATTCACAGCATACCCAAAGAGAGCATCATTGATATTCAAGCAAAACCTGTTTCGGTGCCCAACAAAATTGAATCTTGTACGGAACAACTGTTGGAGCTGTGCATCGAACAAATATTTATCATTTCGCAGGCGAAAGCGCAGCTGCCACTACAAATTGAGGATGCTTCTCGTCCAGAAAATCCAGATGATGTTGAGGGTCTTAATATACGTGTGAATCAGGATACACGCTTGGATAATCGTGTGCTTGACTTGAGAACCCCAGCTAATCAGGCCATTTTTAGGCTGGAAGCTGGTGTGTGCCGTTTGTTCCGCGACATTCTGACTGAAAAGGGCTTCACTGAGATACACACGCCCAAGATTATTTCCGCAGCTAGTGAGGGTGGCGCCAATGTCTTTACTGTCAGCTATTTCAAGGGTATGTTTAGCCGAACTGCATAACTATCTTGTAACTAACTTCTGGTGTATTTCCAGATTCTGCTTATCTGGCTCAGTCACCACAGCTTTATAAGCAAATGGCAATTGCTGCAGATTTCGACAAGGTTTACACAGTGGGCGCCGTTTTTCGCGCCGAGGACTCAAACACGCATAGGCATTTGACTGAATTTGTGGGTCTCGATCTGGAAATGGCTTTCAAGTATCATTATCATGAAGTGCTGCACACAATAGGCAACACGTTTACTGCCATCTTCAAGGGTTTGCGTGATAGCTACAGCCGCGAAATTGATGCTGTAGGCCAACAGTATAAGGTGGAGCCTTTCAAGTTCTTGGAACCTCCGCTAATACTGCAGTTTGCGGAAGGTGTAGCCATGTTGCGCGAGGCTGGTGTAGAAACAGGTGATGAAGAGGATTTGTCCACGCCAAATGAGAAATTGCTGGGCCGTCTGGTCAAGGCTAAATACGATACCGACTTTTACATTTTGGATAAATTCCCATTGGCGATAAGGCCTTTCTATACCATGCCTGATCCTAATAACCCTATGTATTCGAATTCTTATGATATGTTTATGCGTGGCGAGGAGATTTTGTCGGGCGCACAGCGTATACATGATCCCGAGTACTTAATCGAGCGCGCGAAGCATCATGGTATAGGTAAGTAGTAATTGGCTAATCAAACATTTCAGTTGTTAATTTTATTTTTTTGCTGTTACAGATACTTTAAAAATTGCAGCTTATATTGAGTCGTTCCGCTATGGCTGTCCACCACATGCAGGCGGTGGCATTGGCATGGAACGTGTGGTCATGTTGTATCTGGGCTTGGACAACATTCGCAAGACTTCTATGTTCCCACGTGATCCTAAACGGTTAACACCTTAAAAACGTTCAACTTTAGCGCACAACTTAAACTTATTGAATTAAATTCGAGCGTTTTGTTTTTATTTTCCCTTCATTTTCCAAAATGTCTGCGTATTGTGAAGTAATTTTTTTATTTGCAACTGTAAGCCCGAATCCTTTTTGTTTGTAACTTTCTTTTAAGCTTACATGCTGCAAAGTTGTATGACAACAATAACTGCAAAGACTGCATAGAGTCAAAACGATATGTTATAAACAATACGAAATGAAATAAATCTTTGCCAGTGTGTTAGTAATTTATAAATGTCTTGATTTTTCTTTTCAATATACTACATAGCATAGTGGGAATTGGATATGTAAAGTTATACCATAACTATTAAATGATTATAACAGAAAACTCTTTATTGTTCCCTAACCATGAACTTAAATGATTTTAAGAGTTGGAATTATACCTATTTCAGACTGGCATATTGTTCGTCTTGGCAAAGCATATGAAGTAACTGTTACTTTACAATTATGTTTTTTGTTGCTCCTATTAGGAAGATAGAGCCGCTGACACTTTGAGTTAAATTCCTATAAACTTTTCTTCAAATAAATATGAAATGAATACTGGAATGGAATCTATAAATTAGCAGTTTAATATGATTCCTCTTTAAAGTTTGAGCTGATGTCAAAGCGAATCATATAGTAAAAATCCTATGGAACTAAGACGCTTCTACGTTATGGTAGAATAAATCTTCAAAGTATTTTAGAATCGACTTGCTTTTCATGAATGATTGAAATCGTAGTTAATGAATTTGAAGGTAGAAACCCATAAATCTGGAATTTGTCTTCAAGTACTAGTAAGTATTACGAGAGTAGCTTATTCTTGCCGATTGTGCGCTTATTCCATTCTTATATGAAATTTACTTCACGGAACATTTTAAGCTAATACGTTCCACTGAAAACGAGCATTGGGTCTGTATGACCCAGGACAATAATGAGTTTCGTGTTTTGAAATACACAAACATATTTTCCCATAATCGATTAGCATATGGCATAAGTATCTTGGTTTTAAAATAAAAACTCCGTCCAAAAAGGGTTAATCATTAATCAATACACATTAATCCCCATTTCTTTGTTTTAAAAGCTTCAAACATAACTCACAGCAAAATTGAAGCATTTACAACTCGATGCGGAATTTTTAGATTTTTCGCACTCTTAGACTTGCTATTCTCCCTATTGCAAATTTCAAGATTACCATAACGAATTCGGATTGAAAGGAAATCTTACATTCGCAATAATATGAAAATAGGCTTTTCTTTCTTTTGAATTCGTTAAAGTTAAGATGACAAATGTAACAGTGGGTTTGTTGCAGGTATTATCATTTGGTCATAAGTTTGTATGTCATTCAAGGATTTATCATAAGATTTACATAATTATTAAGAGATTTGTACCAAATCAAATGTTTCTTTTCGCAGCGGTTGGACTGTTAGATTGATGTTGAAACCTATACATTATAACTTTTGATGTTCTCAAGGATTGGCACCACTGTCACTATGACGAGTGAGGTCAGCATTTCGCCAGTGGAGAATCACTCTTGCGAACTTCTACTTTGGTCTCTGCAGACAAATGAGCAGTAGATACTACTTTCGCCATATAAAACTAACACTCATTCTTTCCGTTTTGTTTTCTGGAGTTTTCGACTGAAAAGTAGCCCGTAAGATATTTTGCCCTTTACGCGTTGTCAACGACTACCGCATTTGATAGCACGACGAATTATGCGTATGGATGAAGAAGCCCAATCTTCAATTGGGCTGTTGAAAGGGAGGCGACGAAGGGGCAAGCCATATATCCATTGGAATGACGAGGAATAATGCCCACTAACTACCCTTTGCAGGTTACAATAATAATTGGTGGTTATTTAATTGGTTATAATTGGTGTCAAGGCGGTCGCAAAGCAGAGGCGCCTGTAGTAGTGCTTTACATGCTAAAACACGGTAAAAGTTTTTTATGACCAGTTAAGAAGAAGAAATTGTTTTTTCGAACTACCAGACTTTCGAGCATTAGTTTGGCTTTATGCTTGATACCGAAGCCTCAACTACAGCTAGAATGGTTGATTCGCTTAAGTTGCGGTTATTTTGCTTAAACCCTTTTCCACTTGTAGGACCGTATTTCAGCTTGTTGTATAGTCGAACTGGGTGCATTTGGAAGTTTTACGAACTTTCCTCTATGCCGTTCCATACTTAATTATAGCCTAAGTCAGCAGAGGGTTACGAACAGTAACAGTAACAGTTAAAATGAGATTTCGTTGCCTCTTAATCTAATTAATAACAATTAAAGACGATTTTATTGATGCAGATTTAAAAAAAAAGACAGAGATTTATTGAGTATGGACTTGAAGAGCATTTATTATATAGAGAAAGCACATCAAAGTTAAATACAAACATTTGTCAAGGAACTCAACTTTAGTTCATTTGCTTTAGACTCTTTTAACTGATAAACAACAATTTCAAAGAAACACCGTTGACATATGCAGCTTATCGCACTCACTGTAGTGTATCTTGCTTAACAAACGAAGAAAAACACAATAAATTGTATGCACTTCCAATCAGATTATTATCAATACGTCACGTTGTACCCAACTGGAACACTGTTGACACACTTGGGAAATACTTTTCGGCCAAACAAAAGGACGAATTCCTTACAATCTGTGTGTGCATGCCGTGTCTTATGCTATCGCCAAACAAACTTTAAAATCAGACAAACAGGAACACAGTAGAGTGTCTGTCAGGAGGCAAAAGAAAAATATTTCGTGCCGGCACTACGACTTGTCGGAGATGTCTACTCTTCAAGGCAAAATTGAGACGACGCACTCCATTTTATTTTCACACCGCGGCATCGTTAGTGCATTCACACACACACGCGTGCACACAACAAAGAAAGGGGCGTGGCTCGCTGTCAGCGCACCAACACAAGCGTAGACGCAGACAAGCACAGTAGTCGTCTCTTTCGCACGCACGCTTACAAAGCGTTGGCAAGCGAGCTAGCAAGCATTTTGTGCCATTTTGTTTGTGCGTTTGCTGCGCAGCAGAACAACGCTGCCGCTGCCGCTGTCATTCTCTGCACTCGGCAGTCATTCTGTGTTTGAATGCGCGCCTCTTGCAATCGCGCGGCGGTTCATGTTCATTTCTTGTGCGCAAATTACGGAAACACGTCTGGCAACCGTCGTCGTCGTCATCGTCGTCATCGTCGTCTTCCTGCGCCTTCTACGTTGTCGCTGTCGTCTTGGTCCGTAGTTGTGGACAACCTGAAAAGTGAGCGATCGCTGCAAGTGCAATTCGCAATTCGAAATTCGCAATTTTGCGCGCATTGGCAATTAAAAGATTTCTCCGCCATTGATGCAACTCAAGTGACAGTGACGTTAATACGGTGATACTATCGCTGATACTGACGGATGACGCTCCAAAGTATCCACAAACGGCAGTTATTGCCGTCGCGCGGCTTAGTTGAAAGAATTTATGGAATTTGGCATTTGTGGATTTAGCGAAAATATTTTCATTGAGTGTGCGAGCAAATGTGTTTTTGTGTACGTTTTGGCTATAAGCAACGGCAATTTGCCACCTCTGTCTAACCTACGGCCGCAACTGCTGCCATAAATGTTGCGTTAAAATTTGAAAAATTCACGTGAAAATTCCGCAGTTGATAATTTTGATCAAACTTATCATAAGCAATTCCAAAACAAGCGCCTTTAAGACGACGACAAACACGCGTCAATTTAAGTATTTTTGTGAATTTACAAAGACAAATTTGTCTTTGTTGTTTATTTATTAACAAAAACAAAGTGCTTAGTAAATGTTACAAAAACAACAATCGAAAAAGCCCGCTTCCTAAATTTGGAATTAATGGATTATGACTATCAAAAACATTTAATGTGGTAAGTATTAAAGGTTATCATTACCTTATGGGCCATAAACCTATAACAAGGCTATGTTTATGCTGAAATATTTATAGCTTCAACGTATTTGGTCAAAATGTCGCCCATAAATGAAATTAATTTGGCCCGCTTACTACCGCCGGTTTACTTAAAGTTTATATACAATAGGAGCTTTGATATCAACAAATTACATAAAGCAAATAAAAAGTTAGCTAGTTAATGAGAAATAAGGCCATACTTCGATTTAGTTCAAGAAAATATGTCTCTTACAAATTCAATTTGCGTCGTCATTCGATTGACATAAAAATAAACGAAATTGGGGAATCTCGTAAAAATGTTTAAAAGCACTTTGTTTTGGTATTTCGTATGAGAAATATGTATTCTAAACGCAGAGTTCGGCGATATAATGCCATTGTCTCAGCGGCGAACTGATTCATTTTAAAACACATTTCGTATTGCTTCAGAACTGCTAAAAATCTAACATCCAGCGCAAATGAGTCTGAATCTGAATTGAATAATTGTTAATACTTTCAATGTTATATGTTTATTATGTGTATACATACAATTTTGAATATTTAACTGAATTAGAAACTTGTGTTTTCCAAAACCAACAATAAAACTGACTGTGAAAAAACTCAAAATTTAAGTTCATGTCGTTTTGTTTTACGTTTTAAGACGTTTATCGAAGCATTGCTGTAAATCTAATAAGCTTACTAGGAAATCATTGGTACGGAAATTAAATGAAAAAACTTTCAACTAACTTTTTTAACTATGTATTTTGAATTCAATGGATTCGACGAAGCGTATCTAAACTGACTTCTCAGATAGTAAAATCTTTAGATATTGGTTAAAGTTTATTAAAGTTTAATTATGTTTCTCTCAAAAGTTCAAGGAGTATTTTTATGATGAAATGCTATTCCTTTAGTCAGTTTCAAAGCTCATCATTAACTTATATAGACAAATTACAAAATGAGTACTTAAAAGTTATATTAGGCATTTAATTTCCAACTTTATCGGTATACAAAATTCTTAAATTAGAAAATCTCTTCCCCTTTATATCCAACTCACGAGACTTCCAGATATCTGACTAGTATTATTTCTCTATAGCTCATGAATTTTTAAATTCTAAAAATCTTTTCAACTCTAATTCCACCTCAAGAGTCTTCCAGAAATCTTACATATGGAAAAAATTAACGATTATTATAATGCTAAAAAATATCATTAAAAAGATTTATCGACAGTTTTCGACCCATCCATTGGTTTAGGCTGATAAACAAATACTTAGTTTTCGGGGTAGAAGCAAGTTTCGGCAGTATATGCCTCACAGAGATATGGTATAACATTTTGGCTGTTGGTTTGTTCCGAATCTTTCTATGTTCAGGGGATATACGATCATATCATCATATTATATTCGAACCATGCGAACGCTAAGACCTAAACTATTTGGATTTTATGACTCATTCAATTTTTCTTCTCCATATAAATCAAAAAGCTTAATTGCGATGTTCAGGTTTCAGGAGCTTAACGATTTCGTATAAAGAGCTGATCAACTGATCAACACTACTTCAGGTTCAAGAGGTTTTTTTGGGTGAATATGTTTTGCACTGTACTCAGTTTATTGGGGTCAACATCATCAAACAAAAAATGGCATATGAGTATTATTTTCCATACAGAAAGAGAACTAAAGAATTCAGAGATAAAGCTCAGTTTCCTCTAGAATACCGAAATTTTCAAGTGAATCGGGAAAAACTTAGTGTAGATATATTGAGTGAAGGTAGTCAAAACACTATCAGCCATTAGAGTTCTTGAATATTGAAAAAAGGTGAAATTTGCACAACTGTGTAATTAGTGAAAATCATTATGCTATGGAAAAACCATATCTTTGACGACTTCTAAAAACAAACCAAGTTTATATTAATATCATGGCTAATTTTTGCAAAATATAAAATTAAGACGAAGTAGACATTACAACTAAACAGGCACATACAATTATGAACCAAAGGTAAAGTTTTTATTTTTAAGTCTATAAAGACTTTTCATACATTTGGTTACAGTTTTGTAACATAAATTATAAAGCAAAACCTTCGTTTAAAGTTGCTTCGCTTGACGAAATATTTAGTGCTAGTGTTGAAAAATGTGTTTATAAAAGTGACATCTATTCTTTAGCGTTATTTCTCTACCTGGCTTATTGACGGAATACCTTTGGAGCGAAACTTGGTTGAAGGATGTATGAAACACACCGTCGAATTGTTATCGGGTAGAGTTTGTGGGAGAGAGACCAATTGCACGTGTTTATAGCCATTTTGCCCATTTATAGCCATTTGTCAATTTTATTTTTGTATGCATTTTCTTGCCAAATCTTTTCGATATATATGTATCAGTTTTCACTGATAAAATGATTATTTTAATCCAAAACATTTTTGGTTCATGTCGGGTAGTGTTGCGTTTCGAACTTCAGATAATTGTATCCCAGCTTTTGAAAAATCAATCAGTCTAAATCCAAAATTTTTTAATTTTGAACACATCCAAAGAAATTGCAAGATTGTTGACGGATTGCTGTTGGGTTCAAACTCGGTTAAAAATGTTTTTGTAATGTCACCGATTACAATAGGTTACAATAGTGCAAATATTTTGTGCACATTTTTTTTTAGATTTATGCGTGATTTTTATAATGAGCTCTAATAGAATATTTTGACCAAAATATAACTCAAATTGTAAAAATTTTGTACAACTTTGAATTTTTCTGAATTTTCACACACTAACTTTGATATTACCGATTGGAGAAGGCATCTGGAGGAGCGTCTTCATCAGGCCGTAAACCGTTAATGGGTTGTTATGGCCTCTTAAGAAGAAGAAGAACAACGCTGCATTGCGGCAAGTTGTGAAATGTTATGAAAGGATGTCCAATTACCAAAAAAAAAAATTTGTTTAATTTTAGAAAGTATCTCCCAGACATCCTCAATTTGATTACGGCTTGAATCATACTCGGCCACGACAGAAAGGGCCTAAGAGTACGACTATTTTAGCTGGCTTTGATGGTTTAGATCATTATTTTCCTGAAATATCCAGTTGTGGCCAGGGAAAACGTCTCGAAATAGGATTAGCTCGCTTTTAAATACCTTATAATATGCCAGTGAAGAATTTCAGAACACAGCCCATACCCTAAGGGATTTTCCACCATGGTCTAGTTTTTGGAAAGGATCTCCCAACTTTCGTAATTTTTTGTAGTAGCCATCGGAACCATCCAAGTTCAGCTTTTTTCCATCTTAATTAAATATTTTTCATCGCAAAATATAACGATTCCAAATCCCATGATCTAAAACTTATATTTCTTATCCACTGTATTCCTCATTTTTTTGTACTGCTCTGTTAGGCTTGTTTGGGAATTCTTAGAACGATGTGGAGCTGCATCCCGCCTTTCTATTCGTACCCCACACGTTGTCAAGTACCATTGAGGCTTGATTCCGTCTTGATTTTTTTGGACATCAACATGTCATGAGTATCAAACTTCCGAGTGTGCCACTTAGTTGGCACATCGATGATAGTTATCGGACTCCTTGGATAGTCGATTTAGTAATTTGTTAGACTTTTTTAACCGTTTTCAATGGTGTAGCTGTCCCTACATGTAATAACAACAATTTGGCCCATTCCCATCCATACTTCACGCATCCCTTAATCCTTTCCAGCTCTGTCTCGGGAATTGAATCACAAAGCATTTCCAATTATAAAGAAATGATCTTGTTTCAATTTAAAATGTTACCTTGCGTACTTTTACATCTTTTAGCCATTTTTTGCATGGGTTTTGACGTTTCGGCACTTGGATCACAAATAAGTCACTATGCACATATAATTATTTGCTATGAAGTTCAAGCGGCTTTGAATTAATGTCAAAAATTACCGCCTAAATGTATGTGTCCTTTTGTTAGTTGAAAGTGTTTGTCACTTATCGCGTTGGAATCGAATTAGATGTCGTATATTATGAAACACTACTCATGAGAACATCGACGAAAAGCAGGGGTTCTTCAAAAATCGCTTAATTTCTCGTCGCGGAAGGTTTTGCGATGATTGGACAGCCACTATTCACGAGTTAAATGCCATAAAAACGCCCCTTTTGAAAGATATTATTATAAGATAGTCTTATACTCACCAGTCTTAGTGGTGAAGTAACCAACTTTGATGCAAATGCCTCATTTGGTATATATAAAGTATAAATAAAGTTCTAAACAGCTAAAAAAACACGATTTTTACATCTGAACATAGTACAAATATTCTTATACTAGGCATCTAAACTTCAAGTTTAATCCTAGAAGAACCTAAATGAAACACAAAAAGGGCTATTCAGTTTGAGGCGCATAAGAGAAGAGATAGTTCTGTTTTTGTATAGATACAAAAGGCCTGATTACAAAGCCAACATTAGTTCCGTCAGTGTGAATGATGCTACTTTAGAATTCTGGGCTATTCCAACTAAGCAGTTGTCCAATTTGTGGCGCATATTAAGTTAGCTGCAACAATGGAACTTTAAGAAGTTTATGTAAATTCAGCCTTAACCTAGTATTTCGCAATTGTAGTATTTCCATAATTGCCAAATTACTCTAAGACATAAGCATTTATGTATAGGTGATTCATTAAGAGAATAACATAAATTAATGCATTTTCCGATGTGTTTTTCCACAGCTCGTAATTTTTCAACGGAATATCGGGCAAATTGTCATGCCAACGCCGCAAGGGAACAACAACAACAACAACTAACACAACAAACACAACAAACACAACAACTATAAAAAGCAACAAACAACAATGCAAAAATGTTAATTACAATTGCCCACAAGGAGCAGTAACAAACAAAGTAAAATAAGTGAGGAAAGTTGAGAAAATATATATATATTTATATATGTATATAGAGGAAATACTCATGAAAAGCAATTCATAGAAAGAAGTTTGTGCAAAAAATTAAAAAAAAAAAAAAAAAGAAAACCAAACAGAAAAAAAGTTGAAAAATTAAAGAAAAGCAATTAAAGCTCTAAATACAAACGCGATGGTGTTTTACAATATGTAAATATAATTAGTCGAGCGGAGTTTTCATTCCTGGAATTCAGCATTGCCAACCTCAACGCAGCTGCAACAACAATAATACAACAACAACAAAAAACACGCCAAAGCAACTACTAAAGCCGGTTTTATAATTACTTCAATCCAATCCACATCACAACGTACGCTCCACTCG
Organism: Chymomyza caudatula; assembly: GCA_035041775.1. Classification (NCBI taxonomy): domain Eukaryota; kingdom Metazoa; phylum Arthropoda; class Insecta; order Diptera; family Drosophilidae; genus Chymomyza; species Chymomyza caudatula. Next base: position 381,947 of record JAWNKW010000034.1, on the reverse strand, counting down.
CGGCGGTCGTAACGTTTTTTGTCTTTTTTTTGGAGCGTAGAGTCTAGAGCGCACGCGCGGTACGTCCGGGGGGTCTTGAGCCAACGCTTGTTGGCGGCGGCCATTGCATAGAGCATCGCCAGCAGCAATCACAATTTCCGAGTGCTGTGTGCCCACAAAGCAAAATCTTTGCAAGAACTTGTGATTTGTGTCTACGTCCGTGTGTGTGTGTGTGTGTCGGGCCATGTGTGTTAGTAGTGCTGTTTAAGAGGTTCTTCGCGCCGCCTCTACTCTAACCCATCTATTGCTCCGTTCCAATTCAATTCATCCAACATTTAAACGTTCAAGTTCATCGCGACGATGGCAGTGTCCTGCCCTGAAGTAATGTACGGTGCTTATTATCCATATCTGTATGGCCGCGCTGGACCAAGTCGTTCATTTTATCAATATGAAAGGGTAAGTCCACAGCAGCAGTAGCAGCAGTTCGAATGTCAATTTGTACATTTCTAACAAATCATACGAATTCACGCAAAATCGTTTCAAACGTTTGGCAAAAGCAACATTTCACGGAATTCCAAGCTACGTTGCTTTGTTTGCCTTTTGTCTTTTTGGCTCCTCCACTGCGCCTTTATTGTTTTTGTGTTTGTGACTTTTTGGCCAACATTGATTTCAAAGATTTCTGTGACAAGTACAGGAAAGTTCTCACGATGCCAAAAACGTTTCAAGGGCTGCTGCCTGCCTGAATGGCTGGCTGACTGCCTGGCTGTTCCAGGCTCCACTCACAGGCGGAGCAGACTCACAGCAACTGAGCGTCATGACGCTGCTGCCGCTCTGTTTCGCGTGTCGCTGTTGCACAAAGAAATTCTTGTGTCGCAAGTTCCAATTATACAAGGCCGCGGCACCAAATCGAAATTGGCCTTTTATGTAAGTAACCGATACGACACGATTCTGATTCTATGCTTTGCATGCCCATAAACAGGCCCAGATAAACTCAAAATCGCCGATGTGGCCGAAGCTTTGCGTCGCTCCTACCTCGTACCACAGTACCCGAAAGTTCAGGGCGCGGATTCGCCAATCGCAGATTGAGTCAGCAAAGCACAGCAAAGTGCTGGTGACCGGTTTATTTGGTGGCTACCCTACAGCCGGTAGTTATATGTATTGTAGTTGTGTAGTTGGATAATGCTCCGTCTCAGTTTTGTCCTGCTGTCGACACTTTTTTTTTAGGGCCAAAGAAAACCTTTTTGTTTGTTAATTTATTGTGTGTATCGCCATTAGTTCTTGCCAAACTGATCAAAACAGCCCCACCAAAAGTATCAGTTTGGTTTTGTGCTTGCGGAATTGCCGCTTTGAGCTTGTCAACCGGCCAACCGGTCAGCCGGGCACAGCAGAGCAGCCGGGACGGCACAAAACATTTGGCCATAGTACGCATGCCGCCGATGCGGCTGCGATCAGATAAACCCAACCACAGTCACAGCTCCAAGCGCTGGCCATGGCAGTTGCGCAGCGTTTTGTCGTTATGTGTTCCCAAAAAAATAATATACAGAGTGACAAACTGCAGCCAGTCGAAGCTTATATACTCTACTCTGCACGCTATCAAAGTGTAAGAATATAGAAAGGTACTGCGCCCGGAGGTGACATGGGACTTAGCTTAACATGAACAGGAAAGATTACTTTAAAGCCCGAAATACAAATAAACTTTGTAAACGATATTAAAATCTTTAAGTTGCATATAGGCATTTCCTTGGCAACGCACGTGACACAGAGGGAAAGACTTAAAATTGTCCTGCTTGCTAGCAAGTAAGAAGCGGTACGTGACGTGACAGATGGGTTTTTTTCTATAAAAACTATATAGTCTGTGAAAAGCGCCCCAGTTTTTTAATGCAACTTATTTTAATATGATCAAAAGTAACGTTTTTTCTGTTTAATTTGTTTTTTATTCAGGCTATAAAATTAAAAGTGACGTGACATTCGTTACGTGACAAATGTTTCCGTAACTCTTTATTAATCATATAAACAATGCAAATTTTGATTTAGAGCATTATTATCAATATATATGTAAATCTTAATATGAATTAGTTGAAGAAAAACGCTTTTAAAGTTCATTGTTTTTAACAGACAAATTTTGCTTTATGAGTACAAACGTAGTTTTTGACGCAAAGAAGTAAAAATTAAAAAGGAAATGCTTATAAAATAGCTATCACGGCAGTAGTTAAGTTTTAATTTCTTTAAAAAAAAAATAGAATTTGTTTAATAATGTCAGATGCAAACTTAGCTTTCTCTGGAAATATCCACATCTAGACTCAATATTATCTGTATAAAAGATATTTGCTTTTATTGACTTAACCGTTTTTCTGCAAGTATGCCCAGATCTATCTAAGGGATACACCTAGTAGTTTTATGAGTAGTATTATTGAAGTCAACTCCAATAAAATTTGGAATCGATGTCTCAAGAAACAATCAATTTTTGCCAAGTGCTACCTGTTCAAATAGATTAAGGGATTTATATCTGAGTAAATCAGCAAAGTTTCTCGTTTAAGACTAAGAGCATATTCTATAATTTTATTAAATTTGCAATCTTTGACTGTGAAAATTCGGTTTATGGGCTCGAGCATATAGGTTTCCAAGCCCGCCTAAGAGATCCCTCTCAGCGAATGTTTTTAAGTAAAACAATTTTATACGATCTATGGTTTGACCGATACGTTTTTTGTACCCAAAACTTTAAGTAGTCGCTTTTAACATAGAGCTGCAAAACTATCGATAGTTTCAGGAAACCGTGTGATTTGTAACTTGCACAGTTTTTAGGCACGACCCTATGCGTTTTTTTTCACGTTTTCTTTCGCCTTGCCGCTTAGCGTATGTCTTAACTATCGATAGTGCAAAAAAAAAAACACCTACAGTCGAACACAAAGAGTGAAATTTAATAGAGTGGAATCCTTGGCCGTTACATTGAGTAAACTTGCTGAAAACCGACGAATTTCATCACAGTGCATACATATGAGTTTTTTTTGCTCTTTCTTTTAATTAGTTTTGCATACGAGTGAGTCGGTCTGACCGAGACAGCAACACAAGCAGCCTCACACGTACACTGTGCTGCACGGGTTTTTAACAAGAATTCCACAATATTACTTTCAGGCTCATGGAGTAGAACACAAAGAATCAATTCGATACCTCGATAGTACTATCGATAGTTTTGTAGCTCTACGATTTATGTCCTTGTTGATATTTTGTGAAACATGGAATTTGTGTAATTTTATACCAGTGTCTCAATGAATAAAAGAGTTTTTGGCCCAAATCTTCAATTTGTTTGTATTACATTTGTTAATTTTTGATATTTTTCATGGAAATGAACGCAGAAGAATATATTTTGTGGAATTTACTTGGTTTGAAGCTTTAGTACAATTTTTAGTTCAATCGACAAATTGCAATCGAATTGGGCATTTAGAAAAGATATAAATAGCTCAAGAAATAAAATTTTTTTAATAAAATTCCTTATATTTTTCACAAATCTTATAAACGACTCAAATATAGAATATTTTAATGAAATATACGTATTTTCAGTAATTTTAAAATCGACTATGTCTGCATAAAGCGTTTTAGAAATTCCGACACAAATAGCTTTCTCGAAGCCCATGACTTTTGAAATATTATTTTTGATTATGTATAAAACTTTTAACAAAAACTAGAGGCCTGCGAATTTATAGATAGATATTCTAACAGAAACCTTTTCGCAATTACCCCTACTAAGGAAATAGACTTCATTTTAGTCAGTTAGGAATATCTTGGATCAGGATTCCGGTGACAATCTGCCTTCCGTAACGTTGACTAAAATTCAGCGGGGGACTAAGAAAGCTACCGATTCCATTTGCTATGCTAAATACTTTTCATTTCTGTATAACTGTATTTTATCACAATTACAGTTATTCCTGCCTTGCGTTTCAAACTTTATCTTAAATTCAAAACAAAGTACCCTTAAGAAAGTGTATTAAAATCAAGGCAAAAAGTCAAACTGTGCATGGGCAAACCATGTCGCAGATTCGTCTGCTTTGCCCTGGTGATTTATGCCGTGTGATTTCCAACCGGACTGCTCAACATAATCGAAATATCGTTTCACCTAATAACACGTACACACACGCACCAAGCTAAATGTGCATTGGCTGCAGTCGCGCAACCAAATTCTTTCGTGCTGCTCAATTTAAAATCGCATACGCATTGTTGTCGTCAATGCGAAACTTGCAGATACTTTTGTATCTTTTGCATTGTTCGAAAGCTCACTCACTCGCTCGCTCGCTTGCTCGCCATGTGCGCGCTACTGCACTTTTGCGCAGTTGAAACAATTTGGGGGCAGCGATTGATCGTGTCGCCGAGATAAGCGGCACACTGATTATGTGCTTAAAACAACTGACAGATACATTCTCCAGCATTATTTGTCTCAGATGCTTGCACTTAATAAAACTGCGTGCATTTTTCTTATTAAGTATGTAGCTGCATGTCTAAAGTGAAATGTATCTCTAGATATACAATATACATAAAGTAGATCGTGGAATCTAGCTTTTGTGCTCTAGATGCTACAGATTTGCTACCCGTTCCAGCTTACACAGGAATATGAGATTAATTGCTAAAGCCCTGCACAGCATGTTAACTAAAAGCGAAGCGAGAAACTCATCCCATCTGCCATCAGGTGAGACACCTTTTATAAGGGACCAGCGATATGGATATATACGTTTTGTTTTTCTTTCGTTAGACAAGTTTCGGAAAGTTTTACTTATCGAACATTTAGTCTAGATCGGTTTTGGCTATGTTATTTAGGCTATCTGGCAACATATCTCTTTGTAAAAAAGAATCATATACTCTTACACTCACATACTCTAATCTTACTTACTTAACTGGCGATAACAACCCGTTACCGCGTTACGGCCTGATATAAAGTCTCTGCTTTTCACTCGCCTCCTCCAATTGGTTATACCAAAGGTAGCTAGTGTACCCTCTACCTACCCTTTCGTCGCTTCCCTTCGACAAACGCATTGAAGACCTTTCTCGCAGGACCTGCTTCATCCATACGCACAACATGACCTAGCCAGCGGAGCCGCTGGATTTTAATGCGCTTATCTATATCAATGTCGTCGTGGAGCTCATAGAGTTCGTCGTTCCACCGACGATATCGAAATCATCTGCGTATGCAAGCAACTGGACACCTTATGGAATACACAATACAGAACCAAATTCTGGCAATAACACTAATTTTTGTATACATATTACTCTAAAGAGTCCTATTATCTGGAACAGTTCTTTGCCAGCAGACTGCTAGAATCCACCTTAATTGTTAGTTATCAGCACCAATATGAAGAGCTTGTGCATTTGTTACAAACTGCTTCGTAAAATGCCTTTCAAAAGAAGCAAATAAGTAGCGAAGAATGCAGAAAAGTATGGGAAGATTTAGATAAATTTCGACCTAAATGTACTAGAGCGGAAATGAGATCTCGCTGCACTTAGTAGCGAGTTGAGTTCAGGTCTGTTAAGGATGAAGTGCAGCCTCTATCCTGCTGAAGTTGCAAAGACGAGGAGAAGTCATAATGCCCCTCTTGCAGATGATAGAAGCACGTCTATCTGTCAAACCTTCTTTTACATCTGATCGACAAACATTTTTATGCTTTAAGATGCTTTTAGAGCTTTTATCTGGTTGCATTCTGTATAGTCGTATCAACGACTTACCAAGGCTAAAGCCACACTGATAAGGTCCAATCAGTTCTTTCGCAAACGGCTTTAGTCTTTCACCCAATACGCTCGATAGGACCTCATATGAAATAGGAAGAAGACTAATACCACGGTAGTTAGCGCACACCTCCTCGAGAACTGGGCAGGGGACACCAAGGTTCCAATCATCGGGCATTTTCTCATCTAGCCATATTCTGCCAAAGAGCTGGTGCATGCATATTTGCGACTCATTGCCTCCAGTCTTGAACAGCTCAGCAGCTAGGCCATCTGCTCAAGCTGCTTTGTTGTTCTTGAGCCGCTGCGGTATATCCATCTATGATATATAGAATATCATCTATGATTGGGGATGTTAGCTCCGGGCCGCCATTATCCTCATCATCAGCCGATAGCAAGCCAGAGAAGTGTTCCCTCCACAACCTCAGTGCACCCTGTGCACCCACTATCAGATTTCCCCCTGCATCTCTACAGGAAGACCCTCCGGTACTAAATCCTTTAACCAGACTCTTGACTTTTCGGAAGAATATTCTTACGTCGTTCCTGCTCCTGCACATCTCGATCTCCTCTTGCTCACGCATTTCCTGCTCGCGTTTTTTGCGTCTGAAATGGCGCCTCTCCATCTTCCTCATTTATCGATAGTAATCTCGCACAGATCACGTAGCAGCCGTTTCTCAACAAATGGCTGCACAAAATGTACTGTATATCATAGTAACTGACCAAATCAATCATAATGAACTTGGAGATAAAGATGGAGTTGCATTTTCCACACAATTCGATGAGGGCATAATAATATGAAGAGAATGACGTTAGAGTGTAGAGCGGGGCCTGACAGCGGGAGGGAATTACTTACTGACTATAGATAAATATAGATTGTAATGAACCATGCAAATCTTTCGGAAATAACATAAATTTGATTGAAAAGAATGTGTCATGTTGGAAAGCGTATGTTTTTGCCTTAGCAGCGATATTTCTATGGAATTATTGCATGGTTTAGCTTGCGTTTCGTATGCAAATCCCGCATTGAGTTCTATCTAGGAAGCAAAAAATATGGTATAAGCCAATCCCTACCTACAGTCTTAAAAGTTTTTCAGCTGCTAAAATTTGCCTTATCAGCTCGACTCTAAGTTCGACACTGGGAATTCCCACAGAACAAAGTGACTCAGCACTTGTTTGGTTAATTAAGCTGCATGAACTTAAACAGCTTTGTTAAAAAGCAAATTAAGAAGTTGTAAACAACACGCTGATAGTAAAAAAAAAGTAAACTCAAGTAAATGTATCCATAAGATACATTGCGCTTCGTTGTGAGTAACATTAGGTGATAAAGGGCAAGAACGGCTATAATGTCACATAGTTGTTGCACATAAATCAAAGGCCCTGTCAATGAGTGCACTTCTCAAATGGATCGTGCTGGTTAACCCATTATTAACCCCCAACACTACAATACTAATAATTGGATGCCGCGTGCGCGGGCGTTTAAATTTAGAAAACCGAAACATAAAGGCGTCAAATGTGGCGCAACAAACAAGCTGCTACACTGGGTTATCACCCACTTAGAGAATATTTCGAACGCGGACCACGCTAATGGGCTCATTAAAGACCGGCAGCAGGCAGTGAGACGGAGGCTACCGATTTCAAGGGAGGGCAAGAGTTGGCATGAAGAGGTGTTGCTGCTCGTAAATTGTCGCGAGCGCCGCAATTATGTTTGACACCTCGCTAAGCTTGAAGATTGTGGCGTGATTATCGCTTGTCGCTGTGACCTCGCAGCAACTAGCCCCTTAGCCCCTAGACCCCTAACAGTAACCCATTCCTGGCCAGACTTATATAGAATATGCGTGACAATATGCGCACGGTCGTAAATTTAATGGCTTCAGTGCATTTTCCATCAACATAAATTTTCGTATTGTGTCATTTTCAATTTGCTTAAGCGCATTTACCGTGCTCATAACTCATTTCTTACAGAAACACACACACATACTCGCAAGTTATGCTCTATATATATATGTTTCAATTGCAGTTTAACCAGGACTTGTACTCATCGTCGGGCGTGCAGCTGGCCGCCTCTTCAAGCGCCTCCGGCAGCTCCCATTCACCCTGCAGCCCCATCTTACCGCCCTCGGTTAGCGCCAATGCAGCAGCAGCGGCGGTGGCTGCCGCAGCGCATAATACAGCAGCTGCGGCAGTTGCTGCAGTGGCCAATCAAGCCAGCACGTCCAGCCTGCAGCTGGGCTCAGTGGGCGTCGGTGGCGGCAGCTCCGGCAGCGGTCTTTTGGCCAGCAACAATCTGCCCGGCAGCAGCGCAGCTGGCAGCGTCGCTGGACTGGGCATGAGTCCGGTGCTGGGCGGCGCACTGCCCAATACGCTGCACAGTCGCACGCATCAAACCAAAGAAGAGGATCTCATAGCGGCGCGCAGCGAGGCGGAGGGTAAGTACATGCATGCATACATACTTAAGTGGAGTGTTATGTTTGGAATGCGCTGCTCCTCCGCTGCTGATCCTCGGCAGCCAGCGGCCAACTAAATGAAATTCTTTGAATTGCCGCGAAAGAGAGTGCGATCGGTATGACTTGAAACCGCGAGCAACTAATTAATACGCAAATTTTTAAAATTGCTCGCTGACATTCATTGCCGCTGGTTTAGTCCGCTTGCCAAGCTATTCGCATTCCAAGAAGTTAGCATTTAACATTCAATAACTTATATAATTTACATATTTAATTGTGTTTCTTTTTTAATGGCAGCGCGTCTTGTGGGCTCCCAACAGCATCATCATAATGAATCATCCTGCTCCTCCGGTCCGGACTCACCGCGTCAGCATACACATGCTCACACGCACTCGCACTCGCATGCGCTGCACGCTGCAGGTGCTGGCGGCGGCGGCGGTGTCTCCTCTGTCACGGGCGCCATGTCCAAGGAACACCCGCATGACACGAGCAGCAATAGCGCCAGCAATAGCCAAGGACGTGCACAATATCTATCAGCCACCTGCGTTGTATTCACCAATTACTCCGGCGATACGGCCAGTGTGGTCGATGAGCATTTCTCCCGTGCGCTTAACTACAACAACAAGGACGCTAAAGGTAGGACAACTAACTTCAAAATTTCCGCCTAGTCATTTTAGTGTGCCACCCCTGCCAGCCTGGGTGAGATTGCTCTGTGGGCTGTGAACATTTTGATCAAAGGCCGCGCATGTCATGTACTTGTCCCAGCTGTCAGTTTGCGTGTTGACTCTGTTTGCATTGCGTTTTCCCAGAAAGCAGTTCAAGGAATAAATGTACTTAATTTATATGCATAATTACGCTGGCAGAAAATCATGGTCGAATAATTGAAATGCTGCATACAATTAAAATGATATAAGGTCGGGTCCGTGCTTAAAGAGCTCGAAGATAGTTCTAGGCACAAGAGAAACAACAATTGAAAAGGTGGCTCGAGTACTATAAATTATTCCAAATGTTCTACCCTTTACAATGGAACGATAAATTATGGTATATATAAAAAAACTTTGATATAGCTGAGAAACAGATCGCCCGAAAGTAGAGAAGGTCTGTAGGTTGAGATATTTATAACGTACTAAGGACGCTTAGACACCCTTATCGAGGTAGATCATGTTTTTCTTTCCGTTCCCGATTTCGTTTTCATTTCCGTACCTCTTTCTCTTCCTCATACAAAGTGCGGCTGCGGATATTGGTACCAATTATGCTAGACTCTGTGCACAGTTTTTGGAAAAAATTATTGGTAGGCTTTTGAGATTTTGTGTAATTTTTTGTAGTTGAACGATATTTTGTCCACCAAAATGAAACTTTTTCAAAATTTGCGTTTGGTAAAAACCATCCTCTTTCCAAGAGCTATAATGTGGATCTAATTTCACTAAATACTTTGTCGTAACATTGGCTAAATACACAATTATGTCTAAGCAAAGACATTTTGTTTGCGCAATAAAATTCCGATTGCGGGAAAGTTCAGCAACTTGCATGAAAATTGCCGAAAGATGGGCATTTTACCGGAAAGAGCAAGTTTATCGATTCTTGTCGATATCTCAACCCCTTCCCCCATGAATATCGCGGTGTACACCCACACCATAAAAGCTACCTGATTAAAACTTGGCACAGTCATAGATAATGTGCATATGTTGTGTAAAAGTTATGAAGATAGTATTGAGACTTTAACAGGTAATAAATTTTAGACCCCTCCTTCTACAAATTGCAACAAAATTTCACTTTTATAGCAATGGTAAAGTTAATATTTTTGTTAGAGGCACCCAAATTGGTACTTAGACTTATGTTAGGCTTATAATCCAAATAATGTTGACTATTTTCTGATTCATCCCGACCCTGTCTGCATCAAATTTTTTTATTTTTTCCGAAATCCCCTTGTCGAAAATTCATTTCGGTTTCAAAAATGATGGTATTCCAAATAGACGCTATTTTTATTTTTATATGCTTTTCACTATTTCGGATACAATTTCCGTATGTACCAAATGCAGAAGATGAGTTGGGCAATCTTACTTCAACCTAGGTATGGTCTGAGGTCTATCTAAAACCTCTGCCAGTCTCTGGGTCTCAGCACCCGGTTGGTTAGATGCAACTCCGTACCGTGTAGATACTTCTCGCTTTTAAGCCTAATTCACAGCCACCACGAAACTCCCAAAGGGTCGCAACCATTAAAGTCCGCACATAGCCGCTCCTAAAAAGGAAGGGCTTTACTCAATACCCGTTGCACCAGTTTAAACTACTGGTATGAGGTTCATTCCCGAAGGTTCTACAAATTTGAAACTCCCAACAGTTTACGGGCTCGCTACTTGATATATAGTCAAAGGTTTGTTATTGAAGGGCGCCGAACACACTAGCCGCACAAACGGATTTCTGTTTAGTTAATGTTCTTTTTGATAATATTGGTTAGCTGCTATCCCAGATCAGGTGTATTGGGACACAAGATCGTTGGATGACTGGCCGCCGATTCTTATGACATTAAGTCACTGGTGTTTAAAGTGAGCACCTGCCGTGTGGACTCTATCTCACGGTGATATGACTTCTTCCATTTTTTTTGTTCGAGGCCTATCTAAACCTCTGCTGATCTTTGGGCGGCAGCACCCGGTTGTAAAACAGCACTCCTCGCCGAGTCAAAGCTCTAGCCGCGTTTGGCTGTCAGACCACAGCCATCACGATAATCTCCGAACAGGGCAACCGCAAAGTCAGGATAGAACTGGTTCTGTAAGCTCCTGACCGCCCGTGGTACCAGAACTAAAGCCTCCGGTCAGGCGTCGAACCATCAAAGGGCACTGCCGGTTTAAATTCCAAACAGTTTCGAACTGGTGACCATTAATTTGAACATAGTTGTACGGAATAGCATGTTGACTAGTGCATAAGCTCTAGCCGACATACGCTTTAGGCCTATTCCTACCTCTTCCCCATAAGCAGCATTTATCATTGGACAAATTTAAACCGCAAAAGCGACCCACTATGTTATGTATAGGGCAGAGAGCGAGACCGTCTCAGTGATCCCAGGCACCCCTGGTTCCGGTTAAGCTTCATGAAGCTTCAGGACTGGTGACCCAGTCCAAGGCTATTTTAACATGCCAGGCTAAAATCTTTACAATAGTAATGATTTTTCAATGTGATAGGCAGATAAATTGTTGGTTAGTTTTCAATTTCACATATTTGTTGTCCATTGTAAGCTATCTTTTTGTTTCTTTATAAACTCTTTGAACTACCCTCGCGTATCTTAATGACATATGCACAATCTTATAGAATCCACTTCGAAAATTCAACAACACTCGTAGACTACGAGTCGTAGTATTCGCACATTTGCGCAGTGTTCGTCAGTCAGCCCCTATGACGCCCCCTTCTCACTCGTCCCGCTCGTCCGTGTCGCACAATAACCAAATAAATCAAGTTGCCACTTGCCACTTGGTTGTTCTTTCGATTTCAAAATTAATTACCTCCTTTAATGAAGATAAACGTTTCGTTTGTTCATGCCTGTCTGTCTGCCTGTCTGCCTGTCTGTCTGTCTGTTCTTCTGTCTTCAAACTGCTGCCTTGCGTTTTCCTAAGTTGTTTTTAATATTTGGTTTATTTTTATACATACTTACACTTAACTCGTACGATGTCTCGTTAGCGTTCCTTTGGCATCTGCCGGCTGATATCTGTGCCATAAGTTTCGAATAGTAAGTATTTCGAGTGTTAGCTGCAAGTTGATAGTTGATTAACACCAAACTATGAGTATCATCAAACGTTGCAACTAAGTTTCATACAATTTGCACTTACTTACAATTACAACAGCTTCATTGCCTAATCAATTAGCCTTATTCTTGTCAACATCATAATAGCTGGGGGCGTGGTGGTAACTACGTAGCACCCACTCTCTGAAACCACCACCAGCAATAACAACCGGAGCAACTACAACACATTTGCATACTAAACAGCCAGGTAATGGTTATGGCCCGTACGTGTTGCCTCTTCAAAAGCGATAAGCTGCAACCACACCCACAGGTATATCCAGTATACATACAATACACGCCTATTGAACATTATGTGGCATGTTTCTTTTTACCACCAATCGTATCGGCTGAGTTTTATTGAGTTCCTGTGGCTCCCATTGTATCTGTTCTATATGAGAAAATGGCATGGCAGCCAAGGGAACAGGAACAGATACAGATACAGAAACAGAAACAGACCCAACGTTGGCACTTTGATTGTGTTTGTGAAATTTCATTGCAGTTAAATTTCATTCGACACACGATAATTGGATAATTTCGTTGGTACGCAGCTAACCGAAGCTAATTTTCATGAAAGCAATTCGAAAATTAAATCAATGTGCGCATGTCGCTGTGTTTCTATTGCTTTAAATTTGGTAGAACTTTAAATTGGCTAATGGAACGAAAGTTCCAACCGACTTGCTTTTAATCTCTTGAACATCAAATTATGCAACAAGTTTCCTTTTACCAGTTTCCTAATAACTCAGCTTGAAAACAGCGGGAAAATACTTGAACTAATGATTTTCGAAATCACAACCAAACTAAAGCTTATGATTTTTGATGTATTGTTTGTTTTTAAGTTTTAAGTCTTTCTGACTTTTTTTTTACATTTATACTTTATCTCGAGAATCGGAAAACTTTTCCGTGTCATGGCATTTGAAAATCATGTTTAATAGCCGGATTTAGGGCATAGTAGACATTTGTTTCAATCGTAGAATTTTGGTACTGGACAGTAGTGTCAATGAACTTTGGTTTCCTGTCCGTTTTGTTGGTACACGCAAGGTATACTTGAGGTTTCCGTAAAAAAGCTAAACAGCAAGAAAACTCAGTTTCAATGAAAATGGATGATTATGCCAGATGACAAGCGCAGGTTGAAAATGTCCGAAAACGTGAAGGACCCCTAACCTTATTTTGGGAACCCAAAAGTTTTGACATCACAAAGCGAAGGCGTTTTGGGAGTGCAAACAAGAAGGTAAGCCAGATCACTTCCTAAAGAACTGCTGTTCCCAATATTCATTCGATATTGAGTGGTCGATGTAAAGCAGCGAAATTGAAATCGAAAACAAACCCGAAAAAACGCGCATGTCCTTCGGGTCACTTCTTTTTCCTAGAAATGGGATGAATAGTTGTTGTCTAAGAAACATACAAGAACAATGACATCCAAAAGTCAAAAGGCATGTTGTGTCCTGATGTAGTTATCCTAGTGCTGCAGTTATGTCTTTTATTTCATCCATTAGCAATGTAATCTTGCCCTGCTAACAAGAGAAACATCTACACAGGACTTTAAAAATGCGCCATTGGATAACAAAATGTTGGCTTATGTTGGTCCGACTCTGGTTTTTTCTCGTGTGCGCACCACCTGTAGCTCTTGTGAAGACTCCAGATGCAATACTAACACTTTTCTTGCTAGAGTGTAGAGGTTCGTGTGTCCTCTTGGCGTCATAGCTGTTGTAAGCAACAAACTATCAGCCGATCTTAATCTGAATTACGCTTTAAGAGGTCACTTTCAGGGGTGTGCCAGAAATCTCTTTCAACCCAATTGCAATTTGTCGGTATGCCAAAAAAGGATTTGCAGCTTTCGTATGCTTCGTCGAAGACGGTGTCCGGCATGCTCTTCCACCAAGACGTGATGATGTTCGTCTGACTGGCTCACCGCATTGTTAAGATGGAACTGCCAGTAGTTGGCGATGTTTTGGGCGGATGCCCACTTTAAAAGATATTGGTCTCTTTGGCTCGAATTCTCTATGAATTACTCCTTTCGAACACTTCAACTTGCTCATGGGCGTGCTCTTCTGGCAAAGGCACATTTAAGTATAAAAAAGTCCAGAATTTTACACATTTCATCGAGGTTTTGGCAGATTCGATTGCTAACTTCCTTTTCTTGTGACGAAATCACTTGTAAAGCTTATGGTTACAAACACTCAGATTACTTTCAGGACAGTCCACGTATGGCTAACACCTAACATGACAGCAGTCATGCACCAAGTTCCCTCAACTCCGTCCGTGAAAATCACAAGTTCATTTTGCTGTGTTATCAACACAAATAGGTCGAAAAGATTGTCACTTTTTGTACTGTACTGTTTCTATGCAATTTGATTTTAGCAAAAGCAGTTCGTTCTTAGCCTGATATAGGTCCGGGATATTGGCAACGACATCTCAACAATCTCGCCAGAATATGTGCAACTGCTCCTCTATTCCCTGAAAGAAAGCTGAAAATACATATTTTTTAAAAACAAACAAAAAGCCAATTAAAAAGAAAGTGCTAAACAAGGCCAGAATATAAAAGTACTTTAACAGCATGTCAGAGCCCATAACGCATGTGTCTCCAGCGCGTGAAAGCAGGAAGGATAAATAGATGCTACGGTATCACAACGGGCCGACTCTCTCCAGGTAGAAATCTAGTAGCCGTTTTAACCTAACCATAGACACAAGAGAAGAACAATATAGCACTGCGTCGATTTGCAGATTGTTTAGCTAAAAACAGCTAAACCGTCCAAGAAAAATGCAATCCCTGGCCCAAAATGAAGCAATGCGCTGGAATTGACGCCTAACACTGAGAAGAAGAAGAAATCTGATAAGTCTGACTTGCTTGCTGCTAAAAAGGAAAGCCACTCGTTCGGAATGCTTAGAAAACGTAGTAAGGCAGTGATCGGCATATGCTGATGCCATGTGATTTTATTAGAGGCGTACATTCATTAATTGACTGCATTAAGAACTCACGACTTACTTCATTTTTTGAAAATCAACTCTAATATTAAGTATAGTATATAACACTTAAACTTAATTAGATGACAGCAATATTGATCTTGATACCACCTGCAACCCACTTTTCGCCAGAAAATTTGGTTGCCAATTAATTTATTTAATTTTTATGACTAATGAGTAGATTTATTTTTATCATATGCCCAAAATCACATTTGGCTTTCCAGTTTTGGTCAATTGACAAAATTGGCCAAATTTCTACAACTAATGGTCCCATAATAGTTGCGGTTCGGACAGCAGTCCACTTAACGAAATTCCATTGTGAAAAACTACAAAACGAATACGGACACGGACACACACACAGACACATACTTTACGCCTACATTATTTTAGTTAATAAAAAATGTATTTTCTTTTTTTAAAACACACTTTTTTTTAGATTTTATTTGCAGTGCAGTGCTTAATGGTATTTAAAGTTCATTTTGGCCATTTGTCTATTTGAGTGTTTTGCTGTCGTAAACAAACACATAACACACACATAGATACAAACACATAGATACACACACACACACACACACACACAGATACACAAGTGTATTTACATTGATGTGTACTTTAAAAACTATGTAGCATTTATATAGATTTTTTATCGCATATATGTATGTATATATATGCACTTGTTGTTGTTGTCGTTGTTGTTGTTGGCGTACGTATATCTAGTTGGAATGTGCTATGAAATGTCGCCGGAATGCGATGCGGTTGGCGTTGTAGTTGTTGTCGTTGTTGTCGTTGTTGCTGCTGCTGCTGATGCGGCAACTGTTTTTGTTGTTGTTGTTGTTGTGTGGTTCGTCTGTCGGTGCCAATGCCGAATGCCGCATAGATTCCTCATTACGGTTTTAAAATGCATTTCAATTAACTGCTCACTCGAGATACACACACACACACACACACACACATGTGTACACACCGTCAGAACTACCACAATGGCAGCCAAGATGTAACGCACACCAGTGGAGTAGATAGGGGTTGTCCTTAGGGAAACAATCCCCCCAGGAGTGTACGAAAATAAGAGAAGAATAACCTAAAAGTGTCTGAAGCTGTGAAATCTTCATGCATTCATATTTTCATATATTCGTTTTCTCGTATCTTCATATCTTCATAGCTTCAAATCTTCACATCTTCATATCTTCATATCCTCATATCTTCATACCTCCGTATCTTCATATCTTCGCATCTTCATATGTTCATATCTTCATATCTTCGCATCTTCATATCTTTATATCGTCACATCCTTACATCTTCATATCTTCATACCTTCATATCTTCAAATCTGCATATCTTCATATCTTCGCATCTTCACATCCTCATATCTTCATACCTTCATATCTTCGCATCTTCGTATCTTCACATCTTAATACGTTCAAATCTTCATATCTTCATATCTTCATGTCTTCATATCTTCATATCTTCATATCTTCATATCTTCATATCTTCATATCTTCATATCTTCATATCTTCATATCTTCATATCTTCATATCTTCATATCTTCGTATCTTCACATCCTCACATCTTCATATCTTCATATCTTCATGCCTTCATATCTTCACATCCTCACATCTTCATATCTTCATACCTTCATATCTTCGCATCTTCGTATCTTCACATCTTAATACGTTCAAATCTAAATATTTTCATACCTTCATAGTTCATATCTTCATATCTTCGCATCTTTGCATCTTCATATCTTCCCATCCTCACATCTTCATATCTTCATCTTTATATCTTCGCATCTTCATATCTCCTCTCTTCTTGCCTTTTCTCGTCTTACCATTTCGTCTTCCTTGTTGTCTTTGCATTACCTTTTGCTGCTTTCTTTCTTTCGTCTACGACTTCCGCGATCATCTTCGCAGTATTCTTCTTTTTCGTTTTCGGACAAATGACTGATATTTCTGTAATAGTTGCTCCGCATTGGAATCGCTCTTTCAAGCTTCATAGGATCACCGCTTCATTTCAGTCGCTCTCGCCAAACAGAGCGGTTCGCACGTAAAGTTGAAACCATATACTCCCCTTGCAAATAGGTATCTACACCACTGCCGCACACACACACACACACATACTGTTAGACTCAATGTGGCACGCTTGCACTTTCGGTTGGCAGTTTGCTGCAGTTGGCCACTGCTTAAAATATCATCAGAGCGACATCAACAGGAACGCCTTGCTTTGGTTCCTAGTGCCCCTACCGCTTGCCCCATGAAACACATACCCATGCCCAGACCCTTGTTTACCCATATCATCAATGCCTCTTGCTCAGCTGCAGCTTGTTGCAGTTGTTCGTAGCTGTTTTTGGGTTCTTTGCTTCGTTTGCTGAGCATTTGCCGTGGCACATACTTTTGATATTCGAATGCTATTTAATTAGATGCTATAAAAATTCGATTTAAAATTCTTTGGCACCCGCTGCGGTGCTGCGCGGTTGCAACAGTTTTCGCGTCTACCCCGCGCTATCGACTCAAGATTCGATTTCGATTACCATTTGGTTTCTATTTAAAGGACTACTAGAGACCGCATTGGTCCGCAAATGGCTGCTATGGCCATGTGTGGTCCTCGACTTATCTGCACTGCCATAAATTCATGTTGTAGCGTTCCAGCTAGATGAGTTCATTAGCAGCCGGTACAAGCGGTTTAACTGGGTGAAAGGTGAAGGTAGCAGCAGGTAGCTCGACTCATATTCGGTTCCATCGGGAAACATGAAAGTGAAATGCTTGCACCAAAAACAGTAGTATACCAAAAAATTTGCAATCGCTTGCTGCTTGTTTGCACATTAATGGGAATTCCGGGCCGTCATTTGACGTCTTGCAGCCCCAAAACGGCCAACTGAGTGAATGACTATGACGACTTCTTAATGTTGGCACTGCTGTTGGCTGTTGGATGGTGCTGCTGCAGCCACAGCCACTGCTCAATGGGGCCTGGGGCACGCGGCATCGGCAGTCAGCCAGCCACATCATCAGGCATTCAATGCACATACAACAACGTGGCAAGGCAAGTCGCGATGCTGCTTGTTGCAGAACATGCCGCAGTCAACAATCAGACAAAACATTACACATCCTCGAAGCCGGCAACTGAGCAGCAGCCACAGCAACTGAGCATCACCCACTTGCCATTCCTTCACCCATCCTACCCAGCCAGTTGTTGTATATTTTTCTCTCGAATCGAGTTTGGAATGTTGTCAACGCAAATGCATGCATGTGCCTATGCCAAGACCAAGAACAAGCCCTTCTTCCTTCTTCCACATTGCATGCCACAGACGCCAGGCAGTCAGCCAACCAAAAGTTGTTGCTATTTTCGGCAACAATTTTCCAACGACTGGAGCAGCTCCATTACACTTTGTGTGCACTTGGAGCCGCCACCGCTGCTGCTGCCGCTGCCGGTGCCAATGTAATGAAGATGTCTTACGGCTGAATCGCATTTTCATAAACGCGTAGATTTACAGCCATTTAATACAAGTGATGATCCTGAACACGGGCCCCTACTAAACATTCCGCGCAGTTATTTGCAACAAGCCATGGCGCCGCGAGGCACACATAATGCGACGACCATTTTGTGTGCTTCCAATATGTGTGCGTGTGTGTGTTTGTGTGCAACTCGAACTTGCAACCAAACCGACTGCAAATTTGAGCTCGTTGCGCGTTGTCGCACTTTGTCAGTTAATCATTATATAAGTATGTGTTTTTATTTCCGAGTTGATGATTCTCGAAATCAGACATCAGCACTTTAATTTTACAGCAAGTTACAGAATTTTGAGATCCCTTTCCAATTAAACAGAAATAGTGTGGAATTTTCAAAAACAGCTGCCAAATTTGTAAAGGAAACGATTTGGCATTTAGATTTTTGCATATACTACTTACAATTTTCAATGAAAGAATTGGCAATAGTGTTAGCATGATTTCTGAGGTTATGACTGTTTGATATGATATGATTCGAAAAATCTATATTTTTTGCAAATCCAAGTCTATTTTGGGTTACAATGCACAAATAAAAAATAGTACACTGTAAGAACTTTGTTATATTATTTCAAAGGAACGATGTAACTGTTCCAAACTTGCTTATTTTGTTGTTTAATTAACTTTTGATAGCTTGACCACAAATTAATGGATTGGGAGCGGCTTGGACATTTTTTTTTTTAAATTAAGTAAAGCAAAGTTAAAGATTGTGAACGTGACATAAAAGAAGAACGTAGCATTTCTCAGATATAATACATGTATCAACGATTCTTACAATCCTCAAAGCACTTCTGAAGTGCAATTTTGTGGTATGACCTTGGCTCCTCAATCCTTGCGCAGTGACGAAATGGGGTGACCCGTCCAGTGATTTCGATGGCTGTGACATGATTACGTTGTTGTTTTTGGTCAAAAAATCACGTATAACACAGGTCAACATGGTTTAGTTGTTGGGAAGCTAAGGGTCAATTTCCGAAGTTGCTGCGTAGAATCCGAATCCGCGGGTTGAGAATTGAATTATGTACCCGAAAAGCGGCCTGTGGTACCCCGGTATTTGTAGACCTGTTTAATCAAACATGTGTGACCAGTTGCATTATCGTGAAACGTATTGCGCATCATCGGAGAAAACAATAAGCAAAGCCTTTGCGTTTCATCCAACTTGGCTGGCTTTCTTCGGTCGTTGTTCTTCTGGCCGCTTTCATTGGTATGATTGGCCTTTGGTTTTGACGTCATAGCCGTCCATATCACACATCCTGGGCGATGGTCAAGTGTCCATTCTTTTGGTGAAAATTTGGCAATTTCCGAAAAAACATCGCTGACCAAGCCAAAACGTACGTAAAAATTGTAAGGTTAACCGATATGATGACATTCTCAGTAACCTATCTAGTAATGATTCGACGATTTTCCCGCCTAGTTTTTTTTAACTTCTAAAACGGCTGGTGCTTTTATGTATGCATAATAGTGGGCTTTTGATTGCTATTTAATCGAGTCGATTTCTCGATATCAAAGGTTGGTTGCAACCGGAAACCGTTAAAAACAAAAACCCTTTTTTTCCCCCGAATTCGGAACGACACACAGCTTTTTCTTTGAAAAATTGTTCTGGCAAAATCGGGAATGTTAGAATTGAAGTATTTTTCAGCTAAAATCCATTGACATAATGCGGTCCCTATATAGAGCGTACATCTGTTTCTAACGTTATAATATTGTGGTTTAAATTTAATTTGTACTCAATTCTCTCTCTCTGTCTCTGTCTTACAGAATCGAGCAGTCCAATGTCAACTCGCAATTTCCCACCATCGTTTTGGAACAGCAATTACGTGCATCCCATACCCGCGCCCACACATCCACAAGTAAGTAAAATAGGTAGCACGACTCTGACCACAAAGTCATGCCAAATCCAGTTACCAAAATCGATTAACTGCAAATACGCGCAACAATTACGGGCATGCAACTTGCAACAAACCATTTTAAATAAGTTGTAATTCGGCCATGGTCTACAGAGATTTAACTATAAGTATGCTTTTATCTTTTACTTTGTGGCACCTAACAGGTTAGCGACTTGTACGGCACAGCGACGGACACAGGCTATGCCACAGATCCTTGGGTACCGGTGCCACATGCAGCGGCAGCGCACTATGGTTCCTATGCACATGCGGCGCATGCGCACGCGGCCCACGCGCATGCCTACCACAATATGGCGCAATATGGCAGTCTACTGCGTCTGCCACAGCAGTACAGTCACAGTCATGGTTCAAGGTAAGTGCGCTACTGCGGCTTAAGAGGTAGCAACTTTGTAGTTAACCCTTTCTGCTACTTGTAGGCTGCATCATGACCAGCAGACGGCACATGCGCTGGAAAGTGCGGCGGCATACTCAAGTTACCCAACAATGGCAGGTGTGTAGAACCACTTACCAAGTGTACTAGCACAAAAGTAGCTAGTGTGTGTGTGTGTGTGCGTGTGTGACTGCTTTGAAGTCTGTCTGTGCCACATTTTATTGCGTTCACATGACAACCCTGTGCAGCGAATAAGCTTTGCTAATAAATGATGTTTGTTTTTCCTACCTTTTGACATGCTTAACAACAACAAAGGCTTGGAAGCTCAAGTGCAGGAATCATCAAAGGATCTGTATTGGTTCTAAAAGAAAATAGAGCAACAAAAACAAAGGCACAAAAAAGGACCCCAAGTGTGCTATTCTTTCGCTTCAATCAGACGCCACGCGCCAACTACAAATGCACAGTGGAATTTTTGTTATATATAGTCTTAAAAAAAAAAAACTAAACTATAAATATAAAAAAACAGTAGACCCAAAAAATGTAACAACTTTTACACGCTCACTTCAAGCAAAAACACAACTCTCTCTCTCTCAAATTAAGCACTTCACACAGCAACAAAAAAAAAGAGAAAAAAAACACAAAAAAAGATTAAAAGTTTTATGTGCAAATATTTAAAAAAAATTATACATTAATAACAAAAACATGCCTAGCTACAAAAATTTAAAAATTATGCACACTATATATACAAAAAAAAATTTCAGGTTTGATATTTTTTAGCTAAATATGTAAAATATTTCGCAAATATTTACGTTAATATAAAAAAAAAAAAATTAATTAAATTAATTCGCTTATAAGCAAATTGCAGTCTGTGTTTCTTGTAAGATTTTCTCTAAGCATAAATTAATTTTAAACCTAAATATACACTTAAATTTCGTATTATATTGTACTTATGTAATTCGGTATTGTACATCTTATAAGTTTAGCATCCCATATCAGCAAATTACATATATATATATATATATAAATTATGGTATTACCAATTAAAATTGATATACATATATTCTTATGCGTATTGTGCGTTAGAATTTTTGCAAAATGAACTACTACGATAATAATACTAATGATAATAATCGATATTTCTTGTAAAGTTAACGATTCGAAGATAAAACAAAAACTAAAGCTAGAATTTATTTTGTTTAAAACTTCATCTTTGAATATCACAAATTAGGTTATACAAAACGAAATTAATTTAAAATGATTACAAAAAGCATTAAAAACAAAATGAAAAATTGACTAAAATAATAAAAAAAAAGAAAAAAAATTTGAATACAATCAAATGTTGAATGGTTTTTTTTTTGTTTAAGGGTTTAAAATGAGTTTGTGGTACCAGCGACAATGAGAGTTCTACAAGTTGCGGCTTTGTCGCTTTATTTATCAGCAAAACTGAAACGGAAATCAAGTGAAACGCTTTAAGACATGCAACGCAAAGTTCATAGGTAGTATTGTGTGCATGATATAAAGTCTTATGTATCATTAACACTGCAGCCGCTATAGTGCGCCACTAATGGCTGCCTGTGACAAAGAACATCAATGGAAACCGAATTCAGTACACAGTAGACATTCTTTTTTTCAGTGCTAAAGCAAGCGCCACCGAAGAATTGAAATCAGCTACGAAATATTGAATCGCAGCATTATATGCTTCAATTTGACGATAGTTTTGCATTTTTGGAACAACACACAAACTTTACAAAATGCACGACACATTCATGTCCAAACTACATTCTGATTCTTTGGTGTATACTCTCAAGAAAAATATCAACAGATTGAAATGCGAAACAGAAATTCAGTCTCTGCAACACAACCAGCCTTAAGTGATACAACAAAGTCGTCTCCACTAGCAAACAGCCGCAGCCGAACAACTGTTCTTTGTGTGAATACACGTTCCAACGCATTCAACTTCTTGTTCTTAACTGGCCATAACAACCCATGTTATCGGGTTTCGGCCTGATGTAAATACATTCTTTCATTGGAATTGTGGTTTTACGTGGTGTTTCCCAAACCCTACGCACAACCCTTTTAAGGCCTACTGGTCTCGAAAGAACCCAGTGTCATTGTTAGTCGCCTCATACGACAAGCTTTGACCTGCTTTGGTGGTATTCTCTAACCCGTTCACCACACGGGGTGACGCATTCAACTAACTAACTTCAGTACTTACTTAAATACTAGCTACTTTATGGTAAGTAACCATGTAAACGAGGTGAATAAGTACTTACCCAGCAATGATATCGCCATGTTAAATTCGTCAGTTTTTTACATGCAAAGTCGATGCAATGGTAAGTATATGCTGTCACCGAGTACTTCTGAACTAGTTCCGTACATGGAATAATAATACAAGTCGGATTGCTGCCGACGCGATTGTCAAATTTGTTTGAGAGCGAGAGAGGGGCGCAAATCAAGATAGGACTAGCCTATAACATTCGCAGCACAACCTTCCTCTTTGACCTTCGCAGCAGAATGAAAAATTGGCAAGCCAACAATGTGAGAGCAGCAGAATGCGCGTTCCTTGTATTATTATTCCGTGGTTCCAAAATATTTAACTTACTTTTATCAGCTGTTTTGCGTTAGAACAATATTGCCACATCGACAAACGCAGGCGATAAATACCAATTGCCGCTGAGACACTCATTTGTTCGAACGATATAAATAGGAATATGATCTACCTCGAGATCACTCTTGTGGGCGAGCAGTGAACGGAACCCTCTCTATTAAACATCATTGCGAAACTCCCAAATTTAAGGTAGAGTTTGCTTCCTCGAACTTAAATTTTTGAAATCTACAATTTAATGCAAGATCTTTGATTGATATGTGAATTCAAAACGCAAAGAAAACATTGCCCGAAAATATAATGATTTTAATAACATTTTGATTGTGACATCACGTTTTCGGCAACCCTCCCCCGTTCCCCTACAACACAAAAGTTAAAATATGATGAACCTCTCCCCCACCCTCGGTGGTGACGTCATTTATGAATAGTGACAATATATAGGTATCACTTATTTGCTAGAAGACTGTCAAAAGTACAAAAACAAAGCAATTTTTAAGTTAAAGATGCAGACTAATTAATCGTTTCATTGCTTTTTTAAAATCGGATTCTTAACCAAATGGAAACAGCTTATTCTGATGTTGGGACTTAATTACAATGATTCTTATGCTTTTTGGAGATAGTGTTACGCAATGTTATCCATTGAAATTTTCGAATGTTATTGCCAGACTTCATAGATATCTTAGCAGTAGAGCAAAAGTTGCAACTTCTAACAGCGAGCTATCTACCAACGCGAGACATCCAACACAGAAACTCTAAACGCAACTATCTCGAAATTAAGTTTTTAAGTTTCTCATTTCACCGATTTATCGAGTTTTTCGCAGGCTACTCTTTATATAGAAGAAAGATTCCTTAACTTTGAATTCCTTTGTATACTCATAGTAAAAAATGAACTAAGTAAATTTTTGGTATGCATTAAGACAAAATTAGTTGATACAAAGAAAATCAGACTGTTTCATAATAAATGATGACCAAAGAAGAAAAATGCTTTAGACAGCGTTAAGGGACGCCTGAAAACCTCTTTTGCAAATAAACGGTTTTGCTGTTAATTTGCTTAATAACCCAACGATTGTTCGAAGCACTAATTAACGATTGGCGCTAACATAATTTATAAAAAACTGCCTAATGATTTCGAAATCAGATAAAAACTATAAGATACAAATTTAATAATCGTTAATTTCACATGTGCATGTTTTCCACGCCATTTAGCCAGGCGCCTTATTAATCTTGAGCTATTTATCATCTGCGGAGTCGGCATATGAAGACGACAAAAAAGTCTGAAGACTGAAACGACTAAACAAAGCACCAAAGATGCATAATTAATGAAAAACAAATCTGAGATAGTCTGCGCCCCGGATTGCAGTAGCCTCTCCGGTAGGAGGCACAGACCAAGTCATAAATAAGATACAAACACAAATGTGTGATCGGCACCGTGACGGCGACGATGGAGGTGGAAGTAGCAGCTGAGTGGTTGTGGTAATGGAACAGCAGTCACAGCAGCAGCTACTGCTTGGAGCACGGGGGCACGTCATTGATACCTAAGTAGCTACCTACACACTGTGGTACTTCCTCCTGCTCAAACCGGCTGAGCGCTGCTTAGCTTGCAGTTCTTTTTTTTTCGATTGGTTCGTTTCTCGATATAGTTTCCTTGTAGTTGTATTATTGTTATTATTCCAGACAATGGAATACGCGTAACATATTATTGACTTTCAATGACTTATCGCACAGTTGGTCAACGGCGGGACGTGTCCCAACATTTGGTCAACTGCGTGGAACCCGCCAACGATCGGCGCACTCATGAATTAAAGAAACATACAAACGCGTATTTACATTAACTCTTTTTGTGCCACGCTTGCCACATCAGGCAGTATCCTTAGATCCTCTGTGGCTCTGCGTCTTGGTGGTGGCCAAAGGCCAAGCTGCACACTGCGCATCGGAACAAATTTATTACTGATCGATGGCTGCATTGTGAAGTCACATTATTTTAGCATAAGAATTCAATAACTTGGACAGACTTGTTGCCTGATGCGGGAAACTGGGCCGGTGTTGCCACTGCTGCCGCTCTTGACGCGGTCTCTTCTCAGTTGTCGCCAAGGTGTTCAACAATTCGCGAATGCTTTGGGTTTATCGCTTTTTAATAACTGCTGCTGTCAGTGTTTAAATTTCTTCCTTTTTTTTGTTTTGTGTCCTGGCTTGTTGACACCACTCATTTTTGAGGCACGACAGATGGTTCCGTTTTGGCGGCAGCAAACGCTTCCTTCCTGCTCTGAGCCTGGGCCAAACTCGCATAAATTTACAAGGTATTGCAACGTTTTGTTGCACTGTTGCAAAAAGTTTTATTGTCGCATTGTGTGGTAACGAGTTGGTTCTTCGATAGAAATGAGAAACGAGTGGGTAACATCTATAAACATAAAGTGATAAGATGACTGGCTTCCATATAGAATGCATTTAGTCAGGTGGAAATATCATGATTATTAAATTGTGGGCAGTTTAAGTTTTAGATAATTCCAGGTGCCTATTTTGGTAAATCCCGGGCAGCGGCTGAGAGAGATGGAGTATGCTTAGTACTTCATACCTTAAGCCGAAGAAGGTGACAGCAAGTCATGTCATACCAAAAGACCATTCTTCTCTGCATGAAATAACAGTTTTAAAAGTACTGTATTAGCGAATTGCCTAGGTATACAGTAGTCAGTTCTTAGTGGGACGAACGCATAATTCGATTATGTGGATTATAGGATTGTGGAGTGACCACCAGCCCGAGTCCCGTAAGCGTACTGCTCTCAATAAGGCACTTTCACACTCCCCAATAAAATTCAGGTGTGGAATGTATAGAATAGTATCAAGACCATCACTAGGCGTTATGCAAAGGGCGCCTCTGATGCACAGCTGCGCGCTTTGTCACGGCCGTATAAAACCATCTGACTATTTAGGTCATTCCCAATTTTGGGCCAATGGTTCTTCAGGAGTACAGGGCCATCGCTGCCTGTTTGGTACGTTCCAATATAGTTTCCTATCCAGTATTATACCCAGATATTTAGCACTATTGCTGAATGAGAGGAAATAACCATTTAGCTTAGGGAGGTAAGCAATGGCAACTTGTATTTTCTTGTGAATCTTCGATCAGGGTCCCACTGCCCATTCAGACAGTTGTTTTAATTTACCCATCATCATCTTCTTCTTCTAACTGGCCATAACAACCCGTTACCGGGTATCGGAATTGGGGTTCAACATGGTGGGTCCCAAACCCTACGCACAACCCTTTTGGGCGGCTCTACTGGTTTTGAAAGAATCAAGTGTCATTATAAGCCGACTCATACTACCAGCTTTGACCTGCTGAGGTGGTATTCTCTAACTCGCTCACCACACGGTGTATTTATCCGTCATCAGGTCACATCAAGTTTGAGGAAATTTTCGATTAAAATTAACCATAACATCATCCGCATAAGCAATTACATGACAGCCACCTCCTTCTTGACTGCTACGTGCCATTAAAGGGGGAATAGTACCTACCCTTGAGGAGTAGCTCTACGCACGCAACAGGAGCGAGTCGACGAACGAATCTCACCAATTGGACACCGGCGCCCAATTCTTTGAATACCCCATTAAAGCTTGAGGGACAGCACTGTTAAAGGCACCTTCGATGTCAAGGAAGGCAGCAAAAGTGTACAAACGAGTGAAGTGATGTTTCCGTAGATTGGCTCTTACGGTAAGCTTGCTGTGAATCAAATAGAAGTTCTCGGTTCCAAGTGGTTATAGATTCAGACCAATTATTCGTTCAAAGGAATTAATGCAGCAAGGCTAATGGGTCTTTGAACGTTTTCCCAGCCTTAGATATAAAAACTCTATCAGAAAATGTTTTTTGGACGCTTTTTGCACAGCGTCCAGTTTGAAACATTCTAATTCAAAATTTAGCGATTGCATAACAAACTCTCCAGATAAAACAATTACTTGAATGTTAAAACTTTTGCTTCTATTTCACGTTTTCCTCAAAAACGCCAAAACTACCGTTTCTTTGGTGTGGGTTGGAAAAGCAAACTGAGCCGCATTCCAAATAAAATAAATGAGAATTAATTTTCCTAAAGATAAACAAAAACTGCCAGAACAAATTGCTGTATGTGGTAAATTATGTTAACAAACGACAAAAACCAAAGTCGATAATAAATAAAATAGAAAAACAATAATAAGAAAACGACGCAAGCAAAAACAACAAAAGCCGGGAGATATTTTCGGGTCCACTTGGCCCTATCCAGTACTATGTGGCATGGAGGCAAGGCCTAGTGTCAACTATTAAAACTGCCGAACGTGGCACACTTTATGGCTGCCGTTCGAGGCCTGCCGCAAACATAAATAAACAATTCTCTTGGATTGGGTTCCGGGAGGGGCACGGGATTGCAGACGGGGCATCGACAGCTTGTTGTCTTTTGGGCATTGCACACAAGGTTGTTATTGTCACGCTCTCGA
The DNA here is from genome assembly GCA_035041775.1 of Chymomyza caudatula. Classification (NCBI taxonomy): domain Eukaryota; kingdom Metazoa; phylum Arthropoda; class Insecta; order Diptera; family Drosophilidae; genus Chymomyza; species Chymomyza caudatula. The sequence goes on along the minus strand of JAWNKW010000034.1, from coordinate 354,259 downwards.
ATTAAGAGCAGCGCCTCTAGCACGTAGTGAAAGTAAAATTGGTCCATGGCGACCCCGAAGGCACCTCTTAAATGTTTAATGGCCAATCGTAAATTTGAGCAAATTGAATTGGCTGCTAATTGTGTGTGTGTGTGTGTGTGTGTGTGTGTGTGTGTGTGTAAATACTCATAAAGTACTCACATTAAGTTACGGCTGACATTTCTCACGATCTCGAATGTCCTGTTACTCTAATCAAAAAAACAAAAAAAGTCAAAAAAGTGCGCTCAGTCAGAAATCAATTTATAATTAACGTGGAATTAACATATTTCGACCACATGTTTGCTCAATGCTCGTCCATTGATCCCACATGCAGCGCATCATTGCCAGAAACGTCTCATCCTCGACCGGCTACCAGAGACTCACTCAGATAGTTGGATATTCTGTTACTGTGGTTAGCTGGCCGCATCCGTGCGGCGTCGGCGTCGGTAGCGGCAGCGGCAGCAGCGGCTCCTGCGATTGCGCAGACTATCAGCAGCGTTAAAAAAGCAATACATCATTTTACTGGCCTGTCTCTCATTTGGGTTCATTTGTGTCTTGGCTGTGGTTTCACTGCATGTGTACACTGAGAGAAAGTGAGTATATGGAATTTCGGGGCTAATCCAAGAAAACCCTGAGAAAAGAAATTTACAAAATAGAGACCTTTATTTTTAGAATTGAACCGGACAAAGAAACGTCAGATTCGTTTTTTGTTTTAGACTCCCCTTAAGGTTGTTAAGCTACTTTCAAAACTTACTAAACTCATAACACATGCTCATATAATTGCTGATTACGAAGGTGAGAAACAGCAATACAAAATAACAACGTTTGCATCAGAGAGCCTGAAGTTTAAGAGAGAATCCTTGGACGTTACATTGAGTCGACTTTCTGAAAATGGACCATTTTCAGCAGAGTGCATACATGTGCGTTTTTTTCTACTCTATTACTTTCAGACTCTTTGGTTTGCATGTACAATGTATTTTGTTGTTGTTTTTTCTAATGTATACAGTACATTTTTGACTTCAAATCAATTTTTAACTGACTAAAAAGCAACATATCCAGGTGAAACTTATATTCTGCAAACCGCAAACATTTTGTCTTTCGAATGGTATAGGTTTCACCAGAAACTGTTGCGACATTGCGACGTAATCGGTACCACACTGCATTTTTTTTCTTAGCGTATTTATATGCATATAGATTGACCGATTTCTTCTCTTCCAGCAAACACGACATTTTTCTGAACTTTTTTGTCTCTAACTTTACCAAGTTGACGCACAACTTTCACGTGGTATGCACTGGTGCAACGGTGTTGGGGCAGTGAGCTTATGTGTGCAGAGAAGTCTGTCCAGGACTTTAACAGGGTTATGAGTATGGAAAATCACCCTCTCAATGGAAGATGGCATAAGCCGTACGGGAGACGTGCCGTACATTAGGCTGTAACCCGGTTGTTATGACCAGTCAAGAAGAAGGGGAAAGTAGTAATTGGAGGCCAAACTATTTACGGCCATCTACACACGTTTCGTTCACCCTTAGACAATTGTTCTCTCCAAAAGAAGACTCTATTCCTACATTGGTTTGAAATTGGATACACGGCTGACCTGGACCGCCAAATCCAGTTCTTTGGTAATCAACTATACCTTAAACTCTTAAAGATTGATGAAGCAGACATTCAAAGTGAGCTAGAAAGATAAGCTCTTCCTTCTAACAAGACCTTACTGAAACATACATTTCCGGATATCGAAGTTAAAAGAAGAAATAATGTAATTCATAGCCACGAACGGACAACAGTAAATATAATGACCCTATGATCTATTTCTGCAATATGTATCTAATGTGTCCTCTACTGAGCTTATAGCTCTTCCGCCAGCTTTATTTCTGAGGTAAACCTAATTATTATCATAGTTTTAGTATACCTTGTAACAAACCTAAGTTTTAAGTAAATATATTTATGCCTCTCAAAATTTTACAAATAACAATATTGTTAATAGGCCATGGTCGGTTCTACAGTATACTGGGCTGAAACACCATATCAAATGGTCTGTCTGTTGTGCATACCAAGGACCGCCTTATCTGGGCATAATCTTCTCTGTGCCGGATTATCATATCATACTGTTTATATATACAACATCGAACACTCCCTTTAACACCACAACGCCTTCAACAGCGCACTATTATATTCGTACACGCATAATCGCCATACAGCTCACCCAGTGGTCGTCTGCCTGGTGTAAGTGGTGCATCGGTATCCTGAGCCCTTCGTCTAAAGCCTTTGCCACCGGATCACCTATGCGCGAAATCACCAATGCCGCGAGCGCACCGATACGCTTAATCCGGCAATAACGGCACTAGGACACCAAGTGCCTTATAGCTTAAGTTCCAACCAAAGCCCTTATAAGGACGCTTGAAACTTCGAGCTCCATCTCTTTGTCCTCCAGCTTTCTTTTGGCCAACTCCTATACTGCCTTCTTACTGGCCGACTGTTCTTTAGCCTCTCCTGCTCTCAAGCCTCCAAAGACCCACTGTCCTCTCAAGCCCAACCAAGACCGACTCTCCTACTGACATTGGCGCACACCTTATATAGGCTGACGATCCAATTTTCCGCCAAAAACTACCGCTAATATCGCATCGCACTCAAGTCCGAGTACACTCGGATTCCTTCTCAAGTACACAAGTTGTAGTCCCCGTATTAGTGCTGTTGATTCCCAGCTTACTCAAAACTGACCTTACTATGCTTTATGCATTCGCTTTTCTCGCAGTGTATGTGTGTGTGTAAGTGTGTGTGCGTGTACATTGTTTGGTTTTTGTAGGCTGGGCGGTCACAGGCTGGCGTTACGGTGATTTATTTGTCTGATCTCTGTTCCAACAGCGTCTGGTGTTTTTGTATGAAAGTTTTTGTGTCCTCGCACTCGCTCGCTCTCTCTTTTGAAAGGTGGCGCAATTGACATATCCGGGAGTGTAACATACATTGAAAAAACAAATATGCTTCATTGATATTCTAATTAATGCATGTGTGGTAAAACTAGACGCCAGCAGCGAAACAAACACTGCTCCACTTCCTTCCCTTGCCTGCTGTCTGTCAGGATAACTTTCAGTTATTTTCTAATTTACACGTTACAAGAAAAATTATGAAAATACACAAAAACAAGTGCTTCAAAGGGAAAATCTCAAGTGCCGCCCACAGAAGCTCAGCGTCAGTGACGTAGAACTCTGCTCCAACCACTTGGGGGAAACTTTTGAAATTTAGACCGCGTTAAAATACTTTTCCCTTTTGTCTTTTTCAATTTGCCTAACAAAGACGGTAAGAACTTTGCACTTTCTTTAGTCGGGTTGGCTTTGCGCACCTTCTACGCATATTGCCTTTCAAAGAATACGACTTTTGGATGAGGGTGTGGGGGGCAGTACGTCCCAGCTGGAGTAAATTTCCAAGGGCACATTATGAGCGGCCTGGCACGCTTGGGGCGGCCACAATTTTGGGTTGATTTCCTGCTGTCTGCCGTTTACTTTCAACTGACTGCCTACTCCTTTGGAGCTCTCTGTGCGCGTTGCCAAGACACTGCTCCACAATGGCCTTAATCTGCTCATAATGGCAAAATAATTCACAAAAATGTTCGAGTTCGAGCGTTCTAGCTGCATTTGTTGGCCGTTGTATTTGTGTGGAGGCTTCCCCTAAGCCCGGCGTTTTTACGCTGCGACCCTTTAAACAGCAATTAAAGGCGCGCTCACATCCAAAACAAAGAGCCACTGCAGCGGCAGCAGCCAGCCACACAAAGAAAAAAGCCGAGTTTATTAGTTTTACTTGGTAAAGATGCTGCTTAGATCCTGCTCCAACACTATGTCGCCCCCACCACATAAACACGGACTTTGCTTAGAAGCCAAACATATTTGGCAGTTATTTTTGCTTATAAACTGAACCAAGTGAACTGTGAGCAAATTGGCGCAGCTTTATATTTTATCCAATTTAAAAGTGTTTTTCTCTGAAAAGTTAGTTAAATGGAATATGAACCATTTAGCATCAAGGCATGTATTTCCAAGTCCATAAGATATTATACAAAAGGGTTTCTATTCACACTTTCAATGCTGTTCACCTTAACCTACTAATCAACAGCTTAGATACATAAATATAATCACTTAAATAATCGTTATTATGTGCATATTTTGGCTTTTTGTTTTAATAACTCAAGGTGAACATATTGCTTAATAAGTAAGAGTTTTCAATTCCCCAGTGAATCGTAAACACATCATAGCGTAAAAACTCCATAAATGGGCCTTGATTTGAAAAGTCCAAGTGATTTCTCAAATTTGCAATTATGATACAGTTTCCGCCTTTCCCAGTGCTATGTAACAGAACAATCTGTATTGGAATTTGTTCATATGCTACACTTCTTTCTCTTAAGTTCCTTAATGCTGAATGGAATATATCTTCTAATTTAGCCTTAGGCTGTTGTTGTCGGATATGATTTGGTCATAAAGTAGTGTAGGTAATATCTGATATCATCTGGTTGTGAATGTCCATTTGCTTGCGTACGCAGATGATATCGATGTCGTCGGGCGTACTAAGCTGGCAGTTACCGGAATCTTTGCGGCTATTGAAGGATAATCTGTCAAGGTGGGTCTGGTGGTAAATGACAGCAAGACTATATGCATATGCTTTCTTCGAGTAGAGATACACAGCGGTTTGACTCTTAAATTGATGTTGGAAACTATACTTTTGATGTAGTCAAGGATTTTGTCTACCTTGGCACCAACGTCACAATGAAGAACGATGTCAGCATAGAGATCAAGCGGAGAATCACTCTTGCCAATAGATGTTACTCTCTTAGCAGGAAAATGAGTAGTAAAGACTACGCTTACGACGAAACTAACACTCTATAAGACGCGCATCCTTCCCGTTTTGATTTATGGCGCTGAAGCATGGGTGATGTCGCATTCTGATAAAAATATCCTAGGAGTGTTTGAGCGGAAAGTACTCCGTATGATCTTTGGCGCTCTACGCGATGGAACGCCGAGCTCTATGAAGACTGTGTGTTTACATTGGACAAACTGTCTGAATTGGACATTTTACAATAAACGAAATTTCAAACAATATTGCATTTCTGTCACTGATTGGTCCCTGTCCAACTTAAAAATTGTACACATTGAAACATGGTCTACCCTTTCGGCGCCTCCTTTCGACTCTCGCAGGAGCTTCTTCATCCAAACGCGGTGCCGCTGAATTTTAATGCGCTTAGCTATGACAATGTCATCGTAGAGCTCATAGAGTTCGTCGTTCCATCGGGTGTAGTAGTCGTTGCGAACGCGCAAAGAGCCAAAAATCTTACGGATCTGATATGGAGCACTCCTCCTTTCCTTGATAGCAAGGGTAGATAGTGTGAACTCTTACTGGTCCTTCCAATGGAGGCATTGCCTGCCCCTTCCTCTTTTCGACAGCCGCATTTAAGACCTTTCTCGCTGTAGCTTCTTCATCCACGATCTAGCCAGCGGAGGGATGTTGATTAGTTTGACTACGTGAATGTCGTCGTATTGTTCGTTGTGTGGTAGTCATTGACCACGCGTATAGAACCAAAGATCTTATGGAGTACTTTCCGCTCAAACACTCCAATGCTCACCCATACTTCAGCGTCATGAAGCAAACAGACTGTTATATTCGTATGGCGGGAGTCAATCTGAGAGTCCAACCGCGGTATCCTCGACTCGAAGAAAGCATATACTTTGTCTTTTCCCATTTACAACCAGACCCAACCTGGCAGAATCTCTTTCAATAGCAGCAAATGTTCCGGTACTCGAACGCTAAGTACGACCCATTACATCCATATAATATGCGTATGCAAGCAACGGGATACTCTTATAGAACATAGTCCCGTTGAGGAGGTTGCAGTAGAGGGCATCACCTAGTCTTAAGCTTCGCTCGGTATCAAAAGGTTCGGAAAGGTTCTTGCCTACTTTGACGGAACGTTACTCTGCATAGTCGCAACAACTTTGCAGGGATATGGAAATCAGACGGCGCGATATATGCTGGGTATCGATTGGGTATTTGATGGTCTCTTCCAGAATTTGGCATAGTGTGAATGTCTGGTCGATGATGGACATACCAGGCGTGAAGCCACACTTATAAGGTTCGATCATTAGTTTCGAAATTGGCTACAGTTTTTCACAGAATACGCTAAATAGGGCTTTAGACGCTTATATAGAGATCAGACTGATACCACGATTGTTAGCGCATAGCGTGGATACCACTACGTGTACGTGGTATACAAATCACAGAAAATTATAATATTAAGCGCTAATTTTCGAAAGAAACTCAAAGGGTTAAAAAAATGACCATTAGGTAAGTTTTCGAAATCCAATGATTGAATTTTGTAGGTGAGAAAATTTTACTTGTGCACTGCTAAAAATGCTCTTTGTAGCGTACAGTAATGCCTTTGAAAGTAGACTCAGGTTAAAACTTTCTCAAATAACCAACAAGCAGTTAAGAATCAACGTAATAAAAGTTAATAAATTATTTCAAATATTTAAAAGGTAAAATTTTTATTGCTGCGTGATTCGATATGCAAAAATACATATGTTATCGTAAACATATTTATCGTAAAAGCTACATCGGAAAAATGCAGCTGATTACCAGAGAGAGAGAGAGAGGTGGCGAGAGGGGGCGAGAGAGGAGCAGGAAAAGTATATGAAATATGCAAAACCGAAAGGGAAAAGAAAAGCGGAATGAAATTGAGTTAATTAAAAATGAAAACCACTGCACACAGTCTGAACGCCATAAAAAATAAAAACAACTAAAATTAAAAATAAAAAAAAACAATAACAACAACAATATGCAGACAGATATGCTACATAGCGATGAATATACATACAATAAAATATTTGGTTATTAACGCAAATGCCAGCCGAGTCGCATTGTATGCAGCATATGCACTTCATAACTTGCAACACACACAGATACACACACACATACATACTTACATATATAATCTGCATATGTAGAGATGAAAATTGTTGAAATTGCTTAAATTTTGGTTGCATATGTGAGGCAAGCATTAAATGTGCTTTAAAATGCATTCAAGTGCAAGTGCCGCAAATGCAGTGCACTTCGCCGAATCGATTTGAAAATTGGAAAAAAAAACGTCCTATGGAAACGCGCAACAAACAGAGGAAATGAAATGAAGGAAACGCAGCTCATACAGTTGCAACTTGCAACATTTGGCAAACTTCAACAAAACGGCAACAAGCAAAACAACAGAACAAACAGCATTATGGCCAGGCCAAAACTTGCCACTAACTGAGTGTGTCTGTGTGTGTGTGTGTGTGTGTGTGTGTGTGTGTGTGTGTGTGTGTGTGTGTGTGTGTGTGTGTGTGTGTGTGTGTGTGTGTCTGTGTGTGTATCTATGTGTGCCGCCAGCGATGAGTGCGAGCGAGATGACCATATTGTGTGCGTGGCGTGATATATTCGCATGGCAAGCAAACAATTCATTTCGTGCAACATATCAGTAACAACAACAGGGTCGAGCGGCTTATTGCCATCAGATAAGAGCAAGTAAAAAAGCAACAACAACAACATGCCACACAGAGCACCACGAAAGTCTCCGCCCCATGGCAAGCGCTCAATGCGAACGAACCCCTTGGGTGTGTCTGTGTCTGTGTGCGTTGCAAACTGGTTTGCCTTTCAGTGTGTGCGTGTGTGTGTGTGTGTGTGTGTGTGTGTGTGTGTGTGTGTGTCGGAGCAGCAGACATCTTGACAAGGGTTGGACTTTGTGGCACTACAACAACTGAGCAACTGCTACTACATGCAACAACAAAGCTTGACACAAGGACTTGACAGCAGCTTTTTCTGGCAGCACAACTCACAGACGACTGTTCAACGTTTTGATAAACTGAAGTTGCATGCAACAAAACAGCGCTGACCTTAGATGGAATTTTCTACAAATAAGCCATTCATATAGCTCATCTAAGCATACAATTTATTATAGATACCTGATATTTAGGCATTATAATATTTGCCATGTACTTGGCGTAATTAAATATGGGCGGCTCTTAACTCAAATCGTCTTTTGAACCACCAACACCACCAGCACCACCACCACCGCCGCCTGGTAATGCCTAATGGTTGTTACGCATGCAAAGCCCCATGCCACCATGGGGCAAGTACTGTTGGTGGTGCCATGGGGCGTATGAGCAACGCCACTAATTGCTGCATACAAAATACTTTCGGCAAGTTTGGCAACTATGTGACGTTGTCATAATTCTACCGAAAATATGAAATATGCGATATGCTATTGCTGTGGTTTAGCTACGCTAATATGCATTCCAGGTTGCAGTTTTCTCAAAAATATGTGAGTCTGCCCAGTGTGACAGGCTCAACTAACTCTGAAACTAACACAGTCGATGACAAAGAGCAGCACATAGCGTACAAATACATACACAGGGCGAAAAAAGTGTTTACAAAGCAGTTCTAGCTCTCAAACATGAGCATAAGTTGCAGGCAGAAGCAATTAGAAGAATGGCTATACTTGTAGGTGCTGTAATTAGGACTCCTAAAACACTTTTAAGAAGTGTTGCTGCTAAACATTTCGTAAGAGATGTCCAGGCCTAAAGGACGTTACTTTTACTGGTGTTAAGCCTTTTATAGGTCCCAAACGTTTTGAACAAGTTTTTCATGTATAATGCCAGCACACTGTTAGGCGAAGTGGGTGGAATCGGAACGGATTTCCTCAACAAACGGTTTTTCGTAAGCCAATGGCATATATAGCACTGTTATTTATTGAAGATCAAATATGCTGTTTCAGTGGGCTGGGATTGAAGATCGTTCCTACTAAAAGACACTCTACTTGAAGAGTAAGTGATTGGGCGAACGGGTTATTTACGTTTGATTTGAGATGTTTCGGTTTACGCAGTTAAGATGTTGAGGTCGATGACATGTTGCGAACCTTAGACCTTATATACCAGCTTTAATGGAGAAAGTGAGCTAACTACACTTCTGCTCGTTGATTTTTAAACGCCAATTGGCCAACTACTGCTCCACACGTACCAAGTTAATGACCAGAAGTCTAGTTACGCGAATAGAATTGCAGTATCATCCGCAAACATAGCTATTGGAAGTAGGCGATCTGTTAAATATCTACTGTATAGAGAACATCTTCTTCTTCTCAACTGGCCATAACAACCCGTTATCGGGTTCCGGCCTAAAAAATTCTTTCATTGGAATTGTGGTTTTACGTGTTGGGTCCCAAACCCTTCGCATAACTATTTTAAAGCCTGGGGTTGCTCTACTGGTCTCGAAAGAACCCAGTGTAATCGTTAACCGCCACACTGTGTGCAGAGAAAACATACTTGTACAAAAACGGACCAAGAACGTTTCCTTGTGGCAATCCGGTTCCAATTCCAGACTCTTGCATTGTATACTCATTATTCTCTGTGGCTAACATTACACTTGTAAGCAGCGTTCTGATCTTGTATTTTAGGCCAGACACGACCAAAGTTTTGGACAACATCGAGTAAAACTACAAAGTAGTCCTCGCGGTGTTCAAACCTCGGCCGAGTCTCAACAGTTATATAGTTGACTTGCTCCATGCTCCCGTGTTTTGCCCGAAATTCAAATAAGTGAGAGGGGTTAATATTTTGAGCGTGTCTACAAATCTTTTGGAGTATGATCTTCTAGCCAAATCAATTTTAAGTTTTGTCATAGCAATCTTTAAATAGATGTGATTGGGAGTCCTCAAAGAGTTTCAATAAGTAACTAATTTTACATTGTCTTTTAGGGGAAAGAATGCGTACATGGAGTGATTTTCCTTTTCAGGAATTTTTAAAACAGCTCAAACTCTAAAACGATATCTTTCGAAGGTACTATTACAATGTATCGTTAAAAACAACTTTTTCTGGAAACATATTTGAGAGTGCTGCTCAAAGTGGTATGAAGACATCTAGTTCTTAAGGCTAAATAAGCTTATTAAGCGAACAAATTTAAGATTTGTGTCTTAGTTTAGTTTATAAAGATTAATATGACAATTGTCTTGAATGATGTCGTTAATCAAACCGAAAACTCTTGTTTTAATATGATTTTGAGTGTTTGTGGCAATAAAGCATATAGTTTTCTTTGCCAACGGAAGTTGATTATTTCAGAAACATAGAATCTGCCACATAATGCTAGTGAGGAGATAGCTAGTCCAAAAGTTTTGCCTTTAGTTTAATTGGAAATCTAAAAAAAATGCATTGCATAATAACTTGATAAGTAGATTTCCAACATTTTCAAATGTGTTTGGCAAATTGCTGGATTGTGTTTGGCCTGAAATTTCGTTATCTTAGACACTGACGGACATTCGGTTGAAAGATATTTTACTAAGTGTGAACGTTATTCACATAGTCAACAATATAAAATCTACAGATTTTACAGATTTTTTAATTGTGATAAAGCTATTGGCGGGTCTTAGATGTAAGACCGGCCTGTATGCCGTCACAAAAATCTGTTATTATACTCGGTTAGTGTAACACTTAGATGGTGTTACGCTCTTATGGTATAACGCTCGACTAGCGTTCACGCTGTCTTAGCAGTAAGAGCGAAAGAAGAAGATGAAGCATGCATGCTTGTATTCGGTTGTTGTTTTTGAGCTAGCATACGCGCACGCTAGATGCCGTCACATAATGGCAAGTTAAAGCGAACTCACAGCTGAATGTTGAACATCTGCCAAGCGTCCCTTGACGGCTCAAGTTTGGGCTTCTGTTATTTCTATGTTCTATGCCTGTGACACCCGATTCTGTCACTACGATCATTTTTTCGATTGCTGAATGTAATTCTAGCAGTTTTAGTCGCAAATTTACTTTGTTACGATCACACTCTCTAAAACAGCGTGTTTCTAAGTTGACACAGCAAAATTTGCTTCACTTTTAAGCACAAATTCGATAGCAATGGGTCTATTTTCACAGTGTACATCAATACACATATGCCAACTGACCAGCTCGCTCTCCCTCTCACAAATGGCAGAGATGCCGGCATGTCAAAGTGAATAACTCAATAGCCATATTGGGTGTCCACCTGTCTGTATCTGTATCTGCTGCCTGTATCTGTGGCTCTTTAATGCGAAATAGCAGCCAACAGTCAGCCAGTCAGCCAGTCAACTAGTCCGCCAGTCAGCAATCTGTAGTAAGTTGCAAGCCGGCACACAGGAAGACAACGAGTTGCAATTCCACGTAAATCCGCCAGAGGAGTTACATGATTTTGTCGTTGTTGTTGTTGTTTTGTATAAAGAGTCATTTCATTCGCTTCGCTTGTCTCTTTCGCATACACTACCTCTTTACCTCTTTTGTGACTCTTTTGTGTGTGTGTGTGTGTGTGCAGTGCGCTCACAAATGGCCGTTAAAATTCTTAGACCCGATATGGAAATGATAATTTCGCACATTGAGTCCGCAATTTACACTTCTGTGGAATAAAACACAAAACGCATCATGGCTAACAATAGTCGTAAGTTAACTACTTAGTGCTAGTCCAAGTAGCAGTTGAGCTATGCTAAACCCGAAGAGAGTAGCTCAAGCGCATTATGGCGCGTCCCAGTGCCATTTATGTTCAACTTGTTTTGGCCCGAACGATCTCTAACCGAGCAGCTGCTAATCCCACCCAACTGGCTAAATGGTCAACTATGCCCGGAATGCAATGAACACGCGCAAGGCATAACGTTTAATTAGCGATGCGCCACACACACACAATCACAACAAAAGACACACACACACACACGGTCAAAAAAAAAGGTCGCACAAATATGCAAAATATGAGTGATCCGCACGCAATATACATTTTGGAACACATTGCAAACCAACAAACAAAAAATGAAACTAAAACCCATTTAACATAGCTTTGGGCCCAGTTTGTAGCTGGAGAGGCCACTACAGTTGGCCGCAAATGTTGCGCAGGTCAGTAGCAATTAAGATAACCCATTTACAAGTGTGTCTCGATAGTGTCCTGTCAACGTGTCGTTGATAGCGCTGCTAGCCTGGTGGCCGGCTAAATCAGGTCCAGTCTGTGGTCCAGTTTGTTTGGTTGCCTGGGAAACGACTCAACGTCTGGCAGGCACTCAACTTGGTCAAGCACTCACAAACAACAATTTGGAGTTGGACGTGGACGTGGACGTGGACTTGTATGTGGTAGCTAAATGCCGCTGATAAGAACACGGCTGGACGACAGCCAAACGACACTTGGACAGTGTCTAAGTGAACGCAGGCAACGGAAATAGCTTGGCATGGACTGCAAACAGCTATTATACACTCCGCGCCATTTGAATAGCGCAACTCAAAATAAAAGCCACTGACGGAATTTAAGTTTTAGTAGACCAGCGAAAACAGTTTTCATCCTTTTTTTTAAAACGTTACGAATTTCAACAAATTTTTTTATATTCGGCTGAGTAAACTGAACCATGTAACTGAAATCATATGCAAAAGACATTTCTATGAAATATACTCGATAAAAAGAACAGATTTCGTTTAGCAATATTCCATAAAAGGCAACTGAGCTACAAATTTTGATACTTTTACCGATTAACGAAAAACGTTTTTTTAAGACCAATTCCTTAATAGTTTGTATAATTTAAGTATACAAGACTTCGCCTTGTGGTCGACATGTGACGATCTAATACACGTTATCATAACAGCTGATTACGAATAAGAAAAATGAAAACACGAACTAACAACTTTTGTGTGTACAATTTATTTTGTTGTTTTTTTTTGCCTTTAGTTCAGTTTTCAGGTGAAACCTATATTCTGCAAGCAGCAAGCATTTTATCTTTCAAATGATATAGGTTTCACCTGAAAACATTGCTTTATTGCGAAATAATCGCAATATATATAGATTATAACAGTAGGGGACTCCGCTCCGCCCACCTCCTTTCGAGATGGATCATATTTCTCTTCCTCTTCTTTCTCTGAGTGCATAAACATGAACAGGAACAATTTTTTCTTTATTTTTTTGATTTCGCGAAAACTTTTTCTTTGCTTCTCTTGTTTTGAACTTTTTCAATAAACAAATTTTCTGATATTTTCTGTAATTTTCCGCCGCTGTCATGTGATTTACCTATTTGGTCTTTTTTCTTGCTCTATGAGCTTCACTTTTTCCAAAACAAAAAACCTTTTTTAAACTTAATTACATCAGCGATTAGGTACTACGTACAAGAATCAAGAAGTAGAGTAGAGAAGTTAACAACAACAAACCGTTCATCAATACTGCCCCCTTAATTCTCATACGTACTAAAATAAATGATCGGAAAAGAAACCTTTTTACATACATTATATTACATAATACAAAGTTTCAAAAGGTTTATTTTATGCCTGTCAGGAATTTCTGAGGTTGGGTTTGTGGTGTCGAAACTACGGCATGATTAGGTTCACGTTCATGAACCGGATCGAGCGGACATCAGTAGCAAAGTTTTCGTTCAAACCAAGGTTCATTCATCTTCTGGACTAAATATTTCCAACACGGTGCTATAGTCATTATAAACTTTTAGAGTGCGCAAGTGGAGGTTGTAGGTCTCGGGTAGCACAGGAAGAAACACTGTTTGAATTGTCTCGTCCTTTCATTCGTTAGCTAAGATCTAAGTAAGCAATCCATACGTAGTTACATATGTATAACTATGTATTTGTTGAGATATGGTTATTGTTGGGCAACTTACGTGGTGCTTCTGCTTGGGTTGGCTACTATCATACGCAGTTCCACCATCGTTGAGAAGCTAACCTGTACGATACACAACTAGATTTGCTTAGTGGAATTGTCATAAATCGTACGTAGCTAGACTTCAATTGAGTTCTTAGCGTGTATGCTCTCCTTCTGGAAGTATTCCAGAAGTCCTGTCAGGAAGGTTTCTCAATCTAGCCAATCTTTCCAGTTGCATGTCAACCATGTTAGGGCAGGGTTCTGTGCACTATGTTGTCTGGCAATTCATATCTAAAGACTAGTTCTTCCACTCGCTTTGCGAATTCCAAGGGATCAGTGGCTCCATTTTATGTCACTGGCCACCGCCGCATTCTGCTGGCCACAGTTTTGTCAGTGGATCGCTCTGGCTTTGTTTTGACGCCCTGAAAGTCACTGCAATGTCTGTAATGCTTCTGTTAAAGATCCATATGTTAACGTCAGTCTCTGGTGACATAACGAATGGGCATTTCCTCAATCGTTTGATGATTTCCTCGATGCGGTTTTCAATTCAACAAAATGATTGTTATTTCTAAAGGCTAATACTTTTTTAGTGCATTTTATTTTTATTCAAAACAAGTTATTTCAGCCGTTAGTTTCGAAAATATGTGCTTTTAACAACAGAAAATTGGCTTGTGCTATTCAAGTGTCGCGGAGTGTATAGCTACCATAGCTGGCCTGCATAATGCATTAATTTGACAGCAGAGTTTGCTGCTTTCTAATGCGGCAAAGTCTCTTTCAAGCTGCCGAGTTGACAGTTGGCGCTCTTCCCGAGTTCCTGACCCTCTCTTTCGCGCTCTCCCCTCTCTGTCACACAATTAATTAGAATGTATGGGAGTCGTATTTCGGCATTTTTGAGTTAACGGCACGCGACATTTTAATGTTTATATGCTTTCTCAGTTTCGGATTCGGGTTCGGGGTCTCTTCTGGGTTTCTTGAGTAATTTGCTGGAATTCCTTGAATATTATTGTACAAATATTTGAAACTTGATTTGCATTTTTAAGGCATCAGTAACAGAGGCAACAACAACAACAACAAAAACAGCTTCAACACCAAATGAGCTAACAAGGGTTTTTTTTTATTTTGATGAGTTTTATTGGATGGCGTGTGATGAGAGCGCAGCTGTTAAAATTTATGTCAAATGTTTTGAATTTGCATAATTTTGATTAATTTAAATAAGTTAAATTATTTAAACCATTATTAAAACCAAATATAATTTACTTAATAAGTATAATAAAATAGTTGCTTCCGAAATTTGCTCATAGATGTTAACTGTTTTTTTATGATCATTGATCAACATCAATGTCCCCCAATTATAGACGTCGCAGAGTGGATCCAACTGACTTCTTTTTAGGCGAAAATCATAACTTTTGAGAAAGTAAAGATATTTTGAAAATTTAAAATGCATAGAACAGAGAATTCGTAAACCTTCTGCGATACTCTGCGATAAATATAAAGGATGTTTGCAGTCTTTTTTGATCTTAGTGTACACGCGTTCACCATATAGATGAACTTTCGACGAGGACGATTTGTTGAAAAATAAGCACAATTTAGAACATGGAATTTTTCCCTGACATACAAGGATAAGACATTTGCAGTATATAATATCGAACTTTACTACCGTTTTTTGAAGCTCCCTCTATACACAGCTTATTTATCGCAGTGTATCGCAAAAGCTTAAGGACTTCTCTGTTATATGCATTTAAAATTTTTTAAATACCTTTACTTCCTCAAAAGTTATGATTTTCGTCGAAAAAGAAGTCAGTTGCATCCACTGTGCGACGGCGTGGATATACCGCCACCTAGCTATGACGAAGCGGCTCAAGAACAACAAAGCTGCTGGCGCAGATGAGTTGGTAAGGTGCATGTACAAGCTCTTTTGCAGGATATGGCTAGATGAGAGCATGTCCGATGACTGGAAGCTTGGTGTCCTCTGCCCATCCTTAAAAAGGGTAAACACACGGGGTGTGCTAACTACCATGGTAACAGCCTTCTTTCTATTGCATATAAGGTCCTATCGAGCGTATTGTGTGAAACACTAAAGCCGTTTGCGAAAGAGCTGATAGGACCTAATCAGTGTGATTTTAGGTCTGGTAAGTCTATCATTGACCAGTTATTACGCCAAATCTAGGAAAAGACGAACACCAAATCGACACTCACCATCTATTTGCCGATTATAAAGCAGCATTTGATAGCCCGTTGAGGGATCGCGTATATGCCGCACTGTCTGAGTTTGGAATACCTGCAAAGTTTGTACGACTAGGCAGAACGACGTTGAGCAACACAAGCAGCTCCGTCAAGGTAGGAAAGAGCTTCTCTGAGCCCTTTACCTAGCGAAGTTTCAGATAAGGCGATGCCCACACCTGCGACCTCTTCAACCTTTTGCAGGAGAATCAGTTGCGAAAGGCCGAAGTACATCGGTATTCTATAAGAGTGTTCAGTTGGTTTCATAAGCAGATGATATCGTTATCATCGGTCGTACTAAGCGAGCAGTTTCCGGAGCCTTTGCGGCTATTGAAAGAGAATGTGCCGGGGTGCGCAGCAGTTGGACTCGAGGATTGATGTGAAAAACTATACTTTTTATGTGGTCAACGATTTCGTCTACGTTGGCACCACCGTCACAATGAAGAACGATTACAGCATGGCGATCAAGCGGAGAATCACTTTTGTCAATAGATGTTACTTTGGTCTCAGTAGGCTAATGAGTAGTAGAAACGAATTCCGCACTCTGAGGGAGAAAGAGAATAATAGAACCTTGTTTGAAACGCTCATCAGCTATACTATTGACATCTAAGTTGCCAGGAGTCGTTGGTCAGTCACTGAGATGGCTACAATGCTTGAAACGTTATTAGAGTCTATAATGCATGATAGTTCCCCATTTATGGTTAGGACCTCCACCTGGAACAAGCCTTTGTGATTCGGGAGACTAATAGATATACTATATTGAGGTTGTCTAAAAAGATTCCACTTCTTACATCTTCTGCTTTGAGCGGCGTATGAAGAAGTAGATGGTGTCAGTGAATTCTGGATAGCCAAGACACCGGAAATAAAGTATCGAAATCGATACTATGGTAATCAAAAGGCACGAATTAGTCTGTATTAAGGGAAACAATCTGAATTAACTGATGATCTTTGAGGGAAGATTCTGGGACGCAAGAATGTCCATTGAGAGCAAAGGAAACGCACTCAAAATGGACGTCAGGCCAGCCCTTTTTCCCATATGGCCATGTGTAAGTCCGCCAAGCAAGAAACTACATGTGATTGAGATGGCCCGATTTGGGCGCACGCATTCTACAAAATAGACAATCCCCAGAATCAGGTAAAGGGGTTAAGTAAAAAACTAAATAAAGGCTATGTAGGTTTACCAGAATAGCTTCTTAGGGTTATTAGGACTCCACAATAACCTAAATGAGAACCGTGATGGGGAAAGGTCATAAAGGCCGTGTGAGTACCTAAACATTATATAAGGCTAGAAGAACCGATACTGCTCTAATAGCGATAAAATCGTACAAATTTAGGTGATACCGAAGGTAGCACGTGTGCCGCCTTCCTTCAACAACCGCCTTGAAGACCTTTCTCGCAGTAGCTTCTTCATCCACACACACAACATGGCCTAGCCAGCGGAGCCGCTGGATGTTAATTCGCTTGACTATGTCAATGTCGTCGTAGAACTCACAGAGTTTGACGTTCCAACGAATGCGGTGGTCGTTGGCAACGCGTAAAGCACCAAAAATGACTTCTCAGATTTTGAAATTCTGGCTAAGTATACTTCAAATCTTATGATAGCCTGTTGCTAAGATGTAAAGGGTGTGATGGTGTAACAAGTGATGGATTTCAATTGAAGATACGTTATCCTGATCAGAGGAATTGATTGAAATATGTTACCAGGCCCTCTGGAGTAACTATTACTACACTATTAACTATTACCTAGATGTGACTATTATTACATTCGCCGTTCGACATTGCACATTGATCTTAATCTGACAATCGTCGAGGAGCAGGTATAATGATGAGCCCACAACAACTGTTAGCTAACCAACTAGTCCATGTCATCCGAACTTAAAGTAAAGAGCCCCTGAAGGATTTAACATTCCGGCGCTGTCAGTGATTTCATTGCATCCAAGGGTATTTATGAAGGTCACTCCCTCTTCGTTTTAAGTGTGTAACTTTATTTTATAAATGTCTATGCGATTAAAAAATTTCTTATGGCAATAAAATAACTTAGCATCTAAAACAGATTGAATCCAGAATAGCCAATCACGCTCTTCCTGGGCACTAACACCTATGGAACACCTATGCATGTGCACTTTTACGCTCTATTTCGTCAGCTCTGTTAAATAGCTGATATGCATAGATTTTAGGAGATTTGCTTACCATTTGAACTCTCTCAAAAACTATTTGATTTATTGCACACTTCATTGATTTGCAGCTTCTTTACTCGAACGCCCGTATTCGTTTGCTCTCATCTCACCTCTAAGAACGTTGTTCAGATTTTCGGCAAAACTTTGAAGTGCATATAATAAATTATATGTGTACACAAAAATCAACCAGCCGTTTTTGAGATGCCACGCGGCGTTTCCTGATTTGATGAACTGTCGTCAGTCATGGCAACGCGCGTAATTTTGAGCCCATTTCCTGCTGCGTTGCCGTGTGCACTCACTCAGACTACACTCCGGGGCATGCCACAGAGTTATGAGGCAGGCAGCGAAGAGGCAACACAACCAAGTCGGTCCAATGATGAGGACAATATAAATTGATGTAATGAAAATGTTTTCGAAATATTTACTTTGAGGTAATCAAATTGCTTATTTCTTAGTTAACTGACGCAGAAACGCGACGGCAAAAGCGGAGCGAGCGGTGCGCAAAGAAGTATGCTATGGAAATGGCGTTATTGCGGCTGCAAGCGAGAAAACCGTTTGTTGCAAGTTCTGCTTACTGGGATTCGGGCTGTAATCTATGGAAATCATAAAAGTAAGCAATTCAATAAGACACAGCGCGACTTTTGCAGCTCGAGAGCGCAGAGTTTATCTATCGCAATGCGAAATGTTTCAATATGTTTTTATGTTTTTAACAGCATGTTGAATGCTTCCAAATCGCTGATAAACACTACAAAATGAAGCAACAACCAAGCGCAACTGTGAGCAGCGACTGCGTTGGATGCCACATCAGGGGCAACAACAATACAAAGCGACAGACAGACAGACAGACAGACAGACGGACAGACGGAGAGACAGTCGAACAGACGTTGAGACAAACCCATGAAAGGCGGCAACGGCTGAAACGAAGTCGAGGAATACAACGACGACTACGACGACGATGACTTCGACGATGACGACGAATTTCGGTGTCTTTGAACGCCGCCTCGTCCATGGAGTCATGGGAACCAACTTTTCACATTCCGCGCGTGCTTCTCTTTTGCACAGTTCGTTTTGAGTTTGATATTCTCTGCGCTTTTTTGCCGCTGCCGGGACTACTGGCTACCGGCCCATTGGTTGTTGGCCTGGCCAACTGGCCTCTTGGTCATCCAATTGTTGTTATTGCTGCCTTAGCGGCAAACTTGTGCAGCCACAAAAGATCACAACTTGGCGATGGGCAATCGCATAGCACCAAATTCTAAGCGCAGTTTTCGATATCGAACACGATCGTTTTGTGAACTCCAGACAGAGCATACAAGCCATACTGATAAGTTATGCACTTGCTTTTCTGGCCCTTTGCCGGCTTTAATTGTGCCACAAGTTGCTGGCTGCAACTGAAAAGCTAAGCATAATCAAATTGCCTACTAGTTGCAACAATTGGCAATACTCTGCACCGTGCACTGGGCACTGAGAACACTAATCGCAAATTTCTTATCTGCGTCGGCAAATGGCCAAACAAACGACCAACTAGCATTAAATTGCTCTACCAACTCCGGCTGCTGCTGCTGCTGCTGCTCCCAAAAACCCAAAGATGATGAAGTCTGTGTCGGCCTCAACTGCAAAATGCTTTTAAGTTGTTTTTGTTTAGCTCCAACTTTACTCCACGTCTGTCTCCGGCAAAGTGCTTCGCCTCGAATGCAGTTGTTAGCAGTAGTTCTCTGGGCCAAAGGGGAGGGGCGCGTAGTAGCAGCGATCTCAACGAGCTAGTCAACAAGTAGCAACCAAATTTGTTTTACGACGATCGCAACGACTTCGTCCATGAGGCAGAAGATGCTTGAGAAACTTTCAGCTCAATGTTGCATGCAGCAGTTGTTGGCTTATTATTTGTTGTTGTTATTGTTGTTGTGTTTCTTTCAGACCCTATGCAGCCGCCGAAGTGAGACGAGGCCAACGAATGCCAACTGTGTACGCGAGAGTATGCAACATGTTGCGGGTTTTTGGGTTCTGGAACTCAAGCAACTGACGTTTGATGCAGCGACGAGCGTGTGACAGCATGTAGGGACAGCTCCAAGGCCAGCTTCAGTTTAGCTACTTGTTAGAAAATGCAAATACTTCGGGGAATCAATTGGGATCACTGTGAAATTAGCTTTTAATTTCGGTCCAGCGAAACTACATCATGTTACTTACTATTTACTTGAAAATTTTAGAGAAACAACTCATATAACTTCTAGGATATTTTAATAAACTACGGTTCAAGTTGCAATCTTTGCTTAGCAAGGAAACTTAGTAAACTTGCCCTGAGTTGTCGTGTCAACATCAAAAATCGCAATTCGCAACTCATGCCATCTTCCATTGGGAGGGCCGTTTTACGCTTTGGGGTCCAAACCACACCCACAACCCTATTAAAGTCTCTAACCCCTGGGGTTAATTAGAGGAGCTAATGAACACGCGGCCTACCGTTCATCGCCTTCCTTCAACAGTGGCATTGAAGACCTTTTTCCCAGAAGCTTCTTTGTCCACATGCAAAGATGACATGAACGTTAATTCGCTTGACTATGCCGATATCGTCGTAGAGGTCGATCCTTCGAATGCGGTAGTCATTGCCAATCATAAAGAGCTTAGAGGATATTTTAGAATACTTTCCAATCAGACACAAAAGCATAATTAGACAGGAAGGATATGAGTCTTATCTTATAGTAAGGTAGAGTGATTCTTCGCTTCATCTCTATCTCATAATCTGCTAGCAATGTTCTTTGATGTGACGGAACTCTTAACAGTATTTAAAGTACATTACAGCAATCTGAGAGTCTAACTGGCTGTGTCCATCTACTTGCTCTCATTTAGCCGCAAAGGCTCCGGTAACATCTCGGTTGGAACTGGAACTTGTGTAGAAAAGGTCTAGTGCACTCCGGCTTTCATATGAAAGTTAATGAGGTCGCAGGAGAGGGCGTTACCTTTGTTCGAAAGTTCGAATAGGTAGTTTCCAACATTGACGGAGCTCGGTGTATTGTCATTCTGCAAAGCCAACTCACACAATGCGAGTTTTAGGCAATCCCTCAACGAACTATGAAATGCTGCTTTATAATCGACACAGATGTTGGGAGATGACTTTGAAAATCCGCGCCAAATTGTTATAGCAAAAAATAATGATTTGTGTTGGCATCGATAGAAACTTGTTACAGGTGATTGTAGGCGTCAATTTGGTTCCTCAAAACATTCAAAAAACTAAATAACAAACTGGACAAGTTTACAAGCAATCTTAGTCAAACGTCATCACTGATAGGGGCAGGGAGGGGTCAAAGGCAGTCGACTCTTCTCTATGCGCGTTCGAGGTGGTGCCATTGCAAATCAGCTCAACTTTCAGTTTGCCGGATCTATGTAGCGTAGATCATCGTGATCATCGTGACCTATCGTGCCTAAAACACTATCATTAAGTCAGATTCTTAAAAAACTATTTCTTCTTCTTAACTATTTTCAAATCTGACATCTGTAGCAAAATGTCGCAATCTCTTTATAAGACGAAAGCTATTAGGCTAATATTTGGGCTGGGTAGCTGGCGATCCTTACAGACACTGTTTACGGAATCACACACACCCATCAGTGGCGTAGATAGCTGTTTGCCATGGGAGATATCGCTCAAATTTCATATATATAATCAACATATTTTTAAATTTTTTTCAGAATCCCATGTAGGGGGGATTGATCCTCTGCTTGCAGATATGGCTCTACTTCTTTATATCTTCAAAAGCACAAAGCTAACTTAAAATGTTAAAACTTTGGAAACTGTGGAACACCTCCGCATGTCTGCCTTCCTGTAGGAGAAGGCTCGAACATCTTGGTAGTAACTTTAAGGATTTAAATTAAATCGCGTCTTGAAATATGCATCCAATTAAAAAGATATGTGGTGTATTCATATTCATTTAGTACATTTTTATGATTACGTAATCATAGTGGAGGTGGAGGTGGGTCGACCAGCTGATTATTTTTGATGACAAGGAGGCAGGGGTGCGGAAATGGGCAAAGACGTGATGACGTAATATATGGACGGCCCCATATAATTACTTGGTGTTCCTGAGAATAGTGAAAATTACCTACCTTGAAAATCAAAATGTTTACGTTGAATCAAACAAATCGTTGCACTTAAACCTTTTACAAAAGCAAGCCCTTAGATATCCAATTGGAACACTTTACAAGTAAAGCAAATTATCGCAAGCTAAGCTAAAATGTTTCAATATAGAAACACTGCGCATCTCTGTGCCACTGAAGTTCCTTGCAAGAGTTCACCTTGACTCATCAACCATTTTGCCATAGCAATTGCTACCATTGGGGCTATCAGCCGTTGCCATCTGCACATAGTATGGCCATATAACTTGGCCCGACTCTTGTGGCCAACGTCTTTGGCGTGTGTTTTTCTTTTTATGAAATTTTGTCATCTGCTTGGCCAACGTCAATGAGTAGATCAATCAAAAATGCCGTCATCATCGTCGTCGTCTCCGTCGTCTCCGTCGTCAGCGTCAGCGTCAGTCACATTAAAAGCCATGCAATAATGACCAATCGGAAGAATCTTAAATGCATCATCACGTTTAGCACAGTATCCGGTCGTTGGATTGTACAACGCACACGAATGCAACGCTTGAAGTTGAAGCTATTTTTTCCAATGCGACTTGAGACTTGAGACCAACGCGATAAGAAAAACAGAAATTAATTTTAAAAAATTTTATGTTTGGCATTTCGTTGCTGTTTTGTATCTTTGGTTTTGTTTTTGTAAGCCCCTAACTCCTTACTTGGTGTTTTAGCGGCTTCAGAGAAGCCGGCAGCCAAGTCATTTGGTAGCCATTACTAAATGCTCTGCGGGCACGCCCCCCAGCAAAGGCGTAGTAGCCGAGCCGTCCCGCTGCGGTTCAATAACTTATTTGTTTGGCATTTTGCCTATTTGTAACTGGCCAAGTGTTAATTTGAGCCGGAAAATCACATGTACTGCTGCTCCTTGATTCAAATCATTGAGCATAATGCATTCATTAGGTCATGCGCTCCATTGCCCAAAACCATATGCTAAAGCGCACTCTCTTCCTCTTTCTATCTCTCGTACTGTCTCTCGCTTGCTGAGTGCCAGTAGCGTAGCTTTTTGCAATGGGGGCAAAACTTGTTACTGAACAGAGAGAGAAAAAACCGACCAAAAACCAGTGTAAAAGTGGAAAATCTCAATTTAAGCGTCATTCTGAGACCATTTCAGCTTCGGAGAGAGTACTAAAGAAAGTAAAGTTCACTTATTCTGGTTTTATGAATACTTGTGTTGATCCCATAAATTCACGTTGTAAGATGATTCCTTTTTGGAATGAGTTCAAATTATATTTGGCAACTGATTTGACCTGAACTTCAGGCTCTTGGCTAAAACATGCGTGTTTCGATGTATTTCAAGCCGCTGATTTTGATTACGGTGTTCGGATAATATTTGTTTCAAAAATTTTGAGATTTCGGCAATTCGGCCGACTTCATTACGGTAGATTTTGTAAGCTGCGAACTCAGCAAGTCGCAAATTACTCGCAAACCTTTTTTTCCGAGCTAGATAAATTATTACCAGAGTTGCCCAATAACAGTCAACACTTATTTTCAATGCGGTTTGCTCGCTGGAAAGCCGAACAAAAATGATTCAACTCGGTTTGGCTCTGAGCCTAACACTTTTTCTCGCTGCGCTTATCCTGAGCGATAAGAAACGGCAAAAAAAATGTTTTTGCTTGCACAGCTAGCACACCGGGCTGCTTGTTTTTTACCAACACTCTATTCATTGTGTCCGGAAATAACCGTTCTTTACAGACACGCTGAAAAGGTTATCAGTTATTTGCGAACTCTGGTTACTACCTAAATTAAAGGTAATCAAATAACGATTCGATGTAGTTTTGTTTCACCTTAACATCTTCTTGTCGATCGATTTCAACACTGAAATCTCTAGGAAAATGGCGAAGTTATTAGGGATGATCGAATAAATGCCATGTTTGAAAATTTGTATGGTACTTAGTATAAGAATACAAGGTATGAGCCAACGCTCTCTACTCTTTAAAGTACTATTTTTCACTCTGTTGCAAACGTCAATTAGGTCGGTTGTGTTCACGCAAATTTAGTACCTTAACCGGCAGACGGTTCATACCTTGTATTCTAATACTAAGCAGCAGTAGATAAAACAAAAGTAGGAACAAGTTTAGGAGAGTTTTCTCGTACTTTTTTCCTTTTCTGTTGTACAATAACCCGTTCTAAGTAATTGCAAGAGCTAGTTTTGACCTAATTAAAGCTATTTTATGCTTACTTTATGGTAATTTTACTCTCATTATTTGGTAGGATACAAAATTGACTTATCTGAAGAAATTTCAGACAAATTTTTGCGCAAACTTAATTTCAGGAACGCCGTCAATTTTGGTCAAAAAATATTAGGGGCTGTTCGTAAATAACGTCACCAAGATTCTTAAGACGTTAAACACCTGCCCGGTCAATCTCCTTCTCCCTACAGTAACGTCACAAATTATTATAGTAAAAAAAAAAGTAACCATATTAATTGCAGTTTTTCAACTTTTGGAAATAACTTTTTTGTGCTCAGGACGACTAACTTTTTGAAGGAAAAAAGTTCCGGTGGATGAGGAAAACAACATTTTTCTTTGTTTTGTGAACTAAGTTATTAAAAATTGCGTATCAGTGGTGTCTTAATTCCATCATAATTTGTCGTAAACTTGTGGGACGATTCTTAGAGCTAATACCCTCCAGTCTGCGCCACTGCTCTGTGCAATTGTAGCTTGCCTGAACCCGAAAGTGATTTGGAAATTTAATTAAAATTTCATTGCCACAGCGCAGTTCACTACTTGCTTGGACTGACTGGGTGAGCAACCCATAAGCGCTGGCTACCCACGTAGCCACTAACAGTCTCCGTCAGTCTCTTTATCGCCCACATCCCTCGATGAGCCGAAAACCCGCGCGCTCCTTGATGCCATGACGATTAGATTTTATTAAAAAGCCAAATATGCACAATTATTATGCTACGCCAACCACTTGACAATCCATGAGCTCTAATATATATGCTGCCGCAACCCCGGCACCGCACCGCACGTAGACCCATAATACGTACAACCCTCGAGCCATTAGTAATTCCAGCGGCAAAGTCACTGGGCAGTGCTTCCAAAGTCCATACAAGACACAGCTATAACTTGCTTATTTGCTTTTTAATAAAACAGGTGCTCGACCTTCAGTGCTCGAAGCGCGTAAATGGAGGGTTGCCCGCTGTTGCTTGGTTCGGTCCGCCCTCATATGATTGTGTGTGTCATTGCTATCTTTTATCATTTAATTTCGCATTCAAACGTTTCGCACCCCAAGCATCAAAAGGATGCAAAAAGGATCACACACAGACGCACGGAGCAAAGTGATTCCTTATGCTTCTCAATATGCGTGCGGTCGTCGTCGTCCTCGTTGCTGTCATTGTCGTTGTTGTTGTCGTATTCGACCCTGAAGTGTTGTCATTTTTCATTTCGGGACTTGCCCCCGCACTGCCCTCCCCCAAAATTTGTATATGTCGAAAAGTCCAGCATTCCGAGCATCATCGTCACTGCTGATCCGGCAATTAGGCCATGCGTAAAGCGTGCTCACACACACACGCACACAAACTACAGCAGCGCTCCAGCTCCAGGACGAGTTGACAAACGCTTCGGACAGGGTTGCGTTCAGTTTTACTGTATTTCAAATCGTTTTGTGATTGCTAAAAGCTGTCTTTGGCCTTTATTGGTTTTTCGCGCTAGATTTCATCTACACTGTGAAAAATCGTTCAGTAACACAGACGACAACACACAGAGTATATAAGCATGCTAAGAGACTGCAAGGAGCACATTAGTCATTGCTTTTAGACTGTCTCTCTTAGTTGAAATCTCATTGATTTGTTAACACATTTTGTTAGACGTTGCTGAAAATATAGCATACAAAGACAGCTAATAATAGTTCGTCATCTTAAATCTGTACCCTTTTGAGAAGTATAACTACTTAAACTACGTGCATAAAGATCAGCAGTATACTTAATATAGGTATATAATGGATATGAATCATGACGCCTTTAGTGTTGTTTTGGAAGTTACTCCTGGTGCTTGCAAACGACAATCCATCGATACCTCCAGCTACCACTGACGGATCTAAGTTAAATTATCGGGTTGGAGGTGGGGTCTTTTCAGAGGAACGCAATATAAGACATAGTTTTAGACCAACGGATCACTGCGGTGTGTTCCATGCGGAAGGTCTTTCAATAAACAGGGCACTAATGTACAGTGATAGCCAAGCGGCCATCAAATCCATAAGCTCAATGTCGTCAAATTCGATATTTGTCACAAACTGTCTTAGATCTCTACATGATATGGCTAAACAGTTCTTTATAAGCCTTATATAGGTACCAGGACACCAAGGTATCGAGGGTAACTGCATAGCTGACGAGCTTGCCAGACAAGATACTACCGCTCACTCTCTCTTCGAAGGAGACGGCACAAGTACACCTATGGCCAGTCGTAAGCTTCATATAACAAATCGCTTCAATTATAAATTATAAATATAATTTATAAATTATATATACGGCGAATTCCCAAACAAACTTGGCTCATAATAAACAAAAAAACGTACAGCAGAACTCTGCTCTCTGAACAGAGAGAGATGTACTGTCATTATACGTGCCATCACAGGACATTGGCTGATTGGCGGTCATGTGACCCAGCTCCGGGTCTCTTTCAATCACTTTTGCTCGTGTCCGGCTCTCTGTAAGCGAAGATATAAACATCTAAACAAAAAGATCGCAAACTTTATCGCTGCATCGGGATGGTCTCCCCTTTGATTTTGTATCTGTTGATTAACGGGGAAGGAGCGAGCTCGAGATCCTACGGTAACCTAACCTAAATGGTACACTTCTTCTACAGCTGTAGATCAATCCACTACAGTTGTGTACCAGAAATCTCTTTTAACCGCATTCCAACCAAAACGTAAATCGACAATGTGTTAGCAATAGCCAAGAGAGGGAATGAGAAATCTAGCAAAACAGCAGCTTTTCGCCTTTGTTATACCAAAAAGTTTAACGTTTTTTCGCGCAGTGTAGCCAAACTGCTATCTGTGATTCGCTGACAAATATTGTGCCAGTATTCTGGATTATCATTTCTATTATCAAAAGTCATTGACACCCTTTTATTTATTTTTACATTTATTGTTTTTTCTCCCGCTCTCTGTAAATACGACGTATCCTTCAAGATAAACGCTTACATGCCACTTGTTTGTTTCATCGACCAGTTGCCAGTGTCGAGGGGTGCTGATTTGTGGCATGGGAGCTAGAACAATGCCGTGAAATAAGGATTAATGGTGTACACGATTATTTGTGCCGGGCGACAGACGCAGAGACAAACATATTAAAAAATACAATGCGAACACACTGGGATACGAGGGGGTTGGCGAGGGGCAGCAAACGGAGGTAATACTCCGGTATATTCATTGCATGGCGTAGGTCGAATTTAATAAAAGTCCTTGCGCGGCAACATCTCGAGTGTGCGTTTAGCAGAGGGTGTCGACAGCTTCTTGAGTTCGCTCGGTTTGTTGTTGTTGTTGGTGTTTCGGGGGGGGATTTAGCCACGCTTCTGGTTGGCTGAATGTTTGGGTTGGCTGTTGTACGCACAATTGTTTTTCCAGCTTGGGGTTTCCTTTATTTCTATGATGAAGAATTTATTTGAAAATTAAGAAGACAAATTATTTAATTTCGACTTTATGAGCTTTTACTGCCGAACTGCTCCCCCAACAAACACAGCTGCAGCGTGTTTTGTGGCTTGGTCTTTTGTTGTGTGCATTCTGCTAAAGGGTTTGTCCACGAACAGCCGCCATTTTGTCGCATTTGATTCGACGCGTTTTGCATTTTATGTCCTAGATGGTAATAAACACGGCGAATGTGCTCGCGGAGCTCCGAACTCGGACCTCGGACCTCGGCCACTTCTTGTGCTAAGCACGCCGCCACAAACTTAATTTCATTTAGTTTTATGTACATTTCATTAAGCAAAAAATTTCTAGCGTCAACGCCAAAGGCTCACAATGTTATACCAAGTAGACCGACTTTTGCCAGCGGACAATCAAGATAAATAGCAAGCGGAATTTTTATTGCCGTAGGGATACGAACCGAAATAAAACAACAACTACAACAACAACGACGACGACAAAAAAAGCGAAACTACAACAAAATAGAACGACTTCAACGGGTTGAAAGTGTTGACGTGACTTTGTCTGAGCCGTGCACACAAAATTGAGCCCCGGCGCAGGACACCAAAACACTCGTACTCACACATTTACACGGAAAATTGTCAGCATGTTTTGTATTTTCCAAATTTATTGCCACTTGCAACATTTTGTAGCCAAGCAGCCCATAGATTATCTCGTCGTTTAGAGCCTAATATGCTTGTAAGTCCGTCCCATGTCCGTACCGAAGCAACCGCAATATGATTTATTACCGTTCTACCAATATATGATCGTCTGCACATATCCGTAAAGGTGTGTTTCTCTCTGTGTGTTGTCCCAAAGAAAACTTTAGTGTTAGCATTCTGCCACTACAGCTGCGAGGCGCACATTTTTAATTACACTTTTTACAAGAAAATTAAATGGCAACATGTCATCACTAATTAAATTGTTCCTTGTCAAAGTTGTTTGAAAGAGGTAAAAAATAAAGGGTTATTGCATGTATCTGCGAGATAACACCGATAATAATATATGTAAAGGGTTTGATATTAAACAATAAAATATTCATTCATTCGAGTGTGTTTTCTACAACTAACGAATTTTGACAATACTATTTATGGAGGTGTTATTTGTGACGTAACAAGATAACAGCAAGATTGCTCAATAAACTTATGCAGATACAGCATGACTTTTCCTTTTTTCCAGTATTTCATAACTTTCATACAAAACACTGTGCGACAAAATAAAATAATCAGTTGGTAACCAACTCCGGCTTTTCCGCGCGTTTATCAAAACAACCGAAATTAGCTAGGACAAATTTAAACACCCAAAATTATTTACTCTTATTATTTCTCTGGCGACCCAACTATACCGACTAGAGTGCTCAAATACAATAGGAAACTCTTTGAAGACATGCCCAACACAAAAACATCTCCAAATCGACGGAAAAGTTGTCAGAGTGCTTAAATCGTCGAAAAACATAAAATTAGAGATTTGAGTTTTTTGGGCAATTCCAATACTTTTTTGTGGAAAAGTGAAAAACGAACTACACCCAACAAATTATATAATGTAGGTTGTACTCTAGCCGAGTAGAACTCAAAACAATTTACTTTTTTTCTGGGGAACCCTCCACTTTTTTTTGTCTTTTCACATGAATCTATTTATTACTCACCCATTTTTATATCGATTCTCTTAATACAATACGTTTAAGAAAGGAGAAAAATGTATCTTTCCATATTTCCATGTATCTATATGGAAAAAGGCTTGTTTTTTGAAACTATGAAGGGATTCTTTAAAATTAATCTGAAAATTTTCCAAGTATTGCACATTTTTCTAACTTTGGCAGCTATTTGCAGCAGATTTTGAAATCAAATTATGTTTTTATATTTTATTTCAAAAGTGAAATCAATTCCGAGAAATTGACCAACTTATGAATTAAAATATAAAGTACCAGAGTAACACATCGCCTGTTAAGTGCAAAAAAACTGAAAAAAAAATAATGGGGAATTCATATTTTAAAGCTAACAAAAGCAGCTAAAACTAAAACGACTGTAATTTAAAAACTAATGATCGGATTGTCATGAAATTTTTACAGTTATTTTTTGGAGCTTGGTTAAATCTAAAAATATGGGTTTTGAGTTTTGTGACACCTGTTACCACGCTGCATTCTCGGTATTGCACATATGCGATATCACATGATTTGCATTTTTTATTTATTTTTGCTTATATTCGATTATTGTTTAGATGCAACAACTGCATTTTCGTCATTGCATATAAGACATGCAATCTATTCAAGCATCCCATTGTACTTCTTATACTTACATTTGATTTGCAAAACTTACCAATGTCTTAGAAGTAGTGTGTATATATAGTATATCCTATTTTCGCTAATATGAAATTATCGCTTACATGCAACAACTGCTCTGCATTTTCGCCATTGCATATAAGCGATATCTACTGTACTCATTATTCATGTACATTTTTGTGTGTGTCAGATTTACACATAGTTATGTAAATACATATAATAAGTTGCGCGCTTATATGAAATATCTTGCAAATAAGCGTTTATCGCTTATTTATATTGCATATATCCGAGTATTGCATATATGAAATAAACGTTTATATGCAATAACTGCGCTGCATTTTCGCTGAAGCATATAAGCGATATCTACTGTATTTTCTTGGCTGGCCATTTGACAAAAATGGTCTCCATTAAAATCATTCCGCAATAAATAAATATTCTACCCATAACATTGAAACAACAATTTTTTTTATCAAAACGTATTTTCAACTAATATTTAAATTACGCGCGCAATTTATTATCGTATTTCATCAAATACAACCCTGTGGCACTTACCAAGGCAACGCTGCGTATCTACTCGATGTCTTTGATAACAATTCAACGATGTGTTACCGATTGTTCGTGTGCGCTTTATACCGATAATAAAGTAATCGGCTGCCACGAACGAGCCATCGATACTTTTGCAGCTCTACTTCCACTTCATTCTCGTTTTTGCCCTTGCCGTGGTAGTGAAATTTCTCTTTGTGCATAAAATTTGCCATAAAGAAATTAATTATATAGAGGTTAGTAATTAATGAAATACATACAAAAACACAAAGCTTACGTGTAAGTACAAACTGTGATTATAAATTCAAAGTGAATTATGTTGTGGGAAGGGAACAAAAAATTATAGCCTCAAAATGCTGTCATTATGTTGAGTGAAAACGGCCTCGTTTTATACTCATTACTATAGTCTTGGCGAAATCAATAAAATTGTTAATTATGAAGGCGAAGTAATTAACACTTGGGTATTCTCTACATGATATTGTAGAAAAAACTATTGTGTATATGCATATGCGCTTTACGAATTGAACAAAGAAAATTAAGTGAATCACTCGAACACACAGATAGGAGAGAAGAGCTATGCAGCAGCAGCAGCGCAGCACAGTAAAGACGTCAAGTGCCAGCAAACAAAATGGCGGCGGCACAGCGGAAAAACTCAATGCTGTTTTTGCCTCCGTCTCCGTGTCTTTATATTTGAGTTTCGATTCGTTTTCATGCAGCTTCATTTCGCTTTTCCTTATGCTTCTAATTTTCGTTGTGTGGATCTTCTTGTTCGAGAAACAGACACAACGAAAATGTTTGTGGGGATACATGCACACAGACGCATAGATGTGTGTTTATGTATGTAGAAAAATGTGCACTTTGTTCGCTGTATGACGAAAGCACTAAATAAAAAATTGGGTGCGGGTTCTGCGAATGCAGTATATTAAACGCTCAGGTAATAATATATAGTTATTAGTATATAACAATAACCCTGTAGTTCTCAAACTTTAACACTGGGCTTTAGAATTGTCAATACCTTTTGTGGCAGTGGCCTACCCTTGCCCCTACCCCCCTTTAACATGAGCAATACATTGCAAGTGCCCTGAAAGCCTTAGCCTTTGGTATCGAAAGTGGCAGTGGCCCTTGGACTACAGGGTATTGCAGGCACGCATTTATAGAAAACTCATCAATTTTTAATGTAGGTGCGCCATTGTCAATCCAAACCATTCCTAATATGCAGCATTGGTATTGGCAGTGAGTGAGTGTTAAACCTAAGCAAACACTTGTACACGAGCAGTGAAAAAAACGACGCGTTTTTAAATTGAGGTCAAAATCATCCACAACTGGGTCTTTACGTGGAACGACGATAACGCTGCCGACGAGTTGTCGAGTTGGTCGGATCGGGTCGGGGTCGTCGACGCCTCTCGCCTCGTTGCAGTGCTTAGACTTTATTGCTGTATGCATGCTCTTTGGGGTGGTTTTTCATTGGCACTTTGGGGGTGCTTAGAAGACATTGCAGGCAGTCAGACATATAATATATGTATGTATATGAAGGCGTTTTAGGGTTGTTCATGGGGGCGCAGTCGAGCAAAAAGAAAAATGCCCATCTAAACTTTTTCATTAACTAAACTAGCTTCAAATCAAGTTCACCGGAATCCCAGCAGTAGCCAAATATAATTTTAAAACGTTTGCTTTCTAAAAATTCTGAGTCACTGTCAGGTAAATTTGTTTTGCTAAATACGCTAATCAGTATTTGCACTTGCGTCGGTCGTCTATGTTTTTCTAGTATACAGACGCAAATTTATTTGTGGGGTCAAAATACTTTTAATTCGTACGAAGCCCCACTAGCAAAGGCAGGACATTAACTTTACCAATTCGCTTTTGCGTTGGTTTTCATTGCGTGCACGCACGCGTGCGATTGACCCGTTGGTAGTCAGTCGGTCAGCCAGCATCCAGTAAACCCAGAAGAATTTCAAGAACCGCTGATGGAACAAAGAAAACGGCTAACAAAGAATACAATAAGCTAACGACCTCTGAATCAGCTAACTTAAGAGTTGTCGGTGCGCAATTCGATTCGAATTTAAACGCACCTTGAGCGTGGCGAGTGCTTTATAAAAATCAAACTTTTAAATTGTTAAACAAAACAGCTGGGAGAAAAAATCAAGTGGCAAGTGTTATTATCCACTCAAGTGAATTTCTCTTAATTATATGTAAACATAGCCTATATAAAACGTATGTGTATATACAGCTGCTCAGACAAGCGCAATTGAGTCGGACAACACAGCGGGCGAGGGGGCTCTGCTGGTATAATAAACTTGAGAACCGTTTGCGAGGTTGTTTTCATTAAAATTCCAGTTTAGCAGTTGCTTGTGTGCTGTGTCGCCAGTTTACTAGAAAACTATGTATCTATATTTTATATGTTTATAACTAAGGATGTGAGCAGTTTTCTATTATAAATGAAGTATATCTACTTTTTTAGGCTTGTATGTTTTAGTTTTTTGTTTTGTTTGGTCCACATTTGTATTTCCCCTAAATTCTTGTCATTCCAAATAGTCTATATCACCATTTAACATATTTTGGCTTTACTTTTTTAACAGGATTCCTATACGCAAGGCTACCAAATAACAAAAGAAACGCAACCCAAGTTTCAGGAATCTAAAATTGCATAACTGAAACCCATATACACTTAACTGAGACAAAGCAACCAGAAGGAAACTTCCAACAAATTTTTGTGTGTGAATTTGTATTTGTTTTGTGTGTTTGTGTGTACAGTCACGGATAAGGCTCCTTCTTTGCGCAAGTGAATTAAGCTTATATTGGAACAGCAGCACTTGTTCGACTGTGAACAGAGCACAAACGTAAAACTCTTAGGCACGCAAAACAAAAGCGTGAGATTATTTTTCGCCCCTGAGTCTTCCAAAAAAGTTTTCACCATTCCTCATTCAACGTACGACGCCGCTCCCCTTTTGCACTCTTACGACGACAGTCCGCAACGTTGGGATACCACCAACGGGCATCAAGCAGGCGTCATCATAGATCAGTTCCGGAGCGGTAAAACGATCACCATTGAGGGAAGCACCAGTACCGGTGACACGAGCATCGGCGGCGGCAGCGATTTACGACTGGTAATAACGGCTAACCAAAACGGTAGTGAGCGAAATTACGATCAGCTCAGTAACCGAGGCGGC
This sequence comes from Chymomyza caudatula, assembly GCA_035041775.1. Classification (NCBI taxonomy): domain Eukaryota; kingdom Metazoa; phylum Arthropoda; class Insecta; order Diptera; family Drosophilidae; genus Chymomyza; species Chymomyza caudatula. Next base: position 320,497 of record JAWNKW010000034.1, on the reverse strand, counting down.
GGAGGTGGCGGCGGCGTTATAGGCGTCAGCTGCGGTGGCCAAACCCCACCGACACCAACGGTTGGCAAGACACTGCTGAATACCAGTCCCAACCTTTTACCAATCACAACAGCTACTGATACATTCAATAATCTTAAGAATCTAGTGAAAATCGATAAGGGCTCCACCCCTGTATCGACGAATCACAGCGGAGGCAGTGGTAACTATCGTGCCAATAAGGGAACAGGTGGCTCTAGCTATAAACCCACTAGCGGTTCTCCTGCAGAAAGTGGCAGAAACGGTGGTCTTGGTCGTATAACAGGTGGCCAATCGGGACACTTTTCCACTGGATATAATAAAAATTCCGTCAAAATTCGTCAACACGATTCAGAGGTAAGCCCAAGACCTCGACGATCTTACCAGGGTGACTCGTCGTCGTCGCGTTACTATACAAAAAATAGTGACATTTTGGGTCAAAATAGCAGCAGCCAGCCGCAACAACAGCAGCCAGCAATAAGCGGCAGCTCTGAAGCATACAACGGCGGACGCTATTCTAGTGAGCAGCAGCATCGTGGTAGTCGAAACAACTATCACCAGAACTCTGATGGCGGCTACAATCGTAATCTAAGCTCAAATTCCGGTGGCAGCGGTAGTGGCAACTATCGCTCCCAACACCACAATTCGCGCTACGAAAACGGCGGCAATGGAAACGGACAACAGCGTCACTACGGCAATTCGTCTGGATCGAACTCAAGCTACAACAACTACAGCAACCAGAACAACGGTAACATCAGCAGCAACTCCAAGTCGTCGTCGTACGCGCCGCGTTCTGGCAACGATGCCGGTCTGAATGCTCGCCCCACTTATCGCGACGACTATACTAACAACTACCGCGACTACGACGAGTCTCCAGCTCACCAACGGTACAATAGTGGCGGCAGCGGCGGTGCAGGCAATTCAAACAGCCTTGAACGCAACGGCCACGGTGGCAATCGCTACAGATCGGGTGCAGACGCTGGCCCCAATTCGCTACCCCCGTCTGCGCTGCGCAACGACGACCGATACGAGCGTGGCCAGAATAACCGTACGCCACCTGTACAGCGCAACGGAAATGCTTCAGTGACAACGGCACAAGCTTCTGCTTCAGCTTCAAACACTTCCACGAATAATACTATTACAACAGCGACTACTTCCGCTCACAACTCACAGGAGTCATCTCATTATAATAACGCAACTGCTAGCCAGCAACCGACCAAGGCAACTACACCACCACCACAACAAGTGACTGGACGCTGGATACCACCATCACTGCGGCCACAGCATGGGCTTACGCAGAGTGAAAAGAATGATGCAGCTTTTCGCAGGGTGCGTGGCGTTTTGAATAAGTTGACGCCGGAGAAATTCCAGGAATTGAGCGATGAACTGCTCAAGCTTGATTTAAATTCGATTGTTATTTTGAATGGAATTATTTTGCTGATATTTGATAAGGCATTGGATGAGCCCAAGTACTCGTCTATGTATGCACAACTTTGCAAGCGTCTATCAGAGGAAGCTCCGTCATTCGAGAAGGAACCAAATAATTCGTGTACTTTTTTGCGTCTGTTAATCGCCGTTTGTCGCGACAAATTTAACAATCGTTTGAACCGCGACGATAACGGAAATCGTCCGCCACCTGAAAATGAGGCCGACGAAGAGGAGCGTCGCCATTTGGCGAAACATCGCATGCTGGGAAATGTCAAATTTATTGCCGAGCTATACAAGTTGGACATGTTGTCGAGTAATGTGCTGCATCAGTGCATCTGCGAGCTATTGGACAAGAAAAAGAAACGTACGGCCGGTGCGCAGGAAATGTGCGAGGACATGGAATGCCTGGCTCAATTGCTCAAGACTTGCGGCAAGAATCTGGATTCAGAACAGGGCAAAAAGCTGATGAACCAGTACTTCGAGACGTTGGAACGTCGTTCAAAGTCAACTGAATATCCACCCAGGATACGCTTTATGCTAAAGGATGTTATCGAGCTGCGTCAGAACCACTGGATACCACGTAAGGTAGGAACAACCGACGGACCAGTGCCGATAAAGCAAATACGCTCGGATGATGACTCAATTATACGCACACCATTTGCTAACCGGAATCGTGATATGCGCAATAACGATCGTGACGGTGATAGCTGGATGAACCGCTTCCATTTGAACTTACAGCCTGGATATAATGATATGTTTAGCGGTCTAAGTGTGACCGGTGCATCGCCAATTGTGTCGCCGTAAGTAGCAGTTTAACTAAATCAAACAATGCCAAACTTTGCTTATGCTTTTCCTTCTTACTTTGTAGATTTGCCACCAATTCGAACAATCAGCGCGATAACCGTCAGTATAACAACCGCGATCGCAATAACCAAGGCAGCGGCAATTACAACAACCGCTACAATAAGCACAATCAAAACGTCGGTAATGGCGGTGGAAATCGTGAAGACTCACGTGGCACATCACACAGAAATAATGATCGCAGCGATACTCAATATGGTGGAAATCAGCTGCTAGGCAGCAAGGAGCTGGCACCGCGTTTCAAACGTAATTTGATCTCGACTAATCAAGATGCTGTCGAGAACTTGCAAATGCGACCGGCTGCCAACTCATTGCTATTCCGAGCAGCTTCCCAAAATCAGAAATTCCCGGCTACATTGCCCATTTCAACGCCACCAAATGGCCTGTCGCAGAACAAAGAGCAGCCACAATTGTCAAATTCACATTATCCATTGCTTGGCACACCGACTTCGTTGAACAACCCGGCACGCCCCTCATCCACTCCATCGGCAGAATACGCTGAAAATAGATCACTGCAGGGTTCTCACTTGCAAGGCACTGCTGAGAAAGGTCTCAAGGCAACGTTATCCGCACCCAACTTTGGACTGCAAACTGAAAAATCGAATGAGCACCAAACCGAAAGCCAGGCCACAAAGAAGACGATGGTTGATAACAAAGACCAAAGCAACTCCAAGAACGGTTCTGTTGAAAGGCCCATAACACCATCCGGCTCCAATAAGCAACCGAAGAAGGACAAGGGACCAAGCAAAGAAGAGTTGGCTAAGAAGGCCGGTACGTACTTTAAAGAGAAATTCTATTATGACGATGAACAAATCGATGATGTCAATATTGATGCTGATGATACAACCATAAAAGATAAATTTACCGAATTAGTCGACGGATTCCTCGAATTGAAGTTTCCTGAGAAGACTTTGAAAGACGTATGCATTAACTTGCTAATGGAGGTGTTGGACCGTGTAAACGATGTCTACCTGGAACGCGTGGTGCGTTTCCTGCAGACATTGCGCAAACAGTCCATCATCAAGCCTAATGTGGTCATTGAGGTCTTTAAGCAGTTGGTCAACAAGATGAATGAACGCGAGGCTTTGAATCCGCGTATAACTGCGCTAGTTGCCAATGTACTTAGCAAAGCCGTAAGCGAACCAGCGTTGATTAAGTTAAACGACATCGCAAACTATACCGACAACGGCCAGCATTATCCATTGTTTTTGCTGGTGCTGCAACAGCTGCACAAGACCATTGGTAAAGACGCGCTTGAGGAGAAGTTCCGAGCAAGTAAAATCGATTTAATGAACAATTTACCAGAAGTTGATCGCAACAAGCAGCGATTGGCTGAAATACTGGAAGATCGTCAGCTTGCTTTCCTTTATCCATTGCTAAAGGTGCAAGCTGAAATGTTGAAACAGCTACAGAGCGATCCTAATCCAAATAATTTTTACAAATGGGTAAAGTCCAATGTGGATAATAAGTACTACAAAGATCCGGGCTTTATTCAAGCTCTAATGACGGTTATTGTCAAATACACAACCAAGGAGACTACACTAGCTGACAACTTTGATCCGAAAGAACATCCGGAAAAATCGATCATACAAAAGGAACAAGCTATGCTGGAAACCTACAGTCAGATGCTGCAGACCTTCTTGGGTCAACAGGAACTACAGCTAATGGCGCTCTACGCATTGCAAGTCTTTTGCTATAATGAACATTTCCCCAAAGGTAAGTCAAATTGAAAATTTTATTTGCACATCGTAGCTTATTCAAGAATTTTATATATTTTGCTAGGTATGCTCTGCCGTTGGTTTAAGTATCTTTACGATTCCGAAATTATTGAAGAAGAGGCCTTTGTGCTATGGAAGGAGGAGATTTCCGATAAATATCCAGGCAAGGGATCAGCATTGTTCCAAGTAAACGCTTGGTTGACTTGGCTACAGGAGGCCGAATCTGAAGACGACGAGGATTAAGCACCATATAACCCCTAAATGTATATCACTGCTCTATTTATTCAAACAAATTATTTACAAAACAAGAAAAAGAAAAAAAAAGTAACATAACGAATATTAAAACGCGGTTGCAAGTCTTAGTCAAATTTTAGTAAAAAAAAAAAAAAAAAAAAGTATAACACCAAGTACTACTGATCAAAATCACTTGATATATTATCTATCCTTAATAATTAATCGAAATAAATAAACTGCAATAGACGAAAACATAATATACAAAATATATTTAACGCAAAATAGAGCATAGTAATTGTCACAGCTAATGCTGGAAGTTTCATTTTAAATTCATTAAAAAAAAAGAAAAACGATTGCCAATGTACTCAGCATAATAAGTGAATTTCATTTCTATTTATAAAAAAAAAACAAAATTACGCCTACACTTAATTCATTAAGCCTTAATAAAGAAAACAACACTGCGAACGGCGAATACGTTTGTTTTTATTTTTGTTTGCGTTTGCACAACTAGCTGGCTTTTATTAGTATTAATAAAAATCCAACATTTAAAAATAAAATTTGAATGTTGGCGGCTGTTTTCAATTTCGCAGCACTTGTTCATGTTTTGGCAGCCCTGCTGAGCACATGTTATGGCATTTACCAACACTAGCAATAAATTGTAAAAAGTGCTTTTCATTCTCATAAACAAAATACATAAAATTTTTTAAGTTACGAAGTATAAATAATTGCATTTAACCCTTTTTTTCTGGCTAAAACACATATAATTTCGGTAAGTGACGTACCACACTCTATACTTTATGCTGTTTATGTGGAAATTGATCAAATTAGCTGTTTCTTAGATGGCATCCACACAACTAGCCGTAGATCCGGGTGCAGGAGACACCAACAACCATATAACAAAACCAAACGCGCTCAATGACAGCCAGTTTACATCACACACCGCATTGCTAACAGCCGGACTTTCGAGTTACACATTGCGTGTTCTCAAGATGTGCGGCAGCACCATGCTCTTTGTTAATGCCAGGGAAGCAGACATTTTCGAGGAATTGGCTGTGGCCATGCCCACGCGCACATCGAACAAAGACATTATAGCATCAACTATTGTTGGTGGATCAAGCCAAAGTGAATCCTCCTATTTAGCCACAAAGTTAAGCAAGAAATTCGGGCGCCAGTTCTTTGTAAGCCTGAACGTGGTCTTGGGACGCAATAATGAGGAGATGTTTGAAAAAGAGCTGTTCGTTTTCATAAAAAACAATATGGAGTTGTTTACGTGAGCCCATGGAATGTTTTACTAGTATATACGTATAGATGTAAAAAACAGGCCATTTGGCGCCCAATTAAACTTCACCCAAGCAACATTTATTTTTGGCATGTTTTCATATGCTTATGAATAGTGGCACACGGTGTGACACGCCGTGGTGGGTCATTGGCAACGTTGCGTTTATTTTGGTGCTCCTTGGGCGACCCCACGGACGCGCTAGCTCCTATCTCCGGCGCAACTCACTCAGACGTTCTGCATGCGTCAGCGAGTGCGCGCAATTTTCAAAAAGTGAGCTTCGAATTATTGAAAGCGTTTTATGTAGTAGGTAAATCATTTACCGTATTTATGTACTTTAAAAACGTGTTTAATACGGTTTGTCGAAAAAATTCTAATCATCTTAGTTTTTATAGTGCTGTGTGTAGAATAGAAATGCCTCAAAATTTAGTTCGCAACGTTTTTATATTACTTATTAAGTACTGCGTGTGGCCATATTATGAAACCTATTATCGTTTCAAATTTGTGCCGATATGACCTTCGGGCAAATATACCATATATATTTTGTTTATGTCTATGCTGTGTGTCAGTTCGTCTGCCCCAAAAATGATGTGTTGTTATTATTATGATTTTTGGTATTATATTGCGATAACTCCTGTGCGCGTGTCGTTATTTTGCTATATTTCTTCACGTGCAATTTTATTGTACATTGCATCAGTTAAATTGGGTTCAGCGACCACTCTAAATCATGCTATGTTGAACGCGGAATTCTTCTCTATGTATCCTGTAGTCGTAGGATCAAGGCTATTATAGATTTTTGCAATGTATGTAAAGGGGTGGATATGTGGCCGACCCTGCAATTTTGAGACTCTTCCTTCTAAAAACTGCAACAAAACTATACTTTTCATAAATAGATGTGTATATAAAAAATATGAATGAATTAATGAGAAAAATTAGCTTAGTTAGCAAAATGTCGAAAACACTCGAAATAACCTTATTTAATATTTTCCTAAAAAATATAAATAAATTTGGATTTCATAATCATTTCGGAGCATAATCAAATAAAGAAATTGTTAGAAACTAGAACCTCGCATGAATGCGTTAAAAACGACATACGAGCAATACTCTAGTATTATGTTCTCATCGAACCACTTAAAAGTGTCGAGTAGAATACTCGTATGCATGCCATCAGCTTGTATACGTATAAACAGTCACTTATCAGACGTGTATTTAAAAAGGTCTTATAACTTCCCGGCATTTTGGGATAGTGTGTCGATTAACAAGTAAACAAGGCAACGATTTACTAGAAACCATTGGAATACTTGTTGAGGCTTCAGAAATTAAAAATAAAAAGTGATCACTAGAGAAGGCTTTGTAGTTGAGATTAATGTATCTAGAATATATATGAACAATATTAAGGATATTAATATAGTTTGCAACAACTCAATCCTAGAAACATTTTCCTCTTTGAAATGATGTATATTTGTATGAAAAAGTAGATAATATTTAAATTGTTTCGACCTTGACATATTTCGACATTATTAAAATCATTGTTAAAATATGATGTTTCCGCTCAGTTGAGAAGCCTCAGCCACCTCAAGTAGTCTTATTCCTCGATAGTCCTATATCATGTGCTGGTGCGAGCAGTAAACCATTTTTTGACCATTAAAATTGGTAGCAAACAATACCTACGACGCACACGAAATTTCGCTTTTCCATTTTTCCAACAAAAATCAGTTCTGACGAAACGAATGGTACTTGATTTCTGATAGGATTAAAATAATTAGCATTACTACAGCTAGAGGTATCCACATTCCATATAGATTGCAGAAAAACAAATTGGCTTAAGGGGTGTTCATAAATGACGTCCCCAAAATATTGAATATTTTGAACCACCCCTTCCCCCTTGTCACAAATAGTACTATATAGGCAACCCCCTTCCCCAAATGTGACGTCACAAATTGTGCAAACAAAAAAAAAATCAAATCAGCTTTACGCTGGTCACGTCATTTATGAACATCGACAGTTCTAAAATATGAAATACTAACTCATATTTTGAGTAACAGTGTTTTCACAAAGGCCCCGAACAACCAGAGTGCGGATAAAAATGGAAGCTTATTATCAGTAGTGAAACGGTCAAAGATATCTAGAACAGAACTGGAATACGATTTCAAAGTACAGGTCACTTCAGTTCTGTTCCACTCTCTCTGTACGCGGGTCCTAAGATTAAAGTAATGAATGATGTCAGCTTTAACTTAACCTCGCGTTCAAAGTTGCACTCCCTTTTTAAAATCATATAAAAAAAAGTGTTCATTCAAACGTTCGTATGGAGGCAGTAGTGATTTCTCGACGAGAATCTTCAATTCAAGCACATCATACATATCTTTTTCTTAACGAATCAAATGGTCTCCGCTTAAAATTCAATCTTTTGTACCTAACAATGATTGCATATGCCATAAATCTAAAACGTATTTCAAGTAACCATGCAAAACGGAAAAAATAGTTGGCAACAATATAGCAACAATATAAAAAGTGCTGCTGCTTCCCTCCTATCTGGGAAAGAGGGATACCTGTAAGCTCCAAATTCGGAAGCTCTTCAAGCACAAGGACAGTCTGGACGGTGCCCGACAGTGGAATACCCTGTACCCATTTTTCCCATGAAAATCAAGTTTCAGTGTAAATTTTTGTATCGACGCGTTGAGGGGTATGTGCGTAATAACGGTAACTGTTCTACGGGGGGAGGGGGGATTATTAGGAAAAGGATGAACATTGTTGCCTAATGTATCACATTTGGTTAACATAAATACTAACTTTAACATTTCTGTAAAAAGTAAAATTCTGTTGCAGTTCATAGGAGAGGGGGCTTAAAATTGTCACATTATTAGCTATATCTTCTAAAGTTCTTATTCGATACGCATCATTTTTACACTATGTATGCACAATAATAGTGTGCATAACTGTGCCAAGTTTCAATTGGATAGCTTTTATGGTGTGAGTTGAAATCTGTCACGGTGGAAGGGGGTGAGATATCCACATAATTCGACAAACTCGTATTTTTCAGGGCATATGCCCATGTTACATGTAGTCTGCCACGCCTCCTTCTGCCTGTTACATACATTGCACAAATCTATAATACCCTTTTAAACTTTATGTACAGGGTATAATTAATAAACCATATTAGGACTTGAAAGACTTCTAAATTATCAGCTTTTGTCTGCAATTTGTAGCTGTTTTTGATCTGATCCAGACATAATCTGGCAGCTGTTCTAACCCAAAATGAATTGGTTTACCAAAGCTCCCTAAGGATGAATGCTGTTCACGTGCCTGCAACGTGGACTACATATTTGCTCGACCGGATTGCCAAGTGGCATAAATAACTCATGTTTTATGCTTCAAGCAAACTATTGATAAAAGCACTTTTCATTCAAGAAAGAAACAGCAATTCATTTACTATATTTGGCAATGTAGCAACTTCAAAGCAGAATTATATTACATTTTTTTAAGGGTATAATAATGCTTCTAATAATACGTAGTCTAGACGAGATATTGTCGAAAATAACCACAGCAACATATCAAATGTCTGGACTCTCACGAGTGTGTGGAATATTTTTTATTTTTGTGTTTTAGGCAGTCAGACGTCCAATATTGTTATTGATTTATTTACTTTTTTTTTACTTTTTTTTTTTGCTATATCAGACTGTCTGGCTTTGGTTATTTGTTTTTGTTTGGCTTTTCTTTTTTTCGATAAAGCTAATTTTATTTCAATTTTTTGCTTTGAATCTAAGTACCTCCTCGGGAATGCACTTTAAATGCGCTCGAGTAGTATAAATATTAATGAGCTAATGGCAGTAAACTATATACTTTGTATCTTACATATTACTTTATGGTTTATTATAACACACATAGTGCATACAGTGTATAAGAATGCGTCTGGACTTTGCACGTCTACCATTGACAACTGGCTTTTATAGCAACAAAAACAACAACAACAAGGGCAATTAGCCAACAAGTCATAATATCCGTGCTAAAGTTCGGCCATATCAGCTGAATGTCCGATCAGCGTGGGTACCATAGGTCCACACTTTTCTGTCTAGTCTGAGCTATTAAAAACTATGTATAGCTCAAAACAAGTGCATGTTTTGCATGCCATGTACATACATATATTTTGGAGCAGCTGGCGCTTCAATTGCCACGTGATAAGCCCAGCTCCAGCGCACGCTTCAGGGACCTGAATACAGGCAACCGCCGAATGAGTGCGCGTTCCGGTCTTATCAAACGTAAAATCGGCGGCGGCGGTGGCATCGATGTTTCACGACACCTTGACGCGCTCGCCAGGCAGTCAGTCTGCCCCCGTAGGTCTGGTTTCTGTTATCTCTCGAGCACATAAGTATATTGTTAATTTGATGAAATATTGTAGACCATTATATGACAGTACTCGGTTTCGTTTAGTCATAAACCGCTTCAAAGCGGTTTTCTATAATGCTTTTGAATATTGATCTTTTCGAAACGCATTTGTTTTGATTTAAAAAATATAGCATTATTTTCAGAATTTCTGTAAACTGTTTACTCTCGCGGTAAACTATGGACAGTCACTATCAGTAGACAGTCTTAATTGAACCAAAAGTGGGGGGAAATCGGAAGACAAGCTTTGTGTCCTCTGTTTAGAACAACTGTTGAATATAGTAAACATATAATGTAAGTATTGGCGTCGCCTTATCAGAAGCACTCCATACAAAGTTCAGAGCTTAAACCAGAAAATCCGGATTTTTATATTTTTTTTCGAGATACTGTTCATGCCTGTTGATGATGTGTTGCCTTTTTTTAATTAGCTCGCATTTTAAACATTAAGTAGGTTATTTGCGCTTGGGGTCTTCCACCAGAAATAACTAAGTTGCGATAACCAAAAAATAAAATATATGTTTTTTGGTTACTATGTCTCAGGAGCATTGATTGTGACTTCGTTTAGGAAAGACGATTGTTTTTAAAGTAAACTGCAAAAAAATTTAGGTAAGATCCGTAGGAATTTGAAAAATGGATTATTAAGGAATGCTAGGAATGCAGAACTGGAAATTAATGACACTGAAAGGTGTATTGCGAAAATTTCCAAAGAACATCAAAGTAATAGAGTGGTATCCTTGTTGAAAAGCGTATGAAAATGTAGGTGCGTTTTTTTTTACTATTTCTCAATTTTGCCTACGAGTGAGTTGATCTAACAAAGACAGCAACACATGCAGCCTCACGTGTACACATTCTATTACTTCCATGCTCTTTGGATAGTACCTTGGTTCCACAACTTTCTCGAATCATATAACTTGTGTTAAGACGTTAAGGTCTTTTAGCATAATTGATCAGCATCAAAAGCCGACATGTCTTTAATCAGTATGAAGTAAATCTCGAACACAAACTATGTTTACCAAAAGATTCACATTATCCGTACGTACATACATAGGTTAAGTTTTTCGAATCATTATATTCTTCCGCAGGGGGTCGATTCGGCAGAAACATTTACTTTAGGTAAGTGGGATGATCGAGATTGAATGAAAACTTCAAATGATATAGACAATAATGTATAACTACTACTATTAATTATGATTATTTTGATCACGAATTTTTTCATATTTCCAAGTGAAGGCGAAGATGATATTCTAGTGATTTCTAATATAAAAACCCGCAATCATTTGTACCGACTGTAGCCAAACCACTTGTTTTTGATTAGAATTTGTCAAGAAAAATAGCAAAATTGCACAATAACGCGCTTTTAACTTACGGAACGTGAAATTATGTAATTTCCAACACTGAAATGATAAATCATTTTTTAGTTGCATAAAAATCAACTTATACTCTCTAAAAATATAATTACAGGCAGAAATGGAACGACAACTTTTCAGCATAATAGCATAGTAGAATGACAGTATATACTCTAATCACAAATTGGAATTATCATTTCCGCCAAGGTCTTCGTGTAATGGAGTTCATGTTGGTTCTTTTTTTTTAACAGCCACTTGAAATATCAGTTGCTATAGCTTTTTGTTTGTCATGTGAATCACTTCCTATCAGACAGCGGCTAACTACCCAAAAATAGCGTTAGAAGCCTCGTTTCTCATAAAACTAAATACGGACCACGTACGACGAATCTGTCGTTCGATAAGCGTTTCAGAACACCAGTCATAACCACTGCCCCCCACCCGCTTCAAACACAACCAAATGGACTTAGTTTCCGCGAATTCCTAGCCAACAACATCTTATTTACGTACTATAGAACATGTGGAAGCGTTGTTGACTTGTCGTGCGATAATACCGCGTCGCTTTATCAGAGACACACACATACGTAGTGGGTGAAAAGACGGCGGAGCTGTATTTTACCTGTTCCGCTGATGATTTTGGGTCCAATATTAAAGCCGCCTAAGGCCCCCACGACCGTCATACCACAGTCCATTGCTATTCCCGGGTACAAAGTACGTGTACGTACCAAGCGAGACATTAAAAACGAAGCGTAGCGATATTGCTTGCCCCCCAAGAGCTCTGTTCGTGTCGTCGTTGTTGGTGTTCGTGTTGTTGTTGTTGTGATTGCTTCGATCATTGGACACAGTGCATGTAAGCAGCGCGGCACGCTGATAAGGCGCCATTCACATAGCAAAAAAAAAAAAAGCTGACAAACGCTTTTACACTCACGTACTGAATGGACAGCAACAGCTGTGTGCTTTTGTGTTCCCATTTGTACCCCGCATTGGGGTACTCCTCCAGACAGCCACAACCAAGTATAGCACCAACACACGCACCTAAATGCTCGTCGCTTTTCTGATGTTTTGGTTCTGATTATGGCTCTCGGTGGTACGCCAACTCCATGACCGAGCGCGCCCGCTGGCCTGTCTGCGTTCCATACGCAGCCTTCAACTGATAAGCGCCAGCAGTCCCCCTTATCGCGAATAAACTTTCAATATTACACGAATGTCTGCAAGCGTAACGCTCATTCGTTTAGCAATCGCACTAGCGTACACTTCGCATTTAGAGCTCCACACAGCTAGAAACACTACTAAGACAATTTAGAAAGCAAATAATGGATATAGTAAAACCCAGTTTATTCTGCTCCAGCAGCAGCAGTGCATACGAGCCGCCACTTGGCTACTATACACCGTACAACACGCCGCCCTACCTAACACCGCCGTACAACTACGCTCCCAGCGCCGGCTGGTTAAGCGATCTCGCGTCAACTAAGATTTATCAGCTGGAGGATGTCAAGCAGCATCAGCAGCAGCAACAGATGCAGCACGTAAGGTTTCCCACGCCGCCCATAACTCCACCATCCAACAATCACAGCCAACGTACACAGTCTGTCATAATGAAGGTGCAGGATGTGGGCGCCCACAGCCCGCTGCATGCACCCGCCGATCTGTACACACTCGATGAGGCCAAATCATGCAGCAGCAGCAGCGACTGTGGCACCAGCAGCGATTTTCTCTGCAATTGGCTTGATTGTGGCAGGTGAGTTAACGCTAACGGCACTTCCGCTCGCTTATCAGCTAATTAACAATCGATTTTCCCTTGGCACAGAGTTTTTGATAGCCTCGAAGAGCTAGCACAACACGTCACTCAGCTGCACGCCATCGCTTCGCTTGAGGATAGCCTATACTACTGCCGCTGGTCGGGCTGCCAGCGGAGCGAACGTGGTTTTAATGCGCGTTACAAGATGTTGGTCCATGTACGCACACATACCAAGGAGAAGCCACATCGTTGTCATTTGTGCGAAAAGGCATTTTCGCGTGCTGAAAATCTCAAAATTCATATACGCTCGCATTCCGGCGAAAAGCCCTACAGATGCACTTTCGAGGGCTGCCAGAAGGCCTACTCGAATTCGTCGGATCGTTTTAAGCACACGCGTACACACTCTATGGAGAAACCGTATATGTGCAAGGTGCCCGGCTGCCAAAAACGCTACACGGATCCCTCATCGCTGCGCAAGCATGTTAAGACCTTCAAGCACAGCATTCAAATGATGACCAGCCAGCCTTTGAGTATACTACAACAGCCTGCCTGCCTGTTGGATGAAAACAAAACGCCGTATAGATTGTGTTTGTCCGAGAGCAGCACCAAGCACCCACCGTCTCCTTACTATCTGGACCTAACGGAAGAGGTAGCCACTAATTATACGCTAAAAGCTGGACATGATGTAGAGTATGCAGCTGGCTATTGGCTGAATACAAATGTCAGCGTGCCGGAACATAGTTATCTGCATAGTGAGGATTATTCTATGAATATTGACTTGGACACCCCACTTGATCTGCGCATAAATAGAAGCTAATAATTATTTGTCTTTATGCGCTTCACCTCCGCCCTCTCTAGTCAAGAATATCCTTGTCATTAATTTTACATTATTATTAAGTGTTTTTTATAAAGACTGTCATTGACGTAAACTGATTTGTATCGACTAATCCAATATCACCGAAACATCTAAATCTTTTGGGTATGTGAACTCTACCGTTTTCACGGGCATTAGGGAGCTCCTTGCGCACCTTAGTTTTAAAAGGATCCACGTAAAGCCAATCTTCACAGTTTTTCTGTTCGCAGGATTACTCGGCTCTCTGATTATTTATGGGCTTTAAATAAACGAAAATAGTTTCAAATTTATTGGAATATTTGCTCCATTTAAACTTACGTGGCTTACTAAGCGAATTAATAAATTAGGCCAGATCGAGAAAGTGCACGCCTTCCTCATCAACAACTATTGACTGCTTATTAAGCAGGCGCTGTCCGTCGGGCAGCAGCTCTAACCGTACTCTATGGGCTACGTTATCAATAGTATTGGCTGTTGGTTCCGTAAATTTTGAGTCCACAGTATAAAAGCAGCAAACCTGGTGCTTTTTGCAGATTTCCCTTAGACGTGTCACCCATTGCATATAGTAGCTGTTCATGCGGATGCGCTTATCGAACACATCTAGCCAATAGAATTCGCACAGCGTGTCCACAGCTATCAAAGCTATTTTGGCGTTCTCGAACAGCACATTATCCATCATTTCCAGTGCCAATTCCAACTCATCGGGCGTAAAGCAGTCGAACATTTTGACGGATTCCAAACATTTTCGAAGTATTTCATTCAATTCCGGAGCTGTAAAAGAGCCGGAGCTCTTTAGCGTAGCTTGAAGACGGCCAACAACCCGTTGCAAGACAAATTTGTGACTAAGATTGAGAAATATAACATCGCATTCTTTGCCGCCATATATTTTAGGCAGCACGCACTGCATCACAAGTTCCTGCAGTAGCAGACTTTTGCCACTGTTTGGATCGCCTGAGATTTCGGCCAGTGTTTCTGGTGCAGGACCATTGTTTGGAAATATGCGTGAACTCATTTCCGTGATGCGTGGACGGTTTCTACCGTTAAGACGCAAGAGAATTTCAGATGCTTTTTGTACTTTACTGGCACTGATCTCCATATTAAAATGTTAAATTTGAAAAAGATCTACATTAGTGCCAAAACAAATGAATGTATAAATGATAGTGCTGGACAATGTCAAAGACATTAAAAGTGTTGTAAAACTACGACTCATTTTTAGTTGTTTAATTTCAAATTTGTTTTTAATTTAAGTTATATGGTTAATAAACCCTTCCTATATTTTATTGCTCTGTATTTGAGGTGTTTTAATGTTAATGTTAATACCAGCATACATATATATACACGAGTTTGTACACTTTTATTTATAGGTTCAAACATATTCAACTGATAGGAATGTAAGATTTTAGCTCATCACTCGATTATACAAATAACAAGAACAATAAATAAATTAGATATCAATTACATTATACACTTGAAATAAATACTAAACTTTAATGGTGTACTTGGAGTTCAATAAAAAAAGAGGTTCTATTATATAAGTAATCCATTTCATAGTTTTAGATATATAACGTGTATAAGGAAACAAATCGTTGTTGTGCAACAGCGGTTTCAACAACTTTTTAAATGGTACATATACATATATGTATGCACAAATACATAAACACTTACACATGCACATATGCATGATGATAGCATGAATTAAGACAAAACTGCAGAAATCAATCATCATCTGCAGTCTATTAGCGCTAAGAGTACTGAGCTTTTAGCTCATTCTTTAAAAGTAAAAGCAATTCTGGGGTTTCCCTTAAAAAAGCACACAACGCAATTGTGCTTAGGCTCTAAAGAATCTTACAACTCGTACAATATATTGTCGGCAAATTGGGCACTCATTTAAGACTTTTCCACAGTTTGTGCAGGTTGCCATATGACCGCACTCTAAGAAAACACATTCTATAGGTGCATCCATGCATATTTTACAAAGCTCATCTGTGGGAAGTTTCTCAACAGCTGTAAGTCATAAAGTAGTTTAGAAAGATATGACATAGAGTTACTATTCGTGTTTACCTGGCGCTGTACGCATATTGTTCCAGAGCCTTCCCACACGATCCAGAAGTTCCTGTTTTTCACAGCATCCTTTATAGTCGACACGATGTAACATTAGCACCTCTTTTAATTGTTTCACCGTTAAGTTCTCCAAGTCTTTACTGTGGGTTTTAAAAACTTTTCAGTTAAGCCACTTTTAATTTGCTTAATTTAATGAAAACTTACAAATCCTCAAAGTCTTCTAAATTAATAAAACGTGAATCACACGCCATTGGCTCATAGTCCGGCGGTGCGGCATATACATGAATTCCCTCGTCATCGTCCCATTGGGTATCATAATGTGTTGGTGAAAATTCAACAGTTGGCGTAATGGGCATACCCATTGCACTGCTATTGGCGCCTGCGCGACCACCAGCTATACTACCACGCCCACTTAACGGCGAAACTATATGACTTTCTGCATCAGAACAATCGACAGACTTGGTACGCTGCTCCAAATATGAAAGAAACTCCTGCAACTCTCGTTTGATATCTTCTTCAGACATTTGAGAACTTTCTAAATGCCGACGCATTCTCTCCACATGGCGCCTGATGTTTGTCTTATTTTTTCCACAACGTTGGCAGCTAGTGGCATTTGAATGAAGTTGCAATTGAGTGCCAGCTTCAGGGTGCTCACTAAGTGTGCTTAAACCAAAGCCTGGAGCCGCGACTGGCGAATCGTCTTCGCTGGAATGGTGTCGACGGTTTAGATAACCATCGGAACGACGTCTGGTGACTTTTTTAATACGTTGCGGGGCAATGGGCGCATCCAGCAGCTCTGATCCTAAAAGCACAGCGTGTTGCTCTATATTTACGGTTTCTGTGGAAGCTTCCTCACCATTGTGCCCTTCTCTGCTCTGCAGAGTAACTTCCAGCATTTCCTCACCAGCACTTGTTGTGGGCGTATTTAAATGTGGATCTACAGAAGATGCTGGTTCATTTCTGCAAACTTCTAGCAGCTGCCATGGATCCATATTGCTACTGTTGGTATCAGTAGTAGTTTTGCTCTCATCCGAAATGCCTCCAATGGCGCCTAGCTCTTCAAAACTAGATTGCGAAGACACATCAGCGCCGCAAGCATCTACTTTGGAACTAAGCGAACCTTGCTTTGAATATCCTGGACTAGTACTTGTTGTTGTTGTGTTGGATGGTGCCAGACCAGCTGAACTTGGACCCGTGTGCGGCTTGCTAAGACTTCCCTGAGCGCTATTATCGGTCTTGACCGACAAACGTTCGCTGAATGTGGCTATAATTTCATCATCCGAACACTCACAGTCTGATTTGGCATATTCATGGTCTTGGTTTCTATTTTCATTTATATTTCGTTCTATGTTCTGTAGATTTGCAGAGTCAACAGTGGCATCAGCCGAAGTCTCTGTTGTACGCTCTTTCGTTGGAGACTTTGATGTATTAGGGCTATTTACGGCGCTTGATGTTGATGAGGATGCGCTATTACTGCTTACGTGCACATGAACGGGTTGAGCAGTGGGCGTTAGTCTTGGCGAATTCGTTGGCGCTTGCCCATTCACTGCACTGGCATATGTTGGAATTTCGCGTGTTGAAACGCGTGGCTGTTCATAGATGTGCGATGTGCTATTATCATTGGATGCGTGACGACTATTTTCACGACTGTTACTGGCTGCTTTAGTCATAGGTTTAGTTTCAAACGATGCAAAGGAATCACTTATATTGTCACTCAGGTTGGTGAAAAAGTTTTGGCACGTTTGCTTTAAGCTGTCAATGGGATTGGGTTGACCACGACCAGGACTACTCGGTGCTTGATTTTGGCGAGCGTTGGCCGGATCAACTTGGGCGACATGTGTTAGCACCAGACCAACTAACTCTTCTTTCTCTACAGATAAAACATAATAAAAGTTGAGTTATTATACAACCATACAGTCGCTATGCTAACCCACCTAAGCATCCTTCAGTGGAAATGTGCTTTGATTGCAAATAAAATATAAGATCCTTGGGCTTTAATTTCAATAAATCGGTGCGCAGCAGCGGTCTTTTAGCGAATATTGCACAACGCTGGCAGAGTTTCGTAGCAGTGAGGCAATTGTTGCAATAGTAACGCCTGAAATAACAATGCAATATGTTTTCAAAACTTATATGAAAATGGCTTAGCGCGCTTGCCTGCAATCAAAACAACAGCGTTTACGGCGAAAAACCGTAAATTCCACACGGCAGCTCTCACAAGGCATGATGAATGTCCGTTTGCTGCTTATCCTTGTCCTTCTAAGCTCCTATACGACCCACATTGGCATTGCATTTGTTTTTCAATGTCAAACTGTGAGTCACAGTCAATGAATTTGCGAATTAGCTTTAGTTCCAAATAATAGCATTTCGCAAGCGAAAACGATTTTAGATAAAGCAAAATAAGTTTTAAAACACTTACTCATCGGGCTTGCATAGTAATTGAAAAGATTTTTAATAAATTTTATCAATACACGCAGCACAACAAATATTAGTTCACGGTAGACGATGGTGTTGCTGCTGATTAATTCACAATAAGACTAGTACGCACAGTGTTGTAAAGCGCAAGATACAATACGGCGCAGCGCTGCCATATTCAAATTTATACTAACTGAAAAAATTCAATTTAAAAAGAAACACTTTTTGCTTTTAATAAAGTAATTTAAATGTAATTACTTGAGTTAACATTTATTCAATTCACATCCACTACTTAAAATTAAGGATTTAAATATATCATAAGCATTTAAATAGGGTTAGTGCCAAAAAAATATAGCAATGTGAAAGTGATTAAAAATAATACATAATTAAATTGCTAAGTTTATACGGCTTGCATATATTGAATTGTTTTTACATTGAAAATATTCCTATTTTCATTTTTACTTAAATTATTTATAATATATACACTTGCTGTTTCATATGATTGAGCTTTTCAGAAATTCTTGTTGATAAGTCTTTAATTATAATCAAATGCGTCCGTTGCTCTCGCTACATGTAAAATGTGTTTTAACTAAGTTATCTGTTTTTTACTTTTCGCTAGGCCTTTGTCCTCTTGTTATTGGCAATGTAAGCACAAGCTCTTGAAATTCTTTTTACATAAAAAATGGCCGTACCTTGGCCTTACCAAATACGTTAAAATTTACAATTACTAATAATTTATGTTCAGCGCATTGACTATTTGCTGCATTTAATACTATGACACTTGGCGTGGAACGTTGGCTTTGACATGGGTCTGCAAGGGATCATCATTGTTGTTATCATCATCATGAACTGCATCCGAGGTTGCTGTTGTTTCCATTGGTGCGCTGGAATCCGTTGTTGTTGCTGTAGCCATTTCCAGCGCTCGGGACTTTTCATAGTCGACAAAATAGTCAAAAAGAACCGGCCACGCCTCGGCGTCGTTGTAATTTTCTATATCACATTGTTCAGTAAAATTGAGGAACATGTCCCATGTATCCCTCTGTATGCGGCGTATATCCGGATGCTTTTCGAGAAAGTGTATCCAGTTAGAAAAGAGATCAGGTGTATGTACAGTGAACACAAGTTTCCACAAGTCTATGGCCATCTCTAACGACAGTACGCGTTGTTCGGGCTCCAAGCCAAAACTAAAATATAAAGAATATATTTCAATTCAAAATGAGGGTTAAAAATTTGTGTTTTTTTTCTTCTAAACATACCGAAAGGTAAAACGGTACAATTGTTTAAACATTTCTGCATCCACCTTTAACATTTCAATTGTCTGCTCAAGCCTTACACGTATAGTTGGGATTGTATCTGCACGCATTTTATGTAGGCCATCAATGAATTCCGTTTTTGTGAACCGGCACATCTGAGACGCGTCCAAGCACCAGGCCAACACGAGTATAGCAAATTCATCAGGCTGATAGTTAAGATCATTACACAATCGTTCGATGCCATCAGTGAGTATCATGTCTTCGTCATCTGGGTCTTTATACACATCGTATAGCTTGTTTAGTGCTTGAGGCGACACATCCATTGATTCTTTGACCGCTATAAGTTAGAACATTATTTGGCAAGGCGTTTAATAAATAGTTTAGTGTAGCTACCAGTTGGTTTGATATCACTCATGGTTGGAGCGCATCCATTTAGCAATCCTAAAGACTTAAAACTATTACGTTTAGTATCACAATAATTTGCTGATTTGAGTGGACTTCGTGTAGAGAGCAATTCATCAGTTTCTGTAAGTGTCGAAAGTTTATAAACTTACATGTATTTCAAGTTTACTATGTATTTTTTTTTTTTACTTACCTCTGGGTCTGTCGTGGCCGACAACTCCGTAGCAATTGTCAATGCTGGTAACCGTTTGGCAGGCGTTGGCGTTGGATGAGTAAGGCAACGGTTGTTCGGCAGACGAATGAAATTTAAAGCATTTCAGGCAATTGCCCATAGTGCGTCTATCTACTTTGCCGTTTAATTTAACTTTCCCGGACTAAAGTATCTTTTATTTATGATATACTTCTAAAGGTTGACACTTGTTTCTATACTACTCTGATTATTGGCAGCTATAATCTATGGCTGTTGTTGGCTGGGGGTCCTCCTGTGTTATTTATGTGTGTCTCTGTCTGTGTGTACATGTGTTTACAAGTGGGGCCTATTACTAATCTTCTAACCATTAGCTGTAACTGCTGAACATTGGCACTGCACTGGAATTCACAAAGACCAACCGACCGACCAACTATCTAACTGACAACACATTAAACATATGGTAAGACTTCTTTGTTGTTACTGGTATTGCTGTTTTTTTTTTGTGTATTTTTATTTTAGTACCTTTCCTAGAGAACCACCACTACTAGTGCGTGCATACATATGTATATGTATACATACATACACGAACTGCGTGACTGTTACTGTCCATTTGGGTTTTACATTTTTTATTGTAACGCACTGACGTACTGCATCATTGAACATTGAACTCCATTTCACTAATAATATTTAAAAACTTCATTTGATAACAACGAAACAAATGTTTGGCATGTGTATGTAAAAATTGTTATTTCTTCTTCTTTCTGCAGTGCTGCCCATTTTTCCATGAAAAAGTGAAGTTGGCTGCGCTTTTGTTTTTAGTGTTGCAAAAATTATTTTTGGTTGTGCTATGAACAGAATAACAATATTTTTACTTGGCAATACATTTTAAATTAAATATAGATTTTTTTTTAATAATCGAAAAACCGCATATGTTTTTTAAAATGATTTACATTACTAATTCATATTTGACTGACAACTCTACTGTTGTTGCAACCTTTGTTTGGAGTAAGAGTATATTGACTTTTTCATGCACCTTGAGTAGAGCGTCAAGTCTTTGAGCTTGGAAAGTTTTTTTTTCAATTACTTATTTTTCTTAAACTCATAGACAGTTTATCTTAGTATGTCCAACAGCTATTCCACTGGAAACGCTATGACAGCGACGCTTAGTTATTTATATTGTAAGTTATATATGTATGTACAAGATAAATGCAAAAATCCAACAACTTTAACTTTAAACAACGCCAAAAAGACGATCGTTGACACTGTAAGAGTATTTTAACTTTGGCTTCAAAGAACAAACATTTTGCTTTACGCGCTCTCTTGTTGTCCACGACAATAAATGTACTTGTAGCACGCTCATTCCCGGTTTTAAGCCAACTCCAACTTCAGTTACCAACATGCACTCAGCCAAGTTACTACGTTTAGTTCTAGCGATCGCGTAAAGTTTTTCGCAAAAGAAAACTTTCAACTTTTGTCGTCATAAGTAAGTGTCTGAAAAGAAAAGTGTTAAGTTGTATGGTAAGAAAACGGTTCTTTTAATGATTTAAATGTTGAGAAGGGCGCTTAAACTTTGCCAACAAATTTTGTTAATGGTTGAGTGCCTCGGCCTAGTGTTTTTTGGGGCCATACAAACCAAATAAACAAGGTTGAGTGAACCTTGTAGCTAGGTAAGGTAATTTCATTTCCAAAATATGTATGTGTCGGGTTTCGCACTTGTATCTGTTGGGGAGGCCTGTACTGGTAATATATGAACTCCAACCGGAACGCTTTTCACTTCACTGAAAGTGTGTCCGCGCATGTGCAAAGATACGATTTTATTAATTCAACGTGCGAATACTTTAAGGTTGTGCCCATAGTTCAAACAACAGTATTTTTTACGGTTCGTTTCTTTTTTCTGTTGTTTTGCGTACACAATTTTATTCCTGCGTTCTATGATTTGGTTACAATGATTTATGTTTACAATCTTATCCAAACAATAAATAAAATAATAATAAGTATATACTTAATCCCAGAATGATCGTCGCTCCAATTAAAGATACATACTTTCAGCCATAGGAGACATTTTTTTGGGTATGTGGATCATTGCTTCGAAATAGCTAGCTAATTCAATCATATTTGTATCGTCTAGAGTGACATTAGATGCTGTTGATTCAATGGACTTGACAGCGACTGCGCTTTGGGTGTCTGTTGATTTTGAAACTGTGTTACCATCTAGATTGAAGTTGTACGCTATCTTGTGGAGGACTTCTTTTCCCTTTGGTTCCATATGATTGACAGCAACTATGCTATTGGCCTCTGCTGTTCCTGTTTCCTTGATTAATTTAAGCGGTGAATCGAAATATAAAGCCAGCTCTTTCATATTTATGTGATGTATAACATTTTTGGAACCCTTGACACTAGTATTTGTTCTATTTGAAAAATAGCAACTAAATTGAAAATTTTTTAATTGCCCAATCAAATCTATTTTGTTGTGATTCTGCAGATGATTCTTCCAAGTTCTTAACCGTTGATTTTTAAGAGGCAACAATTTCATTGATACTTTAGAGCAGTTATTGAGTTTATGTTCTTTCTTTTGTTTAGTTGATCTTGATGTTGAACATACTTCTATGGTCTGTGTATCTGCATAAAAATTGCTAAAAGGATTCTTCAATTCCGTTATGATTACTTCGGACGTGGGCTCAGAGATTTGCAACCCAGCAAGGCTTTCGGATATATCGTTCTCTACGGACATATTTTATACTATTGTATCGATTTTTTCTTTTTAGTTTTAGTATTTACAATTCTTATTGTGATCTAAATGTGGTTTTTCAACTTAGACTTAATTGTCTATGAGCATGTGTTATCCTGAAGCAAAGATTTTCATTTGACAAAAAAGGCAGAGTTTGGTCGGAAAATTGTCTATACGTCATAACCGCTCAATTTGTTTTGTCCGCTAAGAGTGCAATTTATTATAAGCCCAACAATAAGTACATATTTAAAATTATTTAAGGTGCTGAAGGTCCGAGCGTGTATCTATCGCCGGGGAACAACTAACATTTAAAAGCAACAAAAATGTCTTCCGATCGATTTCACAAGTAAGTACATGCAATTAATTTATGCTATCTTATCAATTCTTAGATACATTGCTATGCACGCGCAGCAGAAAAACTGATTAAAATTTCAAATCTTTGACTAGAGCTGCTAAAGATGGACTGCTCGATGTGCTCAAAGAAGCCACACGAAAAGATACAAATGCCAAGGATGATGATTCAATGACGCCTGTTATGTGGGCAGCCTTTGAAGGTCGTCTGGATGCACTGCGGCTGCTGTGCGGCAGAGGGTAAGCAAGTCCACACTTACATAGTATAATTTACATTTATTTCCATACCTTCGTTATTTTTAGTGGCGATCCCGACAAGTGTGACCAGTTTGGCAATACGGCTCTACATTTAGCCGCTGCCAAAGGTCATCTGCATTGCGTTGATTTCCTAATTAAGTTCGGAGTCAATATCTATGCCTTAGACATAGATAAACATAGTGCTAAGGATTTGGCTGCTATTAATAATCAGGATGAAATTTTGCGTTATTTGGATGCAGCTGCCGCTAACTTTGAGGCCAATGAGAAGTAAGTAGTTAGCTTGCAATGGTAATCAGCTCATACATATGAGAAGTTTATAGTTTTACCTGTGCTGATGTCCCAGAACCTGCAGGTTTATACAGATGCCTGCAGAGTGCAGTACATTCACATAGAACGTGTTTTTATGGTTCCTACTTCCCAACACTAAATATGCATACTTCAGTCTCCACTAGTTTACAATTTTCTGTCGAGAAACCTAGCTACGATCTCTGGAGAGAGATGACCAGTGAGGTTGCGAGTGTCAATAGAACAACTTTCACCGGTAATTAATAATATTTAAGAGAGCCTTTGGTCTGTTCTGTTGTTACAAAGCCAAAATATAGTATTTCCTTTAGTTTCCATGTACTGAGTATTGCGAGCCTGGGGTCATTAATGGCGTACTTCTTTAATAGTTATTTGTATTTTTAGTATCATAACATTTTTTGAGCCAGTGTTTTGGCAGTGGGATTTAATAGTATTGTAAAACAGGATTATCAGTTAGCTGTCATATATATTACACGCATCGTTTGATGACCATTATAAGATTATAATATAAAGCGCATGTGACTTTTTATGTCACTTACGTCCTTGGAAATCTCGCATCGTGTAACAATAGCTTGTAAGCCATAGAAACCAATGAACGGTTAGGGGTTTAAAGATTCTAAGTGTATTGAGCTGTTGGGGACCACCTTCCCACTGTCAGCGCAACCTAGCTGCTCGCCCCTCACAAGGCTGCTAAAGAAGTACCTATATCATGTCACTTCTTACCATTGTAATCAAGCTTCGAGCTTATATGCTTTTCTCAACTAATCTCATATTCTATTTTAGAAAAAAGTCCAAGGCCTTTAAGGAGCTGGCTGAGAAAAACTGTGAAAAGCGCGTACGAGAGTATATGAAGCGCCAACAACAACAGCTGCAGCAGCGCCAGGAGCTCGAATACTGCGATTCAAAGCAAGCAGGCATGCCACCTTATGGCACAACCAAATCCAGCAATATGCTTTCCACATTGAAGCAGAAAATTTGGTCCAGCCAAGGTAATCTCAACAAGCCGCCCAGAGAACCTGTGCCTGTTGCTCGCGTTGGCACTGCTAGAAGCGGCGCCAAATACAGCGATCTGGTTGGAGCAGGTGGTAGCGGTAATACCAGCAGCAGCGGTGGCTCCACCATAGCCAGTCGTGCTGGTACAGTGCTGAAGAAACAACAGAAGCCGCAGCATGCACGTGCATGTCCCCATGCAGCCGATGGTGGTTTTAAGGTAGGCGAAATGGAGCCAGACGGAAAACGCACTATAACGTCATTGACGGGTCTGCAGCGGGACTCCGAGGTGCTTTATGTGGGCACATTTAGCTCTAACGAGGATAACAATGGCAAACGTGGCAAGATTACCGATGTCTTTGAAGTGGAGGAGGTCTGCAGTGACAGCGAGCGTGATACTCATCGTATGGGCTACAGCACAGCATTGGCGCGCTCCTTCTCACAGCCCGATATACTGAGCGATGCTCATGTGGCACAGGAACTCAGTGAAGAGCTGGTGCTGCAACGGCCGATTGGATTATTTGATAGACCCACCATGCTAGGCAGCATTGCATTTAGACGCTCTGTAACGGCTGCACTTAGCCAATTGCATACAGATACCGTAGATACCATGTCTACATCCACGGCTGCCACCATGCGCAATACGCATGGTGGAGCACGTGGAGGCAGCAATAACAACAACAAGCCAAGAGGCAGCACAGGCAAGGCGCGTTTGTACTTGAATTTGTCCGACGAGACTGACTCGGAATGCGGCGATGATGCCTATAGCGAGGATGATAATGAAGCAGAGGGTGCAGCCAGTCCTTTGCAGCGCTTCTTAACGGTCTGGGCCCTGGAGGAATATCTACCAGTGTGAGTAGTTGTTAATTTGTGGAGTTACAAAATTGAATTTTAAGCACACACAAACTAGTTTTCAGAAACAAGAGATCGATCTAGAGACTTTGATGCTATTGACAGAGGCTGATCTCAAGTCGCTTAATCTGCCACTTGGACCCTTTCGCAAACTCACATTCGCTATACAAGAGCGCCGTAATGCGCTCGCCCATCCCGGACCCATGATAGACAGCCGTTTATAGTAGTAACAAGCATCAGAAAGTGTGTATTTTAATTCTAAGGAGTATCTCTATATACAGTATAATAAAAATCTATAGATACAATGTATGCAGTTAAAGTAACTTGCCACTCTAACTTGCCACCTGTTGCAGCATATAGAGCTCGGCATAGATGCCGTTCTGTGCCATAAGCTCATCGTGCTTACCCTGTTCCACAACGACACCCTTTTTAAGCACACAAATCAAATCTGCATCCCTTACTGTGGTCAGACGATGTGCAATGGTCACACAGGTGCGACCCGAGCGTGCTGCATCCAAGGCTTGTTGTACAATTTTCTCGCTTTCCAAATCCAAGGCCGAGGTGGCCTCATCCAAAATTAGTATCTTGGGATTACGCACGAGAGCACGGGCAATGGCTATGCGCTGTTTTTGACCACCGGAAAGCTGCGCACCTTTGCTGCCCAGTCTGGTCTCATAGCCCTGCGGCAGCGATGTAATGAAGTTGTGTATATTGGACTTTTTGGCTGCCTCTATAATCTCTGGCATGGGTATGTCATCCCGGAAGTTGTTGCCATAGGCAATATTCTCGGCAATTGTGCGATCAAACAGCACTGGTTCCTGAGAGACCAGACCCAGCTTCGAACGCAGCGTGTCGAAAGAGAACTCTGTGGTGGGCACGCCGCTTAGATTCACGCTACCCGAGATAGGATCATAGTAGCGTAGCAGCAGCTGCACGCAAGTAGATTTGCCCGAACCAGAAGGACCCACCAGCGCCACAGTGGTGCCCGTTTTGATGGTCAAGTTAAGGTTTTGTAAAATGGATGTGCCCTTGCGTGTAGGATATTCAAAGTTCACTGCTTGATAGACAATGTCGCCTTCAGATTTCTAAGGGGGAAAAAATAGCCAATAATTACGGTACAGTTTGGAGCTTCTCAAGCAACTTACCTGAGCTGTGTTGTAGGGCTTTTCCGCCGGATTATGCAGCGTTGGCGTGCGCTCGAACAGCTTTAGCAGGCGTTCGGCAGACAAGATGGCAGCACTTACATTGGGTGCATAGGCCAATGCCTGACCCAGCATCCAGGAACCAAAAATCAGCGCCTCCGATACCTTTATAATATCCTCATAGGGTATGCCATCTTTGGCCACCAGCAGTCCACCATAATACAGCGACAAGCCATAGGCCAGGAAGGGCGAAGATTGT
Organism: Chymomyza caudatula; assembly: GCA_035041775.1. Taxonomy (NCBI): domain Eukaryota; kingdom Metazoa; phylum Arthropoda; class Insecta; order Diptera; family Drosophilidae; genus Chymomyza; species Chymomyza caudatula. Next base: position 293,453 of record JAWNKW010000034.1, on the reverse strand, counting down.
CCCAAGCCAAAGACCACGCCACGGAAACGCACCTTCTTGCGACAAGCATCATCAACCATGTCGATTTGATTAGTATAACGCTGTAGCACATCTCGCTCTTGACCCAGACTTGTTACAGTGCGTATATTGGCAATAGCTTCCACGGCCACCTGTGAAGCCTGTTCAATGGCCGCCTTCTCCGCCATAGCACTGGCCTCCATAAAGCGTGCCTCCAAGTAGATAGAGAAGCATACAAAGGGCACCGTGACAAGGGTCAGCAATGTCAGATTCCATGAAAATATAAAAGCCACAGTCATGCCAACCAACAGAGTGGAGACAGCCTGCACAATTATGCCAATACGTGCACCAGTGGCCTGCGGCGGGGCACAAAATAAAACCGAGATTAGTTGCTAAGCCAATGCCATTTAAAAATGTTGCCCACTCACCCCCTGCACATTGGCGCAGTCGCCCGCCAGACGAGCACACAGCGCACCCACTGAATTCTTTTGATCATCAAAGTATGCCACTTCCTGTGAGATTATCGTTTTGAAGGCAGTCTTGCGCAGTCGGGATGTCATCTTTACACCGGCCGTATTAAACATATAGGTCTGCGTTAGTGTGCCCACACCGGCTACAAAACCAATGCCTATAAATATGTAGGCAAACACATTTGCGCTTGATTGCACATAGGCATCATCCTCGCTAGACATAATGCCAAAGAAGTCACCAAAGAAGACCGCCCATATGGGAAAAGTGCCGCCATGCAACATGGCTGCTATGCAGCCACAAAGTATATACTTCCATTCCGGCGCATTGAGCATCATTAATTGGCGAAACGAGATCTTCTTACGTTTTGGACGCCCTGTAATCAGACAGATGGGAAAAACTGAGTGCGCATACAAAGTAGCAAGTAAAAGAGAAACACTTAAGTGCAGTGCCAACTACTAAATGCTCTGTAAACAAATCGCGCGATAAGTTTTAAAATTGGCGTATACTTTCATTGTTCTAGCTACCACGAACTCTGAGAGTCAAGTTTACACAGATAAACAAAAGACTAATGTTTAGCATCTTATCTACATTTGAACCAAACAAGGTAACTAACATATAAGCCTATGACTTTGGACATCTGTCTAGAAACAAATGTTTCTTATCGCTGTTTTTGAAAGTCTAGTGAACCGCTGACTGCTTATTATTTCATAGTGGCAGAACATATCAACTAATTCTTCTTGCGCTAAACAATTTATTTTAGCCGACTCAAGCTCCGGATCAAGTTCTCCCATAATTTTCTCAATTATTTCTAAACCAAATTGCCCATGAAATTGTCTTAACGTGTTCACAAACTGGCTACATCACTTAAGTCAAAGCGATGTTAACAATTAAAAAATTGCTTATAAATTAAACAAGTTATGAAAACAATTATGCATTACATATAAATATGCATTACCGTTCTGAAATCGTTATGTGTTGGAGCTATTTTTTAATTAAAAACATAGCTTTAAACGTTTGTAAATTGAAGCTGCTTAACATCAAGTGAAGTAATTGAAAAAAAATTAATCAAAATGCTATGTTCTATAGATATTTCGATGAAACTTGGCGCACTAATTCCCTAATTTTAACTGCCTAGACACTTCTTTTGTCAACAGGGCCTAGGATATTGCCATGTAAAATGCGTTAGTTCGCAGCATTGGTTTGGGGGAGAACGTCGCAAAAGGACTGATGAGACTTTTGCCGAACGAACTAGTTCGTAAATCTATATTGTATAGAAGAGAACTAAATAAAGCGAAACTGACTATATCTACAATAACTTGCGCTTACACAATAGAAGTGCAGAACGTTGCGAAAATTGCCACATTGTCCAAATGCCCTAGCTAAGTGTATTACAGTGTATACCAATTATATACTATATTGACTTACGTTTGCTGCGCGAGGTAACACTAAACGTATCATCATTGTTGCAGTGCACCGCGTCTTTGCCATCATTGTCCTCGTCCTCCTCGGACGACGACGTCGAGCCATTGTTTTCATTATTAAGTTGCAGAGCTTTACGTGATTTGCCTGCATGGTTTGTGCCAGTGCTGTCGGCATATTCTTCTACGCCGCCCTCGGTTGCCTCCTTGCGTTTGGTAATGTTCACCAACTGACAATATAAGCCACCCCTTGCCATTAGCTCGTCGTGTGTGCCCTGTTCCGCCACCACACCGTCCTTTACAAACACAATTTTGTCGGCATTAGTCACCGTCGAAAGGCGATGCGACACCACAAGGGTTGTTCGGCCTTGACTTGCTACCTCCAGCGCGTCCTGTACTCGCTTCTCCGAAGTGGGGTCTAGCGCAGAGGTTGCCTCATCGAGCAACAGTATACGCGGATTTCGTACCAATGCTCTGGCAATGGCTATGCGCTGTTTTTGGCCTCCAGACATTTGTGCGCCACGTTCTCCAACCATAGTGTCATAGCCCTTAGGCAGTTTTATAATGAAATCATGGCAGTTTGCTGTGCGGGCCGCCCTTTCTATGTCTGCTTGTGTGGCTGTTGGGTGACCATAGCGTATGTTTTCTCCAATCGTTGTGGCAAACAACACCGGCTCTTGGCCAACAACACCAATCTGTGCACGCAACCAGTTGACATTCAAAGTGCGCAAGTCGTGTCCGTCGAGCAAAACGCGACCAGCATGTGGATCATAAAAACGTTGCATTAACTGCAGCGCTGTGCTCTTGCCGCAGCCTGATGCACCCACAAAGGCTACCACCTTGCCGGGTTCTATGTCCAGCGTCAAATCTTTTAATATCTGTATATCCGGTCGCGCTGGATAGGAGAACTGTATGTTCTCAAAGCGTATGCGTGCTGTCATACTGTCTGGCTTTTTGCCACGGTCGTCCATGGGATCAATTTTGGACTGGCGATCAATGATGGAGAAGACATTTTGTGCGGCGCCTCTAGCCACACCAAAGGACTCCACGTGCGGCGATGAAAAGCCCACATTCTGTGCGCCCATTATAATGCCAAAAAGCACAATGACCAAGACAGCAGGAGTGTAATGACGCACATCGTTGGCACGATCTTCCAAGATCAGCATAACACCGTACCACAAAGCCAAAGCATTGCAGCAATAGATGATGAACCACATAGTGCCAGCGCCAATGCCAGAGTACAGACCCTTTTTTCGTCCAGTTATTTCAGCAGGTGCTAGTAGTTTGGAGAAACGTGCGGACTCCTTGCGCTCACCACTAAAGGCTAATACAGTGCGTATGCCCGAGAACACCTCCTCCGCTACGGAACCGGCACTTGAATAGGCCTTAAGCTCCTTTTCCGTCAACGAGCTTTGTATCTTTGCTACCATGGCCGTGGAGAGAATGATAAATGGACAGCAGGTCAGTACGACAAGCGTAAGCTTCCAGCCATAAAAAAAGGAGGCTATAATGCCGGTGACAAAGGTCATCATGAGATAAGTAAATATGCTGACCTTTTCACCCATGCCCTCCTTCATTTTATCCAAATCCCTGCGGTTAATAAATTGCTCTTTAAAAAAAGCAGTCATTAAAAAAAGATAAGTCAAACTTACTCAGTCATTTTGCTGGCAAAATTAGTGCCCGAGCAGGTATCATACCAGGACATGTCCTGTCGCAGCAGCGCCTCGAAGAATAGCTTACGTATTCTGCCCACTTGCCGGAGCGCCACACGATTAAGTATATCTACTGCAGCCGCAATAAACACATGCAGCAGTATGGCGCCCGCCAAGCTGCCCAAGCCAAAGGCTATGGAGTCATCTATGATAGCTTGAGTATTTTCCTCCTTGGTGGCATTGGTGCTGCAAGAGAAACGCTGCACTTAGCTATTGACTAGTTTAAAAACGCTGAGATTTTACTTACAGCTTCTTGCCACCGCCAAAGATGGCTAATATAAAGGTGGGTGAGGATGTGCCCACGCCCACAGAGCGATCTATAAGCAGTGATGTAAACTCGCCATAGATAACCACGGAGTAGGGCACGAATATAGAGGCGCAGCAGGCTAATATAATGCCCAATCCTATGCGGAAACGCTCACCAACTGTTGAGTAGCGATACTAAGCGAAAGAAGTCATTGTCAAGTTATAGATTTATAGTTCTTTGGTCCAAGAGGCTACTTACCAGTTGAAAGTAGCTAAACTTTTTACTCTTCTCCTTTGGAGCTTTGTCTGTGGCTTCTTGTGCTTGAAAATCTTGCAACTGTGGCAAGCTGGTATCCTTCTTTTTCCGACTTGTATGCGGCGAGGCTAACTTGAACTGGCTATTCACCATTTTGAGATAATTTTGTTGTACTTTCGTTTTTGAGATACAATTATATTCAAATTATAGGCATCTGTGGGAAAAGTCACAAATATTGCATATTTTAATTTTAATTCAACAAAAATTAGATTTGCAAATTGAATAATTTTGTATAATTTATAAGTAATAAATTAAACTATGAGTACATTAAGAAAAATTGTATATTGCTGTAAACTTTATTATTTGTACTGGTTAGGGAAAGGGCGCCCACGAATCAGATGCGTTGGAGGAGTGCTTCACATCAGGCCATAACCCTGTAACGAATTGTTATAGCCAGTCAAGAAGAAGACTAGCTACGTAGTATTTGTGCAAAAAGATATTCTGCGAAACATGTAGAAACAGATCCATACATTATATCCCAAAATGATCAGCACTTCAAAAGAAATCGAATGACAACCGTGGGAGTCATTATAACAAAAGTTTGAATAAAGTGGGTTGTATTGTCATGGGTACAGGCAGGCCCGACGAGAGAGGGGCGAAAGGGTGGGATTCCCCCACCACACCAAATGCAGGGACCAATTCTTTGATGGGGCTGCTAATGCTACTGATGGCGTATCTGGATTGCAGAGCCGAGTCCGAGACGTCGAACTATAAATTAAATATTTGTGTGCAAGAGGCATTGAACAAAGTCATTCCAGCGAGGGCTGCAGAAAAGCTGTTCAATTGGAAAGGGTGGGAGACATCGTGGCATTTCTGCCTTGTGCCAGAATTCGTTCGATTCGTGAAATTACTGATGACAATACCAGCATCTTCTTGTTCGTATGACAAACGTTTTTCGGTTGAAATCTTATTTACGTTCCAGCATGGATCAAAAACGAGTAAATGTGGCAATTTTGAACATTTATAATGAATCTGCTGATGAAATTTATATGGAAGAATCCCGGCTGGAACTGCACAACAACCGCTTTTGAAACTTTCTGGCGCACCTGTTAAGAGTTTCGCCATTTCGCTACCGATTTTGAACAGATTGATGTCGAAATGTTCGTAAAGAATCAATTCGGTAAGAATTCAAAAGATATATGCGTAATTCTTTATTAATCAGCTGCAATTTTTAACAAAAACTCTCCGCTGCACGTGTAAACTAATGTTTCATAAAGATTTTTTGAAAAAATTAGAAAAATTGTATAAAAGTGACATTTTTTTAAAGTACATTTTTTTATCAAATTTAATTACACAGCTCTCAAAATCTCGAATATTTTGAAAAAGTGTAATTCTAGAATCCCGAGTGGTGAGCGAGTTAGAGACTACCAAAGCTTGTTGTAGGAGGCGACTTTTAATTATAATTAAAAGGTTTGTGCCCAAGGTTTGGAACCCACCACGTAAAACCACAATTCCAATGAAAGAAATACATTAGGCCGTAACCCAGTAAAGGGCTGTTAAGGCCAGTTAAGAAGAAAAAGGAATTCAACAACCGTTCCCGAAAGTCCAAAACAGTTGTCGGACTCGAAATCAGAGACCTTAAATATAGGTTTTAGTCAAAGGGCCTTTCGTTAAGGTTAAATTTGTTGCCTAGTGTTTTCTGGTGGCTTCGTTTTGCATGCTTGATGAAAGTTTTGCGCCAAATATGTTTGTTTAGAAAAATGTATCTATGCAATTAGAGATATATTGTCTATTTATCTGCTGTACACTATCCAAAGAAGGGTAAGTTTCCATAGAAATCAAAGTTTAACCTCCTCAGCTGAAGGTTTTGTAAAAATTCTTTTGAAAATGGACACCGAGTGGGAAATATTGGGATGCAAATAAAAAGTTTAAATAATAGACTTCGAAGGATAAGAAATTATTTGATTACATTTGTATAAAATATGTTTTAATTTTTTTAATTAGTATCACTTGTCACATAATTTTAAAATTTATAAGGAAAAACGTGCCTGATTTTTCTTCTTTAACGATTCTTAGCGTAAAACTTCACTAAATGCTTAAATAAATATATATATAAGCGTTAATTGAAAAGCTTTCTGCTTATCGAACACGAGACCTTGTCATCTCGAGCACAGAAAACACAACTGGAAATTTCTATTTCGCATGGCTAGTTTTATAAGTTTTTTTTTTTAATTTTTTAATTAGTTAGTCTTGCATATTTGACTCTATCGCCGATTACACGCGAACATTGCAGTGGGCCAGCAATAAATGGAATTGCAATTGAATAATTCAAATTTGTAACCCAGATAGTTTTTTTTTTTTTTTTAGTTTTTACTTATAAAATTAAAAAAATGCAAATAAATTTTTTAATTTCTCTGTTAGTTAACTGAGATAATTGGTAGCTGGTGCATGAAAAACTTTATTTTTAATCACAAACTCTGCATAATTACGAAGTTACGTTAGTTAGTTGTCTATTTTGTCATAGCAATATACGGCCCTTGCGAATCCGGCAACCGATGTTTTTCTCAAACGGTTTTATCGAGAGCTTTATTACAGCAATTTCACATTGTTTTTTAATTATTTTATAAGTTGATTTTTTATGTTCCTAACTTTTTGTTTCTTCTTAATATACTTTACCTATTGAAAAAGGAGAAAATTAAAAATAATAGAGATAAAAAAATTTGAAAAGAAGAATATATAGAAAAAAAATTTGCTTATATTAGAAAGTTAGCAAGCCGCATATGGAAAGAAAGATCTCTGGAAACTTTATACTTCTTTTTCGGCAAAAATCGAACTTTACTACCGTTTTCTGAAGGTCCCTCTCTTCACAGCATATTTATCGCAGTGTATCGCAGAGGTTTAACGAATTCTCTGTTGTATGCATTTTAAATAAATAACTCCTTGAAGAGTTATGATTTTGCTCCACTGTGTGTCGATTCACTAAATGAAAACTGCCATAACTAATGATGTTTATTTAACACACAAACATTCACACACTCAAGCGTGCATTTCTTGAAATTGTATCTACTGATATATACAAAAATCCATGCGTAGACACAACCTTCTTCATCGACGTTCTCACTAAAGTAAAAATTAAAGAACCCAAAGCCTTCAATTCATTCAACTGTGCACAAGCAGTAAAGTTATTAACTTTAAGGAGATTCTTTTATAGAGCTGCAGAGAAACTAAAACTAAAAGCTTTACGTATAAATTTGTAAAAACAGCTTCAAATGCCTGATTCGTAAAAACGACTTAATTGAGTAGAGAATTTCGCGTTTAAAGAACAAAGAATTTATATGCACTATTTCCACAAATTAGATTCCATTGCAGTGGCTTTAATGTTGCAATCATTATAACAATTGAAATGGAATAGCATCCATAAATTAATAAATTAAAAACGACTCGAAAGTGGGATATTTTTTGATTAATCATGTTCGCTGCACGCCAAACGGCAGCAATTGACTTTTAATCTTTCACAGCACAAGATCTCATATAGTATTGTTTTAAATGTTAATTTAACTGTACAGATAACACCAGTGGAGCACCTTGTTATAGAAACATATGTATATTACCAGGAGCAGTAAACTGCAGCACGCGCCCGTTACTTAAGTAGTTAAAAAGTAAGTTCTAAGAAGAAACGCGCGTGTGCAAATCAATTCGCGAACACGTTTTGCTTTGCCTTAAAAACGGCGGCAAATTGTCCAACTAACGGTAGACGTTGCGGTACTTATGCGATAACACGATAATGTAAACTTTTTCTGGCAGATCAACAATCAGACGTCTACATCTCGCAAGTGTTCGATTACGACTGCCAAAGTCAATGCCAAGAGGCGCCTAACGATAGCTCGGTTTGGCGAACGGCGATATGGTCTGAAAGCACTTCTCAATTGATGCAATAAACACGCTCGTATAATTATTAATCGACAAGGGTTTCGCCCCTACAATAGACCCAATAGCCGCAATTAGAGCGCACGACGACAGCGTCTCCACGACTCGCATTACGCTTCTGCGCTCCATTTGAAGAATAATACATACTAATCCGTGAAATTGTCAGAGCCCGAGCACGGGCAAATTTATAGTTAGCAGATTAGATATCTGCCTTGGCAGCTGTGCAACAAGTTCGCCGTACTATTTGTTTATGCCCGTACGCAATGTACGGTAAAGCGTGCCGCCTGGATTTCTAACGTTTTCCTAGGAGCATGACTGTGCGGAGTTTTTCCGCCTGTAACCAGACATGTGTAATTACATATATGTAACCATGATAAATGATCACATACCAAGTAAATTACAAATTTTAATTTATGTTGCGAGTTTTCCCAGCGGCAATTAAACAGCATGTTTTAAGAACGAGGGTTGCCTTTTATGTTTCGGTCACAAGATTACATCTGCATCGATGAGTTTCGTAATTTTGTAGCCGATCTTTAAAATTTGCTAGAAACTATCGATGAAGTGCCCGAGGCATCCCTATATGCTATCTTCCAGATCTACAGATTGATGACCTTTTGATATTGTCAAGGCAACACGGTTACAACGATTAAGCGGAATATAACTCTTGGACTCAGTAGATAAATCTGTAGAAGAGATTACTCTCGTCAGACGAAAATAAGACGCCACAAGGCTCTCAAGCATTGGTGATAATCTGCTACAGATGCCCTTTCAGCGGAAAGTACTCCTTAAACTCTTTGCTCCTTTACGCGTTGGCAACGACCACCGCACAAAGTAATAACTTAGAGTTAGCCATACTAAAGCGAATTAACACGTATGTCGAGTTTCCGTAGGAAGGATCAGTGAGAGAAACTACTATCTATCGTTGGTATCCCGGAGTGGAGAAAGCGTGCAAATAGCAGAGGCGCCTGTGGGAGTACGCTACAAGTAGAGGTATCATTGATTAAGCAGTTATAAAATCAAAAATGAATGAACAAAGAGGAGGAGGAAACGGTAGAATACTTATTTTGCTCATGCAAAATACGTGATAAGTACCTGGGTAAGCAGTCTCACGGAGCTATCGAAAGTCATCCTCAAACGAATAGCGGACTATATATTAGCATCCGAATGGTGCTCCCTATAAGCATGTATCCCCAACGGGTGAAAAGGAGAAAGGAAAAATAGATCCTACGGTATCGCAACTGGCCGACTCTCGGTCTAAGTGTTCTAGGTGGAAACTTAGCAGCCGTTTTAACCTGACATAACCTAACCTAACCAGTTATAGACCGCAATTTGACATCCTTGCGTTTGATGAGTCTCGTTGTATAAATTTCATAGCTTTTGGCTTAGCATTGTGAGGAACTGTAGACTTGCACACTTCACAGATTTCAAACAGGAGTAGCTCATTTCTGAAACCGATGTCAGGCAGGATTCTCATCTTATAACGAAAGGGTGTAGGAGTGTCAGTAGGACTGTTATGGTGTTATATGGTCGTCTAAAAAAAAAAGGATATTACCCGGTGCTTCAAAAGAGGTCCATAAAATCCTGGCAGGCAACGAAACTTGGATTTATGTGTAAACGCCCGAAACTAAATAGCAATCGATTGTGTGGATCTTCCAAGACGAACGAAATCACATTTTTGTTTGCAGTCATATACCTTCACAGCGAATTGTCACCTGTTTCATCACAAAAGCCGCACATGTGGCCGCCCTGCCATCTGAACTTCATAGGACTCTAAATTCTAAAGAGTCGGCCAGTCGTCATCAGACATTGTCTTTTCAAAACACTTGGTATAAAATTGCACTACGATGCGAACTCTTACACAAGAGACATTTTGAGCAATCAAAGCATCATCTGTTGTTAAGTTATTCTTCCTCTACTTCTTTTTTACGAAGCTCTTCGACACCTGAAGAAGCGATTGAATCGTCCAGCAAAAGTGTTTCGAATATGTTATTTAACTACTTGAAGCAGATCACGAAAAACAATAAAACCATTTCCAATGAAAAATATTGTTTTTGTTCACTATTCGCGAAATGTTAAAGTCAACGCTCGTAATCTATTTGCACTATCGTACAAAACTACTTACGTTTTGTTATTGTTTTTTGTTTTGATATTTTTAGTACACTTTTTATGACACTGTAAAATATTATGATATTATTTTTACACTTGTGAAATTAGCAAAAAGACTACATATTACGATGTCAATATTTATTTATTTATACTGTGGCAGTTGGCTAAGTAACAAGCTATATTTTGTAGTTAGCCAACTTTCGAACTTAATTTTGCTCTGACTTTAAAATCACCACTGTAAACCCTTTCTAAGTTCAAGAACTACTGCACAATGTTGCCACAGCAGCTATTAAACCAAACTGAATCTCAAAACCCATTTTCAAAATATTTATACTACACACTACAAGAGATCATTATGCCTTTGTTAAGGCAGGTAAACGCTGAAGAGGTATCTAAACCCAGCTCTGCCTCTCTGTCTGTCAGTCTGTCGGTCAGTTGGCAGCTACTTAAACACATGCACACATAGATACATATGTACATACATATGTATATGCAGCGTCAGCGCAGGTATTGTATTTTCAGGTGTAAAGACAATATAATATATGGACAAACACAGGTCGAAACGAACATATGTTGCATCCTTTCGAAATGTGCATCCATAATTACATATATTAGGCAAGGTATCATAAAAAGCTAAACCCTGCAGTCGCAGCCAAGTCAAATTTGTGTTACAATACCATTCCAGTCCGGTCTTTATAGAGCCGCTCTTCCACATGCGCTTACTCAGAATTAGCGGCTGAAATTGTTAGGCACATTTATTGCAGCCTGGTCCCAAGAATAAGGGTTATAACCGATTTGTGCAATGCATGCAACAGGCAGAAGGTTCTAACTTGATGATCAGCCTAATCGAAACAGAGTCTATACAGCCTTGCAAGTCCATCTATTTGAAGAACAATCTGTCTGTAAGAGTCCCTGGCGACACCAACTTGGCCGACTCTGTCGACTATCTACTGCTGATATTCTCGGGACCATAGCCCCCTCTAGCAGCTAAGATCCTGCTGGTGCTGGGTTTGATTTGATTACTAAATGCGTTGGTGTTAGCGAGTGGACATCGCTGAGGACTCGGCTTAGTGACCCGAAAGGCCGTCAGTTTGTGATGGCTTCAATTGTCACGATAATGGTGCCCCACTTCTATGCGCTCAGAAGGGTAACTCCTACCATTCTTAGGAGTAGGTTCTTGCCCATAGAGCCCCGCACTGCGATGTACGCGGTGGTATGAATGCAAATTGAAATTTTTTTAAGCAAACAGAGAGGAAAGTTAGATACTATGTGTACTAAATCTTCTTGTATTGGAATGTCACATTTCCATCATGCATCTTAATGCGCCACATGTTTTTTGGTCTGTTTACGCTAATATTCCCGCACAGTTGACTCACTCCGACTTTTTATCGGCAAAAATCATAACTTTAAATGAATAAAGCTATTTTCAACATATGTAGAGTTACTGATCTTTCTATTATTTAGCTGTTTTCCCGGCTCAAAGTCCAACTTACTTACTTACTTTGCTGGCCATAACAAGCAGTAAAACTTATATTCTGCACTTATAAAAATTCCCTATACAATGATATAAATTTCACCCTTATTTGATTTCATATAGTTGATGAAAAAGGGGTCCACAAATTTTCCTTAGCCTATTTAATAATATATTACTATTATTATTATTATTCCAAATTTGATTTTACAAAATGATTGATTTAAGCACTTTATTTTTAATAGTATTCTAATAATTTTATTCATTTTAATTTCAGTTAGACTCATTACGAGTATTTTTGGAGCCATTCACAATAAAAATTTCATGTGCAAATCCGGGAATATCCTATTAACCAATATTTGTTTGTAAGTAATTTCACGTTATAAGACAATCATTTTTTGATAGTTAAGGTTGTTAGTTTATTTTTCGGCAACGTAAACTTGCTGGATATAATCGTTTCATGCTTCTCCTAGGCTTGCCCAGTGAATTCGGGTGAGACCCAAGACAATGTTCGTAACGACTAGTGACGTTTTTGAGGACACTGCCCACAAAGGAGATAACAAGGTATCGTTGGATGTTTCGTTTTCTGACCTATCTAGGGACAGTCATTGTCCGAATTGTTTAATGTTGCATGCATTTTTCAGGTCGATCCATTTTCAGAAGCTATGAAATGTGTAAATTTTTTATTAGTAATGTCGTTTGAGAGACCAACAAATGTAAAATTCCGCCTCTTACAGAAATATTTGTAAAATACTGAAACAGTTCAACACACTTTTCACGTTATAAAAAGGACCAATTTATTGTAAAATTTAATCACTAAATTGTCCTAGCTGGGTCCCTAAACGCACTGACTGTATGTTTGGCACCTGGTGGCGGAGCTTGGCGGCGTTAGATGAGGCGTGGCTTTGGTGGCTCCTCGTAGTCGTGGTACACCGTGGCTTTGGTGAGGCTGCCGTTGCCCCTCGTGGCTGCGTTGGAAGCTCTTGGCTGTGACACTAGGGCGCACTATACTGCCCATAGAAATTTACGGAGAGCACGCCCGGTGCATTTACTAGTCGGTGGGAGACTGTCGTCGTGCAATGCGGAACTGAAGAGCTACTAGCTGTGGCTTCATGCCCCTACCTTACGCTTATACTACTAACTTAATTCTCTAACTTAGTCTTCACAATTCAAACAAAATTCTTAAATAAGCGGAAACAGTTCATTTCAATAACCAACAAATATAAATTTTCATATAAATATATGCATTTTTAAGGTCTGGCCCAGAGACAAATCAACAAATTTTAGCTCCGTTACTCGATTATATGTTAAATAAAGATGAGTTAGAACAGCAGTATGAGTAGAAGATTCGAAGCTGGCTATCTGAGCATATCTTTATGACAGTCTCCCAAGACCTACCCACAATCTTAATTAAATTCCTGGAAAGGGCTGATGATGGTTGTGCGTCAATTTGGTTATGGAAGATGCAGGTATCATTGAGATTTACTCTGTCCTAAAATAACCTAAGCCCCATTTAAACATATACATGTTCCAATATCGGTTAGGAATAAATACAACACTGCTTGTTGAACTGCATACAACTGAATCACCCTGCCTTTTGAAGTAGTTCGATTCCATTCATAAGCATTTATGTTCTCATTATATCCTGTACACAAAGTGTAAAAGGGTAATATAGATTTGTTCAATGTATGTAACAGGCAGCAGAAGGCGTGGCAGAGCCTATGTTTCATGGGCAAAAATTATTACGAGCAAAAGTCAAGTAGATATAGCCATATCCGTCTGTCCGTCCGTCTGCCTGTCCATCTGTCCGTGTTGGTCTCAGTTTCACATAGATGTTACCAAAAGATGCACATTTTCCCTAGGTAGAGAGACTTTGTCGAATTATGTCGATATATTACCCCCTTCCCACGCGATAGATTTTCGTGGTTTTCGGTTTACATCCACACCAAAAAACTTGACACAATTATGCACAATGTTACTGTGCATGTGTGGTACGAAAATCATTAAGATCGGATAAAAACTTTCAAAGATATAGGTAATAATATGCCAATTTTAGACCCCTCCTTGTATAAACGGCAACAGAATTTATGGTGGGTCCCAAACCCTACGAACAACCCTTTTAAGGCCTGGTGTGGCTCTACTGGACTCGAAAAGAACCCAGTGTCATCGTTAGTCGCCTCATACGACAAGCTTTGACCTGCTGACCTGGTATATTATTTGCAAATAAGATTTGATAAAATTTGTACAGAGTATCCCACTGTCGGGCACTGTCCCGACAATCAGCATCACAATTTTTACCCTATGCGGGTAAGCATCTGAAATTACTTATTAATGTGATTAAATTTTTATTTTTTTACATTTCTTTGGGCCATGAAATATCAAATTGTGCTTTGTCTTAATTTAAACAAACAAAGAGTTGTAAACAATCAAATTGCCATTTTAACCTAGAGATTGCTGTTATCTTTGAGAGGGTGTAACTCAAAATTATAGCGCGACTTTTGATTAAACAAAAGACTCGAAGACTAGAAGAATATTCCACAATCATGCAAATAGCATAAAAGGCGTATAAATAAATAGCATGGTGACGTCACAGTTTGTATTATGCATTTAACTAATAGATGGTTAAATGCTTAATACACAGATTAGTAAATCAAATGACATATTCTAATCTAAAACTAAAGAGTTCTGTTTCGCTGTGTGCAAAATTTGAAGTGACATTCAATAAACTAATATAATCGTTCTAACTGTAAATGATTGCGATGATGAAATACTACTTGCTCAGATAGGCTTTTAATGGGTTTCTAGTACAGGAAATAAGGCGCCGAATTTCATCAGAACTATTTATATGTAATCATAATTGTAAGTTTAGATAAATATTGCGCTAATATAAATGTAGACTTATAAATGCTAGATTATCTATGATCATCTCAGATTGCGGAATGCCAATGTTTGCGAAAATGGTAGGATTTGTTAAATATTGTTTAATCTAGTTTTGTCTTTAAAACGTCTAGTGTCACTATCGATACTTCAAACACATGCCAAGCGGCTAAGGTTAGGAAGGTAGGAAAGAAAAAAATCTATAGTATCGAATCTTTCGATTCCTATCTCTGTTACAAACTTAATTATAAATGACGTTTCCAAACGGTTCATATCGGTCATCGAGATCCTGTGTCCACCTAGGAGCGTCCACCTTCGTCTCGCCAGCGCATCACACTCAGCTAGGATGTGCTGGGAGGATTCCTCCTAAAGTTCGCAGAACCTGCAGGAACCGGAGCTGGTGATGCCCACCTTGCTCAAGTGACCTCTAAGTCTACAATGTCCTAAATAGACCTGTTAGAATTCTAATAGAATTCTTTCCTAGCTGCGGCAGTTTCTTCTAAGAGCCGAGAAATTGTTTGGCCTTCCTAAGGCCTAGAGTATTTATCCAGTTCGCGGCGCGTCCTAGTCGCCTACAACCATGTGTAGTTCAGTTTAGTGTTGCATCTTGCAAGTGAGATGATGACAAACTGGTTTTTGTTGTTAGACAGTCGAGATAAGAAGTATCACGACAGTTGACGTGTTTCTCCACTGCAATTCCTGCATATTGGCATTTGAGACCAGCTTTGTGGCAGCCGTAAGTTCGGTTCTAACGTTAGAAGATAGCCTATAGCAGTACGTTTAGGGGTTTTGGTAAAGTGCCCACCTTCGCTAATTTGTACGCCATCCCCATTTTGTTTGGTCTTTTCAAACCCAAGCCAAGCTGTTTTGAAGTTTCTGTGGTTGGGGGAAGTATCGCAGTGTTCAACTTTATCTAACCTATTTTTGTAAATTGATTGTATCTGTGTATAATAGAAAAACTTGGCACACGATATAATATCAGGATTATTTATCAAAACTAAAACTGCTTTTTCCTCTACTATATTGTAACATACCGCTAAATGTGTTGTGATTCTATGATTAGAGAGTACATTTCGTTAGAACGTTAGCCTTTATTTTTCGGGAATATTTCAAATACTGTATAATGTTAACAAGCTTCCTGAATAACCGAGTCCGCATCCTCGGCCGCTTGAATGTTTATGAAGTTTGCTTAGTTTTTGTCTACTTATCAAGCGAATTGAAGACTCGTCAAAATGACTGTCTATGGCTGGCATGTTTTTATTTTCCCGAATGCAGGATCAGATGGGTCCACGTCGAAAACGAAAGGCAACATGCACGTTTGTTGTACGATATAGTACGAATTCCATGCAACATTGTGCAGAAGCCATCGCTCGTTGACAACATTACCGTGTCTTTTGCGCTTACAGTAATTATGAACTATAAAAGGATTGTAGTGGCCTTCATTGCCTTCAAATAGGGACAATAATCACGTTGATACTTCAACTGGCAATATAGATATAGCGGTTTGAGTGGAACCTCTTCAAAATTACTGATGTTCGCGAAATTCTCAAAACCTGAGAGTGACCGGTAAAAACTGAGTACTGTGCGATATTGAGGTAGTTTAAACCTGATCGCCCATCAGAGTTCTTAAATTTAATCTAAAGCACCTGAAGCTAAGAAGAAAAATCATCTGATCCAGATAACCTAGAGAAAGAGTTTATGCTTTTGCTGTGGATTTGGAGGAACGTTTCCAACCTGCTATATATTAAACGCTCAACAAGCAGGCAAAGGAAGATCCAGCTCGTACTCGACAGTCCAGAGTAGTTATGTCCTTCTGTTGCTCCCATAACAGCGGAGGAAGTATTGGGACAAATTAAAGAGCTAAAAACCAAAAAGAAGATGGCCTAGACAACAGAAAACTCAAAGCAATGCCAGCCAGAGCTGTGATGCTTTTGGTCCTAGTGTTCAAAGCTTTGTTGAGACTGGGACATGTCCTAAACTCATGAAAGAAAGCGAGCATCTGTATGATCCACAAAACTGGAAAAAACCCTTCCTTCCTAGACTCATACAGACCAATAAGCTTGCTGCCCACGGCTGTCAAGCTTTTTGAACGCTGCCTGCGGACCCGCTTGTTGTCCATAAATAGCGTTATGGATAAAATACCTGCTTTCCAATTTGGTTTCCGAAAGTCTCATGAAACAGCAGGGCAATAGCAAATTTTACACTTGAGTTCTTCGAGGCCAAGGAGTACGCGGTAACATCATACTATGTTACATACAACATACTGCATACAGACATTAAACAAGCCTTCGACAAGCCTCTGCTGCCACCTCAACTTCTCTAAATTGTGCGTAGCTACTGACGGACCGTTTTTTTTCAGTGGTGCTGGAATCAAGCGTCAGGTCTATTAGAACTGGGGTTCCACAGGGTAGTGTGTTGTGGCCCACATTTTATACCCATTTCATATGCCCAATGACACGGCCATCCTGGCCAGAAACAATTGTCTGTATGAAGCAACGGATATGCTACAGCAGTATTTGCACAGCACCTCCGGTAAACACATCTCCAGCTTCACAGGCGCCCTAAAAACTAGAATTAGCATGCTCAGATGGCTCCTGACCAGTGAAAAACTATCCCTACAAGTCATGTATAGGTCCTGGATAGCGTTATGGTTTGCAAGTCTACGGAATTGCTGCGAAGACACATTTACAAAAAATCCGAATCTTGCAGACGAAAACCATACAAATACAAATACAAGCTGCGCCTTCAAAACCACGCAAACCTTTTGGCAAGGCGCCTTTGAAAGCGACGCAAAAAAGGAGGCCATACATTAAGAAGGAGATTACGAAGGTTACATCCGGTCGACCTCGTCAATATGTTAATGTAAATATGTAAAGATCGACGGTTTTTTTAAATACAGGTTTCATTTGTAACTTGAGCAAAAACGTCTAGCGATTTCTGGTACACCATAGAATATAACTTTATCTAAAAAAATGTAAAGCAGACCGTCGGGACGGGGCCCGACTTTGGTATACCCAACACCCATTTTTGAAAATCAAATTTCTATGCAAATTTGTGTAGTGGGTAGGGGGGGTACGGGAGATAATTCGGAAACAGGTCAACATTGTTTGGTTATAAGCGCATTTGGTTAACATAAGTGGTAACATAAACCGCCATGATTCGACAAACTCCCTCTGCCCAGGAAAAATGCGCATCTTTTAGTAACATTTTTGTGGCTCTACCTCTTAAAGTCCCTGAGAAACTTGGACCAATACGGACAGACGAAAGGATGAACATGAACATGATTCGACTATTGCTTCTGATAATTTTTGCCCGTGGAACATATGGTCTGCCACGCCTCCTTCTGCCTGTTACATGCATTGCACAAATCTATAATACACTTTTACAACTTGTGTACTCGGTATAACATATCTTTAGGGTTTCGAGCTGAGACAGGCCGGGCCAGGCTTTTTACAAAACTTCGCTTGGGCATCGGCCTTATTTTTCAAGTTAATGTTAGGCACTAGACCGGGTCGCACAAATAAGGCCCGCGACCATCTTTAGTTCGTATACATGTACATGTTAGCTCAGGTTGGTCGCTGACGACGCAGCAAACCCTGCCCTCCTGTAACACGAACTAGCTCGGAAGTCACGGTACACCTGTCCTTTTGTGCAAAACTCACGCGACTTTTATACACAGCCAATTCTCCCATTTCTGAGCGTAACCAGCACAACCGTTCCTCAACTCTGCTCTCATTCTACCATCAGTCGACAGTTTTAAATGGAATAGTCTTGTACCACATATTAGGGGACAATTCACACTTTGCGAACTGAAAGGTTGGGTTGAGTTTGCTCCGTACATTGACAACTTTTAGCTGTCAAAACGAAAATACTATTGTAGCGACTTAAATTCTGCCGACGTCTCTGCTGACATTACCGACCCCTGACGTAAAGTATCCTCTTTTCGACTAAAAGAGAAGGTTTTACTTTGCTTTGCCTTTGTTTTTCCGTTGCTCTTTCTTCTCTTCTCACATTGTTAGCAGTGTTCCGTCCACTGATCTAAAATGAATAGCTTGCCAGTAAACTGTTATTTTCATTAGTTACATTTTTTAAATTTTTGTTACAATATTGACTGAAAAGTCGCAACTTTGCAGGTGCAGACATTGTTTATCATTAAATTTAGATAAGAAGTGTTCGCTCATTGATTCATATAGATAAGTCGCAAATATATCGAATATATATATATATATATATATATATATATGATATATTATTTATAAGATATGTGCATAAATATACATATGCTATGTAGATTACAAATACTGTGGGTAACAAGAGGTAGCTGCCGAGTAAGACCCATTTCTTGAAGTCTTAGTAACTCAAGAGTATAGCCTGCTGTCTGTGATAGTAATCGCTGCGCACCAGAACCTCATAGCTGGAAAGGCAACGTTCAGCACCACCAAAAGGTATAAGACAACCGTACGACGGATGCACTTTGCCGGGAGTTAAGCTGCCTGCATAATACGCGCGGCCAACATACAATGGATCGCCTATTCTAGTGCTGCCACCTTGAACAGCACCGGGAGGCACGTCGCCATTATAGGCTGCCACCCAATGATATTTGCTTTGACCCATAAGCACTTCATAGTTTGTTTCCATAATTTCCCTGCCAGCATGTCCAATATAGCTGCCACGACCGGGCACAGCTTTGCCGGGTATTTGTGTGCCATCGAAATAGGCGCGACAAACAAACAATGGCGTCATGTCAGTATCATGACCAGCGATGACAGCATCGGGAGGCGTATAGCTATAACTGGCACTCATCCATTGATCAAAGCCATCATGGTGAGAAGGCGGCATTGGCTGTATTGGGTGCACAGGCACGCCATAAGATGGTGCTGTTCCATATGGTGCATATTCAGCTGGTGTGTACGAGGAACAACTAGGCATAGGCGGCTTATAGGTATCCGCAGGCGTGAACGAGGGAGTGACTGCTGGTGGCATGTAGGTCGCAGCTGGCTGCATGGCTCCAAGCGGTGCAGCTCTTACTTCCGATATAGGTGTGTACGGCGGCGTAGCCGGTGGTGGCGGTGGTGGTGGCAGTGCTGCAGCCACTGGCGTAGGTGCAGCTACAACTATAATAGGCTGTGGCACAATGGCCTGTGGTGTTTGCGCTGTGGGCGTATACATTGGTGGTCGATCGTGCATAGGCATAGGCATGGCCACATCCAAGGGATACGGATAGCGGTAAGGTTTCTCTGCTTTCTCTGCAACTGGAGCGGGTGGTGATGGCGGTGGTGGTGGACTATATGAGCACTTCTCTCGTTCCTCATCTGGCGGAGGTAATTGCCAGCCAGGTATGCCACGCTTTTCCTCTACCAAAATCTCATAAGAATCCAGGCGGCGTTCAGCGCCACGATAAGGTATGAAAAGCGCACGATGCACTGATGAAATTTTGCCTATAATCAGATGTCCCTCATAATGTCCACGTCCTATATAAACGGGCTGATCCAATGAAGTGCGCCCGCAAAGCACAGCAGTTTCCGGTATAACATGATCGTAGCACTTTATCCAGTTCAAGTTCTGCCCGCAGAGCACCTCAAAGACATCCTTAGGCAAGGCCTCGCCGCGATTTGAGACAAAACCAATTTGTTTGGAGGGCACCACCTTGCAGACCAGCATGTCACCCTCATGCTCGGCTCGACCCACATAAATCATGGCGCCATCTTCGTCATTGCCGCCCACAACTGCATTCGGCGGTATGGAGGAGTAGGCGGACGACTGTATCCATTTGTAGGCTGCAAGAAAAGCGAATAAAAGCGTTTAGTTTAAGATCAAGTGCGCTAACAGGAAAGCTATCGTTAAGTTTAAAGGCACAAAAGAAAAGGAAAACAATTCAGATGGGTTAAAGTGTTTTTATTTTGATCAGTGCTGGGTTAAAATGCAATACATGGTGTCCTTTTTAGAAATTCTAGAATATAAGAGCTAAGCGCTCATTGCCGGCAGAGCACTTCGTAGTCATTGAGACGAATTTCGCGTCCTCCATAGGGTATGTATAAACAGCGTTGACTGCGCGAGATGAGTCCAGGTGTCAGGCTGCCCGAGTGGTGTCCACGTCCAAAGTAAATGGGTTCGCCATTACGCGCACGTCCAGTGGACACAGCATTTGGTGGAATGTTGTGATGATGCGGGCGAATCCAAACGTATCCATAACCAGTTAGCACATCAAATGTGGGCTTTTGGAATTCGTAACCACCAAAGCAGACATAAGCGCAACCCTTGCTGGGTATAACTTTAGCGGGCAACATTTCACCCTCATGCATGGCGCGTCCAGCATAGATGGGAGTACGATCCGAATCATGACCAGCTACAACAGCACCGGGTGGCACATAGCTAGGTGTGGCAGGCACCCAAACATCCTGCTGCTGATAGATAAGCACCTCATAAGTATCCAGGCGCACCTCTTGTCCGCCATAGGGCACATATAGACAGCGATGTGATGGATGAATCTTGCCGGTTGTTAAGCTGCCTTGCCAATGACCACGACCCACAAAGAGTGATTCTCCGGTGCGTGTAGTACCGCTGCGTACGGCATTTGGTGGCACACTGCCGCCAGCACATGCAACCCAGGCAAATCCCTGTCCTACCAACACCTCATAGTGTTGCTTCTGATGCTCCTGTCCGCCCCAGGCAATGTAACAGCCCTTGTTGGGTATAACCTTGGCTGGCAGGTTTTCGCCCTCGTGAAAGGAGCGGCCCACATAGATCACTGAACCGTCGCTATCGTGGCCACCGACTACAGCGTAAGGAGGCAGCGCGGCAAATGGAGACGAGTGCACCCAGGTGTGTTCTGCAATGAGAGGAGGTACAGCGGGCGTTAAGAGAGTCCGTATTTGTACTTCATGCAAGTGTGTGCATTTGTGTGTGAGAGAGAGCGACGATAAGTAGGTGCCATGATAAGATATCAAAAGTACAAAGGCATACTACTGGGGTACTCGAATACGGTTATGGATACATATGAGTGGTCTGTAATGGTTTGTTGAGTACTAAGTTGGGTTTGATTTGGATAGTATTGGGTTGGCTCGCACTCGCATTACCAATGCTCACAACTGCTCCTGGCTGCACGGCGCCTACAAAGAGTGCAATATAGAGAAAAGCAAAACACAAATCAACTCTATTCCTTGTCTCAAAAGACTAAGTTACTAAGTTATAGCCTACAATGCAACCGATTTACAGGAGTGTACTGCTTGTATTTCTATAGGTATAAAACGGAAGTATATATATGACATTTTTTTTGGAACTTACCCATGTTTAGAACTTGTTGATAAGAATTCCTTCAAACTGTTATGTGTACAAGTTGTGGTTAGTATGTGGTATATATGCACTATATAGCTATAACTTTGCTTTAATTTTTAGCAGCGATTTGTGACTGTGCGCTCCAAGGTCTATTTTTATACTGACCAGACAGTATGCAGCAGTATTTGCCTTAAAGCTTCACGAACTCACTCGATTTGTCATCGAGTTTCGTTATCGACAAACACCATTTTTATATTATATACGCGCATTTCGAACACAACAAGCGAGTAGATAGCAATTGGGCCTGTGTTCCATTTATCATTTTCAATATTATTGCAAAGCTGCCAGCCCTTTATCAGACTTCATTAAAAGTTTGTTTATCTTATCACATTCGGCCTGAGTCATGCCAGCGATTCCAGGGGACTTTTCTATAATTCACTTTAGCAGGCACCTATATACAACAGGTGTCAATAAGCCAATAAAAAGGAAACCATTGGCGCTTAACACTATATACATATTAGCTAGAAATTCCTTTCCTGTCATCAAGTACGCACTCACCAAAGAAGTCTTTAAGCTTGCTAAAAACATGCCCGGAAATCATCGTGATTAATCACTGGTGTATATTAGGCAGTAAAAAAGTGATTTTATCGTAAAGAACGATTTATTCGTATATGAAGTATACGACACATGTTCCGTGTGTTACAGATTTGAAGCTTTGGTTTGTACTAAAAACTGTGCTGTACAACTTTTGAATAATAAGATGTACCCTCTGTATATATAACTATACCCTATCAGTGGGTATATAGAGATTAGTCTCATATTTGTATCTATGTATCTATATGATGACTGACCCACTCACAGGTGGTAACTTAAAATACAACACCCAAACCAGAATAAAAACTTCCTACATATATGCAAGGAGAACAAAAGCCAAGTACATTGCACTCAAATTGTGCAATACAAATTTTGTGTCTCATACTTATTCTAGATCTATCTTAATTTCAAAATAAGCACAATAGGCATCACATATTTCCGATTTGAGATCATTCCATTTTGAAATAAGTTCAAATAACACCGGTCAACATGGTTTAGTTGTTGGAAAGCTAAGAGTGATTCCCGAAGTAACTTGACGCGTAGAATCCGATTCCGAAGTCAAAATTGGCGTATCACGTCAGGATTTTGAGATGTTTGAGGTTACGTTTTTTCCTACATTTGAGGTTATGTACAGGCTGCAAAAATTTGTTGTTGCCTGTCTCTCCAGTTACATCAATTAGTACCACTCTTACCCTTTACTTTAAGAGTTCAAGAGATCAATTATCGAAAACTAAAAAAGAAGAAAATTACAAGTAAAACTTATTTTGAGTGAGAAAAAGTTGGTTTTAAAAATGAGGTGGAGCTTATTCCTCTTCCTGTTCCCCTTCCTCTCACGGCTGGTGAACGGGTTAGAGAATACCACCTCAGCTAGTCAAAGCTTGTCGTAGGAGGCGACTAACAATG
Organism: Chymomyza caudatula; assembly: GCA_035041775.1. Taxonomy (NCBI): domain Eukaryota; kingdom Metazoa; phylum Arthropoda; class Insecta; order Diptera; family Drosophilidae; genus Chymomyza; species Chymomyza caudatula. The sequence goes on along the minus strand of JAWNKW010000034.1, from coordinate 270,200 downwards.
ACACTGGGTTCTTTCGAGACCAGTAGAGGCACCCCTGGTTTGGGTCCCACCACGCAAAACCACAATTCCAATGAAAGAATGTATTTACATCAGGCCGTAACCGGATAACGGGTTGTTATTGCCAGTTAAGAAGAAGTTCCCCTTCCTCTTTTTATTCTTCCTTTTTCTGTTCCTCTTTCTTATAGACGATTGTTTTAGCCGAGACGGTTTGCTCAAGTTCTGAAATTAGATTTCTTTAACAAAAATTACCGCTTAGTGGTGGTGGAGTCGAGATATTCACGAAAAACTACAATTACTGATTTTTGTATTTATAATATATAATATTTATAATAGTCATACGATGTACGTAAAGTGTAAGCTTACTTAATTTGTTTTAAAGCAATGTGAGAGTAAGAAACATTGACGGAAATACTCGATATGAGCAAATTTATTCCGTTTGCCACGCATTCAAGAGCTTAATAGGAACGAACTCAACATCTTGAAACGCGACGGCATCTTTGTCTGTTAATATATATGGACAGGCGGATATGTCTAAATAGACTCGCCCTCTAGTATTTTCAAATTGAAGATTGTTATTACAGGTTACTGAATGGCAATGCAGTAGTTAAAAGTAGAAGAAATGAGAGCAAATTGGAGAAGACTCTCTCACTTTTTGACATAAGTTAATGGCAGAAGAAGGCGTACAGACTATAAGTTTTAGGGACATTAATGCTTAGCATTGACCCCGGTAGCGATTGGACCATGTCCGTCCGTATGAATTACTAAATCTGACGACTTGTGTTAGCCTTGTCATCAAAAATGTGTTCACCTTTTGGCGATAGAAGACCCCCTTACACCGTAATGGATTTATTTTAATGACTGTCATATACTGACGCTACATATTGATTTCGAAAATCCCACATATATTTATAAAAGTTTTTTAACAACATTGGCACAAGGAATATGGAAATGAATACATATCGAACTTATGAAAAGAGAGAGATACGTACTTTCACTCCCATTTTACCGTATGCTGCACTTACATGGGAAGAAAAGGGTACAGGAATGTCTTTTCCTTTACTTTTCGATTTTTGAGTACACTGAAACCAGAAGTTTAATCTTTTGGTCGCCATGCCAATTCTTTGCGGCAGACTGAACCTAATGCTTCAAAAGACGTTTCGCATATCGCTTTTCCTATCCCATTCATTTGAAAGCTTACTATATATCGAGAGTATCTCAAAACAAGCAAAAAAATGTGTTTGGTCCACTCTAAGAACCGCCAAAATTATTTTTTTTATAGCAATAGCAATAAGCACAATTTTTGCAGAACGCCCGGCATTTTAGTAGTTTTATTTAAAAAAAATTGATTTTACTTGTTACTCTTACCATAAGCTTTGAAAAGAAGGAAAGTTTTTTGAAACTTATTATCATTTTTTTTTTTTTTTTGATGAACGACTTACCATAATGTCACCCATATACGTAGTATGAGTCATATGACTGACCGAGAAAACTAGGTCAACCAACGACCTAAAGACGTGGGGAGAGGCGGTAAAACGGATATCCCTTATACTGGGTATAGTAAATACCTTGAGGTATGATATGAGGTTACCATATGTATGTTCAAAATTTTAAAACAAAACCAAATTATTTTTCTGTTTCTTCGTCTTCCTCTGTCCCTGTCTCGTTCTCTTCCTCTTCTTCTGCTTCTTCCTTTTCTTCTTTCTCTTCCTCTTTTTCTGCCTCTTCCTTTTCCTGCTCCTCTTACACTTTCTCCTTGTCTTTGTCTTTATCTTCACCAGGTTCCTCTCTCCCTCTTCATCCCCATCCCCTTGAAAGTGGTAATGTGAAGAAGTAGACTGCAAACTTAGTAGTGTTTTTTTAGTAGTGTTGAAGCAATCTGAAAGTATTCTAGAAGGGTGTGTAAAGTTCGGTGACCCTGAAGTGTTATCTTTGACAGTGAGACGCCCCTGGCTTGCTGTTTGTTTGGAATTCCCATCAACTCTTGTTAAAAGTACTATTTTGACTCATCGAAACTGAAAACAAAAGCTTTGTAAAATTGCTCAATTTATGTAGTACAACAAAACAGCTGTGGTTTTGATTGTTACACATTTTGCTTTTAAGAAAATTGGATGATACATTTCAAGAGTGGAACCAACATATGTTGAGTTTTGCCGCAGCTCACAACGCCTTATAAAGCGCATTCAGCTTTAGTAAAGATTCAGTTTTCGTGTCGGCATTAAAGCTATTATACAATATCGGGATGTATGCAGGTACATATACTTGTAGTATATAAACAGTAGATTAAATTGTTATTTATTGCTTTATTTGCGGACCTGCCATAACATATTGGACATATGTACCATGAACAGTCAATAAGTGTATATAGATATGTTTGTAGATGAAAAAAAAAAAAATAGCTGCTTAATGAGTGTATTGATTAGAGTCCACCATAAGTTTATTTTCGAATGCTTGGAAAACAAGTTCGATAAGATATTACCACTGGGAAGTGCTATATATAAACGTGCATCACGCTACAAGAAAACTCACAAATACAAAATTTTACTTACTTTATGTAAATATGCAAATTGAGTTTGTTTTTGCAGTTACTAGGCTGTCATACTCATGGATATAGCTTAAGTCTTCTAAAAGGCCTCTATATGTACTATATAGGTATGTGTGTGAAAGCGTTTAACTACACAACAAGCGTTATCTAGTTGTGATAAGCAAGTTAACGTACTTTGCCAACGAGCTGTCAACATTTGGTACGATAACAGTTTAAAAACGCTATGATTCTGCCGGCTGAAGCTCAGTCATAAAAGTTATTCAGAACGTAACGGTAACATATTCGTTTTCGCTGTTTCAAATATTCATTTGAGTTTCAAATAATCACATCAAATATGGGTAAGTAGAGTGTGTTACATATGTGACGCAACATATTAAGAGAAACAGAACTGTTCTACAAAGAAGAAAACAAGTGAAAGTATAAAAAATGATCCAATTTAGTGCTCGTTAAGTAATATGACTATGTACAGTCAGAACAAAACATTTAAGCTACTATGACATGATATTTAGTATATGTGCCTGACAAACCCAAGTTGTTCAAAATCAATATCTATTTGAAGACATAAATTTTGGCAGCTGAAATACCGCTAGCTTAAAACTTATAAATGAGCTTTCATGTGTGACAGATAAGGCCTTAAATATATAGTGTTTTTTGATTAATGCAGTGCCACGACTGCCTTTGCCTCTGCCACGATGACAACAACAACAAAGCGTGTCCGAACTTGACAACAGTCTTATTGCCTTCACACCTCGCGACTCGTATCTAAGATTTCCAAATATAAGATACACATACTAAATCACACACACAGTCACTGAGGTACTTGTTTTTCGTTATTTTATAGATCACACCTGGATTGCACGTAATGTCTATGATGGCATGCCACCTTTTGCTATTGTTGCCGGTCATGACAGCGATAACGATCCCATCTATGTGGGTCGCGCTTACCACAATGGCGATATGCTGCCCTGCAAGATCGTACCCAATAAGCAACAGGCTTATGTAGCCTGGGGCGGTGAGGAGATCAACAAGCATGACTTTGAGGTGCTTACAGGACATCATTATTGCTGGATACCCTCAAGCGGTGGTCATGTGCCACCTCACGCTTTACGTGTGGGCCAGACCTCGGATGGTGAGGCTCTGTTTATTGGCCGTGGGCACTGGCATGGCAGCTTGACGCCCGGCAAAATTCATCCCTCCCACGGCTGCCTGTACATACCCTATGGCGGTGGTGAGCATCGCCTAGACTCCTATGAAGTGCTTGTGCAGCCCGAAACCTGGGTTTCCTCTTCGGGCAGCAACATTGTGCCCGGCACCATACTTGCTGGTCATGACGCCGATGGCGATGCCATCTATGTAGGACGTGCCTATCACGAGGGCGACTTACTGCCCGCCAAGGTTAGTCTAGTGTTTTTGGGTTTAGCATACAAAATTAAACATTTCAATTTAAATTTTTTGCAGGTCATTCCCAGCAAGGGTTGCGCCTATGTGCCTTATGGCGGTCACGAGCATGTCAAATATGATTTCGAGCTTTTGGCTGGTTACGGCTACGGTTGGGTGCCAGATTCCTTTGGCAATGTGCCACCCGGCGCTATTGTTTGCGGTCGCACTACCGAGGGTGAGCCATTGTATATTGGACGTGGTCATTACAGTGGCAGCTTTACGCCTGGCAAGATTCATCAATCACACCGCTGTCTGTACATTCCATTCGGTGGTCAAGAGGTGCGCCTAGATCACTATGAAGTGCTCGTTAGGGCTTAATTTGGCCAAGTTTTACTTTTGGTATTTTAAATTATCTATATGTACATTTGTATGTAAATTGTCATGTTCACGGTAGTCTCTTGATTTTTAATATATTTTTGATTTTTTATACGCGTTATCTCGTTAATAGAAGGGTTGTGGATAACGTATGGAAATGTGTATGTAGTTCAAATAGAAAACTTTAAAAAAAACTGATCAACTTGGCAGTTGTGAAGCACTCACCTTTGAGTTCCTCAACTTGGCATAATGGCGCGCCATCTTGCGAGCGATCGTATGCTATTGCGCGAACAATAAGAAGCATCTAACATTACCTGACCTTAACATTATCCGAGTACTGCGAGGCCCGCCAATAAATCTGTGGTTATATAGAAGACCAGCTTAAGTCGAAATAAGAAAATGTTGAGGTATTGCATTCTGGAGCTTTGTAGAAGTCATTACAAGTCACTATTCTTACTTTTTTAAGTTTAAAGTAAGGGTCCGTCCATAAACTACGTCATAACGTTTTTGTGTATTGCCGAAACCCTCCCTGGCTTTGAGATTTTGTGTCATTTTTTGATAATTGATATTGGCTCAAAAAGTGCCTATTTTTTATTCCAAGGTCCTATTTATCTCTTTTCATAATATTGGTATAGATTTAACTTAACGACAGAGTCTTTTAGCCACGATAGGTCCCGATTATCAGTTTTAGCAAAAGAAAAGTATACCTGGAACACGCTACATCTGGCAGACTAACAGTTGAGCTGTTTTGAAAAGGTACTACCTCGAACGCGGTTTTTCGGCATAAAGCAAAGAGAGGATTTTGTATAGATTTCTATCTGATTTTATTTTCTTACAAAAATCAAAAATATGTAGCTGAAAATTGAGCTTATCGGAGAAATGAGATGGGTCCATACGAAATATAAAGATATGTTTCTAGTTTTTATGAAGCACTAATGTGCTTAGAAAATACTAGAGGTAACTCCGCAGTCGGATCCCGACTGCAAATTCTAATTCTTAAATTTTTTAATTAAAAATCACTTAGCATTTGCGATTCTCTCTCTCTATGATTTATATGAGCCACTGAGAAACTGTCAGGTTCTTGTATAACCCGCACGGGCCGATCACTTGTCGGCTATTTTCACAGACACAGCCGAAGTGCAAGCTCAGGCCGTCGTTCACTGCCTTTGCGAGAGTAATCTCAGTTGAACTTTTTGGAACTTGACTCCAAAATCATGATTTTTTCGTACTGAATCTAAAGGATGTTTCAGTAGGAAAGAAGTTTAATCCTTCTTAAGTATGAAAAAATTTAGGTGATTTCTCAGTAGATTGTCAGGCATAAAATCACTAGGTGGCGCAAACCTGCGAAGATATATAAATATATGAATAAAACTTACATATCGCTCAGCTTATGAAAATTCCCTACATAATGATATAAGTTTCCCGTATATTTGTTGTCATATAGTTGGTGAAAAAAGGTGAAAAAATGTTTCCTTAGCCTATTTATATAATTTATGATGATATACTGAAACTGAATCCTGAACCTCTAAGCATAGAGAATCTGCTTTCGTGTACTGATGCCCAATCCATTTCAAAGATCTAGGATAAAATCTTACCAAAAACCAAAATCTATACGTATAAAAATGAATGTTTGAATCTAGTGAACTCGAAAACGGTTTGTCCGATTGGCGTGAAATTTTGTATCTATCTTTGTGGGTGTTGAATCATGTCGATATTTCACCCCGTGTCAGAATTTCGCGGTTTACGCACAACAACATCAAAGTTATCCAATTCAAACTTGGCACACATATTCAAACTGTTACTGTGCATTAAAAATTATCAACATCGGAGAGAAACTTTCAAAGATATTGTTAATAATAGACCCATTAGGCTTATATAACAATAGGGTAGAGGTAAAGGAAGAGATTGTTGAAGTTTAAGAGGAAGGGGAAAGGAAAGAAAAAAAAGAGAAAGAGGAAGAACAAGAGGAAAGGGAAAAGGAAAGGAAGGGGAAGAAGAAGAGGAAGAGGAAGGGAAACGGTAAGAGAAATATGCTCCTTTTTGAGAGGGGCACGGCAGTTGGTAAGCGGAGCATGGGGAGTAAGGATAATATATACAATGAATTTATTGACGGCTTTACCAATGCTCAGCAAGTATATTATAAGAATTTTCGGCGGTTACGCTTAATTAATTTGAAATAGAAAAACTTATGAAAACTATAAAGTTTTTTACAAAATTTCTGGTCTCAGGAAATAATTGTATGTGCATTGATTTATATCCATTTTTACTTAAATAAAAATGTTGAAATGTTATATTTTTCAATTTGAGTGCTTAATAAGAGCTTTAAAAAAATCGAAAATAAATTGCATAAATACAGGTCTTATAATTAAATAAAACTAATTTAGTTTTTCTCCATAGCAAATAATTATATGTGCATATGCCATTTTTTTTTATATAAAAACACTAAATAACACGATTTCTTACAAAATAAACTAATGTTAATAACATATTGGGTTGTCGTTATGTCCACCCATCAGGTCACCCTACTTTTGAAGACAGAGAAGTTCATTTTGTTCCATTTCGGTGCGATGGCACGGATTCCTCCTCCTTAAATCTTCTTTTAAGTTTCATACTGGCTATACTTGCAAACAATTTTACAGAAAGTATCCCCCAGACATCCTGAATTGGATTACGGATCGGAATCATACTCGGCCACGACAGGAAGGGACTAAGAGTACGACTTTGTTAGCTGGCTATCATGTTTTGAAGCGTTGTTTTGCTGAATTCTCCAGTTTTGGCCAGGGAAAACTGTCGAAATGGGACTAGCTCACATTTAAATAACTTATAATATGCCAGTGAAAGATTTCGACCTGGGAAACTTATATTGGGTAGTTGGACATAGTACTGAACACAGCCCATACCATAAGGGATTTTCTGCCATGTCTAGTTTTTGAAAAGGATATCCCAACTCTCATAATTTTTTGTACCAGCCATCTGAACCATCTAAGTTGAACTTTTTTCCATCTTAATTAAACTTTTTTCATCGCTAAACGATTCCTAACCTAAAAGTTGTATATCTCATACATTGTAATTCGCCCATTTTTGTACTGCTCTGTCAGGCTTGGTTTGTTATCCTTGGCACAATGTGGAGCTGCATCCCGGCTTTCTATTTTTGTCACAAAAGCTGTCTAGTAACATTTAGACTTGATTCCGACATAATTTTGTTGGACATCATTATGTCATGAGTATCGAACTACCGAGTGTGCACTAAGCACATCGATGATAGGTATCGGACTCCTCTGATAGTCGATTGAGTAATTTGTTGGACTTTTCCAACCGTTTCCATGGTATAACGGTGCCTACATGTAATCACAACAATTATCCCAGCTTCACGCATCGCTTAATCCTTTCCAGCTCTGTTTTAGACATTGGGGTATTGCGAAGCATTTTTGACCAAAATAGCATTTCCAATTATAAATTGTTTTAATTTTAGATGGTATATAATGCACTTTTCCGAAATCTTTTAACCTTTTTTCCATGGGTATGGACGTTTCACTATGCACATATTGTTATTTGATATGAAATTCACGCGGCTTTGAACTAACGGCAAAAAGTACCGCCTTAATTAACGGTAAAGGTGGGCGCGGTTCTGTGAAAAATAGTCACAAAGCATACCTCTAAAAATTTCCATACTCAAAGTTATCTATATGTGAGTAAGAGCGAAATAATTTTTTTCACATATAATTATTTGACGGGCGTACGTGCTTTAGGAATGGAGAGAGTGGAAGAAGAAAACTTGCCGAATATCAATATGATTCTGCCAACATCATGTATATTACTGTTACATATCAACAAACATTCTCTAGTTTCAAATGTTTAAATTTTCAACAAAAAAAACCCCGAGAGCGCAATATGCAACTTTAATTCTTGCAAGAAAATTTGCTAAAATGTTTGGTTACCTTTTATGTACTTTTTTGCGCGTCTTTTCTGTTTAAATGCCTAAACCTTTGGTACGGATTTTGCCAACACTGTTCTCATTCCCTCTATAAGACTCTCATACTTCATCATGGGTGATGTCGCGGTCTGATGAAAATGTCTTAGGAGTGTTTGGGCGGAAAGTACTCCGTAAGATCTTTGGCCCTCTACGCGTTGCCACGACTACCGCACCCGATGGAACGACAATCTTTATGAGCTTTACGACGACATTGACATAGCTAAGCGCATTAAAATCCAGCGGCTCCGCTGGCTAGGTCATGTTATGCGTATGGATGAAGAGCTCCTGCAAGAAAGGTCTTCAGTGCGGTTGTCGAAGGGTGGCGACGAAGGGGCAGGCCATGTCTTCTTTGGAAGGACCAGGTAGAGAGTACACTAGCTACCTTTGGTATCACCAATTCGAGAAATCGCGCGTAAAGCAGAGACGCTTGTTGTTATGACCAGTTAAGTAAGTAAGTAAGTTCTAATTCTCCAGTTTTAGTATACCTTTATTATGGGCAAAATGTGCCCAAAAGTCACTTTTACAGTAATATGCAGCCAGAATTCAAAATGTATTCAACTTTTAGCAAGTGCTCAAAATTTCTATTTGTTGAATACTATCCTGAACGTTGATCGCCCTTTACTTGCTTTCTAACCCAGCTAACGCTTGATACCTCGAATGGGGTTTACTTTACCATTAAGTAAAGGTTAACTTTTCGAGCAGACTCTGTAGCTTGTAGGACCCCCTTTGGTGTTCAAGATCAAACCTGACAAAGTGTGCACCCAAATGAACTGCATTGAATGAATACAAGCACTATATATGTCTGTGCACACGATTCGCTAGATCTTTGCCGTCAGCTCATGAAAATAGTATGTATGCTGATAAAGTTTACTATGTCGATATCTACTCCCCTTTCGAGCGGCAGAATTTCGCTTGTCAAATTTTTAAATTAAACAACCCTCTTACCAACAAACCACCTTTTGTTGATACAACTACCCAATCCGCCGTACCGCAGTTCAAGTGATTGCACCCCCACGACTAAGCATAACGAGCTAAAGCTTCACATACTTGACAGCTTCGGTGAGCGTTTTCAAACTATGCTTGAAATGTGAATCAGTCAGGGCGGTACCCACGAGTTTCTGTTCCCAGAAAGCAAATTTATCATACTAACAAGTTACGAGTTTATTATTAAGAGGAAACAAATTATACTTTAATGCCATTTAACTCAAGTATTAGAAAGCCAAGGTTTTGTGGTTTGAAACATAGGTCGAAATGTCTCAAGTTATATTTTTGTCAGGTTTTGTATCGTTGCGTTGGGAGATATGCGCATAATTTAGAAAAATCGAAGAAAATCACAGTATTGGCTGGGAAAGGCGGTAATATCAACAAAAGGACTACAGTGTTTTGATTAATAGGTTTACACTACACACCAAATTAAATGACACACCTTCTAATATGTCTTTAAAATTGGTGGAGTCTATGGACTTAGTGGCTGCAATTCGTAAGTTTTTAATAAGCTTCATTTATCATACTGACTGTGTACGAAAAGTAGTAAAAAAATCTCGACTGTGTAGGAAAAGTGGTAAAAAAATCTGTCGGCGCTTATCAAATTAAATATATAGTATGATTATCTACAAAAGAGGACAAATATAAGGGCCCTGGTTGGATTTATCACGGGTCACAATACATTTGGCCAACATCTAGCCAACATGGGCCTTGTTGACGACCCAACCTGCGCAGCCTGTCTTGAGGAAGCCGACTCAGCGGAGCACTTTCTGTGTCACTGTCCGGCCTTTGCAAGAACTCGGATGCGTATTTTGGGAAGTGTACACTCAATATGAGCGAGGTGTTTACTCTCCCCTTACATAGTCTTCTTGACTTCCTACGGAAGTCGGGAAGATTGTGACAATAGGGAGCCTGCTCAACAAGCCTACTCTGTCCTCAACTTCTTTCTTTTTCTTTTTTTTTAACTGTCTCTCTATACCCTAACTTCCTCTGTCGGGCATGGCACAATGGGCAAAGCTGCCTGAGTGCCAGGGATGGTCTCATCTTTCTCTGATAAACTAATCTAATCTAATTATTATCTAACTTATTGACCTACAAAAATCTTAACGTTTGTGAAAAACAGCAATAATCAATTGAATTTCATTCTTCTTAAATCAAATTCAATAGAACTCTTTAATGGTATATACAAAAAATGTTAAACAAAATTAATTTCTGTTAAAATTATTTAAGCCAAAACTCAGTTCTGCTCAACTGCTGCATACAGTTCTGCTAAACAATATTTAACAGAACTCATTTCTGCTAAAAACACTTTTAACAGAACTAATTTCTGTTAAAACCTTTCGAGTTCCCATTGGTACTCTTCACTCATATAAAATTGTCGTAAGCGACAATTTGTCAGTTGCATTCAAAAGCTGTTTTTCTCTTTCTATGTGGCTGTTAAATCTCTCTCTGTTTTGTTAAGACCTTGAAGAGAGAGAGAGAGCTGCTCTAGTTGGCATTAACACGAAATTTGACATTTCTCTTGCCAAAAAGTCGTACATTCATTCTTAAGTTACCAAACAAAACAAAAGTTTGATTGCAAAACACAGTTTACAGTTTGCGTTCGGTCGCTACTAGTTCTCTCATTCTTACCGAACGTTGCTGCTTGCTGCTGTGCGCGTATTGGTCGCTGCCTTTGCTCTCACAAGCATCGTTAACGCTGATTGGCTGCAGCTAGAAATGTATCGCGTGAATGCTGTACGTTGATTGGCTCTGAAAAGCAAGTCGTGCTGTGATGTCTGCACAACTCGAGCAACTTCATAAATAAGGGCGTCGCCTATGGCATTCGTTTTTCAGCAAAACCGATGATACTCTCATTATATAAGGCAATATGTAGTTAATGACTAAAAATAAATATCTTTGATTTGCTTTTTTTTAGCGACTTCATATTTTTGTAGTTAATTTTCGATTTATGTTTTTTTTTGCTCCAGCCCAAAGTTTGTATGTGAATGTGAATACCTAAAACAGGTTTTTCAAGGAGGAAATTTTTTATTAGTCGTTTTGAATGCGGAGCTAACAAAAATGCCGTCGCATTTACGACAAATGTGCACCTTGTCGTGAGTTTGCCTTGGGTTTTTCTTAACATGTTTCGACTTTACTATTGCATATTATTAAGTTACTGCATTAGTTTTGTTTATAAATAGCCCAATGCTTAAAGAATAAATATTTATCTAAGTTAAAAAACTAAGTATATATTAGAAAACAAACAATGTATTTGTTGAAAGTTTGGATTAAGTGTTGCTTTTTTATCACGTTTGCAACGAAAACGAATCTTTGTTTATGTAGTCCAGGCATCTTCAGAAAGAGAACTTATAAATGTGTGAAGGCTAGAGTAAAGCACTAAACGAATCTACTTCAAGACGTTGTATTTATCACAAGGTTTCTTCTAGCACTACGGTGTCTGTGTAAGCACATGACCAAAGTTTGGCCCCAGCAGGCTTTTATTTTTTCGCTATAAAATAAGGGACACCGTTGGAACCGGAATCCTACTACGCAATCAGTAGGATCTGAGTTTGTAAGTGTCAATCATGGTTCTTTAAGTGCTTTCGCAAACCTTAGCCGTTTGAACGGGAATACTACTACTGTCAATTGGAACTCAGTTTGTACATGCGAATCATGGTTCGTTGGAAGCGTGCAAAAATCTTTTATTACTGAACCGCTTTTAGTGAGAATATATAGAAAAGTTTTCGCTTTTAAGTTTTACTCGTGGTTAACGGTTTGATGTTAAGAAGTGCTTAGATCAAGGTTTCGGTTTTAAATTTAAATTGTGTAACATAAGCATAACAATTACTCATTCAGAAGAAATGAGTTTCGATCACGGTTTTAAAATATCGTTGAAGAATTCCGTTTTGTAACACTTTGATGATTCGCTTTGATGATTTTTTTAGACGCTTGGTGAACGGTTTCGGCTGCAGATTGACTTTTTCGAAAACACATATTTACGGCAACCACGTCCTATGTGATGTAGGGAGCATCGTGTGTTTTTCCGCCGGGCATGAAGTAGTCAACGCGGCCCAATAGTGACTCAGAGAGACAGTACCAATGAAATAATCCGAACCACATGCTAGTATAAATTTTACACCCGGATTTACTCCATACGGCCCTGATGGTAATAATACTGTTGCCATCCAAAGTTTTGCTTATACAAGAAGGATTTCTGCTGAGCTGTTTGTTAGAGATTTCCAAAGTATTCTGTCAATTAAAACTAGAGTTTAATCGATAGTTTTCTTGCGGTTTCAGTACGGCAGCTTTGATAGCTGCTGTAGATTCCTGCGTCCAATGCGTTATGTATATCTTTTTCCATGCAACTCCACTTAGATTTGTACGACTGAAGCACTTTGATTTTAGAGCAAAATCAGTTTTTCTTTTCAAGTAAACTGCTGTCCCCAGCATTCCCATGTATCCTTCACATGTGTTTAATAAAAATTGTTGCAAGCTTTGCTGTTTTATTATTAAAAAATATACTTGCGCTGCTCAGCATTCAAGGGGAAGGCAGCTCCAACAACAACAACAACACACACACACTTAGACGCTCCCCACATATCAACTTCAAAATCCATTTAGCTAAGAGATATTAAAAAGGAAAAATACGGAAAAAGTAACTCAGATGGTATCAGAAAACATTCAACCATACATTCAACAAGCATCCACATGCAGCCAGGCAAGAAACCAGACCGCCATCCCTCAAATAACTTTTGAAATGTTCGGAATTCCTTGCCACGGGAACATCAGAGAGACGCACACATACAACATATCAGATTCTACTTGGTGCGGTACGAATGAAACGAATGACAACGTTTTGCCTGTGGGCTGTGCCTGTGTATGGGTGATATCCATGTAGCCATAGCAAAGTGACAAAGATACACACAGAGTGGATGCGTCGTTGGACAAGCACCAACATGAACAGCAGAGACTACGTACATTAATTTGATGAGCAAATGGCTAAAGGACGGGGACAAATGCCGAAAACAAAAACAAATCAGAATATTTAACAAGCAGCAGCCGTCGCTGCCGCTTATGTACATAAACGAAACAAAGCGACGTATCCATAAGATACTTTATGTACATACGGCATGTATATAATGTGCAGAAGCGGCTCTGTCAGCCGAGCGTTGCATGATTGCGTGTGTGTGAGTGTGTGTTCACATAAAATACAAAGGCAGTACAATTAGTTGGAACAAGGACAAGCCAAGAGTATCTAACAATAAGCGTGGCGTATCCATGTGCCGCTCTGCTGCCAGCATAAGCGAGTGTGTGTGTGTATCTGTGTGAGTGGGGTTGTTGTGCTGCTGCTGCCGCTGCCGCTGCTAACAGCATTTACTTGTTGTTATATCCGTTTGCTTGCAACTGCTGAGGGCAAGGGGTGTCGTTGCCATTTCAGGACACGCACGCTTTTACCCAGTTGTTGTTGTTGTTGCTGTTGCTGTTGCTGCAAGTACGGAATTTCAGCTGGATAAGCAGCAAGTCTGCGTATGATTTTGCTGCGCTGCATGTGGCATAGGGGCAAGAGTGTGGGGTTGCCCCCCCACAAAGCATAGACTACAACAGCTGAGCTACAAATGTAATGTATCTACAAGATACACAAACCCAAGCCTTGACTGTATTGGTGTTTGGGCGAATGCAGTGGAATGGAAACGCAAAGAAACATAACGAAATACGAAACAACAAACAAAACGAAAAATGAAAAATATACATAAAAAAAAATGGTAATGCTCTGGCTCTGTTTCTGACAGACGCAGCGGTTCGATGGGCTACGAATAACCCTCGGCCTCGGCTCATAGCTAACAGTACATAGCTCACACACACACACACACACACACACACACACACACACACACACGAACTGAAACCTGGTCTCCGCTCTCGGCAATGCCGCCAGCCTGAACTGTGTTGCAGATATGCCCCGAAAACCGCCGAGAGTGCAGAGTGTTGCGAAGCCATTCACGCTGCCACTGGAACTGTTGTGCTGTAGCTGTAGCTCCGGCGCCTGACGTCGACCGCAAAGCTTGGCGAAAGCGGCGAGTGGTAACCCTCTGCTGCTCTATAGCTCTATGGAGCGCAAGTCTGCCTCTGGGTGAGAGTGCAGTGACAGCCGTTGATACCATCGCTTTCGAAAGTTGCAGGCGCTTTGCGGCTGCAGGGTACTCAAAATATTAATTAGATTTTTTGTGTATTTTGGAAAGAACTCTATAAATAGTATAGTTAAGATACTCAGCGTTTTGCTTCAATTAGCGTCACAGCAGCGTCTCAAAAAAAAAAACATATTTCATCTGGTGCTGTTTGGTTTGTGCGCTGTGGCTGTATGCGTGATAATTCAATTAGGAATGTGTGAATCAGCAACAAAAACAACAACACACACGCATGCACTCACTCACTCAGCAACTCACTAACTCACCCTGTCGCGGCATCACGGCAACTACAACAACAGCAAGCGGAAGCAGAAAAATGTCCCAACACAAATGCTCTTGCCATACAAAAAGTGTACCCAAACCCAAACTAAATGCTAGAATGCCCAAGTCCATGCCCATGCCCAAGCACAAGTCGATACCAATGACGCTGCCAATGCCTATGTATGAGTTGGTAAGTAGCAAGTATGTATGTATGTATGTGGTTGTATGCAACCCCGTTTACTGTACTGTAGTACGTAGGTACATTTGCCTGGTGGCCGCTGACATACAACAGCAACAGCGCAGGAACCGAATCCGCTTGGCGGCATCAAACAATTTATGTGCATGTATTTGTATCTGTACTACGTACATATAAATAGCGTCCGAGGTAGCTACCATAGAGGTCTATAGTGGCAGTGGCAGTGGCTGTGGCAGTGGCAGAGGCGGCTGCAAGGCATGGGCATGGGCCATGGGTATTATATATGTATGTGCACAGCTTGTGCGCTGCTTCCTCGTCTGCGCTTGTATAGTAGTTAATTTTTCAACACCGGGTATGGGACACTAAGTGCAGACAGTGGCGTGCCACAGCAGGGGTGGCAATGTGGCATAAGTATTATATAAAGATATTGTGTATCTTCTAGGATAACTATGACTGCATATTGAGTTTCGGCACATTTTGGAATCTAAATACAGATAAGACAAGATAAACTTTTGTTATTTAATGGAATGACTCATTACAATCGTGATGAGGCAAGAGTTTAAGGTCGTAAAACTGGGCTTATATTTACCCCAAATGAATTAAATAAAATTTTTGATGGGCTATTTTTGGATTCTATAAATTGACTCTGCGAACGAAATGGATTAGGGTATATCGAAAAACGGTTGTAAATTTTTTTGAATTTCCGTATAATAAAATAATAAAACAATACGAAAACCCTGGAGTAAAGCATACCTATTCCGGTAATTATGTGGACGTTGATTTCAAATCCAGAAACCGTTTTGAGATATCAAGAACGCTTTTCGAATTATCGCTGTTTCAAAAACTCGAGTTTTCGAAAGTTGCAAAGTCAGCTAATTTCACATATCTCGAGAACCTTACTTCTAATGAGATTAACTATAAATTGAATTGAAGGTACTTTACTATTTATTTAATCCGTTTCAGATAGTTTCGGTGTACCTGGATTCGATTGGGAGTCACAAGATTATAAATTCAATAAACATTTTGGAAATTAAAATTATAATTTTTTGTTTTGTTTATTATTTATAATAGAGTTAGGACAAGATAAACTGTCAGAGGATCATTAAAGCGACAGTTAAGTACCTTTAATTTAAGTTCGGCTAGCACTTCGGCCGTCTTTGCGTGACCACGCGACGAACTTTGGGCCCGTGTCAGCGTCACAGTTAGGGCATTGCTCTGCCCGCGCTTCGGCTAGCAATTCGGCCGTATTGGTGTGAGCGTCTCTATTAGGGCGTTACGCGTTACTCTGCCCGCTCTTTGAATACGTGCAAAACAAAAACAACTGCATGCGAACATTTTCTCTTTTGCCATTGACAACTTTGCTGCTACCTTTGCCGATCCCTGAACTAAAATTTCAAAAGCGTATTGAATGATCCGATATAACTATTTTGTCAAACTAAATCTATTCTTTTTTAGAAATCTATACGTTCAAAACTGTAACTGGTACGATAGTCCAGTTGGCTCAGCTGTCATCCCTCTTCGAAAGCGATAACGCCTCTGGCTTGTATCTTGCAGATTGCTTTATGTACATGCTATGTCTATACATATATGTAAGCAGTTCCAAGTGCCCATGTATAGAGCTGCTGGCGAGTGTATAAGGTGTGTGTGTGCCTTTGTGTGTGTGTGTGTGTGCTTCTGCGTTTGTATGATTATATTCAAGTGTGTGCCACTGCGATAGCGACGCGGGCTTGCTATGCTGTGTATGGTTTCAAGAACAGATCCCGTGGCATGGCAGACGGGGCATGAAGAGCGTAAGACGAACGACCACAACGACGTTGAAGACTTAGGCCTCAGCGTCGTAGTCGTCGTTGTAGTCGTCGTCGTCGTCGTCGCATTACCAATTTAAATTCCCATCCAATGCCTACACGTAGGCAAGGTAAGGAAAGAGTATTTAATGAGCACTTTATGTTCGCACAGTCACTCGTCAGTCGCTGCCAGCGTTGGCGTTGGCGTCAGCGTTGTGTTGTAGCTAGCCAACTCGACGTATACGTAATGATGTTTTTTCTTACTACATATATACATATATGTATGCATACCTCTGTACATATGCCACTATGTAGTACATGTGCTTTTCGTGGTTGTTGTTGCTGTTGATTTTTATGCACTTTTTTGTTGTTTCGTTGGTTTTTTTGTGTGCCTTGTGTTGTTGCGCTATCAAATTAGGTTCATTTGCGAGCGAACGACGTTGCTGTTGCTGCTTCAGTGGCTCAGTCCAAAAGCACCCTCGTTAATGCTCTGCCAAGTGGCAAGTGGCAAGTGGGTTGTGCGTGACAGTATGGGTGAGCGTATGTGTGTGTATTTCGTATGCTTATCGTTTGTGGCTCACTGGTTGCCAGGTTGCAACGTGCAGCAAACGTCTTTGTAGCTTTGACAGTCATTGTGGTTGTGGTTGTGTGTGGTTGTGTGTGTGTGTGCCTCTGTTATGTACAACATAACGTATGAGTGGTATATACTTTACAGTTCGCTGTGGCATGCAGATAATTCAATAAGCCGCAAAAATATGACGGGAAAAAAGTTGATGAGTTGGGCAACAAATTGCATTGATGAGTGTGCGTGCAAGCATGCTTCAATTTGTACGCCTTTTGGGAGTTTGTCAAGGAACGGTAAATATCGTATATTTTATGCACACTCATTCATTCCGGACTTGAAGAGTGTACACCCAGCCGCACTTTGGGTTAAATAGCTACCGAAAAGTCATTAAAGAAAAAAGAGTTTTATTTTGGCTGAAAATATTAAGTGCGCTTTCGGTCGCTGGTTTGGAATCATACATTTTTGGGAGCTAAAAGGCTGCTCTGGTTCGAGACGAGTTTGACCACAATAATTTACCATAAAAGTATGCCAGAGATATATATTATCAACTGTAAGTTTAACCCATCAGCAATCTCCCCTTCAGGCGAAAGCATTTTACCGACGGGTTTTTTTTAAAGTAAAAGTAAATTTTGGGCAAACCCGTATTGTAGTTTTTGTCGTAATTTGTCGACTTCATTGTATGATTTCACTATATAAACTCTATCTGCCAAGGATTTACTTTTCTGAATTGGTTACTTTCGTCTAGTATATATAAAATTTTACTATAAAAAAATGTGATCCAATATTTGTTTGCAATAATTAGTGGTCCACCGACTCCGAGTTTCGGATAAGTTTAGCTTTGGGTTGGCTGAGATAGCTCATTAAATAGTTAAGCCACCCTTTTTGCTAGATAGAGACAATAAGAAGAAAATGCAGTTAGTTAGATAGTCGCCCTGTTAGGCCTTCTATTCGTTATATTCATTTTAAGACGATCGGAACTGAATTCATGTTGAACAACTCAAAACTTAGCACAGCTCTGATGATGCACACTTTGCAGTTCGCAAGTGGAGATCATGAACTGCCAGTTGAGTATTTGACTCAGTTGATTTCTGCACTCTGTGTGCGCTGAAGCTAAGTTTGGAAGAGAGCGCAAGTGGAGATCATGAACTGCACTAATATGAAGTGTGTCGCTCACATAAATGCGAATTTGTAGCCTTGCAAAGCGTTTTGTAAAAACAAGACATAAAAGTTGGTTTGTCGCCAAAACCCATATGCTCCAGACGCTGTCCACATATACTGTGATCTATAACTAACACAGAGCTTCTATTCTGGCGAACAAAAGAGCTGAAAGTCTTAACGAAACTAGATGATTTACATGTTTCTATTCGTTTGAGTCTGTTGATTCACTTATTTTATTGTGGAAAACATTTTGGAAGAAAAATAATTTTTGTTGTGAAACATCTGTAAGCGCGCCTTGTAGGTAAAAAGACACGTAAACCGTTACGAAAATCTTTTACTACGCGCAGATGGTGTTACACTACTGTGGTGTGACGCTCGGATGGTGTGTTGTCTTCAAGCTAGATAGATTGTTCCGCATTATGCTAATTTGGAAATTAGCATAATTTCAAAGATTTTTTTCGTTATGGCTCAATGCAAATACCAAAAAAACATCAAAGATATAAAAATTTGGCGGTCGTTTTTAAACCCTTTTTAAAAAGGGGCTTAAACCAAATTGTTAACAAAAAGAAAAATTTTCCTATTGGGAAGTTCCCATTGACAAGTTTTGCCATTGGGAAGTTGGTTATTAAGGGGGAAAAAATTACTTTTATACCCATAAATACATTTATAAATGTCTGTGGCAATTTTCAAATCAATACATTGGGGGGTGTGGCAGTATGGTCTGCCATGCCTCCTTCTGCCTGTTACACACATTGCACAAATCCATAATACCATTTTGCACTTTGTGTACAGGGTATCAAAAGTAATGGTTCTGAGTTTTTTCTTACGATTCTTTTTGGCAAGAATTTCATCCCAAAAACGGGCAAATCTTTACATCTTTGATACTTTTCTGGGTGCAAAATATTTTTTTATTTCCTTGTAGTTGCACGATGATAGCGCTCCAAGCAGCAAAATCAGTAAACGTACGCAAAGTTTTTACATGATGCAAAATCCTTTTATTAAAGGTACGGTTTATTACGTTATAGGTATTCGAATGAAGAAGAAAAGGATGCGCATACACAGAGTTGCGCATCATTCCTTCTGATAATTTCTGTACAAAACAGTCTAGTCAGCCGCTATTGTATTTTCCTCAAGAAGAAAAAAACGACAATGTTCGTCCCTGGATCCGGGGAACCGCAATTAGGACTTTGACAGTGAAAGTACCAATTAATTTATTTAAATAGAATATTTTATTTAATCCAAGGACATAAGATGACGCTAAATTTACACCGATGGCCTGGATTTTCTCACTACGGCCCTGACTGTAACTTCCAAAACTTTGTTTTTCTGAAATTTTTGTACGCTTATTCTGCACAAATGTGATAGATAAACAGCTTCTTTCATTTTAGTTTGTCATAAAACTATCACCCAAGCCGCACTTATGACACGATGAGTGAAACCCGATAATTGCACGCCGATGAAAGTACAACAACCCTCAGTAAAACGCGTTTTTGCAGGTTTTCGACCCCGTATTAAAGCGGGAAAAACGATTGCTTAGCATTAAAAACACTTGAAGAGCAGTACGGTTTATATGCAGTCAAATCCGACCGGGATTCTGTGCACTTGTGTAACTACACCCCCGCCAAACAGCTTTATGTAAATATTCATTCATGCAGCAACATGCTCGTCGTCATGCAGCTCAGCTCGCCGAAAGACCCCTAACGCACTACCAGGTAAGGGGAAATATCTGACGAACTCAGCCTTGATTTGCAGGCCAAACAAGATTGCAAAACGTTTGGTTTTGTCCTTATATAACATGTGTAACTCTGTGTGTTTGTCTGTCATAATGAACTAATTAACACAGTTGACGACACAGGCAAACATTTATCTTGTTAAAGTGACTTTTAAACGCTCAGAAGTGTCCCACAGCAACCTTGTTAATGTCGCACATAATCTTCATCATCAGCATCATCATCAAGCACCACTGCATCAGGAACATCATTAACAACACCATTAAGGAAAACAATTGAGTAGCTCTCTGCTGCTGCGTCTACCACTCAGACCCGAATCAATCAATGCTGTATATCGCCGCCCCCACCCGAAATCCCGTCACTCTTCAGCTTGACAAGTTGGTCACGCTTTTTTCCTCATTTGGACGGAACTTTATTTTTTCCTTCATTTCTTTCCGTTTGTGGACTCGTTTAGAAATTCGCGCAGTTATTATTCTTATTTCCGTTTCAGGATTTTCGTTGTTGATTTGCCGTCACCGCACTTTCTTTGGGTTGCCTTCTGGCGCTCAAGGAACGACGCGGCGTCTTCTTGTCCCGTACCCTATTCGGCTGCTTGTAAATTGATACTTTTTTTGGGTCTCGCATTTTCTGCTTTCAAGGGACACATTTTTTTTCTCGTTTAAGGCAAGCCAAGAAGACAAGCGGTAAAAAATTGAGCACTGAAAAATGACTGCAGATTCGTTGCCTAGGAGTAAAGCGGTCCAGAGCACACTTTTGTGCTTAGTTCTAAGGGCGCACTAATTGGAACTTAATGCTGGGATTGCATTTGATTATGTGAGTAAGTTATGGTTCCACGACAGATGAATGAAATAATAATAAAATTAAATTATACCAAGTGCTGGAAGGTTTCAATAAGTGACACATTTTGTGCATTTTTGAGTTGATTAATTAAATATTCAGAGTAATTATTTACATTAACAAGCAAGCATGAATAATGCGAGTCAAAGCATTAGAAGTTGCACCATCCGAGTGTGCATTTAAAGAGCGTTTTAAATTTTACGAATTACAGTTGTGGTATTAGCTGTTACATTTATGGAAAGCGCATTTCTAGTGTACTCGCTCCGCTCGCCAACACCCGTGCCCCACTTGACATAGATCATATTCTTCTTCCCGGATCCCTTCCCCCCACGTCCTCCTCCTTTTCCACTCCTGTTTCGACACTTATACTTATAGGCTAGTGGAACCACCCGAGCCCTTTCGAGGTAGAGCATATTCCTCTTCCTGTGTACTTTCTCTCCTTTAACTTCTTCTATCCGGCATGGAATGGGCTAGGCTGCCTGTGTGCGGATGCGTCAACGGCACTTCTCCTATGGGACATCGCACCCACCACAAATCTAATCTAATGTAATCTGATCTGATCTGATCTGATCTAATCTAACTATATTCCAAAATGATCAGCATGAAAGAAGCCGATTTTGCAATATTCTTCTGTCGATCTCATTGTCCGTCTTTCTGTGACGAAGTTTCTCGAGGACCTGAAGAGCAAGTAGCATTAAAACCAGAAGGTGCACCCTACACTCTATTTCTTCACTTGCATAGGGTCCAACAACAATCGCTACCAGGTAATGGGTTATTATGGCCAGTCAAAAAGAAGGAGAACATGATATTAAAACTACGTTTTCCTTTTCGGATACATCACCTTGATATGTTTTAATCATATTCAACCTATCGAGATTATAGGGTATATCAAGGTCGGCCTGTTCCGCCTATAGCCGGTCTACTTGTTAGAGATGCTTTTGTAATGAGGCAAAACAATGAAGGGTAAATTATGTAAAAAATTTAAGTTTATAAATAGGGTTGAAAACCAGTTCTAAAATGAACCGGTTGTACACCAAAGCACACTTTTTTGACTAAAAAAAACCATATCTTCTTAATAAAAAACTTAACCTTTTTAACCCTTTCCAGAAATCAAATCAATAAATCCTAAAGTTGATTTCAAATTTGTTCATTTTATGCTCTTTTTTTTTGATACCGGACAACTCTGTCAAATCAAGCATTATTCAAGAAATATGTAAAATTTAATCTCATCGAAGCTGTGGCATGCATTACATCAAATTTGTTGGGATCTCGATGGTATGCGCGAAAGCTAACCAAGTTCACTATAGGAATGAAACGTTAGCTGTTTCTGATACTTTCTTTGATTTAGCGATATTGCAAATTGCATCTGTTTGGCAAGAAAAATTTGACTTCAGAAAGTCAATATTGATAAAAGGAAACGTTAACCATCGAAATTGGTGGTTACTAAAACAATTTATAGTTATCATAACTTTTTTTTATGTCAAATCAGCTTTCGGTTTTGTGCTAAGTTTGATCGAATCAACTTGATCGAAAATGTGAACCTCGCCTGTGCGAATTGTATGACTCTTATACATATATAGTTCAACTTTTTATAATGTGGCACCAGCGTGCGCCATCTGAAACTCGTACATGTGCTTTCATCACGGCATGTGCGTGTCATACGAATCAGTTTTACATCCAGGGCGCGCAAAGATCAAAATTATTGTGTCAGCCTGCAAAGTAAACTCAGCTCGGAACTAATTCGATCGAATTCATTGAGCTGTTAATTTATAACTACGATTTCGTTCACTTAGGTCGATCGAAATTGGTAAGAGCTGTTTGGCCCAAATCTAGTTCATATGCTAGCGCCTTCTATGCTAGCAGCATCACAATCTCACAAAAGCCGAGCATCATGCCATACGAGCATAAACGCAACCGAATTGGTTTTACCCCTAAGATAATAGTACTTTTCATTTAAAAAGATGTATGTATGTTTCCTTATATTTATCGATAGGTGGTGTTACCCATGTGCCTATTTTTACTTTTGATTAACTTGCGTATAAATAAAACGAAATACGTGAATGGACATCCCTGATAATAAGCTGGCGGCTATAGGACATGGTAATAGAGAGAAGCTGGAGATTCAATTTTAACAGTATAGTTATTCTATAAAACGCCCAGACGGAGTAATGGATGAAGACTTTTTCACACGGATCGCTTGAATTTTGATGCTCAAAATTTTCAAGAAAATGTTGTTGCCGAAAACGGGTCAAGCTCCAAGCTGAAATCCTGAAAAATTGACTCAGAGAGCCGAACTCTCACATGTCCCAAATGGTAACCAAATGTTTGACTGCATGCAGCAGAGAAATGGCAGCATTAACGCAGCTCCGCTCTTCACACTCACGCTTTTATATGCACATGCCTAGACTATGGTAGAATAATAGAAGTATGATCACCCAGAGTAGTTGGCTCTATTCAGGCACCGCATTTGAGTTTAGTGTACTTTTGACAGTTGTGGCGATTCGCATGTATGTGCGTATTTACGAAATGTCCAACCGATTGGACCATGTCCGCTTGTCCGTCCGTCTGTTTGTCGCATGTCGCTAGTTCTTTGACACACTTTCGAAACACCGTTTTCCCGCAGCAGACTTTCGCAATTTACAGCCGTGCCGTTAAATCTATCAACTCGAAACTCGACAGAGGTTTGCGTCGTGCTTATGTGCTGTATGTGCTTAAATACATCAAAAGTTATATTCAAAAATGTGCGAATTTTACCCCCTTTTTCTACTTCTAAATTGGAAATTCCCAATAGAAAATGCTTACATAACGAACTTGGGAAAAGAGACATAAAAGTACATATATACTTCCGTTCATATTTTACCGTATGCTGGATTTAGTGTTTATGGGAAAAAAAGAGTACAGGGTATTCCACTGTCGGGCTACGTACCGACTGTCTGCATCAAATTTTTTTCTATGTTAACGTATTTTTGCATGCATATATCAGCAGTGTATTTCTCTCACGCTGTCTCACTTACAAAATTTATGGTGCCTAGAAGAAGAAGAGTGATCATTCCTTCTCTTATTCTACCATGGTCTAGACTAAGTGTAAGTAAGTGAGTATACTTTAAAACGCATTTTGCATATGTATAGTGGATTTTTTTTTCAAAGTTGTACTTAAAATCCACAACTCATTTAAGCAAGTTTCAATGTAAACATTTTCTATTTAGACTCTACTTTCATTGCAGATATTTCAATTATTTGTGATTATATTTCTTGTTTCGACTGGTTATATTTTTTTTCTTTAAATCTTGTCTTACTTGTGTAGCTGGTTCCAAGTGAAGAACTCTAATTGATATAGATGCTTATTATTTCATCTATGAATATTAAGAAATTTGGTTAGCATCACATCATCATCCCCCAGATTTTGGCTAACCAGGGCTTGTGGGCTTTTGGTTTCCCGAAGAAGGAAACATTGTGCTTTTCCCAGAACTGTAAATCTCGCTCGGACCGAAATGTTCGTAATTGGCATATCCGTATTTTTTGACGAAACGATTATCAAGGAATTCTTCTGATCTGGCATAGTCCGCCGAACGTTTGGATGAATGTTTGGTAAATAAGAAGCTTTTGTAGCCCACATGTATTTTGCATATGCCGACGAAATTTGATCACTTGTAAACCGGCTTGACTTGCCATTGATTCCAACAGCCACATCACATGGCCCTGTGCTGGACGGTTGAAGTCGGATTAGTGATGGAAAATATTTCACATTTTTAAACTACTGAGAAACGCCGTCGCATACTGTGATAAAAAAAGATTGGGGAATATTTTTGCCTAGTCGTTATTCCAATGAAATCCTGCTATAGCATTTTGAATAGCGGACTCTCATCATTTTTGAGTCTTTTTTTAAATGCGCAGTTTGATTTTGCGATATTATTTTTCCCAAACTTTTTTCGGTTTTTGTCATTTGATTGTTTGTTGAAGAATTTATACAATTTCTAAAAAAAATATTCTACCTCAGGATTTTCAAACATAAAACGCAATAACACATCTTTATAATGCGCCACACATTTTCATGACATTTGACTGTCTGACATTCATGGGAAATTCATTATTAATAATGTTATTGGGGAATAAAGCACTGCGACCTATAAGATCTATTGTGCCCACTACTGACCTTACAGCTTCCCGGTCAAACCTATCTTTGTTATAAACTTAATTTTAAGGGATAGTTCCAAACGGTTCATCGTCAAGATCCTTTGTCCATCATAAGAGCGTCAAGCTTCGTCTCGCCAGGACATCACATTTAGCTAGGATGTGCTGAGGGGATTGCTCCTCAAGTTCGCAGAACCTGTAGGTACTGGAGGCTCCGGTCCGGAGCTGGTGATGCAGCTCTTTCCTATTTTGACGGAGCTTCGTGTGCTGCTCAACGTCATTCTGAATAGAGTCAGAGTTGCAGTGATTCCAAACACAGACTTTGATTCCAAACACAGCTTTGTAATTGAAAAAAGAGGTGGTGGCTGTTGATTTGACATTCGTGTGTCTTTCCAGGACTTGGAAAAGTGTGAATATCTGGTCAATAGTGTACTTACCAGGCCTAAATCCACACTGATAAGGCCCAATCAGTTCTTTGGCGAATGGCTTTAGTCTTTCACACAGTTCGTTCGATAGGGCCTTATATGCAATAGAAAGAAAACTGGTACCACGGTTGTTAGCGGACACCGTGCGATCACCCACCTACACTACCTCATACTTATATTAAGTAAGAAAATGAAACCTGATCAGTATACATATTTTATATATGGTAGCATGCAATATATGTATATTCTCCTTCCCCTAGCCCAGATATCGTATATAAAGATAGCCGTAACCGTAACAGTACACCTGTAGTTGTTGCTGTTGGCCTAGAAAACATTTTCTTGTTAGCTAATTGAAAGCACCTGCCGCTATTCCATCAGCAGTACAATTTATGGCTTATTTAGAAAACGATCAGTTCATGCATCTAACTCGTTTTTTTTTCAATTTTCTACTCACAATCCAGTCTAATCAAATATAATTATGCACAAATGATCAAAGACGTCCGATCAGCTTGTTAGCAATACACACACACACACACAATTGCTCATTAGAAGCATTCATATACAAATATCTTTGGGATTGTATCTGCACGAATCTAATTATGAAATCGTATTAGGTTACGAGTAGCTACGAACATATGCTTCGATATAATCTGCAAACATCAAAGTTCAGATCATTTTGAGTTGCGCAAAAAAGTTGTTTTTTTTTTTGCTTTTATATTTATCGTCTTATTTTCAGGAAACCTTAGAATTTGAATCCGCAGTTGTGAAGCATTTAGGACTTTTGGCGAATCATAAACCTTTTTGTGGCAAAGCTAAGAACTTAAACCTGTCTTTGTTTGTTTTCTAGGCTGATTGCCATCTTTATATGTTCCTAAATTTGGCTCTATTGGCAAAGGTGCATCTCTAGGCCGGAGCCAAATCAAACTAGTTCAACAAGTGTTTTTGGCCAACGCCCCTGCCAAAGAGTTCAGGTATGCGGATTTAACTCATCCTTTAGCCGTACATGTGTAAAACACGATTTTGAAGTTCTTCGATGGAATAATAATGACAAGGAAAGACTATGATGCTGCTCTTAAACTGTTTGAGGACTTATATTTCATTCTGCTGCGAACGTCATAAAGCGCTTCTCCGTTGAGGCAGACCACAAGAACACTGAACAAAATATTGAAGCCGACACTCCTAAACAGCCGGACGTGACCGGGCTAAGCCTCAATATTAGCTGCGAAGACGCCTACCGGTACATCTGCTCGGTGTGCAGTGCTGGATTGAACTTAGGGACTCGGCGAGGCCGGCACAAACCTGGATGTATCCGAAATCGTCCAGAGGCGGTTGCATCGAATGGACGGTCGTTGACCAGCGCTGGCTGTCAAAGAAAGTGCTAGGCACTTCTTAATGCGCCAAAACACATCCCACGCATATGGTTGGCTTGAATGAGTTGGCAGCTCTCTTCAGTCCGTAATACGCGGCTAGGAGGCCAAGGGTTAATCCTAATACATACAAACTGTTATCGGCAGGATCACAAAGGCTCAATAGCGATAAGTAGAAGCAACCGGACCTTTCATAGCTTTTAGAAAAAGTTCCGGGCCGCACTCTTTTCTGCAAGAATGTGCTGTGGTACCAGGAACACTTAAAAGGCATTGCCTTTGACAATGCCAACTTTTTCCAGCTCTAAATAGAGGCTGTCACAAGCCTGGGTGAGGTCTATACTGGAGCGAATCTGCGCGCTGTCTACTAGAGTTAGTTACCACTTCGCTTCCATTCACCATCTAAGAACCAGATCGCTTTTTAGAAAAGATACAGCGGTGTAAACCACATCGGAGAGATGTTTCAATTGCAGTTATTCCCTTAATCACTTCTCTCACAAACAGCTTTCGAAAGGTCTCCATGAAAGCTATGCAGCCTCATATGTATTATGCCATCACTTCAGTTTTTGTCTATACACTTTCCCTCTTGTACAAATATGTACAATTTTTGCAACAAGAATTTATTTGCTTGACTTTTCCAACTTCCTGATTAATGATTTGTATTGAATTACTTGCAGCCTCCCAGAAACATGGCATATTAATCCACACATACAGAGATAGACATAGAGAGGTAGTGCCGGAGACGTCAAAACTTGTATCCAGGAGATGGTAAGCAGCTTTAATTAAATTTGGGGGCAAAAGTTTTCTAACGTTTTGTTTCCTGACCGACCAGGAAAAGTTTGGCATTAGGAGCTGGCCAAGTCGTTATGTGCACTGGGCGATGCTACAACTGGCGATTTATGTGCTCAGCATTTGCCACATAATGATGCTAAATTAGTTTTACTTAAACGATGCGAGAACTCGAAAACACTTGCAACAAATTCAATTAGCAATTTTACGCTTGTCGTAAGACTGCGTTCCATATCGTTAGCTCGAAGGACACACACGTAGATAAACAGTTTTAATTGGCTTTTGCTCTGGGGGCATATGCATCTAAAGGTACTTATAGTTGGTTCCATGGCAAATGATTATGCCGTGTATCCATTAAATTGGCAAGTGTTAGTCCGTTTCCTGAAAAGTTAAGACTTCAAGCTCGTGTGGCGGGTTCTTTGTCTCTCTTCGCTGATTTTTAGAGTTTAGTTATTTGTTTCTGGCTCAAAGCGTGTCGCAGTAAGCTGCAGTCCGCGGAATTCTAATTAGTTTTTCTCGTGAACCGAATACAAACAAATTAAAAATTTATGTTTGAAACAGAACAGAAACTTTGTTTTGTTAGTACAACAAATTTGACCTCAATGAAAAGCCTATGGCTGAAACATACCTTTCAGGTAAGTTAGGGGTCGCCAGTAACCGTTTTGGATATTCGAAAACCTTACCACCAAACTAAATGAACTATCAAACAAATTTTACCTCAATATAAGGCCTATGACTTAAATATACCTTTTCCGGCAAATTTTGGGTCGCTGATTTCGTGTTCGGAAACCGATTTGGATGTTCTAGCAATGTTTTCGAATTATGTCTATTTTACAAAAATCGAGATATCGAAAAGTCAGCAAACCTCATGTTACTCGTTAACCTGACTACCGGTTAAATATCGGTTCAATGTTTCTCACACAGTTTTGGTCAACCTTCATTCCATTACTACTTTCAGGCCATGTTCATTGACCCGTATTCCACAATCAAGATATACAGTTCTTAGACCAAAACTGTCCAAAGATCATTAAAGCGACCTTTAATTCAAGTAATAGTTCGTCTCGATCGGCAGTAAGGGTTCCGAGTAATACAAGATTTACTGACATCGCCACTTTCGAAATCTGTAATTTGAATTTTGAACTAGCGATATTTCGATTCTGAATAATTCATAACGGTTTCCGGATTTCGGGAAATCAGCGACCCAAAATTTACCGAAATATGCATTCTACTCCTTGGTCATTTTTTACGGAAATTTAATAATATTTTTGTTTGTAACTAGCAATCGAACCAAGGTAGAGCAAACCGGTCTTTGAAACATTGAACCGATATTTAATTTCCTTCAATTTGAAGTAAAGTTCATCTCTATCGGTAGTAAGGTTCTCGAGTAACATGAGATTTGTTGTCTTCGCAACTCTCGAGTCTCGAACAAAATGCTCTATTAAAAACATCAAAATATCTATTGAAGAATTAGAATGAATTATAGTTGCTCCAACTTTTGGGAGAGCAAACAAATCCAAAGTGATTTTTCATTATAAGTTAAGATAGCAAAACCAGTTGTTTCCCATTTAATCCTGAATGCTGTCGCTTGTGTATATTTATAAGATATTTCAGGACACCAGAAACACGTTGGCTTTGTGCCCCTGTTGACAAGATCTATTTATAGCAACCAAAAGCACCTAGAACTCGACTCAATAGTCACGGTGAAGAAACACCATGATCTTGACACTTCCGGTCCAGTTTTAGCTAATGGCAAAAAGCATGTACAAAGTCTAGGAATCGCATAATTCTCTATTCAGTTTGTCATTAATGTTTGTCATTGTTGCCGATAGCCACACGTTACTTGGGCTCACTTTGACATAGAGTGAACACCCTCCTGGTGCCTCTGCTTCGAGCACAACTTTTCTATTTTGTGATACGAAGCTAGCTAATTCGCCTTCTACCTGGTCCTTCCAGCGAATTCACGGTCTACAACTTATCCGCCTTTCTTCAACAGGCGCTATGAAGACCTTTCTCTCTGATGATTCTTCGTTCATAATCACAGCATGACCGAGCCAGCGAAACCAATGGACGTTAATCTACTTAACTAAGTCCATGTTATCGCATAGCTAATGAAGCTCGTCGTTCTATCGAATGTCAAACACTCTAACGGCAAGTGGTGCAAATGGCATCTTCACCCACGCTTCGGAGCCGTAAAGAAAACCCAAAAAAAATCAGCGTCTTCTAGAGTGATAGTTTCGTCTTGCTACTCATTTGCCAAATGAGACCAAAATAGGATCGATTGGCGATGAGTCTTCACCCACTTGTTCTTCATGCTGATATCTTTGTTCGTTGTGACATCAAAAGTATTGTTTCCAAAAGCAATCTAAGAGCCTAACTATCGCGCATCTAATTGAAGATGCATTTACCAGCAGACCAAATCTTTCAGGGGTGAGGTGTTTCAAAAGATTCCGGTAACAACTCGCATAGTGAGACCAATGATCGGAATATCATCAAACAACTGGACACTTTCGCATCATGCTCTCCATAACAAAGGCTAAAAGAGGTCATACAAGCAGAAGTCATCTTGTCTGAAGCCTAGCATGGTATCAAAAGGTTCAGAGAGGACCTTTACTACCTTGAAGTAGCTGCGTGTATGTATGTTTTTTCTTCAAGTTCATATAATTCCAATAAAAGCTTTTCCCCTTCTGATTTCTCTAAATCGAATAAGTCAGAACCTTCAAGATTATTTAAAATGTATTCACTTACTTTAATTTTTCTCGTTTTAAAAGCTCCTTCACCTTCAGCAGATGAATAAAACAATTTTCCGCTATCTTCTCTTATAACGTATATACTTATAATGAAAAGTCTTAATCTCCAATCTCATGGAATACCAATATTGAGTTAAACTAAAACTCACAAAGTGCTGTAAAATAATTCTTCAATTAAGCTCGTCATCAAGACGTTTTGCCTGCTATTCTACTTATTTAATTGCTCCAAATTACCCAAAAACAAGCATTCATAAAACAGCTTCCAATTGTTTTAAGTCAAGCCCTGATGTACACAAAGAAACAAAAAACTAATTTTTCGTCTTCAAAGTACCCAAAGGTCAAAATGTTGGCTTGAATGTACTATTAACTATACAACAGGCAAAATGGCAGACTCCACAAAGTACACCCCCGTCCATAAGCCTTTGAGCACTTGTTTATGGCACTGTCTGGCCTTTACCAGTACATAACTGCTGCACTTGGTCCGCAATGTCTTGGGAGTGCTCGCTCAGCGCTCCCTTTCCACAGACAAACCTTTAAGTTTGCTGCGAAACACGAGCAAGTTTAAGTAGAGCGCAGCTTCCTTTCATTCATTTAATTTCTCAGCCATATCTCGTTCCAAATCTTTCTTTTTACTAGGTATCCCGTCACTATTCCGGGTAAGGCGCAGGGGACTGTTTTGCTTGAGTGTCGTAGCGAAATTAAACTCTTCATCATAGCCGAATAGCTAATAAATGGTAGGAGCTGCTACTATGTCTTTTACAACCTAGTCGATAACACAACAAAGTGGCTAGTTGCGCGATGATTGGAAGCATGGTGTCCTCTGCCCTGTCCTGAAGAAGGATGACTCCACGGTGTGCGCTAACAACCGTAGTATCTGTCCTATCGAGCGTACTGTATGAAAGACTAAAGCCATTCGCCAAAGGACTGATTGGGCCTTATCAGTGTGGATTTAGGCCTGCTAAGTCCACTATTGACCAGATATTCACAATACTCCAAGTCCTGGAAAAGACCCACGAATGTCAAATCAACACCCACCATCTCTTTGTCGATTATAAAACAGCATTTGAGTTTGGAGTCACTGCTACTCTGACTCTATTCAGAATGATGTTGAGCAACACACAAAGCTCCGTCAAGATAGGAAAGCTTCTCCAAGCCCTTTGATACCGAGCGAGACTTCCGACAAGGAAGTTTAACTTTGTGATGGAGAATGTGTTGCGTACAACGGCGGAACGAGACAAAATTGAACTATAAAAATGTCCAGTTGCTTGCATACACAGATGATATCGATATCTTTGGCGAACGATGAAAAACGATGTCGGTTTGAATATCAAGCGCAGTTTCACTCTTGCCAATAGATGGTGCTTTGGTCTTGGAAAGTTCTCGGTAAGGTACTGAGGGGAGCCAACGAAGGGGCAGACCAAGTCTCATGTTAAAAGGACCTGGTAGAGCGCACATTAGCTACCTTTGGTATCATCGATGGAGAAGGCGTGCGCAAAGCTGAGGCGCTTGGAGGCGTGCTTTGTATCTGTCCCGTAGCCCGGTAACTGATTGTTATGGTTAGTTGAGAAGAAGTCGGACAGAAAACTACATAACGTCCAAGAATTAACTAGATAAAGTTAAAGATCCAACTGTTTATCAATCAATTTTTCATTTTTTTACTCGTTAAAGTGCTAAAGCTCCGAGTGCATTGGTACTCGGTACTCTAATATCTGGGTTGCAGAGTTGTGGGAATCTCCTTTTCCAGTTTATAGACGTCTATAGCAGAAACGATATCACCTTTGCAAATACGCTCTACTGACACTTTTAGCAGTATTCCCTGTAAAGTCTTATAAAACCCGCTTGTTAAATTAAGAACTATTTTATTGGTCTCCTCGAATCCAGCAGCGAATGGTCAGAATCCATTTTATCAAAGT
The DNA here is from genome assembly GCA_035041775.1 of Chymomyza caudatula. Lineage (NCBI taxonomy): Eukaryota > Metazoa > Arthropoda > Insecta > Diptera > Drosophilidae > Chymomyza > Chymomyza caudatula. The sequence goes on along the minus strand of JAWNKW010000034.1, from coordinate 237,878 downwards.
TCTTTTGGAACGCACCCTGTGCCAAGCTATTCTTCGCTAATCCCCAAACAAACCCTAAGAGTTGTAAAAGAAACAAGCCCATTAACACTTTTGACAATAAATTTGCATATACTTGTATCTATTATCTGCTTGTAGCCAACGGTAATTTATGGACTTTATATGCTAATACCAATCGAAACTGATTTATAGCGATTTCAATTTCTCACCTCGTTTAGGGCAATTTGCTATCAACAGCTTATTTCGGGCATCCACTATGTATTTACTTTTAGCCATATTCATGGTGTAAATTATGTGCACGTATTCTACTTTATAAAACCCGTAAATTCATTTGGGACTCGTTCCTGAACATTGCCAATTTCCGAATTGAGCAAAAAGGAAACAAAACAAAAAACAGTGCGAAAAGCAACCAATGTACAATGCGGGAATTTCCAATCATTTTTATTGAATTTGGAAAATTGGCAAGCAGGGAAAACGATAAATAGACAAACACACACACACACACAGACAGATAGAGACACAGACAAGGGCAGGCGTCAAATGTCGTTTAAACCCTGAGAATCTCGAAAAATACGGGTAATCTTTTATTTTCTTTGTCTCGAGCATTTTTCATTTTAAGTACAAAAAGAAAGGAAAACAGAAAACTGTCTGACAGCAAATGACATTGGGAAAAGAGGAAAACATTGAGAGCAAATGATTGGAAAACGCTGGCACAGCTTGACCTTGACAGCACCAGGACGTAGTCTGAGCGCCGTGCCTGATTAGCTGTTTAGTCCTGAGAAAAATATAAGAAAATGCTTTGGCAATTATTTTTGATATTTGTATAAATTATTTTTATTCTTCATTTAATATATATCGTATGGTATAGAAATTTTGATATTTCTTATATATAGGCTTAATTTACAGAGTACTCGATTAGATCATAGTGCTGTGATTCTGAATAGCTTTGAATTACAATTATATATATATGTACAATGCATATACCCAGAATCTTGGTATACTCTTAGCTTATATACTTAAGTTATTTATTTACTTTATTTAGGTATATACACAATAATTAACGAAAAAACAACTTGGGTTCGCTGAAGGAACGGGTTAAAAGGGTATAAACTAAAAACAAAGTCCTTAAATATTAATTAGAACAGCAAGACCAGTGGTCCGTGCCCAGAATCAGAACCGGAACGGGACCCCCGGCACAGAGAGCCAGCGCTTTTCACTCATTTTCTCTCCTTTTACAGCGTTTTCGTTATTAATCACACCTCACACCTTGGCGGCGGCGGCGGCGGTGGCGGCGGCAATGAAGCCTCCACTTCCGCTACGCTCAAACTCGACGCTAGCGTGTTGTACACGTGACGTGGCCATGGATTCGTGGTGGTGATTACCGGGGCCACTGGCTTGTGAATGGGTTGTGGCTCGCCCTATACCTTTAAACACGGAATTGAATTCCATGTGTTGTTGTTGCTGCCATCAGCGCACTTTTACGCTTACTTGCTTTTCGTCGTCTGGGGATTGCCGTTGTTGTTGCTACTACTATTCATGGTTGGGGCACCACCGCTGCTAGTGGCCGCTGCCTGTTGCCTGGGGCTGGCATTACCTTTGCCCACAGCAGGCGTAGCTGCCGTCAACTTGCCCGACGCAGGCAATGGCGAAGTTTTGGGACTAGCCGCCACTGAACCCGCCGAAACTGGACTTGGCAACGTCACAGTCGGCAGCATGGGCATAACAGACTTCAGTTCGCCGCATTCAGCACCGTTGCTTGAACTTAGCTTTAGTTTCTGCAAGTAGTCGTTGAAAACCTCATTGCCGGCACGTTGCATGCGCGACAGATGCTCCATGAGATAGGCCTGCTGGTAATTGTTGTACATGTTGCCCATTTGTGCAAAGTTATACAACATATTCGATTGATTCGCAGCAGCTTGGGCGGCCTGTGCAGCCTGTGCAACCTGCGCCACCTGAGCGCGTATCAGATTATCCTTGAGAAAATTGCTAAGATCGAACTGACCCGCCGACGCAGCACTCGAGGCAATGCTCAGTGGCGCGCTCAACCCAGGCAGACCAGCCAGCGAGGGCAGACCATGTGGCAGGGTGGCTAACGCAGGATGCGGCGGCATTAGCTTATTAATTGCCGGCATAGTTCCGGCTGCGGACACGGCTGTTGGTGTGGGCGGCGTTGAGTGCTTGGCAGTCTTGGCATTCTTAGCCGTAGGAGAGGATTTCGGCATGCTTGTAGTCTTGTTGCCTCCCGTGCTGTTGGCCATTTTTTGTGCTGCTTGCTGCTGTTGTTGCTGTTGAGCTGCATTGGGTGACTTCTTGGTAGGTGGCACCTTCTTAGTGCTGGCATGCACCTTGACTGTGACGCCACTTGGCGAAGAGTAAGTTCCAATGGGCATGCCATTACTGACTCCTGCCGTGCTTACATTTGGCAACTTTGGCGAATTCTCTGGTACGGCATTTTGTCGTGGAAGTATGGGACGGAATTTCTTGGCAGTGCCATCTGTGCTGCTGCTGTTTGGCGTATTATTAGCTGACTTTGGTGATTTATTCTCACTGGCTGTGGGCGAAATGCTACCCATCTGTGCCGCATTGCGCTTTTCCGGACTGGGTGTTTTCTTATCCGTCTGCGTGGGCGTTAGTACCTGTTTGTGTGGCAGGCTCTTGGCATTGTTCGCCGCATTTGGCAATGTGGGTGAGGTCTTGGGAGATGTGGTAAGCCGCGTCTCTGTCAAGGGCGCTGTAGCTGAAGCTGGCGTACCTTGATTTGGCGCCTTGGTTCCATTGGATTGTGGTGGCGCCATGCGTGACAGCAAGTGCTGTGGTGATGGTATGGTCTTTTGGCCGCTGTGCTGATGCAGCATATTTTGTCCTGTGCTGGCTGGCGGTGGCATATTAGCTGTATTAGGCAGCTTCATAGGTGTTGGTGGCGATAGACGCTTTTGGGCTTCGTTGGCCTGCTTTTCTGCTGGCTGATCGGGTAATTTGACAATTTCAATATAGTTATTGACCGGACTCTTGTGCTTGGGATGTGAGCCGTTGCTAGCCGAGGAGGCATCGCCATTGTCACGCGATATGGTTATAGACAGCGAGGAAGGTATATTTATGTTACAAGAGTTAAGCAACGACTTGACCTTGACTTGCTGCTTCTCCGGTGCATCCTCACTAGGACTGGGACTGCGCGCAAAGGGATAAACACGCTTATTAGCAACAGGTGCATCATTGGCTTTGGACACAGGCGACGCTGCGGGATTAGTATTCTGATCTGTTTTCGTAGGCGGCGAAGGAAATAGACTGGACATGGCATTGTTGCCGCCCAGCATATTATGCAGATAGTTATTGGCATTGGCCGGCTTTGGTGTATACTTATAGGTGGGCATGGTGGGTATATTATAGTTCGGCACATATTGCGGCGAACTGGGCGAGTATATGGGCGAATTGGGTGTGTACATGGGTGTGCGACAGCCAGGTGGCGCCTCTTTGCCCTTGGATTTGCTGGCATTGAAGAGCGCCAGATTTAAATAGTTGTTCGACTTGTTGCTGTTGTTATTATTGTTGTTGTTGCTGGACTTGCCGTTTGCCATGCCATTCATGCTGCGCGCGTGTGGCGTCTTTTGTGCAGCATTGGAGTTGGTAGAGGCAGCAGACGGCGGCGGCGGTGGTGGACCCATTTTAGTGCCAGTGGCATTGCTATGCTTATCCGCTTTGGGGCCATAGGCTTGCGACTTGCTCGAGCTGCTGGCAATGGACTTGATTTCGGTGCCAGCATCCTTAAGCAGTCGATTGACATCGTTGGGAATATTAGCAAACGGATTTGGACGCGCAGCCTTGGGTAATATTGGCTGATAGCGTTTGGCAATGGGCGTACGATTGCCGGGAGCTGACAGCTGCACGCCTTGATGTAGCGGAGATGGCGGCGGATATTGCAAGGCGGGCGCTTTGCGTGGCGAGGCAGAGGGCACCTTGGCTGGTGGTGGCATCAACGGCTTATCACTGGAGCTACTCGAAGCAGTAGTGGTGCCAGCAGTTGGTGGCAGACGTATTTTAAAGTCCTCCCTGGGCAGTGGTGGTGAGAGTTTGGGCTTCTTGGAGATGCCTTTGACCGGATCCTTCTTGCGTTTAGAGGAAGCAATCGACTTGGGTGGCATTGCTGTGGGTGGCTTCATCAGCATTCTATCCTCCGAGATGCTAGGCAACTTGAAGTTTATTGAGCTGTTGGATTTCTGCGGTTTTTCGGGTGAATCTACCTTGAATTTAATGGGTGTCAAGGCAAATGACTTCAAGAACTCTGATTTGGGATCCTCCTCACTGGTTATATTGCCGCTGGTAACACGTGGACTAAGCGTGCAAACACCATTAGGACTGGTAATGCGCTCGGTGCGTATGGTTAGCGGTGGCACAGTCAATGGACTAGGACTTTTACGCTTGCGCTCTGAACTAGAGCTAGAGGAGGATTTGGGACTGCCATCTTTGTCTTTCTTGCTCTTGGAGCGACCCTCTTTCTCAGGCTTAAGCGGCTTGACAATCTCTTTGCGCTCAGGATCGGACATATTAATAATGGTCACGCTGTTTTGCTTGGAGAGATCTATTTTGAGCTTGATATTAGGTTCTTCTTTGTTGTTGTTTGGTGAGCTGACTGTTGTATGATCAGCAGATGATTTCTTAGAGCTTTTCGAGTGCTGTGGCGTTGCAGGCTTGGACTCAAAGCTGCGCTCATGCTTCTCCAGCATATTTCTGTTGATGATCAGCTTGAGCGGTTCGGTGGGTACAGAAGAACTGCCATTATTGTTCACTGTCTGCGATTTGGATACAATTTTAAATTCCTCAGTCTTTTCCTGTTTGATGCGAAGCGTCGGGTTGGGCTTAACATTGGGCAGCACAACGCTAGGCTCGCTCTTGGGCTTACTGCTAAGTTCAGGCTCCTGCTTCACAGGCTCTTCTGCGGCTGCTGCAATTGCTTCCACAGCGGGAATAGCAGGCGGCGCTGGCGCTGCAAAAATACGGCGTGGGGCTGGCTTTACCAAAGGCTGTGGTGATTCATAGACGCGAAAATAGAAACGCATAGGCGCATCCCGCTTCCACGTATATATATAGGCAATATCCATAAGCGTATAATAGTCGAGCAGTACAATAGTCTTTACTTTGTACATAATATCAATGCTAAAACGTTGTGCATCGATTTCAAATTTATCGTAAACGAATTTCTTTAAATGACTAACGCGGCACATGGCGGGACATTGTAGATAGCGTGGGCGCAGAGTATCGCCAAATTCCAGCTCAGACTCGTTTAGCTCACTGTAGAGAAATAAGAAAACAAACAAGGGGAAGTACATGTGATTAGCAGGAGTTCCAAGTAAAAGATTAGGCCTAGAAATATGAAAAACTGTATAACAAAAACCTACCTCAGCTCGGCAAACTCCAGCGAGAGTGACATGTCATCGGAGGGACTGAAAATCAAATGCTCAGTATCATCGCCGCGCTGTTCAGGCGTGGCCAGAGCCGCATCCTGTGGACGATCCTTATAAAATGCGCGCTTGCGCATTAACTCACGCTCATAGAGACCTGGCACGAGCTTGTAAACAATTGCCTGCAGCGTAGTATCCGATCTGCAAATAAGGTGAATGGAGAGCGGTTAATGCATGTTAGGAAATGGTTACATAATGCCTGTGTGCTCAGTCAAATGTAAAGGCATACACACACACACAGGCACACACCCATACAGTGTGCGGCTTTTCCACATTGAGAAAAGCGGGAAAATTAGTCAAAATAAAAGTCAGCCTATGCATTCCCATTCCCGTGACTACTTCCTTTTGCTCCGAAATGAGCACATGACAATCTATTAAAGACTCACACTCACACACACACATTCACACCATGGAACTCGACCGCTCAAAGAATATGTCTGTAGACAAGCGTACAAATTAAGCGGCAGATGCAATTGCTTCAATGGAACAAGACAAGAAGCTGCTCAAGCAAGCGGCATGCGGCACGCAACAGCAACAACAACAGCAGAAAGAGCGAGAAGGCACAACGTTTGAATGGAGCAACAACAGAAGGTGACGTTCAAAGAAATTACGACAACTGCGTAGACCGGGTCTTAGTTGAGGTTATGGCATGTGCTGCTATGTCCCGGTGGTGGCGGCACAAGGGAATACTCTTCGTGTTGGTAGCGCCGCAGTGGATGTGGATGTGGCAGCGCACAGGCGCTTGCTTCAATCATTTTGGGCATAAAGGGAATAGTGTGTCCTCGCATTTTGTGGCACTTACAATGCGCTAACTTCAATAGGTAATATAATGTGTGGAAAAGGTGTGCGAATGGTTAGGTAGGACCTAACGGTAGACATATGATATATGATAAGGTGTGTGTGTGTGTGGAGATCTTAGATCTTACGATATTTGTGCGATTAGATAACATATGTATTTTGTGGAAATATTTTTATTTAAATTTATTGAATGGTAAAAATTATTCGATGTAGATCTTTGATCTAGCGATAACATGATTTGTAGAATTAATGTTTGGAAATATAGATAATGGTAAAAACTACTCAATGCACCTCACGCCCTTTGGCTTTACTAAAGATTGCATTAGTCAAAAACTTTCAAAAGAACAGTAAAACCTCAACTTGACGAACGATGAAAACAATTCGATTGGTCGCATCTGAACTGGTTAATGGGTTCGATGTCAGCACGAGATCGATTCACGTCACACATACTCGAAGATCTTCTATAATTTGTGCTATGGCATGATATTTCTAGAACTGAACTAGTAGCGCACGTTTTGTGTGAAAACGCCTGGTTAAGAGCTATATTTAGCTATTCTCAGTTTTGCTTTCGTTTAACAATACGCTTGAAAGAGCTATCCGACTGATTCGGTTAAGAGCGATTCGTGACTTACTACTTTAACCGTTTGATTTAAAGCTTGTCATTTACGAATCGCTTCAAATTCTACCACCAAATATTTTGGTAAAATAAACTTGCTATCAAAATAAACTTCTTAGGTCGAAATTGTCTTTGCTTCTCAGAACTTTTAAAGTATTTCGTACATAACTTAAGACAAAGTCTTCTGCTTATGTAATGCTGCTGGTCGTTCGGTCTCTGCCAGACCAACTGGAAACCAGGCAGGGTTGTCTGGTCTCGTCTCTTGAAAAGATTGCCACTTTTGTTGTTACTTTTATTTATTTTCTTTTTGCCAATTCGTATGCGAATATTGTCGAATGGCAGACAACGGCCTCAGCACGTAATACCATGCCACAGCACCAGCCACACCGACAACAACAACACCATCCAAGTAGTACGATCTGTGCGTCCAATGTGGCATTTTGTGGGCATTGTGAGCCGTTTTCAGCTGCCTGTTGTTAGGTTTTGTTGGTTTGCCGTCGGCAAACTGAGGCAAAGACCCGCCTGTTAATTATCTTGCCGTTTTTCGATTTGTTTTCTTGGAAATGCGTGTCGTATCAGCTCTGCTCTGCTCCGCATGATGACGTCGCTGCTCTGCTTGCTGCAATACAAAAGCAGCAAAGTTCCTTTCTTCTTTTTTCTGCAGTTTATCAGTTAATGGTTTTGGCTTGGTTTGGGGGCGGCACAATAAAAACATGGCCGGCATATTGTATATAGTAAATTTTGTTCATTATTTGTTTTATTTTACCAAAAAAACACAAAAATCAGCAACGAGCGCTTTTTGATAACGTGCGGGAGTTAACTTTTTGTTGACTTTTGTAAGGAAAAATGAAAATAAAAGCGACTGTTTTTCCCTTTGTTTTCTTTTCGAGGGATTGCTTGTTTTTTCGCTTTTCTTTCTTTGCTCGTCTGTTTGGCTTGAGCAATAAACTTTTGCAATAAATTTAATTGGAGACCTGAGACTGGCTCTGACTCTTGCTACTGTTTTTGCTGTTGCGCTGCTACTAAAAATTCACAGCAGCGGCAGCAGCGGTAGCAGCGCAGCCGCCGCCGGCAGCAATTTAGTTTCTCACGTACAAAAACACTTGTTTGTAAGTTTTGCTGACGACGACGCTCTTGGCCAAATTTTATACCATTTAGCTCTAGCTTTACCAAAGATTCATTCATTCATTCATTCCCAAACACAAATACATTCATACTGTATATAATCCAGGTTTTGCTGCTGCAACCAAAAACGCTATCTTCATTTGTCTTCCCCGCCAACGTTGACCCTTAACTTTTCAACTCATGGCATGCCACACTCTCTACTCTACTCTACTCTACTCCAAGCCTACGTTCAATAGCACAGCTATGAATTTGTATTCATTATCTTTTCTGGTGTGCAGGCGGCAGATTACGACCTGAATGAGCACCAGAAACGTCGACCAACAACAACAACAGCAACAACACCACATCAACTGAATTGCGACAGAGCAGCAGCATCATCAGTGTGAGTGCCTGATTTGTATATTACGCCGTATACCTCTAACTCCGACTCTCGAACCCTAACAGTTTCTGTGGCATCGAGCGTCGGCATCCGGGACGCTGCTGGCACTGGCAGCGGGTGGTTTTTGTAGAAATTTTATTAAAGTTCTAGCTTAAATAGAATCAAAACTGCACGTACAAAGAGACACACACACCCACACAATCCAAAAATATAGCAGATATCTGACAGTTGATGGTTCGGGGTTCAGCACAGAGTTCAACCAAGTTTAGTTGAATTTAGTTGGAACACGAGCGTCTCCAATGTTTGACTGCTGCCAAATGTTGTCAGGCATCAAATAAAGTCAACCACAAAAAAGTTCTCTTTTTTGAAACAAAGTTTGCACACATTTCGGTTAAGTTTAAGGTGGATGGTATATAATATAACTATATGGCTCAGTTGCTGTCCACTTGGCCATAACATTTCAAAAGTTTCATCAGCTAACCACAGTTAGCGAAGTGCAAGTAATATGGGCAAGGCATCAATAAAGATTCCTGAAAACTAAAGAGGTATGTATACCAAAGTACATACACATATATGTATATGTAGTATATAAACCTATATTTATCTTAAGGTGCAGCGTTGATAATGGGAACATTTTCCTTCCTAATCTGATTAAAAAATGTGTCACGTTAGTCACGTTATGGGGTGGAATGTGCGCGTGTATTTTTATTGGTGAACGCGCAGCACAATTTCAGGGATGCTGTAATTTCCATAATTTGTACGGGATTTTTATGTGCTTTAAAACAATTGCCAAAGAAAACATAAAAATTAGGGTTCTAATCTCGACGTGGTTCGGGAAAAAGCGAGTTCTTACAAGGTATTAAAGCGGAATAGCACTACGAAGAAGGTTTGACATAATCATAGTACGAAAATAAAGCTTTAAGTTTTGTTTTTGATTCTTGTTTTGGGAACTGATGCCAGACTTCTCTTTAATAACAAATACATACTTGGGGAATAGTAAATTTTCAAAACACTAAACTAAATAAAACATCTCTAGACGGGTTTTTCGTAAATTTCAATGAAAAACACTTTTAAAACCTTCGGACAATAGCTTTTTTTGATAGGCATCCAATGCTCTCAAAGCTATTTCTGGCAAATCCAAGAAATGTTTTTATGTTGAAATCGTATGGAACTCTATACGACTGTGTTTGGATTGAAATTCCGTTGAAAAATAATTCTGCAGACAAATTTTTTTTAATTGAAAAAGGTATTTAGTTGAAAAAAATTTGTTCGTCGGCATTCGACGGCTTAAAACACGCTCTCATAACAGTTGATTTCGAAGTTGAGAAAAGAAAACACGAAATAACAACGTTTGTGTGTACAATGTGTTTTGTTGTTGTTGTTTTTTTTTTAGTACATATTTTACTTCAAATCAATTTTTATCTGTATAAAAATCAACGCATCCAGGTGAAACGTATATTCGGAAAACCGCAATCATTTTATCTATCAATCGGTATAGGGTTTACCTGGAAACGTTGCCTTATTGCGAAGTAATCGGTACCACACTGAAGTTTCGCTTAGCGTATTTATATATAGAGATTTGGTGACCTTCTTCCAGGTGCCAAGATTTTTATGACTACTGCTTTGTGTACACACTCGCATGCATAAATATATATAGTAAAAACTTTCAGACGAAAACTCTGAGTGTGCCTTGTATTACGCCAACAATGAGTACAGTGAGTACGCTTCACTAAAAACAATAGAAACTGCAAAACTTATTGGTACTTATTGGTGGCATAGATTTTGGTTGCATTCCTACATATAGATAATAGAAACAAAATGCAGATGATTTCTAGAGTAAGAATACTAGGTTTCGAGACCGAAAGCCTTTCAGTGCACTATGATGTAGTTTCCTATTCATCATGGTGTTTTCACACTCCAAGAACCTAAGTTTACTACGGAACTACGTTCCTCACACACTAGAAAAAAGAACAGCACCCTTTTTTCATGTTTTAAAATACTAGAATATCTGTAGCTCAAATAGGACTAAAAAGCCAAAAAAGACAGTGAACAACAGGCAGTGTTGAAGGAAGCTGCGCCCATTTTGGGTCTAATGTTTATGGGCTTAGTCACGCTTTACATACATTTGCATAAATCTCGCAATACCCTTTTCCACTTTATGAGCAGCGACTCTAATTATTCCTATTTCAGCGCACTAAAGTATTCAATGCATATTTTATACCCCAAGTACATACTATCTAATTGAAGTTGTCAACCCTTGAGCCAAATGCGTTTTTATTATGGTGTATATGTACTTACTTAATATTCGGTTTGGCATTGTTGATGACCATCTCACAGCGTGGACAATAGCGCTCCTTACGCAAGTGATTAATGAGGCAACTGTGGCAGACTGTAAAAAAAAAAAAAAAGTACGAGAATGTCAAAAACCAATCAAATTTAAGGTGAAATTTGTAAAAATTTTCAAGTCATCTTTGATGATGTGATAAGAATCGCTCTCGCCTAGCGAAGTGTACAAATAGCCAAATTATTGTAATCGATGGGTAACCTCAAGTACGCACTACACTCTATGCCAAAATGGAAATTGTTGAAAACTGATGATGCTGGTGTGCCACCCACACACAAACACTGGTATATATACTTGCACTTACAGAACACAGTTGGCGTCAACAGCGCGTACAGATTTCCAATTGAATTGATTCAAATTTATGTAAGAGCACGCCGAATTGGATGCCAATGCGCAACAATTCCCAGCAACGGGCGACATGAAACCCACACAATATATAACCACCCAGTCAAAGGTAGCCCACCCAGCTAACTCAGGCCCTCTGGCACGGCACTTGTACTAGGGCTTATCCCAGGCAACCACCACCCAAACACAAAAAAAAAGGAGGAAAAACCTTCAGAGCATGGCAAAAATGCTGGAAAAAGTTGTTTTGACTTTAATGTCAATGCCAGAGTTGTCTGCTGATGCTGGCACATCGCGCGTCCGTCTCTTCGTCTGGCTTCGCCTGTCTGCGTCTCTGTCTCCACTTGTCCCCTCAACGTCTATCCTGCGTCTGTTGCATGCTACAACTGTCACCCAGTAAGAGTTACTTGGTCAGGCGCTGCCTCGGTGTCAGTGTGCGCCAGGCAGAGGCAGCCTGTTACGCTTGTCAGTCAGACATTGTGCGTGGTTGTCCCCCCTATTACGTAAAAAAAAAACGACACACAGCAACATGCACAGCTTTGTGTGCTGGTCCTGCTTTGCTTGGGTGGGGTGGAGCACTACAAACAAGCAGTCAAACAAAGTGGAAAAAAAAGATGAAATTGTTGCTGCCACCAAATGGCCCGAAGTTCTAGCAACAACTCGAAACGATTTTCACTCCACACAGCTGTTACTGGCACATATACATATACCATACATATATATATAACTGGCCGTCTGGTTGGCCAACTGCCTCTTTGACAGTTAGACGGCACTCCCGGGTACGCAAATATACGACTATATGCCGGACTTGCTGCTACGTATAGGCAGCGTAGATACTCCAAAATAGATTTACATCAGACTGACCGAACGAAGTTCACTGCCATCAACACATTGGTTTTCAGATTTAGTGCCGGGATTTATCAAAAGACAAAGGGGCGTATTGCCCGGTACAGGGGTAAGGCCTAAATGAATAATGTAGCGTATTAAGCGTACTAATTGCATAAGCAGCGCAAATAAGCTGTTAATGCTAGTAGAAGTCAGAAAAATAAAAACTCACCACTTGAGTCTTGATAGATGAGCTAAGTATCTAGCTTATACGGATAATTTCGTTAGCTTCGAAAGGAAAATGCATTAAAATCAAGCAAGAACTGTATCGATTCTTCTTTTACACTCTGCAAAAGGCTTCACTTGTCTATAATGTTTTGTTTGTTGCTAACTTTATCTGGAACCAAAAAAGAGTTGACAGCTAAAACTTCTGGACTTTCGACTCGAACCGTCTTTTGGGTGTACTTTCTAAGGATTTTGTCAACAATTTAGCGAGTAGCATACAAATTCTATTAACAATATTAGTCCAATATGATTTTGTATGATATAATACGAGTTTTTATGGTAAGTTTTAATTTTCAAACTTGTGCATTATATATCCTAAAATATTTACCCAATGTTAATCCAAAATCCAACCCAATTGCATAATCTTAGAATGTTGAACTGTAGTCACTAATAGCACTCGGCAGCTAATTTGATCCCAATGCAATACCCTGCACTTACACATAACTTTTACGGTAAATTATCCCACAATCGATAGGTTAAACAAAAGCTAAACGGCTTAGGCAAAGAGCATGAAAGTAATAGAGTGGAATCGTTGGACGTTACATGTGTGCCTACAAGTGCATTATTTTTTTTATTTTTTGTGCTTCTCTTTATCAGTTTTTCCTGCGAGTGAGTCGGTGTAGCAGAAAGAGCAACACAAGCAGACTCACATCAGTATTCCACTCTATTACTTTCATGTTATTTGGGGCTAAGATAAGAAAGGTAAAGTTACCACACGTCTCCTGTTTCTTTTGAGTTCGATAAATCAATTCATTGGCAACAATCGAACACTGCTTAGAGCAAAATCGTTAGGAAAATGTCGAACTGATTTCTCAAAGCGTACACACTTTACACTTTTTCACCATTTCAAATGTTTTTACATAAAGCTTTAAGTTCTTTGTCAACATAGCTGAACCCGCTGCATACAACTCTCGCAAAGGTCAAAAAATAAGTTAGCTTTTCATTAAACACGCAACTCCTGCCATTGTTTATAAGAAAGTTTTTCATGATTTACAAATAGAAAATCGCTTACGCATAAAAATACAGTCTGATTCCCATTCTAAACTTTAAAGTGCACTTATTTCTGTATTACAACTTTTGTTTGCTTGAACTTTTTTTGGGATTTCTTTGGCGCATAAATTTAGTCTAGAAATGAAAATGTTTTTGGTTTTGGTTTGTCTGTCCATCTTTAAGTCATTATCTAAATTAAACAAATCCGCAATTTATGCCCATAAAATTATCTGAAAACAACATCTGCGTCTTGATTGCGATACAGCCGGTCTACAAAGTTATGTATGTATGTATGTTACGTACATGTTTCTGTTTGTATCTGCAACTGATGCGCCCTTACCAAGTCCAAGTAAGTACTAAAGCTATAATTCTTATGCCAAGCCAATTTTCCGAGTGCACAGAGGAAGTCAGTGTGAGCGTGAGAGTACACTCAATCCACTCATTGGCAGTCTAATTAAGGCAAAAAACAGCCAGCTTACTTGAAATGTAGTTAAGAGATTCTTTTGCCGATACCTACTGCTATGTATGTACATCTATCTAGCCGACACTTGGTGAGTACTTCTAGGGATGATTTAATGCTTCGCTTCAGTGGGCTTACTTACATGAGTGCAAACATTCGACTATGGTTGTGGCATCGATCAGATAACCCTGGCACAGGTTGCAGATTATGTGCGGATTGACGGCCGTCAGTAGCACGGGGCGTGGCGTAGTTGCTATTAGGCTAGTGTTTACGGATGCCTTAGTATCGGCGGCAGGTTGTTCCTCGTCTTCAGCGGCGTTATTCGCATCTTCGGAGTGACCCGCTGACCATGATGAGGAGGATGCAGAGCATGCCGATGATGCTGGGGATGCTGTTGTTGTCGTTGTTGTTGTGCATGTTGCTGGTGTTGCTAATGAATGTGACGAACTGGCGGCAGGCAGTTGTTCTGTGGCAGATTCGTTGTTGTTGCTGTTGTTGGTTTGAGCATTTGTTTCCGTTTTTATGTTGGACTGTAAAGCATTCGTTAATGTTGCTTTTGTTGCAGAAGCTTTTTGCACCGCATTGTTGTTGTTGTTGTTGTTGTTGTTATTGTTGGATTGCGCAAATGCATTTTCACTTTTTACTTTAATGCTGACTGGTGCAAAGTGTGTTTGTTGTTGCTGTTGTTGTTTGTTCGTTTGCATTTTATCAGCACTTGTCGCTGGGTGCCACACCATTCCAGTTGTTGTTGTCGTTGTTGCAACTTTTTGAGACAAAGCAAGCTTTTTACTGTTACGACTGGCGTTGTTGTTGTTGCTGCTGCTATTATTATTGTTGTTGTTGTTGTTGTTGGCATTGCTATTGGCGCTGACAACGCTTTTGGCCGCCTTTGAGCCAACATTTGTATTTGCCGTTTGCATTGTAAGCCCATTTGTTGCCAATGTTGACAGTTGAGCTGCCGCTGCTGCTGGCTTTTGTGTGTGCGCCATTATAGACCCCGTTGTAGTTGTTGTTGTCGTTGCTCCCGTTGCTGCAGTTGCAACTTTTGCTTTCGACTCGGGCGCCATCATACTAAACTGCTGATAAATTGCGCTTCCGCAATTCAGCAAGATCTGTAAGAGCAAGAAAAAAGAAATGATAAAATTAAAATACAGCTATATATAGTTTTCTTGTTTATAATATGAATTCCTTTGAAATCTTTCGCTAAGCTATCTGACGTATTACGTTTTTATAAAGTTAGAAATGTAAAGAGTAATTCATACGTCTTAACATCTAAAACTACTTATAGGAAAACAGGAATGGAGGGTTTGAACCCAACACACCAAACCCATAGCTGAGTGGCATTGCAATCCAAAGTAGATACAACTCATCTATTATTCCGTGTGTATTAGAGAAATAAACACACATTTGATGTTATTTCTTCCCAAAAACAATGTACATAATATACAAATCTTCTAAATTTGGAATTGCGTACAGATAAGCAAGTAAAGAGAAGAATTCTTTGAAGCTATCGTCATGCATATATAGTAGCTGAACCCGATCGCTCCGCCGCTCATTGATAAAGTCGTCAACAATTTCATTATATAAATTAACTTTTCCCGTTCCTCTTCCTTCTCTTTCTCTCTCTCCTCTTCATACCAAATCAAGCTGCGGATATGGGTACCAATATCTTTATGTCCTCTAGCTCTACGTCTAGATCAATTCAAATGAACTCTTTACCTTTTCAAAGTTGTGAATGTTAAATCTTGCCTACTATATAAGTAGAAACACATTTAGTGTACTTTATATGGAAAATTGTTTTTGCAATATCTCCGGAACTCCTAAGTCGAATTTTGTTCAAACTTAAGGTTATCCTCAAAATTTCATCTGTCCAGTAGTTTTCGAGTTTAGCGAGCACAAAGAATTGTCAGTCATTTGATATATTCATTGAAATATGCAAACCAAGTTATGAGGATCGATTATAAGCCATAAAACGATAAGAGTAGCATATTCAACCGACTCAAAGATCGTTAATCACAACCCAAAAAACAAAGTTTATTTATGTAAAAAGAAACTATATGATAACATAAACATAACTACGAGACTTTCCATCAATAAACAACTTGACACTCGGCTACGAGACCCATAAACAAATTTTATTTGAGCATTAAATACCAAAAATATGAGCTAAAGTCTACTGGCTAGCTAGCAAAATCGGGCTCATAAAATATGCAATCATCATTTAGCTCTGGACTGAGTAATTGAAAATACGAAATTGTAATATGAATGCTGAGTCTGTAGCAAAAACATATCATATAATACATAAAACAATATGTGAGCCATTAAAGACAATCAGGCAGCAATGGGAAATGGGCCATGGGCTATGGGCTATGGGCAATGCAAAGAGCAGGGACGACGCGTCGATAATGGTAATGGATGAAATAATGCATATATAGTTGCCATGGGAGTTGTTGGTCTTATTGCTCATACAGTGTGCAATGCATGGCACTCAAGGGAGCTCCTCTCCGACTATGAGTGGGGCTAAGGGTTGAGCTTTGGATGGCCAAGTTGCAAATACAACGATGAGTAACAGTGCAAATGCAAATGGGTTTAAATTGTACAAAATATATTTCAAACATTTTCAAGTTATTTTTGCATCAACGCCAGTAAAAAGTCGACACAAAAAAGTTTTTCCAAACTTTTTAAAACAACAACAAATGCAAACTGCCATGCTAATGTGTCGGTGTGAATGGCTTGTGTGTGTGTGTGTGTGCGTGTGTGTGTGTGTGTGCGTGTGTGTGTGAATGGAAAATATGAATGAATATGAAACGAACTTTAGCTTCAGTCAGTCGAAGAGCAGCGCAAAGGCTTTAAATGAAATCCTTTTACATAAAATTTAAGTGTTGCTCATGGTTCCTTTCGTTTTTGTACTGTGAAAAAGGTACCAACAGGAGCAACATCGTCGTTGAAGAGGGCGAAGACTCACACAAACACACACAGCCATGTCAGGCAACCCAAGCGAAACCCTTCTTCCCATGCCAATTCGGCGGTGGCATAAAAAAAACGCGCCAGTCAGCCAGCCAGCCAGCAGCAAAGCCCGAGCAAGGCAAAAAATGTGAGTACCAACATAAAAAGGATAATAAAAAGCAGCGGAATTTGGTGTGCGAGCGCGTACCAAAGGGTCAGCAAACACGACTATGTGAATGCGCTACAGCTACAGACCCAGTTGGAAAACTACCGAGTGCCTCGGTTTGTATCTGATGAATGCAGCGCTAATTTGCTTCTGTTTTGTGGATATGTACAGCATTTTGTCAAAAGCAATTATGCTCTACTGGCAGTTTCCTGTGCGGTTCAAAGGAAAACTATGCAGTTTTTTTTTTTTTAGAAAAAACGGTGCGTTGCACTCGAGTTTATTAATTGTTAGATTCAAGCCTTATTGATTTTTAAAAACCAAGCGGTTTACGCTCAATAAACAAAATAAAATCTGTCCACAACAGTTGCAAAAACAAACACGGCTTGCCACAACTGGTAAAATATGTAGATATGTGTGCTACTACACAAATTACTGTGTTTTTTGCAAAGTAATGGACTTTGTAGGAAAATCGCATCGATTATAGCTACATAAAAGTGTGATATGAACTGCACTACAGCGTTGCAAGGCGCCAAATTTCCAACAGGGGCAGCAAGAAAACAACACTCACACTTATGCACACACGCATAAGCTGGGCATTCTAATGACAAAGATAAAATAAACAAAAACAAAAGACTGAAAATAATGTGAGAGCGGCAAATGCTTAAGCCAAAGCAACGTACAAAAAGTGTAGGGTGTATGCCCGGCTTTATCTTCTTTTTCGCCACACACACACACACACACACACACACACACACACACACACACACACACACACACACACACACACACACACACACACACGAAGCAAGCGACCGCTTTCATTCAACAATTTCAACGACAACAACAACTGGCAGCAGAATATAAGAAATAATAAACGCAAATTGTACGAAGCATGCAACAAAATACAACGAGAGAAAATCAGTCCGGCAAAAGACAGCCGACGGACCTAACAGCGCGCCAGAGGACGACACAGAACGGGACTTGGCTTGCGTGTGTGTGTGTGTGTGTGTGTGTGCCTCGCAGTCGTACCAATCGAAATGTGCATTTGGGGTATGTTGTTGTTGTTGTTGTTGCGAAGTGAGAGCAAGAAAGGACAGTCGGGGAAAGCAGGCCAGCAAGCAAGCTTACTTTGGGGCCAGGGACCAGCTACAACAGAACAGCTGTCTGAGTGGCAGTGTTGTACAACGTGCCAGAGTCAGAAGCCGGCTTGATAGCTTAGCCTTTTGGCCAAGGACATTAAGTGAATTGCAGTTGAAAAACTTAAATCTAAGAGTTAAGCAGCTGTTGTATTGCTGTCTCGCTTACCTCAGTTGAATATTTTGACTGCTGCTAAACTTGCCAATTGCAATGCATTGCAATATAGCGGTTTTTTAATATCCAATTGTGTTTAAAAAAAATTAATCCAAAATAGTGTTAATCCAATGTGCTTGTTGTTGTTGTTGTTGTAGTAATCCACAGTGCTGCCGTTTAATTATTGGCATTCGCTCTTTGTTGAACTTTCACAATTTTAACACACACACACACACGTGAGCATGCACACAGATACAAATACACCGCAACCACAGAAAAACTTCAAATAGTGTGCTCTGCTCGTTTTAATTAAATTTTGTACAATTTTCTTTAGCGCTTGCTTTGCTTGTTTGCTTGCTTCTTGCTGTTTGCTTTCTTCATCTTCTTCAGCTGTTTGCCATACGTTTCATTTCTTGCTTTACACTTCACTTCACTTTACTGTGTACCGCTTCTTTGCGTTTGCTTTATCGTTGTGTTTTATTTTTCAACTCACACATACACACGCACACATATGCATTGCCGTTGCGGCTGCTACTTTCGTTATTTGCTTTTGTGCACACCTTTATTGTGTATTATGCCTTGCCTGCTGTTTCGTGCACACAGTCACACATTTAAACGCGCGCGCAGTTTGTACGACGCTCGCGTCAACGGCAACAGCAAAACGACGACGTTGACTGAGCAGCGTCTTGCACATAAGCGTCGTCTGTACATAAAGCACTCTCTATGACTGTTGGTTGCTGCTGCACGAGACACAAAGGAACACTATGTAAAGGCCACTTTTGTTAGTTAATTTGAAAAATTGCATTTAATTAATTTTTTTATTACTGTATTTTTATTTGATTTTTTTTTTTTTTTTTGTATATAGTATGTTTAACACAGTGCACTGTGGGTCATATACTAGACCGCAGCTTGCTATTTTATCTAAGTGCAACTATAACTATGCGTGAACACAACCGTACGCTCTGACGTTTCGCTACGGAATGAATTCACTTCGACTGCGGCAACGGGCACGTTTCTGCGTTTATATAAAGATTCAGTCGCTGCCAGCGTAGCGTCGTTATCGTTATATACTCGCTCGCACTCACTCTTATTTACTACCAACGAGCTGCTTGTGTTTTCGTATTCCTTTTTCACTACTGACTGCTCAGTGGCTACTCAATACCAGTCTATCTCTATCTGCTTCGCACGCGAACTCGTTTACGGCTCGTTGGGCGTGCAATATGTTTGCTGGCCTGCTTGCACACGCGCTTGTAATTGTTCGTTGGGCCCACTGCTTCTTCTTCGTTTTCTGTTTTATTTGCTACGTTCGGCTTACCGTTGGCCTGCCTGCGTACGAACCGTTCTCTTTCAATGTGCTTTTCGCACTGACTGGCGCTGTCTTTGCTTGAATTGGATTTGGCTGGCCCGCTGTTTGTAGCAGCAGCTTTGGCTTTCGGTCGCTGCGCTGCTACGAGGCTCTGCTGCTGCTGGCGTTGCGTTGTCTTTTGTACCTTTTTGCTGCGACTGATATTTTTTCTTTGTTTCGGCTGCGTCATTTGTGGGAAAGGAAAGGGCTCTCTCTCTCTCTGTTGGTTGTGTGTTTGCACAAGCGATTATTCTACAACGACGACGTTGGCAGTTCATCTCCGTACTTGGCTTTTATATACAAAGCGCACACACACACACGTTGTACATAACCGGACTGGCGAGGGTGTTTGTGTGTGTGTGCGTGTGTGTGTGTGTGTGAGCGCATTTACCATTTCAATTCGCTTTTGTTCTGCTTTTATCAATAGTAACTGCATACATACATATGTATGTTTTGAGTACATGCATTTTCATATGCATTTTGATATGTACATCATATTTAAGAAATTATGTAAGTATGTACATACATACATATATGATGTATATACATATACTTATATACTGCATGCTTATATAATTCAAAATTTATCTATATGCATACATACAAATGGCTGTTTGAATCACATATATTAATACATACTTCATACATATGTATGTATGTACATGGGGATGAATTCACATTGCATCAGATTCCTAATTTGATAACTACCCTTCAGTTCTGCAAAAGCCTGTATCAGGCCTGAAACAGGCCTGAAATTTCATGAGCAGGCCTTCCTTCTCCCTTCCAACTACCTGCATTCAGGTCATGAGTTTTGCAAGAGCTTTGCCTAGGGATTCACAGCTGAACTTGAACGGCTGATTCAGGCCTGATAAACAGTAACTAGTAGATATGTATGTATGTACATTCAGGTATTTGTAGTGGTGTAAAAAACACATCGATATTTGGCCTGTCATTTTCCGATGTTCTCGAACATACGATGCATAGGAAAAACATCGATGTTTTTGAAACTAAGTAACTTATTCTCCGTTTTACAAATGGTGTTTGCCGAATCGAGATCTCTCTGTCATCTCAAAGTTTATTCAAAGGCCAAATTCTCAGCGAAATAGACTGCTAAGGGGATGGGTATCAAAACATTTATGTTGACATAATTTAGTCGTAGATCTATTGGTCTGTATTATATAGTATCTAGATATCTTCTTATGTTTAGATAGCTTTAGTTTCACATATTTCGTTTTATATAACGAAGTTTCTTCTATAATAAAAAGCAAAATTTTTAAATATAAAACATCGGAAAACCAACGATCCATCGATGTTTTTAGTCCGATGTCCAATGTCGATGTACTCTGCGACGGTAAACATCGATGTTTTGGTATCGTGCAAACGACAGTTGTAAATTTTCTGAATACACACAGCAATTCTATACTTATGTACATACTTTTGTTTCATCCATATTGTTTTATAGTCTGTTTGTTATACAGATACTAATAAGAAATTGTTACGTATGTATATTATGAGTGGGGAACACATAGCTTTGTATCAAATTCTCTACCTTTTCTACATGTTTTGAAAGTTATATTTTTAAACAAGAAATTATGTACATTCTTTATGAATTTCTTGTAAAAACAACATACTACATAGAAAAGAAAATCGACTTTTGAGTAATATTTGTTTTGATAATGAATTTGTAGCTGAAATTCCAATATTATGCAGAATTACCAAAAGCTGCGTAAAATCGAGCAAACGCAACTCAATTGCTGGAATCTTCATAGGCTCATCTCGAAAATGTTCCTATAATAAGTACATAAGTCGTCCTTATATGTTAGTTTAAGTGTACTCAATGTTTACCTGTTATGTTAACTATATTATTTAATTCTTTAGTTTTAAACGATTAGGAAAATTGAAAGATGAAAAAAAAATTGCTATTCTTTTCACTTTCAGATATTAAATTTCGCATAATTACAAGGATTAAAAATAGGCATTCATTCACAACACAGATTGAACCAACAAAAGGTCGGGCTGCTTCGGGTACTTAAAGTAATGACCTTGACGGTAACATTACCAATGAAATAACACAAAGGAATAAGAGGAGGGACCATATAATTTTAACCTCTTGACCGTATAATAAATGTTGGGTATTGAAATCCGCTAGGCTTAAGAACATTCCAAATATGCAATGGTCAAATTGAACAAAGTTAGTTAAAGAGATAGTAGATATATATATAGGAGTCTGAGTTGCAAACCAGATTCTAACGGAACCGATATAAACCGGAAATGTCGTAGGAATGACAGGCATGAGACCACTCTTTGTGGTCTATATCGAGGACAGTTTTTTGTAGAATATTTTGTCGTATACCAAATGTGTGAAATTTCACATTCTACAATTCTTTCGAATTCAAATTCAAATTGTTTTAGAAGCCATATATTTCTTCAGTAAAAATGCGTTTGAGGCGTTTCCACAAGAACATTCATAACTTGTTTTCTTTGATTTTTTTATTTAAATACGAAATTTTCATCTAGACAATCCAAGTAATTTTTTATGTCTTTTTATATTTAACAAAATTATATAATTTTTTAGAGAGAGAATATATAAACACTCTTAACTCGAAGGAAACAGCGGTTAGCTCGTCAGGAAGAAGTTTTGGAAGCTTCGTATATTGCTGAAAATATATATTTCTTCTGCTCTCTGATATCCTCTTGAGTTATTTGCCGAGATCGATAGCCAGAACTGAAACTCAATCAACCTTTTAAGTTAGCGAATTCGAGGCAACGGAATAATTTAGAGCAGCGATTGGCAACATCAGCAAAAACGTTGGCAGAATTTATGTCGCTGCAATAGTATTTGTGTGTTACCAATGAAAAGTTATCGATGTGTTGAGCATGTTCAAGCAATAACGGCTTTTTGTTTCTTACCAACTACAGGTAAAGCCATCGTCTAGCACTTTGCCCGTGTCTCTATGGGGACACGACAAAAGTTCGGCGCAAGCGAGCTATTAGAGCAAATGTTAGGGCTTTGTTTTGCCCGTTCTAACTTGCTAACATATGCATGTACTGCTGCCGAACCCTGATTTAGATTTACATATAACACCTGCTTATAAAATTTTTAAATTGTTTGCTGGGTAATCTGTACTTATTAAGAAGGCTTTTTTAATTCTATCGATATGATGGGATTGGATTCCTAAATTCAGCCTAGTTATATCCGGCCTGTTCTAGATTTCGATTCCGACTTGTCGAAATAACTGTATGAACTATATTTCAAAATCGATTTTCATTCGATGACTTTTGATTTGATTCCCCGTGTGGTGAGCGGGGTGAGAATACCACCTCAGCAGGTCAAAGCTTGTCGTATGAGGTGACTTATAATGACACTGGTTCCTTTCGAGACCAGTAGAGCAACCCCAGGCCTTAAAAGAGTTGTGCGTAGGGTTTGGGACCCACCATGTAAAACTCCAAGTCCAAAGAAAGAAATGCATCAGGCCGTAACCCGGTAACGGGTTGTTATAGCCAGTTAAAAAGAAGAAGAAGAAGACTGAGTTTTTGAACCATTTCAGGAACCATTGTGCTTCCGTAACAAACCTTATTCGGCAAAGTTAATTTGAGTTCCAAATCTTAGAGATTATTTGAGGAAGGCACTCCCAAAGTATAAATCTTCAACAAACAAAGCAGATTTATTTCCGCTACTCGATATCGTCTATGTCGCATAAGATTTTCAAACTTATAAATTGTCTTTTACGTAATACAAAACTATAGATTATCCCATTTTATCAAGTTTTGCAATAATATAGCTGTGGACTTCTTCTTTTTAACTGACCATAACAACCCGCTACCGGTTTATGGCCTGATTACTCCTGCAGGCGCCTCTGCTTCTTGCACGCATTTTCGTCGGTGATACCAAAGGTAGTTTGTGCGCTGGTGCCTGGTCCTTCCAACTGAGACAAGGCGTGTTCCTTCATCGCCTTCCTTCAACAGCCGCATTGAAGACGATTACGGGAGCTTCTTTATCCATACGTGCAACGTAACCTAGCCAGCTGAGCCGCTGGATGTTAATTCGCATAACTATGTCCATTTTGTCGTAGGACAATCTCAAACTCAAATGACAAGTATAGTTTTTTGAATATCAAATTGAGAATTTAACCGCGTCTTTGTTTAGCTCCGTTCCAGGTTGTTTGTAACCTTGACGGTCGCACCAACTTTGCAGCGGACTATCAAATGATGCTCTATAATCGGCAAAAAGAGGGTTAGGTGTCGATTTGGTATTCGCGGGTTTATTCCAGTTTTTGGCGTGTATATCTTAACAATGGAGGACTTAGGAGGCGCAAAACCACACTGATATGGTCCAATTAGTTCTTTCGCGAATCGCTTTAGTCTGTCAGACAATATGCTCGATAGGGCCTTATATGCGATAGAGAGAAGACGGATACCACGGTAATTGGCGCTTACCGTGGGTTTACCCTTCTTAAGGACAGGGCAGAGAGCATCAAGGTTGCAATCGTCGGGTATGCGCGTTTACCCATATTCTGCAAACGGGCTGGTGCGTGCACCCTGACCACTCATTGTCGCCAGTAGTGATCATCTTTAACTCATCGCACTAGATTTTCCTCAGCCGCTCCGGAACTGTATCCTTGGTACACACGCTTGACTTATTGGAAGAACCTCTTCACATCATTCCTGCAATTATGAATATTGTCGATATCTGACCCCGTTCCTCAGTGACAGATTTTCGCGGTTTGTACCCACACCAATAAAGTATGAGATTCAAACTTGGCACTGTTGTGCACTCTTTTAGTGTGCATGTATTATCCCGACCCATCTATTTTTTTTCCCATTGGATTGCATATTGTGCAGTGGTTTCGGTATTCTTATGAGATATCATTTTAAAATCACTATTCCAATATAGTGTTCTTTATCAGGCTTAGAAGCATTTTCCCAGTCCAAATGAAGGTCTTTTACGAAAAGTCAATACCTTCCCGTTTATGATAATATGTATATGCCCTTGGCAAATATGATTACAATAATAATCGAAAGAGGGTCAAAATTGTCTTTGCTACGATGTTTTAAATGCAAAGATCATGACCCAATTACACTATGCAACAAATTTGGCCTCAATTCAAAGCTGAAACATTCCTTTCGACATTTTAGAATTACCGCTGTTTAAAAAAATCCAGGTCTGAGAGTTGCAAAGCTAGCAAACCTCATATTACTCGGGAATCTTACTACCGATCGAGATAAATTGTAACTCGAATTGAAGGTAATTTAATATCAAATTTTAGTTAGACCTAAACCGCATGGAAGGCAATGATTGGTAAATTTTCAAAGTTTATATTTCTTTAAGATTTAATCGACATTGGAACAAAATAACTTAAGATACGTCAGTTTATAGCGCGGCATTCATCAAACATTCTGTAAGAACTTAAAGATTTAATGAGTTTTTACAGGAATGGCGTTTTTTCAAAATCGACGTTATTGCGATTTCAATGGGAATTGAACGAAAATTTCTAAACTTTTTTTTTAGCCTATAACTTAATTAATGGAACCTCAACACGGAAAATTGAAGGAAAATCATAACTATTCCCGATTTTTTTTTTTTTGACTGAGACGCTTGCTCTGCTTTGCAATGAAATTACGATCTTATCAATATACCCTCAAAAATTTGCTTTATTTTCTTATTACGAAATTAATTTATAAAAGCTTTCCATTGAGCAACCACAGAAGGGGCTCCTTTAGCTGATTTTATCGATGTGCCCTTCATTCAGAAGTAGAACTTGAGCAAACGGTATTTGTTTTTACCTGCCTACCTCTACAAGGGTCTTCTTCTGATCGAAATGTTGAGATTTCTGAACTGAGCATGTATAGTTTATTTCTTTTTATCTTATTTCTCAGTCTCAATACAAGAAATTGTTTACAAAAGTTTTATATATATTCAACATACATATATGTATGTATATACATTCATTTGCATACACAAATTAAAGAGAATTAATGGTGTTTTAAAATTAGCTTTAGGTAGAGCATTTGTTCGAAAGGATCGATTGATTTGTCGATTTTACGATCCATATATGTTTTAAAAGAATGCATATTTTGAATAAATTATTGATAAGCACTTGACTAAGAAAATGATAATGATAATATGTAATTCGTTCAAGCATTCAATTCTAAAGGTAGTGACAGGGATCAGGGAGCTTCACCCTGTCCTACCAGAACCTAGACCCAGTAAAAAAGTTAGTTGCGTTTAAATATGTTGGCCATAGCCAAAGTCCAAAGTCAGTCAGTATCAGAGGATCTTCAGTTTCAGATCATTCTTTAATTCAAAAGTTGGTGTTTCTATAAGTCTTATTAGAGCTTGACTAAGTGCAGTTTTCTTATAAAATATACTTAAGAAGAAAGTATCTGCTGAATCCACAAATCTGTGGAAAAACTACTCATATAATTAAGGAGGCTATCTCGCATGTGACCTCCCAACTCATTAGTAGGTGCCTCTAATGTATTATCTGTGACACGTACTACGGAAGGAACTCAAAGCTTCTATTGTGAGCGATCCATGACATGGGTACCAAGGGCAAGCGGTCATCTATCATCGGTCAAAACTATAATAATATATTGCAGTGATACGCTTTCCGTGCAAATTCACCATCGGTAAGAGTCTTTTCAGAAATAATGTGTGCAGCAAAAGCGATTGCGAGAGGAGATTGAGAAATGCAGGAGCACGATTGATGCTAGGAAGGTTTTCCAAAAATTCAAAAATATAGTAACGCGACGTCTGATGACAAAGGATGCAGTGTTGCGGATACATTCGAAACTATAATAATATATTGTATTATATCTATTACTCCATGTATTACATTGTCACTGAATCGCCCTCTGGATTCTGGACGCATATCTACCGCTCCTTGCGTACTACCCGCTGCAGTGATAGGCTTTCCGTGAAAATTCACCATCGAGAAGAGAGTCACATTTTAAGAAATAACGAAGGAGTGCAGAAAAACGATTGCGAGAGGAGATTGAGATGTGCAGGAGCACAATTGATGCTAGAAGGATTGTCCAAAAATTCAAGAATTTAGTAACGCGACGTTTAAGTAAAACTCTTTGCGGATGCACAGGCGAGAACCTCCGTAATATCAATCAAAGCGCATATAATACGCTATTAAGCGAGTTGTGTCAGAGACTAAACCCAAATCAGTGCTTGTTTAAGCCTGGTATTGCTGCATTGTTAAGTCCAGACTAGATATTTTCTCTATACCAAATCATGGAAAACAACCACAAATACCAAATAAACACCCATCATTCCGTTAAGGGCTCGCGTATATTCCGTAATATCTTATTTCGGTACCCATGGATAGTTGGACTTTGCAGAATGACGTTAGGCAACACCCGCAGCTCCGTAAAGGTAGGAGAGGACCGCTCCGAAACTTTTGATATCGTGCGATATAAAGTTAAACCTAACTTTGTAATTTTAAGATACATTTTTTCGCAATTCCGTTTATATTTTGAATAAACACTATGCACTACTAAGAATACTAGTTCCCAAAACATCAACAGCAAGCGTGAAGATTTATATAAGAGTAACCTAACTGGTTAAACAAAAAAAATATGAATCGGTATTGAGAACAGGCAGTTTTGACCATTTTAGGGTCAAAATGACTCTCTGAACAAATATAAAATCTTTCGGAAAAAACCAAACTTTAGAGAATGTATACGACATTGGGACCATTGTGCACTTGTCCGTAGGTTGGATAATATGGAGATGTAGTCGATTTAACAAAGATTACTTTAGATATCGATTTGAAGTTTGTTGATAGTAATTTTCGGGGCAGTAAGGAATATGCCGTAGATCTTTACTATATGCAAAGATGTATAACATTCGGAGTAATAGGACAGAAGGCATGTTCCACGATAAAGTAGTGTAATTCTAGGCTTAAACAAATACAAAAAAACTATAAATAGTTCAAATTTATAGAACTGCAAGAAAACTAAAGGACAAGAAAACGGGCGAAAGTCGACAATGAGCATATGATATTCCTTATTTATTTCAAGGATTGAAAAATTTCATTGTCAAAATTTGAACGGAAATGGTTTCTGGTGAGGTTTTTCTTATTTTTGGTAGCTCGTAGTGGAGAAAAGCCTAAATTTTATACTTTTGACATGGAACATTGAAGCTTTAGCTATGTGTGTATCTATCTCTCTTTCAGTAGAATAGTTAAAATGTGTTTATTACAAAAAAATGTTAGTCCTAATAAAATTGATTGCCATTGATGCTTATCTATGTGCTGTTGTCATGAGAACTCTTTGGCGCGCGCCATTTTAAGACATGTGCATCGAGTATCTTCTGATTGAGCTCATCCTGTCATTGAGGCTGGCGGCATATGCATGTGTGCATCTGCAGCTAGATGTCTTGCTGTCCATAAATGTATCTCGTAAATTATTGATTGGCTTTAATTCTGTGGATAGATTGACTCAACTGGTTTTAACAGCTTAATTGGGGCCCCACGAAGCAATAAATGCGATAAAGCAACAACAACGACGACAACTGCACGAGAGAAACTAATAACGTGCGCCGATGATGATGACGTTGCTGACGCCAATTCGTGGCCGACTGGCTGTTGCTTGCTAGTTGCTGATCTGCGTGCAACAACAGACTGACGACGACGACGACAACAACTTTGGCAGCAAGAAGAAGCAGCATCTGCAATCAGTAAACTCCGGTAGCAGTCGGCCAAGTGAACGGGCATTTAAGTTTAATTTGTGTGTGCCTCTGTCGCCGCCGCCAGCGCTCTTGCGTCCTCTCTGTCGCTCATGCGGCGTCCTCCTCACATCTGCGGGTTCCACAAATCCCACAAGCAATGACCGACCGAACGACCGAAAGACCGAAAGACCGACCAGCGCCTCGTACTCATCTTCGTCTTTCTCATCGTTGCCGTTGCGCATGCCGAGGCTAGAATGTGCGCCACACAGATACACTGCATTGGTGGTAGTAGATTTTCCAATACGAAGACTGCATAAACGCTTTCATGACGTCACAATCGTCATCAACAGCAGCATCATCATCAGCCCAGCGCCGCAGTCGTCGTCGTCGTCGTCACCAGCAGCGACAGCGACAAAGCCAAAACAACAACGCCAACGAACTACGGCAAACGAAGCAGTAAGCAGCAGCAGATGTTTGTGTGCTGCAGCGTATGTATATGTGCGTCAGAGTATAAATGTGTGTCGCTGCATTTGTGTGTGTGCTTAAGCTGTTGTGCTCGGCTAGCTGTAGGGTTGCCAGCGCGTCAAAGATTTTCAAGTCAAAAAATTATTTTTTTAATAATCCCTCACAAAATCTCGCCCGATATTAGAATGCATTCTAATATGCAGCAAGTCGGATAGGGTTGCAGGCGAGACAACTTACGGGCGATATAAAAGTATCTACAAACGGTGCGAGATACAAAATACACGGCCTCGCTTGAAAATCACGCTTCTTGTAAAAGGCGTCTACAATGCTAGAGATTTCCAAGACTTTTTTTATATAAAAATTTTGTTTAAGAAATTTATAAGAGTAAGTTTAATATTGAAAAATATCGAAACAGAATAAACCTCCTGTGGAATTGTCAAAATCGTATAAGTAATCATACTATGGCATTTAAACGTTGCAAGCAAATATTTGATAGCTTACTGATAATCGAGTTGCTGCCTGACAACGGATACCAAATTGAAAAATGCGAAATGCGAAAGATTGATAGTTTAAGCTAGAGATGCCAATCTCTTAATAATTAAACTAGTAAATAAAATGAAATACAAAAAATATTGTCTAATTTGTATGTTTGGCCGTTTTCCCGAGTAAATTTTAAGCTCTTATCTTTTTCAAAAATTATTTTTATTTTTTCCATTATTTGCTAAGTGGTACTTTGACTTTGCATTATTAAAATGTATAGAGCTTTCGGAGCATAAGCATATTAGCTACAGCGTAAAAAAGCATATTGAACATCTTCTAGAGTTTTGAAAAACTTGTTTGTCCTTTGACAAATTTTTTGAAAAGATTTAACACTAAAATTTCGCATTTCTTGGTTTGTAGCAGTTTATACGTATGATATCTAATGCATATGAGAAAATACAAATATTATGTTTAAGATAATTCTATTGGAAGTTGGGTCAGAAAACGAGAAGATTAGATTTGCAACATTTAAACTCTCAAATTGTTCCTAATTGAACGGATTAAAGAGAAATAAGTCCTGCTTATTGTATGTAACATTGAAAACCCGCCTTTTAATTATGAAGCCAGCACTCTAGTTGTTCTGTTGTTCTCAAAGTCTATAGAAATTGCCAGACCTAAACTCAGCTCGACAACCCTGCTCATGTTTTCATGCCTTTGCTTTATGTACACGTTCCAAACAGAGCTCGAAGTGCTGTTGCTGGCTATTGTTGTTGTTGCTGTTGCCTTGCTGTGTTTGCTGCACACAGCATAATAATGAGTTTCCTCACTTTTGCTTTGTCCTCATTTATCACGCTATTTCATTTATGGTTTTGGCTATCTGTGCATTGCTCGCTTGCCCAATGTGTGCATGCAAACAGTTGAGTGTTGGTGCACAGGGTAGAGCGGAGTTTGGGGGTAGCAGCACATAGTAGAAATACTGTAGAAATCATAGGTTGAGCGACAGGGCTGGTTGCGAGATACAAGATACAGATACAGAGATATGCGCGCGTAACGAACAAACGAATGAAACGGGCATACGAATGTTCAAAGCAAACTGGTTGCAAGCAAGAGGCCAAAGCAGAGTGTAATGGAAGAATGGAAAATAACTGACGACAGCAGCGAAGCCATATGCGAACCACATAAAAACACACAGCCACATTTATACCCATACATGTATAGAAGCGGAGCGCAGGCGAGTTCGTCAAGCCAAGTCAAAGCGTGGGCCAGAGTACGAAAATTGAAAGCAAAGCAAGGCAAAGAGAAATACGAAACCAACAAAAGCAAAAACCGAAATGTACGTGAGGGTCGCGTTGAGAGCAACAGCAGCGACGCAGGCAGCAGCATAGCGCAGCGCACAAAAGGTGGCAGAGGCACACACACACGCACACGTACACACACACATAGAAACACAAACACATGCATGCATGTGCTGTACGGCAGCTATACGAACATGTACAGCAAAAGGGAATTGAGAAAACTGTGTGCGCGAGCGTGTGTGGTGCGAAAGAAGGGCACAAAGCAGAGCAGAGAGTATATAAGGCTTTTGTATCTCATGGATTGGGATATAGCTCTATGTATGTGCTGCGCTTGGACTTGTTCTCGTATGACAAGCGGCATTGGCACTGCCAAGCCAACGCTGAGAGGGGGGTGACCAAAAGGTTGGGCAATGAGCTAAAGGCGACAACGACGCCGGCAGCGCTGCAGCAGCGCACAGCTTGATGCCAAGCTAGAGCCAGCCTTG
This sequence comes from Chymomyza caudatula, assembly GCA_035041775.1. Classification (NCBI taxonomy): domain Eukaryota; kingdom Metazoa; phylum Arthropoda; class Insecta; order Diptera; family Drosophilidae; genus Chymomyza; species Chymomyza caudatula. The sequence goes on along the minus strand of JAWNKW010000034.1, from coordinate 207,112 downwards.
AAAGCGTGCGTCGTATGCTGCTGCTGCTGCTGCTGCTGTGGAAACAAAAGGTTCTGGCTGAGTTTGCTGCTTACTTGCCTCATAATTAATCAAAAATACATATTTTAGTTTCAATTAAATGTGTATGCCGATAATAAATTACTTGATTAAAGCCGCATTCTGACAGCAACGGTAGCCATAAGATGTGCAGCCACTTTAAACACCTTTCTTCTCTGACAGCCGTCAGTTTTCGCCATGTTGGCTCTATGTAATGCTCAGACGCATTAGCAGAGCAACACAACTGTAAAAGTTTCACTGCGAACACCGACAACTTGCAAGTTGCCCCCAAAACTTGAGCAACTTGGCAACAAACAGCAAAGTTCAGTTAAGTCGTGCAACTTTTTTATGTTCACGCCAATTTCATGCTGCTGTACTACAAAGTAAGCATCTAAAAGAGGAAGGAACACGTAGAGGAAATCCGGCTGTGGATCAAAGCGTTACGGCAGCAACTCAGTGCAACGTAGGACGTGTAAACAGCATACCAAATGAATGCTTATGTACCTCTACTACATGGTATATACATATGTAAAAAGCTTACTGAAGCAAAAAAAAAAAGGTTGCCATCTGCAAATTGAAAGCGGATTTAATGCATTTACAGATAAAAATTCAATTTTATATTCGAGTTCAAAAGTCAAAAGCATAAACTCGATATGCCTTTTATGTCGTATGCGCGTAAAGCAGCTTATATCAAATTTATATGAAATATTTAATATCTTTAAAAACGCCCGTTACAGACCGACCTTCCAAACTACTATTGCAAAACGTCAGTCCGCAAATTTAAAGCAGATAAAAGCAAGCGCAGCCGTAGTATCTATACTTGAACACCCGTCCCCTAAATTTATGTGTAGTATGCATATTTTTGACGCACAGAATGCTTTTAACTTTAACTTGGCACGCAAGCTTCGGGCTGGGTACTACTAGCCGGACAGCTCCGCGTCGATGTGAACTAGGTACCAGTAATAAGCCGAAATAAGTTGGGACACTGTAAGGCTTAAAGCGGCGACGCTGAACAAAGCGAGACACTTCTGGTTGGGACCCCCCATGTCTGCCTCATCCACTTAGTGTCGCCCACGCAACCTTAAATGCCCGGCTTACCCTCCTTTTCAATTTGCTCGCAAAATATATTATTAAACACTATTTGTAATAATAATTACATCGTCACAAACAAGGAAGTTGCATCCGTAGCGCCGAAGTTCAAATTCTCTTTTCTTTTTCTTTGATCCTAGAACACATGTACCTTCGAAATTTATAACAAAACAGAAAACAAAACTTGAGCCTTCACGGACGTTCGGCAGATGTGGAGCATTCAGCTATGATGATATGCTATTGCGAAAAGAACACCAACAATCTAACATAAGCATGCATGCTCTTCTTTTCGCTCTCACTGCTTTTCGCTTTCCTGTAGACGCGGCCAGCACAGCACATCCAAGCGTAGACCATGCGAGTTTAAGTGACGGCATACGAGCCAGTCTTACTTACATATGTATATGTTTAACATAAAAATATTCGGAATTTCTAGAAAATTAAGGCATTAGCACTTAAAGATAGCTAGCTGAAACTCTTGGTTAATCACAAAAAAATTAAACTTATATAAAATCTTGAAGTGCTTCTCCCCGCAATAACGTTTGTCATAAAATCAACATTTCTTTTACCTTCATTGAACAATTATGAAAAATTGTGAAATAACAAATACGTTCTTCATGATTACAAGACTGGATGACTGAATCATTCTTGAAATCTTAAACAAAGTATGAATCATTAACAATCGCTTTCCTTAATTCTAGAAATCTTGAACAAATAACAAACTATAAATTTAATGGTCTAAATTTTGACCGTGCGGCACTACCTTTTGCCGCATCGCATATCTAAGTTTTTCTCATCTCGCAAGAATGTATGGCTTGCCACCGTTTCAACACAAGCATTATACTTGAAAGATATTTATAGTTGAAGATATTACGATCGAAATTCCCTTAAATATCAAGATCGAGATTATTCTTCTTATTCCTATACATTATAACCAAATGTCAACCTAATTGTAATTTGTCGGTATGCAAGATATCAATTGAAACCAATGTTCAGGCAAAAAGCCATTCGTCAATATGCCAGGAATATCTTTGAGATTGTGGGAAATCTAATAAGAAAGCATCTTGACGACGGACTTTTAAAGGGAATTCAAATGAAAATTTAGACAAAACCGTCTAGAGATTTCTAGCATACCCCTGATTATATAGTAATTACGGAGTCTCTATTTCAGCACACTGTAATGTACAGCAGTTCTGAAACTCTACGTAGGTGGAGGATAGTTTTGTATTAAGATGCTTGTCCAATCGGATGTGTCTTAAAGAAGTGTTGCGTTCACCGACTGAGGCTGCAAGAAGATAAGAGATGGACCATCCCTGGCTTCTCCTCAGATACAACGCTAAAGTGACTGCGCCGACAGCTCTTGTTCGTTTCCAATGTCTTTTTGAGCTAAATTTGTTGACCTTTGAGAGTGTTGACTTTTAAACCATTTTGCCACCTTGTGACTACATTAGTGTAGTAAAATTTGTTTAGGACTGTCATTTTGAGACCAGCGGTGTAACTCCCCTAGCCTCTCCAAAGGGACTTTGGCAATCATAACAAGTCTGGCGAATTCGACAACCGTGGGATTGCGTTCAATGTTGCTTTGCACGGTCCAGACTTTTTTGTCTTCTCGCTCAGAGATTTGCTACAGTTAACGAGTTGGTACGATTTGCTCTAAATAAATATTGGAGTAAATGAGCAAATCTTAAATCTTACTCACCTTTGCGTTTAGTCGTCAAGTCGGATTGGCATCTTCTGAATGATGATGTATTATTGACCGTTTTGTGAAAAGTCGCCTGAAAAAGACATACCTTTTCTAATTCTGTTTGACTGGCCACACTAACCCCTTACCGGGTTACGGTCTGGTACTATTAAAGGCCCCTCTGCTTAGTGTACGGCCTTTCGAACTATAAAGTGGCCCGGGTTTTGGTGGAGCAGGCGAAAGCTACTGATACCTACTCTGCCTTAATCAAGTTGACGCACAACCTCCTCGTGGTGTCACCTGGTTAGCTGCCCTAAAACTCTGCCTGGTTTTTGAACAGAGATACAAAGATCTTTCCTCTCAAACGCTTCAAGGGAAACTGCATTTGGCATATGTATAAGAGGGACATTTCGGGATAGATGGAATAGATCCTTCGCCAATTGGAAACGAATCCATTTGGGCAGAAACAATATTCATGTGGGCAATTCTATTTCAAATCTAGGTCATTTTTTTCGAAGAATGATTCGTGGTTTTATAACCAACTCTAGCAGGTTACTTTCTCTTCTACGATCAATTGCTTCTTTATTTAAACTAGACGAATCCGAAATTGTCTTCAGTGTAAAAATACATTTTCAACCGATCGTTTGTACTGCAGCTATATAATGCAGTGATCTGCATAATGATTCCTGTATTGAAGAGCTTAAGACTTGAGGAACACATAGTCCGCAAACTCTATTTACATGCGCTACAAACATCATTGCAAAAAACCCAAATATTCTTATGAAAACAAAAGGTAAAATGAACCTTTATTAATATCCCAACGTCTTATTCAATCTACTTTAACAGAGTGGCACATCCTACTCTTTAGCGCTCCGTAAAAAATCAACATTCTTATTTTCAAACAGTTACGTTTGATTTATTGACCCAACTCGATCCAATAAAACAGTGACGTGTGGCACTTGCGTTTTTTTTATTGACTCCACTATATAGATGTGTAACCCCCAGCTGAATCAATACCTAAGCTCCGCTGGTCTGCTCTGAACTCGATAGGAATAAGGACGCTGTCAAGCTTAAATAGCAAAGTTGAACAAAGCGCGTTATTTTCAATTGGAACCCTTACGTCTAATCCAATTTACGTCAACGTGAACTGTTGGGCTTACGCCGCTTTTCAATTAGGGACAACGGAAATATATAGAAGAAGAACACTGTCCAACATAAATATCGAGCAATTTCACGCATTACTATTTTTAAATAGTTTTGTATCTGTTGTTGTTGATTTCAGTAAATCCTATAAAAAGCATCTCTCTGCGATAAAGTTAACTGTCAGAAAATAGCAAGCACTCAATCACCCTAAACAGAGGGCACCCCGTGGCGATGAAGGAAATTGCGACACGGAGCAGCGAAGCTGACCAAAGCCCGTTACGTTAGATTGCAACGCTTACGTCAAAACCAATATACATTGCGCAAAGGCAACTTAAATTGTGTGCTTTATGTCCCTTTTCAAAACAGGAAACATAAAGTATAGAAGAGTTTCCGAAAAATAACAGCAGTATTTTCAATCGTGATTATTTTAAACGCTAGATTAACATCCTTGCAGCGTAGTACATTAGGCATGCTATGATGATGTAAGGCGTATAAGGAGGCGTGGTAGACTATATGGGTCTAAAACATCAACAATCGATGTTGATTATTTTTGTCCTGGAGTCAATATATCCCTCTCCATCTGTCTGTTCAAGAGCTGCTAATGTAATATAACCTCTGATTGCTCAATAAAAATGTCTTCTAAAGCTTCTGCGGTATCTCTACGACAATATTATTCCTTAGGCAGAGTAAAAGTAAAGATAGATCCAATAAACTTTAGAACATCGTATGTTGCATGAGTAAAAAAACAAGTCGGTAGGCGTTAGAAATTTTCTGTGAGGTTCGGCTTGCAGTTTTCTAGTTTAAGTACCGTTTCGAACCACTGCCACTTCTCTCGAATAACAAAAAATAGGTCATCTTTCCTGCACAAGTACAGTGAGAGAAATTTTGTTGTTAAAAGTACCGAAATCATGACCATTCATTCTGCTGTGCTCGATTTTTCTTGAACAGTGAACGTTGGTCTACTTTTAAGAACGGAATTAACAAAATCGCTGTTCTAGTATTAAGAACGCTTTGGTCTTAATTTGACCTTATTAAAGAAAATGTTTGAAGATACACTGCATGGCCTTCTATCAGGACAAGATCTATCGACCAACCATATTCTGGATATATATACAAATGCCCCAAACTAGTTAGTATAATGAAACATAGCAAATTACCTTCAACGTATGTATCTATGTCCAGTATTCTCAGGCAATAAACTTAAAATTTCTTAACCTATAAAAAAAAAACAATCGAATTTCATCAATATATTTCCTTGCATTTGGACATTTCCACGGCTACGAACGTGCCATCTTCTTACGTCTTCAGTATGAAGAAAATTAAAGAAAAAACAAATGTTTTTTCATTGGAGGCGTGACAAACCATAAGTTTCATTGCTAAAAAGTCTTAGCAATCACTCGGATAGCGATTGGGCCATGTCTGTCTGTCCGTCCGTTCTGTGAGATCATAAGCTCCAAATTTCCACTACATGTTTTTTTTTTAACTGGCCATAGCAACCCGTTACCGGGTTACAGCCTGATGTAAAATTCTCCTCCAGGCGTCTCTGCTTTGCGCGCACCTTCTCCAATTGGTGATACCAAAGGTAGCTAGCGTACTCTTTTCCAGGTCCTTTCAACGGAGACATGGTCTGCCCTTTCATCGCTTCCCTTCGACAACCGCATTGAAGACCCTTCTCACAAGAGCTTTTTCATGCGTACGCTCAACATGACCTAGCCAGCAGAGCCGCTGGGTGCGGTTGTCGTTGCCAACGCGTAGAGGGCCAAACATCTTCTTCTTCTTCTTAACTGGTCATAAAATACCCGTTATCGGGTAACGGCCTGATGTAAATACATTCTTTCATTGGAATTGTGGTTTTACGTGGGTGGCCCCAAACCCTACGCACAACCATTTTAAGGCCTTGGGTGCCTCTACTGGTCTCGAAAGAACCCAGTGTCATTGTTAGTCGCCTCATATGACAAGCTTTGACGTGCTGAGGTGGTATTCTCTAACCCGCTCACCACACGGGACAAACATCTTACGGAGTATTTTCCGCTCAAACATTCCTAGAGCATTTTCATCAGGCTGCGATATAACCCATGCCTAAGTGCCATAAAGCACAACTGAAAGGATGAGCGTCTTATAGAGTGTTAGTTTCGTCTGGCGAGAGTGATCTCTACTACTCATTTGTCTGCTGAGACCAAAGTAACATCTATTGGCAAGAATAATTCTCTTCTTGATCTCCATGCTGACATCGTCCTTAATTGCGACGGTGGTACCAAGGTAGACGAAATCCTTGACATCATCAAAAGTATAGTTTTCAACATCAATCTGAGAGTCCGCTGTGTATCTCTACTCGAAGAAAGCTTATACTTCGTCTTGCTCTCATTTTGACTTTTCGCAACACATTTGCCATCAAAAGGTTGAAGGGGTCGTTGTCTGCAGCCTCGCTTGACATCAAAAGACTCTTAGAAGTTATTTCCTACCTTGAAGGAGCTGCGTGTGTTGCTTTCTGCTTTTCTGCTTTCATTGCAGATACTTCAATTATTTGTAATCAAATTTCTTGTTTCGGCTGGTTATATTTTTTTTCTTTAAACCTCGTCATATTTGTGTAGCTGGTTCAAAATGAAGAACTCTAATTGATACAGATGCTGATTGTTCATCAATACGAATTAATAAATTTGGTTAGCATCAACGATATTCTTTCCACTGGGCTTTATAATACGTCCGAACCTTTCGAAAATACTGGCATACTAGGTTTTTCATTTTCCTTATCCTAGAATAAATTTTGACATGCATCCGAACCTTTCGAAAATACTGGCACACTAGGTTCTTTATCCTAGAATAAGTTTTGAGATACTCTCGGCTGAAATGGGGTTTTATAACCATTATATATGACCCAATAATGCCCCCTACACCAAACGCATTGCTCCCCCAGATTTTGGCTAACCAGGGGTTCAGGGCCTTATGTGCTTTTGGTTTCCCAAAGCAGGAAATTGGTTCCAGCCTTTAAGAAAAACGTACATAACTGTCTTGTCATGTTTCTTGCAGTCAAAAATAATTACAAATGTATATATAGTGTTCGATTTTGTGATTGATTCTGTGATAAAAAACGATTAGGGAATACACATAGCAATTGGTTGGCCAACCTGCGGTGCAAAATCAAAATATTTTGATTTTCTTGCGACTGAAATGTACTACGGTTGGCCAACCAATTGCTGTGTCTATAGGGTGCATTAGAATCTGTTTAAGTCCTTGCTTTGCTAAATTACTTACGACAAAAGTGTTCTCTTAAGAAGATGGAAAGAAACTCACTAAAAACATAAAGCTATGAAAATTATGCAAACAAAACTTACCGAAAAAAGTAATACCCTCGAATTATCTACCAGCTTAGAAACTCTTAAAATACCAGTTAGCTTAAGAACAAAAAATTAGGTGTGTTTCCAAAGTTGTGATTGCTAGCTTTCCAATCACAGTAATCAATCACTATGCAATGCAGCAGAATCACTTTCAAACTGACAGTTATCGCGTTTCTGCAACTCTACAACTTTATAGATAGTAACATAAAAAGATCATAATCTGTTGGCTACGGCACACCTCTAGGAGTTTAAGCAAAACTTATATGCGCCAACTTCTACCAAAAGTGAAAGTCAAAGCTGCTTTACAAATTAGCCAAATGTAAATACTTGGCTTAAGGAGTGGTTCAACAAACACACAAAGCCATCCAAAAGCTATTGACTATAGATATTTAAAACGTCTTAGACAGTTTATTGCCAATTCTTGTTAGGGACTTTCATAGGAAGTGCCCTTATCTGCTTTATATGTTACGCATTAATTGAAATTTTATTGCAAATTAACTAGTATGTAGTATAGTTTATGCCCTGTACACATAGTTTGATGGGTATAGCAGATTTGTGCAATAAAAGTAATAGGTAGAAGGAGGCGTGGCAGACTATGTTTGGCATTGACTCGGCCGTTTGCGTGACTCTCTAAAACTCGGGGACTCGAAGAACAAAACACATGAATTTCACCAAAAGATGTGCATAGTCCTGGGTAAAATGATGCGTGGATATCTGCCGCAGTTTCCCTTCAGAAGAAGAATATTTTGATCAAAATCGCTTAAATACATCAAAAGTTATACTCACAAAGGTTTTACCACCTTTACCTAAAAACTGCTTCTAAATTCTATTAACTGAAACAATGATTATATATAAGCTAAAGTCACAAAATTGGAGGCTCGTGTGAGCCTAATCATCAAAACCAGACCTTTTGTCAACCCCCTTTCCGCCGCAATCGATATGCCTTAGTTACTATTATAGCCCCCATCCCAATTATCGATAAAATAAGACTTTTCGATCTATAATTCGCAACACCGTCCCCAATAATACTGAAGTTATGAAGATGAACACATTTGTGCCATCATAATAATTAACTTGCAAATAGGAAAACTTCCTATTTTAAATGCTTACAGTTAGATCGAGAAGAGCCAAAAGAGTAGATACTTTGGCACAAAAGGGTATAGGGTATCCCACTGTCGGCGTTCTTCCTGACTGTATAGATTTACTTATTTGATGACTACAATTTATTTACAGTCGCTTAAATTAACATAATTGCTAATTTGGACACTGTTACACAGCACAAAATCTGGGAAAATAGCCCTGAAACATACGAATTGGTTTAAGTTATAAAGTATCGGTAAAGCCGATTCTCCCATAGAAACAGCAAGTCAACATCAAGGTCCACCAAAAAAATTTGGTACTTATTAAGTATCGGTAGGTCAGTCAGAGAGACTCTTACACAGTTGAAGATTACACTATTGCGACCGCTTTAAGCTATTTACCGTATAGAGTAGATTATTGTTTTGAACCGATTAGGAAACTCATATTCCTAGGTTGGGCAGACAACAGACAATCTTATCATTTTGGTGATATAGAGATTCATAAACTCTTTCGACAATCTATTAATGAAACTCCATTTAAATGGAAGTCATTTTACTTTATTGGTCATAACATCAAGTCTGATTTCCTTGTCCTTTGAGAAATCTTCTCTACTGGGAGTGCAACTACCAAATCTGTACTGGTTATCTCCATATATAGAGACAACTCTGCTTTGAGCACGCCTTCTCCACTCCGTAATACAAAAGGAAGTTAGCGTGCCTTCTGCCTTATCCTTTAATGACACCTTCCTTTCATAATATTGATGACATTTCTCCACGAAATTGAGTGAGTTGATATCTTTTTCGGTTGAAAAACTTGAATTTTAAGGTCCTTATGCTTAAATAACGATTACGTAAGCTTAAAAGTTAAACAAAGTTTAACGAGATCGTAGACTACGTAACGAATTTGTGAAATTATCGTATATAATATTCATATACAATTCACGTAACAAGGCCAGAACTTCCCTTCTGCTTGAATGCGGCCGGAACACATAAAAGCAGCTAAAAACGTGAAACTGATTTAATTGTTTTGTTTGCAAAGTTGTACTTCCATATATTGAAATGTCCATAAATAGTATAAAATAAAAACAAGTTTTCAGCATATATCAAAAAGATGGTTTGTCACTTACGTCTAATTTAGCGGTCTATGTTTATACCAAATGGTCCCTGGCATTGTTATTTTTGAATATAACCTTATATATGTAAATAAATGCCTATATACAAAAGCACATATCCTACCGATATGTACATGTATCGATGCTGTAACAGTTAAAGTAATTTAAATTTTGCATAATCATAACACATAATCGAATAGAGTGCACAACAGAATCTTTTCATATAATTTCAATTTAAATTACAAAATTTAACAACGTCAAATATTAAACAAGAGCCAACAAATTTAATCTTTTAAATTGCACATTTCGCAACGTCCTTTGGGAAATGGGAAGTCACTCGCCCAAAACTGCCATCACGGCATGCCACAAGCCTGTCGTCTGCCACAGTTACTGCCTCATCTTTGGCTCCTGACAGGGCTTAAAAGTGGAATTTCACCCCCTGGCGTAAGTCGCAACATTTATAAACTAATTAGTGCCATAATTTTAAAGTCGCGGATGCGGGTGTGACAAGTCCCACTGGTTGTTTTGGGCCGGATACGGCCAGGTTGCACTGAGTACGCCAAAATTACGTAATAATTATGAAAAATTGCGCTACAATTTGTATGAAAACAAAATGTGGCCGCAAAATGAAAGCCGTGAGCTAAATATGCAGTTAGATATTATATAAAGATACATAAAACATGCATTCAATGTTGCGATTGTTAGGCGATTAGAGTTTGTGGCTGATTAATTAATCGTAACTGTGTTCATGACGTGTTGCAGTTGTAGTTGTTGTTGTTGTTGCGGTTGTCTCAATAAACTTGTGTGATAAATCGAAACAAATTATAATTGGACAAAGCGGGAAGCATTGACAGCACAACAACATCATATAAAAGCTGTACTGCGTTGGTGTTGTATCTGTGTTGGTGTTGTATCTGTGTTGGTGTTGTATCTGTGTATCTTTGTATCTTTGTATCTGTGTGCGTTTGTTGTTTTTGTTTTGCTTTGTGTTTATACAAAATGAAATGTGAAAGGCACAAACAAAAAACACAACAAAGAGAAACAAAATTTTAAACTACACCCACGAATGCGTCAAATGCGTCCCAACAGTTTCCCAATCAAAATGTAAATAAAATTCAAAAGTCGACGTCGCAGTCGCAGTCGACGTCAGCATAAAGCCAACAACAAACTGCAGGCTGGCTTTTTCGTTGGGAACAGTATAGAGTATAGAGCAGCCGGCGTGCGGGGGTGTGGAGCATTCAGAACATGCCTGCCTGCAATTTTTGAAGTACATAAATACACAATCAAACACACATTGAAACTTTGTATCTGTGGCTGGCCGAATTCGAAAAACAGCGCCATGTTTGTGCACAATGTGAAATGAAGCTGACGGAGACGACGACGACGACGCTGACGGTGACAGCGTCAGCAACGCCAACGTCGCTGCCAACGTCGCTGCCAACGACGACAGCATGCCAATACCACGCGCGTTTTAAACTGAACAACACACAACGAACGAACGAACGAACTGACAGACACGAAATGAAGCGCATGAAAACAAAATGCCCACTAGGAAATTTAGTGCCGTCAAGTAGTAGAGTTGGAAAAACTAGCTCCTCAGGCGCTTGAGAAATTGAAAAAATCTCACAAAATTTCGCTCGAAATTAGAATGCTAATTCTAGTATGAAGCAAGTCGCATAGGGTTGCAGGCGATATTGCCGAGCCTACAAACATTGGGTGGTACAAATCACACGGCCTCGCTTAAAAACTCGCTTCGTGTAAGTTAATCAAAATGCAAAGTTGACACTCTAGCTTTCTTCTCACTTCAGAACTACTTTTCACTTCAGAACTACTCGTTTTTTGCTTTTTTACCTTTGTAAGCATATGTTTTAGTTCTTTCACATGTACAGTTCGTTTGATTAACACATTTGGGAGCCAATAGTAAATGTTTTTTGATAAACAGAGGAAAAATAAACTTAATTCATTATGAAGAAAGCAACAAAAATGATGTCAAAAATATCATAGATTCGTTTAAATTCGTCGTGGGTGATATGGCTTATGGAAGGAAAACAAGCAGCCTTACCTATATAGTGCATGCCCTATAGAAAAAGTTAGGAGAATGAAAGGCGAACAAAAAAACCAAAATAGAGTAGACTGAAATGGGGGTCCCCCATCAACGGAATCTTCCTGACTCCCTTAAGAAGAAGGAATGAGGAAATAAATGGCCTAGATACCCTGTCCTAGTAAGGTCCTTAACCTATACTTTTAGAGGAGATATTTTTAGCCGGTAAGCTAGTTGATCCCCGGCCTACAGCTAATCAATGGTTAGGGGCACTACTCATTCTTCCACTCCAGCATAGCTAGTAGTACAGACGATAAAAAAATCAACCTCGGAATAATAGATAGTTAGCTGAATTTTTGTACCTCTTCGCTTATACATACATTCTACAAATTTTGTCAAAAGTATCAATAAATTTCGTGTGCGCGTCTTAATAAATTTAAGTTCAAAGGCCACAAAAATTATTGTTGATATAGTGGTGATCAAAAGGTTACAATCGAATCTGAGGCAAAGTGAGGCAAAGAGGTAGTATGTATTAGTGCGGCGTGGAACGCAACTTAAGAAAGGAAAAAGAAAGAAAAGATCGCCAAGCTTTTTCCTACAATTTGCCAAAGAGGACAGCTAATGTATTTATGAAACTTTTTTTCATAAAACTTATATCATTGTCTAGGAAATTTCCACAAGAAGTGCAGATTTGTCGATTCATGGCGATATCTCACCCGTTCCTCCGTGATGAAAATTGAAACTTGGCACAGCTTTGCACACTTTTACTGTCTATGTAGCATATTAAGAGTCTCAAATTTTTGGTAGACCAAATAGCATAAAACTATAAAAATGAAACAAAATCTAAAAGCCTACTATGGTTTTTTCCGAAAAATGCTCACAGAGTCTAGCAACACCTACTAATAGGAAGGGTAAAGAGAATCAGATTCCTCTTCAGAACGGGAAGAGGAAGATTAAGAGGAATGGAAAGACGAATATGATCTACCTACTTTGGTGCAAGGAGGTTGTGTGCGTAGCAAGAAGGGGGCGGAGAGAAACGTAAAACGGGATAGGATCTTATAGCTCTTGAAATAAGGCTGAGTATAATTAAGAGGAGGATGCAGAAGAAGATAAAGAGAATTAGGAAGAGAAAGAAGAAGCAGAAAAAGAAAGAAATATGCTCTACTTGGAGAGTGGCACGGGAGTTGGCTTACGTAGCGAGCTGGGGATGGCGTGCTCTAGTTTGTTTTCGTTTCGTTTATGAAATCTAGCAACCTTTGCATTTTGTTTCTGAAAGTTCTGATTACTGGTCTCTAAGACATTATTAGGAACAGCGAAGTGCTCTAAAACACAAGTCGAAGAAGCTATTCTGAATTATATTGTAGCTTCTATTCAAAATTCATTCATTTTCTTTGTATTTTTTATATGCGAGCAAAAAGTTAGCAGGTTACACATCAACTTTTTTAAAGGTTAGTAATTTTACGTATCTAGACTTTTTCTTTAGTTCACTTCAAAGACCCAGTATTTTAAAGCAATGTATACTTAAGAAGTTAACGTCGTCGTTGAGCGACTAAGAGGCTTAGCTCTAGTTGTTGAAAAACTTGCATAAACATAAGCTGACATAACATGCGCGACACACAACCTCCCTCAGTGAAATTCGCAAGAGAATGCAAAGTTAAGAAGCTGCGCTGCTGACGTCGCAACGACGACGTTACCTTCTTAAGTAAAACTATTTCGGACTACATTGACCAAATGGTAGACCCAAGTGCATGTCAGGCAGCTGGCGCTGACTAAATTTCCAATTGGGTGCTCTAGACATTGCTGTCGTTGTTGTCGTTGGCTGGCTGCCTGTCGCTGTCGCTGCTCCGTAAATGGAACGATGAACGAGTCAAAGCAACAACAACCAAGCTGTTATTAATGTTTTTATGTGTGTGTGTTTGTGTGTGTGCGTGTCGGGTGAGTTGGGTTGTTGTTGTTGGCTGTCTTGCAGGCACAAAGTGTATCTCTCGCATTATTTTATACCGCAAGTACTCATTACGAATTCGTTCGCTCAAAGATACAAACACACACACACATGTATACAGTTGTATCTACAAACTGGCGCATACATCGCATTACGAATGCGTTTCGTTCGAGGGTTAATATGAGAGTAGAAAAACGTACAAATAAAAATTTTATGCGCGCCTCACAGATTTTCTGGTTTTTTTTTGTAGCATTGTAAATCCACACAGCATAATATGCATTTATACGTATCTTTCAAGTTTATACCCTTAATTTTTATACATCGTGCATATTTTTGGCTTTCTATTTGTGTGTGTGAGTGTATCTTTGTTTGTTTGTGCGCACTTGTTAATAAATTATGCGCCCTTTTGATAAATGTCACTTTCAAAGTATGTACATTTTGCTTAATTGGCAGCACTGCAGCAAGTAATTGCTGCAAAAAGCTGTAATAAGCGCACCTGTCAAAATTATTTTCAAATTTTACGATTTTATGTGGGACCCAAGGCAATTAGGTTTGTTTTTTTTTTCTTTCTTCAATTTGAGTTTATTTTTATACGCATACATGGGATACTTGCCAAGTTCTAATAAATAACTTATGCGCATGCATGTTGGTGGCAGCTCTGGCCATGGGCTCCACTTAATTGAAATTAAACAACCGTGTACTAATCCCCTAAAATTAATGAAACAATTTTACCACGCGCCCCAGACTGGCTCAAATGCAATTAATGCCAACCACAGCGACACCCAGACTACATACGTAGTATATACATATAGGTGTATGTATCTATGATCTATGTGTTTGAATGAAAATGTTTTTCCACATGGCACTCACCACACACATAGACAAATTGGCTTCCAGTATGTGAATCTGCAAAGCAATATGTAAACCGCACAGACAAAACCACAACCAGTTGCTACATTAATTATTCATTTTGCCAGAGGATACACTTTCAGCTACTTCATTTGGAATGGTTACGGAGTGTCATTCATGCATGTTAGCTACATAACTGTGTAAGACTTGGATTACATTTCATCAGATTTAAACTTACATGTTTTCCACATTAAATACAGTCTAGAGCAGGCCGTAAAATCAGTTTTCAATGAAAATTGCTGTTATAGTTGGTTTTAAAGTTAGTTGTGTTAGTTGTTTGTGGTGATGATTTTAAAAACAAACCTGCTAAATTGCATAAACATATGCATAAATATAATAAAAAGTTTGCATAAGTTATAATACAACTCATGTTTACGAAATTTTGACTCCGCACTACGATGATTGCCATTTCAGGCGTAGAAGCAGACATGAACAAAGCTATTTCATCAGCAACGAATTTATTGTCTTTCGAAAAACTGTCCAAGAAATCGATTCAAATCAATTTTTCCTCCAAAACATGTATCTTGATCGCCTCAACCGCTTCTTCAGGGGTCGCACTATGTTAACCTCGCAGTTTTTCTTTGATATGAGAAAAACATTGGATGCCAATTAATTCGAAGTTTCGAGTGCTCAAAAAGCCTCTTGAGTGCACCGATGTGTGTAGGCTCGCATTTTCGTGATGAGCGTTCTGTTTTGTCGGTTGTTTTCTACTAACTCTCCGAAAACTTCAGACAAACAAGTGGTTCTACACAAGTCGATGCTTTGAAAAGAAAAAGGTGACCATTTGCTTTGAAGCGCTACGTGCGGGAACTCCTTTTGTAGAATTTGTCTCGTCTTTGAAGAATCATACAGTCGATAGCTGTTTAGTTTCACAAAGATCCAAGATACGTCACCTGCTAATAAACGTCGTCTAAAACACCGCGGATGCATTTTTTAAACATTTTTTTGCACCCTTCTTTTGGGCGATTTTCCGGTGATGCCATTACCTCATGGTATTTCAAATTACAATCTTGCACAAGCTCAGAAAAGGCATCGATGGTTCCAAGCAAAACAACTGTTTTTGTAAAAAATAGTCGCACGACTATGTCACGGTTCAATTGCGTTTCTCGGCCTTGGTAAAATTTTCAATTGATTTCTAAGCAAACGTATGTTCACATGTTCTTAGTATTTTAACGTAAAAAGCACCTAATTTCATAATGCAATTTTTATATTTGGTATGGAGGACAGCACTCATATGATTGAGGAAGCCGGAAAAATCATATTAGCCCTCAAGGCTTTTGACCATCAGATTTTTCTAGAGATTTCAAGGGATGCCGTCCTGTATAAGCTGAATTCTGATCAGCACGTAAATTTCGATTTGAATGGCTTTAAGCAGCACTGGAAACCAATCAAGAACCGAGCTACAATAATGCAACAAAGCATGACACATTCACATGTATCAATTTTGAAATGAAGTTATCGCTGACTCACCTTTGCACTTCAAATTTTGAAATATTTCAAGATTAAATTTTTCCAAATGATGTAAAACAATTTCGCGAAATTGTGCACTCATTTGGCAACTGGGGATAAAGATGCATCGATTTTGAAGGAAGATCCTTCATGCTATGGAAAAAATATCTAGTCTAAGCGGAGATAGTAGACTTTGGGAGATAGCAGGTAGTAGATATAACAATGTCTAAAAATTAAAATTGTACAGAAAGTTCAAAATTGTGCATAACTGGAACCGTAAAAGTACAACAGCAGGCAAAAGGTTTGAGTAAACCTTCTACTGTATTGTCTCCAAAATGTTTGTCAGATTGCATGACTTTCAGTGTTTTAGTCTTTAAAAACTAAAGTACTCGGTATCAGTTTGTGAAAATGGTACAAGAATATGTTCAATAACCTAACTACCTAAGGTCAACAAACCTAACGCTGCTCCTTCAGCGGGATGCATGTGGATACTCGCCAAACGTCATTCATGGTCAGCGAGCTTAAGTTTAGATAGTTCTTCTCTGTTACGAGGCAACGCGGTATCCATGGATACAACAATGAAATGCTCGGATCACAGCCAACAGTGCCAAAGCCGATTATTCATGTCAGCGTTGCAGCTGATACATAGTAGAGCACACAAACCAAATACTTTTCGGGAAGTGGGAAATATTCACATGAATACCGCTCGAGTCTTCAGTTCTTGAAAGAATACAATCTGCAATTTGCGATCCTTTGTTGCGCGGGTTGTCTGGGAGAGGCGGATTTACCCAAGCTCATTCGGCCTTGGCAAGGACACCCTTATATGAATTATTTTCACGCTCTTCCTTTGCGATTTTCTCTAAAAGGCGGTAAAACGGTGCTAACGGGGCATGTAGCCTTCAGCCTATACTAAAGGATTATTCTACACACTTTCAACTATGCTGTCTTTTTCCTCACTTCATCATCGAGCAAGGGTCAGTCTGTCGTCTGAATGGATGGATAGTTCCTTACACAGCAGACGTATCATATCGGCGTAAAGTTTATCTATCGTTCTATCTGTAGATTGATTTTCTATTTTAAAAACGCAGCTAGGTATACCCCTCAAAATGAGTGAACTTTATATTAAAAAACATAGATGGGTTAAAGAAAGAAATCGACTCTGCTAGTGTATCAACAAAACAAGATTCTCTTTTTCTGAAAATAGTTATCTTAATAAGCAAAATTTAGTGCACTTTGTAAGGCACAGGTTTG
This sequence comes from Chymomyza caudatula, assembly GCA_035041775.1. NCBI lineage: Eukaryota > Metazoa > Arthropoda > Insecta > Diptera > Drosophilidae > Chymomyza > Chymomyza caudatula. The sequence continues at coordinate 190,048 of JAWNKW010000034.1, read as the reverse complement.
TTATATTCTAAGGTTCAAAATTATGGTGTGTTAATATTTAAGTAGTACTGAAAAATAATTTCGCTATTTCGCTAGAAATTTATACCTTGTAAGAGTTAAGCGCCATTAGAAGTAATCTATTTACAAATTGATGCACTAGTGTTATTTATAATGAGTATTGATCATATCATATCCTCTTTTACTGTTTTCAAAAGATGTCCTCGTGGATATGTTTAGTTTTGCTCAATGAAAGTATTAGTAATGCATTCTCTTATATATACATATAAAATGACAAAAGTCTCGCCAAGTTTCGAAAATATATTCGCACTTCAATTGTTATTTAATGTCATATTTTAGCAAACAAACATAAGTTCCCTCCGGGTGTTGTCAAGTAATCACCGATTCTGGAACGTTACTGAGCACTTAGATGTACACATAATTGTGGGTAAACAAAGATTAAAGAAGTGCGAAAATATATCTTTCGTTAAAAAACTGGTATGTCTATTTGCTGACTAAGGACCACCAGGGAAAGATAAATATGTACAGAAGCAAATACAGATGCATACATAAAAAGCAAATTAATATGTACATATATAATTGTACATATGCGTGCCGAGGACATGCTAATTGTGGGCTTAAAGATTTGAATACTTATTATATGACTGATTTGTATCTTTTGTGCTGGCAACACAAAGAAATGTAACTTATTGAATTATTTGTAAGTACTATGTGATGCCTTTGAAGCTAACCAGCTACGAAATCGTTGGTGGAACGTGACGAGATTCATGCAATTTATGCAGGAACACCTCAGACCCCATAGCCACCCTTTGACATGCAAATTGATCAATATTCAACGTTTTTCCGATTGAATTGTAGGTATTGCGTTGTAACGCTTACAGGCATAGATTGCTTTTTCGATTTTCCCCAGCGGCTGCGAAAAATTAATATAAGATCGAGTGCACTTTGCATATCAAAATGGAATGCCACGTGATGTCAAACGCAGACGAGCACGAACATGCAATAGCAACAACAACAACGACAAGTGACGAAAAGGGCAGATACTTTTGACAGCAAACAGGTTCATATTTGAACAAAATGCCCAACGGCAACGGGTTGAACCAGTTGAGAGTCGAGGCACTTATACCAATGTGCGCTGAGCAAAGGCCGCATGCAAAACAAAGTTGCAAAAACGAAACAATAATAAGAACAACAAATAGTACAAAAAAGATACAGATACAGATGCAGATGCATATACAGATACAGATACAAACGCAGACGCTGCCGCAGAAGAATTCATTTATAATTAAATATAAGCGACAAGGCCAATGCGTATACGCCACGGCCGCCGCTGCCGCCGCTGCCAGTGTTGTTGCTGTCAACGGCGATGAACGCCGCACGATGAACGCATACGAATGTTAATCTCTCATTTGACAGTTGAATTCAATTAAAAACGGCACTCACACCCACACCAACACCCACACACGACACACAGATACACACACGCACACACACACACACACACACACACACACACATAGCAAAAGGAATCGGGAATCGGGAATCGACGTCGTAATCAAAGCAAGTTTTGCCTCACCAGGCGAGGCCAGGCAGGCAGGTTGGCTGGCCAAACTCACAGCCACCCCAAAAGCAACGTCAACGGTGGGCTCTCGTGCGCGTTCGGCTAACAGCCGAGTCGGCACGAAGAGCACTTACAGCCAATCAAGCCGCACGGCAGCCGCAGGGTGGGCGGTTAAAGCAGCAATGGCGCGAAACAGCAATAGACGCTTGCCTGCTCGCACTTATGGCGTCGGGCGCTGGCACGTGCTGACGCTCTCTCATATTGCCGCTCAGAGCGCATGCGCAGATACTGAGTTGGGGACACGCAAAGCCGCGCCACAACGTCGGCTGGCCGGCCAAGCAGCGTCAGAGTCTAATCATTTGAAAAGTTTTCGTCGTGCCGTGCGCTTTGTGAACGGAGAAAATCAAAAAGTTGCGCTGCAAGTTGTCAGCGGTCGAGCGAGCGAGCGAGCGCGCGCGCCTTTCATATACTCTTTTGGCTAAATCTCAGCTAGCGCTGGCGGCTGTTTATGATAATAAAAAGCGTATGAGAAATCGATAAGAGCAGCAGCAGCAGCAGAAGTGAAAGAAACGCTCACGCATACACACAGATACAGCTGTTATTGTTGTTGCTGTTGTTGTTGGTGTGTGCCAGTATCGGCGGCAAGTGTTATAAAGTAAGAAGAAGAAGAAGATGTATTTCATAGTGCGTTCACTGCAAATTGATTAAAGTTGCGCGTAAAATTGATTTTAATTATAAATAACGGTTGACGCTTCAACTGTATCTTTAAAGCTGTCATAAAAAAATTTAAGAAAATCCGTATACAATTGCGTCGCAATTGCTTTAAAAGAAAAGATACAAAAAACTACGGGTGGAAAATTGTTGTTGTGTATATTTCTAATAAGAAGAAAATTTCACTTTGCATTTGATTGCGCGGCGAGTGCGGCGAAACGTACCAAAAAAAATAAATATTGTGTATGTGAAAATTTTGTAAACACACGTTACGTATATGTGTGTGTGTGTGTTGCCGTCGTATTGGAATTTCGTCGCACGGCGAGCTCGATAGCGGAAAACTGTTTGGCCGTACGCAGCTGGCGGACAAAATGCGGCGAAAACCGAAAACTCATTGAAAGCGCGCAAAAGTAGAAAGTTTGTTATTGCCGCTGTCGGCTCTCTGCTTGTGCGCGCGCTCTCCCACTCCCACTTGGGCGCTCTCGTTCGTGCTCGTGCGCTTGAATTCGCCTGCTGCGGCGACTAGATATAGATACAAATTTATTTCTCGTCAACAGATACAGATACATTCGCTCTTGCGCTCTTCGCTTGCTGCTCACAATTACGCAGCGAGTACTCTTACACACACACACACAGATATACTAATACGAAGTGCCGCACATTTACGTAGAATTTGAATTTCGTACAATGTTGTCAGTTAGTTGTATTCTCGGCGGCTGCTGCCGCGGACACGTTCAGAAAAAAATCGTATATTCCACAATTGACTCGATTTCGATGTGAAATTTCAGCTGTTCGTTCGTGAGTTTCGATTGTCTTCGTCGGTCACATCGTTTGTAAGTTTCGTGCGTGTATCTGTGTGTGTGTGTGTATCTGACAAGCTTGTTGCGTACGCAGCGTACGGGCGGTTTTCTAAAGTGCGCGCGTAATTGTGTGTGTGTTTGTGCCGGCTCCGGCTGTTGTTGTTGCGCTGCTGTTTGGCTCGTTTCGATAGCGATAACACGTACAGCGAGCCAAGCTTTACTGGCACTGTGTGTGTGTGTGCGCGCCTTTTACGAAATAGCGGCATATAAACAAAAACGTCAAAAACACCTAAACTGACATTGAAGACGTCATCAAAGTCCAAGCAGTAGCAACAGTAGCGCACATCTGTGGGTGGCAACCCCCCCAACCCAAGCATAACTGTAGCAACACTCACCACTCACACTGTGGGCCATTTTAGCGGCCACTTTTATGTCAACATCGTTGGGTTCAGTTTGGGTGGCTTTTGGGTGGTGGTGGTGGCTTCTGTGAATGGCAATGTGTTTACTTAGGCTTTTTTGTGAGCGCTTCTGCTCTCGCATCAGCATAATCATTATGACAAACATCATTATGATGCTGATGCTGATGATGATGATGACGCTGTTGGAAAAAGGGAACAGCAGTCGCGGTAGATTCCTTCCTTCCTTCCTTCCGTCCGTCCTTGGTCTTTAGCTATAACCGAGCGCACACTTTACTTGGCTTAGTTTTTAACTTTTTTTTGTTGTTGTTTGTTACACTTTTCGCTTTGTTTTGTTTTGCTAGGCGCAGCAGCCCTCTCTCTCTCTCTCTCTCTCTCTCTCTCTCTCTGTTGTTGTCACTTTGCTTCTTCTTTATTTTTGCACTGCTGTTGCTATTTTTTTCATGCGCTTTGCCTATTTTTTGTCTTGCCCTCTCCACAAGCTTTCGTGCCAGATTTGTGTGAGCAAATTTGTGAGGCTTAGACGACTTTATTTTGAGCTACAGCAAAGGGTTAAGGCTTTAAGGCTTTTATTGACCGGGATTATAGATAAACAAAAATTAAATTGGGCACCAATTGATGAAAAAGTAAAAGAACAAATTTCTAAGGCGCTTGTTACACGCTATACTCTCATATGGAGCAAGTCGCATAGGGTTGCAGGCGGGTGTTAGCGCGGCTACAAACGATGCGAGAAACAAATCGCACAGACTCGCTTGGAAATATCGCATCGTGTAACAAGCGCTTACACATTTATGCTGAAATCTTTACAACAACGAGAACCGCCGAAAGCAAAAATGATATATTCGAAAAATCAAAAGCATTAATTGTTAATATTACTGAGGTTTCTGCGATATTGACATGTATACACATGTATATTACATTGTATTTAAACTAATGATCTGGTTTCTTTTGAATTGATGATAAATGTCCAAGCAATTCCTTTATAAATTATAATATTAGATCAAGCATCAAATAAAGTTAACAAGGAAGTCGTTCTGTCAAAACCATATGCCTGCTCAATGATAGATATAGAATGATATAGAGATACTTACTTCTTGAAAAAATATGACAATAAGAAAAAATACAGGAATGTAGCGATCTTTAGGGCTATTAATATAAAAGATTTAATTCAGGCGATCTAATAAATTCCTTTAAAGATAAATTTTAAGCAAAATTTTTGTAAATAAAACTTTGGTGAGGAATCTGATGTTATAAGACTACACTTAAATAACTTCATTTTTCGCTCTGATAAGCAGTTTACAGAAGTAGAAAAGTTAGTATATAAAAGAAAAGCTGAAAACATATTAAAGTATCTTATATAGCTCATAAAAAAGGAATCAAAGAAACTAAAAGGTTTTAACTATTTTATCTCTTGCGACCCCTTCTTCTTCTTAACTGGCCATAACATGATGCAAATACAATCTTTCATTGCAATTGTGGTTTTATGTGGTGGGTTACAAACCCTACGCACAACCTTTCTAAGGACTGGGGTGGTTCTACTGGTCTTGAAAGAACCCAGTGTCATTTTTAGTCGCCTCAAGCTTTGACCTGCTTTTCTCTAACCCGCTCACCACACGGGGTGGGGTGTGGCGGGCCCTACTATTAAGCAAAAGAAGATATAAACTTAGAAGTCGAGGTTTTAGAATTAGCTTGCTATGTGCCATAAAAAAATTGAGGAGATTCATTAACAATTGGTTTTTAACGGTATTTGTTAAAGATTGGATAGAGTAAAATGCAAATAAATATAGAGTCATATATCATTAAGAGCCTAAACCAATTGAAGATCTAATTGGAAATGCAAACCATGCAAACTGCATCTTCAGATACCCATTGCAAAACTAGTTTATGAAGTATACTTCATAGAGAATTGAAAGTAACCCAAGATTTCTGGGATACCCAAAATAAAAATTGGGTTGGATTAGATTACTTGAATAGAGCTCCTAGGAATATCGCCGCATTGGTAAAGTTTTTGCGGCAGCCAAGTCATAGATACAATATCTTAACCCATTGAGGGCGCGTGTAAAGGTTTTAGCTCACAGCTGATGGTGTAGGGCAGCGCGAACGTAATTTTGGTTTTTATTTTTTGTTGTCTTTGTTGTAGCTTAATTCGTTTGCATGGCGCAAAGCTAAAACTAGCTTCAAGTACACTTTGAATGCACATCTCTCTTGCACAAATGTATCTAAGCTTGTGTGTGTGTGTGTGTAGGTGCCCCTGTGTGTGTGTGTGTGTGTGTGTGTGTGTAGGTGCCCCTGTGTGTGCCCTCTGCGTGGCACGAAGGGCGTCGCTTGTATGCCGAAAGCCCAGCGACTGACTGCCACTGCGTATGAGTTATTATTATTATTTGCTGTCGTCGTTGTTGCTGCTTTTGTTCTTTTTGCTTGTTTTTGTATCTGTGTTTTCGGCATTGTTCCGATTCATGGATGGCTGCCTTACTAGTCTAAAGTTTTGTGTTTTGTCTACTGGGTTGACGTTGCCATCCATATCTTTATGCTCGGTTTTGATGTTGAAGATACCTACATTCATTCATTCTTACATACGTAGATACATACCTACTATATATAGTTGATGTATCTTTTGTTGTTGCCGTTGACGGTGACGATGACGACGACGTCGACAACACCGACGAATGACTACCACGACCAACAGACCGACCGACCACAATGATGTTGGCGATGATGGGATTTTGCTTTATGTTGTTTCTCACAGTTATGTTTTTCCTACTTTTGTAGTTAGTGTATCTGTTGTTGCCGCTTTTGGTCGCTTGGTTAGTTTGACTTGTGTAATTTTTACTATGCACGTGTTTCAAAGTGTATCTGTATGTGTGTAAGTTTTTTGAGTTTTTGTTAGTTGTATCTACGAATGCTACATTTTGCAGTTGCTGCCTTGCTGTCAATCTTGCGTTTTATGCACACACTCTCAAATACCGCCAAACACACACAAACAGTTAGTTTTTTTGTGCCTTTGTTTTTGTCCCGCATTGCTGACGTTGCACAGTCTGGTGGCACTTGTCTCCATGTGCGCGCCCATTACTGGCTCTGGGGTCGTGGCTACAGCTACTGCTGGTCGTTTTGGTCATCATTATGATGACGACTACAAACCATGACGTCGACGACAGAAGAGAAGCGACAGCTGACAATGATGTGCCAGTTGATTAGCTGTCATTAGAGTTGCCGTTTGACATGTGAATGTGAATCTGTGTGGGCACTGCACTTGATAATTTGAAATTGTAAATTGCATTTTGCTATTGAAACTCTCTATACCTAGATTGTGTATCCGAATCCCTGCGAAATTGCTTTGCAGTTTCGATTGACAGTCTCAAAACTTATATAAAAGAGGACTCCCTTTAGTGTAAGGATCGGCTATAGTTTTCGTTTCTTTTGAAGGGTCTGTCTAAAAAGTATTTTATCCACAACTGAAGAAGTCTGAAACTTTCAATTGTATTTTGAATTTCAAATATGACTTCTTATCTGGCCATAACAGCCCGTTATCGGGTTACGGCCTGATGTAAATACATTCTTTCACGTGGTGGGTTCCAAACCCTACACACAACCCTTTTAAGGCCAGGGGTGGCTCTACTGGTCTCGAAAGAACCCAGTGTCATTGTTATTCGCATCATACGACAAGCTTTGACCTGAGGTGGTTTTCTCTAATCCGCTCACCACACGGGGGGATATCAAATATGTTGTTATTTTTAAACAATTTGAAGAGAAATCTTTCCCAAATATGCGAAGTAGTGATTTTTGTGGTAGCTGACTAAGCTATGTGAAGCCTGTGTGAAAAGAAGTTATATTAGTAAGGAATCTTATAAATTTTCGAACTGATTCAGCTCTAACGTAAGACAATTCGAAAGCGACGAAATTGTGCAAACTGTTTGGCTAATTTGATAAAAATCCTAATAAAAACTGATACATTTTTTTTTAAAAGACATTTTCCGCTTGTGATTCGGTATAAAAACTAAAAGATAATTCGGTTTGCTGTTCCGTTTTTAATTTCATGTTATGCCTTTTCAGGACATGCCTATCAGTTGAGACACCAAAATAAAGAGGCTAACAAAGCAAATCTAGTAAAACTTAAAAAGTATAAATAAAGCACAAAAAATGCGTCTACCGGACGATTTAATTTATAACAAGTCCAGCCTACGGACTGGACGCGGCGATGTTCGTGAATTTCACGATTTGATAACGTGTCGCATATGTCAGGGCTATATGATAGATCCCACAACCGTAGACTATTGCTATCACACATGTAAGTATAAAAAAAGTCTATACCAAAACCGAAACAGACTACAAGATAGGGAAAACTTTTGCAGATTGTCGAAGCTGCATATTGAAGCACCTACTGAGCAGCGTTTACTGTCCGCAGTGCAAGGCCAGTGGCGGCAAACAGATCAATGAGGGCAACTTAAAGTAGGTTCTATAGATACATATTTTATGCAACAGCTTTAAGCTAATTCAGAAAAACTCTAGATCCGATACATTGCTGCGCTCATTGATATACAAACTTGTGCCGGGCTTATATCAGCGTGAATGCGATCGTCTAAAGGAGTATGATCAGCAGGAAGAATTGGATGAAGAAGACCTGTTGCAGCCTCAAGAACCGGAGTTCTTTACGCTAACGGAGCCCATTAGGTAAACAAAACTCTTTTATGCTACAAGAGAACCCAACAAGCATAGCTTTAAAATGCTTAAAATGTTACATAAATATGTCTATGTATTATTTGTGCCGTCTTTACAGCTTGTCTCTAGAATATCATCCCAAGATGCTGGGACAGTGCGGAGTTGGCGAAATGCCGCCTGTTTGTTATTTACAATGCCCCGCTGGTTTGAAGATACATCATCTAAAGCGTTTTCTATGCACAAAATACGATATTGATCCGGAGAACAAACAAATAGAGGTCGAGGTCACTTACGAGGATGAAGTGCTGCCCATTGAGTTTACGCTTATGGACGTGGGCTACTGTTACAAATGGAGTCGGGTAAGTCACACACACATACTACTTTCTTCATTGTTTGGGGGGCGGCTGTAGTGCTCGTCAATATCTATTGTGGCAAAACCTTTTGTTTTGGGTGTTTAACGCCACTCAAAATTAGCCGCTGGCAAATCCAATTGTGTCGCTAGATTAACTTGAGAGTAAACACAAAATTGAACCTCTACTTATCACAATACTTTACTACTCTCTTTTGTAACTTGCAACCACCAAAACTTTTCACTTCCAATTCCCAATTCTTTTCGTACATTAATTTCGCCGCACAGCACGCGCCAATGGCTTTCCACTATAGAATATTGCTGTATGACAGCGAGACAACAAAAAACGATGAAAACAATTTATCGAAAGTTAATCAGGATATTGAGTTAAGCCACACCGGGGGACGCACACTGACCAACAGCACCCCAACTTTGAGCAAGACCAACCACATAGATGGCAGTGCCAGGCGCGACAAATCGAATGCATTAGCAGCGTCTGTGGCTGCTTGCACCACAACTACAACCACTCATACGAAAACTGTCACATTTGCGGATCAAGTCGAGACACAGTACTCGTCTAGCAAAACGCGCAGCAAAACGGCGAAAGTGGCCAAGGATAATGGCTTAATCTTGGGGAACAAGGGTAGCAAGAAAGCGCAGGCCAAGCGGGAACAAGAGTTAGATGACAGCGCTTATCCACTTAGCAATTTCAAGAGTCTACGTAGCAATGACCTGCGCTACAGTGACTACTCCGTGACATCTACAACCAAACCTTTGCCGTCCTTGGCCAAGGTCAAGCGGGAGCCAGAGGAGCCGCCGCAGCATCACACAGCTGCGGCGAATATTGTGGTTAGCATACCACAATCACAATTAAGCAAGGCTGCTACTTATGCAGATGATGGCATTTTTGAGCTAAAAACGGCCAATAAGAAGACGCCTCATGCAGCGTCCAAGAACTTGCCCAAACTCAAAATCGAATTGTCTAGCATGAAGTCAAAGCTAACAATGCCGAAATCGGCAGATGCGCGTTTGGAAGACATACCTTCAGAGAAGCTGGATATAGAGACTTATGCCAAAAATATTGGCTTGAAGCCTATAGAGCATGCGACACCGTTGCAGCCGACTAGCGACTTAAAGTACAGTCCCAGTGCTTCGCCCATGTCCTCAAGTTCCTCTACCACTGGCTCCAGCACGAATGGTGCTCTAAGCGCGCTTACAGTTGATGCTAGCACCTCCACATCATCACATAGAAAGCGCAAGAAGAAGCACTCCAAGGATCCAAACGGTAAACGCAAGAAATTGCATGCGGAAATTTCCTCCCAAACAGATGGCAAAATGAAAATGAAGATAACCACCACCCATAATCATAAAGCACACAAGCTGGACTTGAAGCGCTCTCACTCTATAGCGGGTGGGGAACTGTCCTCGGTTTCGCTGAATAAACTCAAGTTGGAGGAGGCGGAGAATGATAGCATGAATGCATTGAATAAAACCTTGGGCGAAGAATCGCGGAGCATTAGTAATTTAATGTCTCATGCGGATGATGCACCGGAAGTGGCTACAGCAGAGGCAAATGCGGCCGCAAAGCCGCAGCACAATCTCAAGGAGCCTAATTTACCTGCATCGCCGCCATTGCCGCCAAGTTTGTTCAAAGCTTTTACTCCGGGAACAGCTGCCACTGCAGTAGCTACGACCACGGCAACCACAGCACCTGCTTCACTGGCTCAGCCCGTCAAAGCCAAGGTCAACGAGCCACAGCGTCTGCCGCAGCCACCAAAAGTAGCCTCACCCGCCTCTCTGAAGCCACTGGTCGCTGCTAATAACAAACGCAAGCCTACGCCACCACCTGCGTCGCTGCCTGCCGCAGCGGTTGCCACAAAAACTGCGCCGCCGCCGCCACATTTTGTCGTGCCGAGTCCACCAGTGCGCCAGGCACATCACAACATGCAACGCTATCTATCCACGCCCACATCCATCGCCAGCTCTGCGAATAAGCATCCCAAACGTTCCTTATCTCTAGACGAACCACATCCGAAGCATGCCCGGCTGGACTATCAGCAGCAGGCGGCCATGGCCAAGTATGCGGCCAAGCTGCAGTCTCACAGTTATGTGCCACCCATGCGTCTATACGGCCCGGACATGACCAAGCACAATCTGCCGCTTTTGTGCCCAGCTTCACTAAGTCTAACTATGCCCAGCACGCCAATTAACAGCGGAGTGACCATAACGCCACGTCCACGCACTACAACAGCGCCAATGACAACCATGCATGGCCTGGCGTATCCCTATGTGGAGGCAGCAGCGGCCGCCGCTGCTGCAGCTGCATCGTTGAATAATATGCCCGCACTGGAAATTGTTCGCATAACGCCAAATGCCAAACAAGTGAGCGGCTCAAAACTGGCTGTGCCACCGCTGAGCCCACCAAGCACAAATTCGAATGCTAACCGGGTAATGGGACCACCAGCGGCTGTGCCTAAGAGCAAGAAGGCAGCGCAGTCCCCGCCAATGCCAGCTATGCCAGCGATTGTCAAGTCTCCGCCGCTGTCTGTTGCGCTTAGTGCTCAACGAGGTTATAACAACAACAACAACAACAGCAGCAGCAGTAATAACAATAACAACAAAAGCAACAATGCACACAGTGCTTATCGCACATCTCCGCCTGCATTAATAAATCTGCGCAACACCGTTCCACTCTCGTTTCCATCAAAGTCGAACGCAGTTGCTGCTCCAAAGGCCGATGCCAATTCAAAGAAACCCGCTGGAGTGGCAGCTGCCCCCTCGACCTCAGCCGGAGTCTCAGCCAGCAGCAGCAGCAGCAGTGGCAGTCAAAGCAAAGCCAATGGCGCGGCTGCATTGGACAAGTCCAAAACAAGTTTGCGCGACTTTCGTCCATGCGTCGTTGCGGCGACCACAGCCAAACCAAGTGTAACAAACACAACAACAACAACATCGACGACGACGGCCACGAAGGATGCCGACATACTTGATTTATCAGCGAATGCGACGAAGCAGCCACAAACAGCCACGAATACCAAATTGGTCAAAGCGCCAACAAGCACAACAGCAACAGCAACAACAACAGCAACAATCGCAACAGCGCCGCCAACGCCAACCACAAGCACATCCAACAGTGCTCCCACTGCGGGCAACAGTCTGGAGGCAGCGCTGAACAAGATCAAGCAAAACATATCCGCTAATAGCAATGGAGCCGGCAGCAGTGCCAGCAGTGGTGGCACCGCCGGTGAGGATCTCCAAAATCTGCATATGCTTTCCGAATCGGCAACAGCGCGCGAGAAGATCTCGATAAAAGCGAACATATTTGAGAACAAGCCAAAGAACACGCTAGTGCGACAACAGAATGCCTCGGTGCGCAGCATACCCAATCCCTCGGCGCTGGCCTTTCGTAACCAGAATCAGGCCACTTTATTGACAACCACAACGTCGAGTGCTAGCACAGCTTTAACCACAAACGCAAAGCCCATATCGGTTGCAAGCAGCATGAGCCCGCCGCAAGCCACTGCGGCCAGTTCAAGCGAGGAGAAGTCCAAATTGCACGCAAAGTCTACATTATTAAGTCCCACGAATAGTAGTGCTGGTGCGATTCCAGTTCAACAGGCCAGTTCACCGCGTGCCATCAAGAAGCCCACAACAATTGATCAGGTTGCTGCAAATCTGAATATACGTGCCGAGGCGAAGGCTGCCGCTATGGCCGAAGAGGCGCCATTAGTGAGCTCTACAACAACTCCGTCGTGCAAAACTGACCACAAAACTGCGGAATCTAGCGGCAGCGCAACAGCCAAGGAATCAAAGGAGTCTAGTGGAAGTGCGGCTAATGCTACAAGCGTTGTGCCGCTGCTGACCAGTGTGGGCGATTCCATGTCAAAGCCGCCAGTTCAAATTGCAGCCACTGACACTCTGGCACCGGTGGCAAGTTCCGCTTAGTCACGGGGTGAGTACGATATGCATACTTACATCTCTAACGATAGAAATACTATTTTCTGCCACACAAAGCCAGCTTTAAGGTCCATATATATTCGTATTAGAAATCTTTCTTCGGAACGTGGTACCGGGACATGCAGCTCGACACTGTCGTAGCATGCTAGATTTATACTAGATTTTTTGGCGTTAAGCCCTGTTTTATGTGGAAAAACCGTGGTAGGTAAATTTGTATAGCAATTGGAAAGAGACGATAAGGTTAGCTCGTTTGGCGAGGGTGTAAACCCTTGGCACGCTTAGGTAATTGACTCATTGTAATAACGCAATATATTGATCCACCCTAAATCTTCGATCGGTATTTTGGTCGTTGATGTCCAGCCAGAGGCTTAAGTGAACTGTGATAGGGGTCGCTTACGGAGCGATTGGAAGCCTCAAAAGAGGTAAAACGCTATCTTACACTTTTCCACGTCACGAAAACTTATACAATTAAGGTAAGATGAGGCATAGTTTTCCACTAGCCAGTGCATCGTCTTGCCGATTTGCTCTATGTTTTCAAACTTGCTCTTGAGTTCGAAATAGCCACGAATGTAGTTTCCTGGCTGGCAAGCTCGTCCGCAGTAGCATTTCTGTCAAGGTCCTTGTGCTATACGAATGGGGTAAATGATAAAGAAATTTTCAATATTTGTTCTCGTATTTCGAAGTCTAATTTGTTCAGAAAAAAAAGGAAACACTGTAATGGTGTGAAAGCCTAAAATATATCCTAAAGTAGAGCTGCCTGTAGTCGATAACTCCAGCTATTCGTTTTATTGATGAAATTCATTAATGCAATTTGTTCTTAAATGAAAGAAGAGCTGCGGGATTTTTCATCAAAGATACTTCAGTAGTCCGAAAGGTTAAAAGTGGAGTTTTCTAGACTAGATATCTCCATCTACTTGGTTGTCTAGCTTTTGTATTTCTGTGTAGCGTTTTATGGAATTTATCCCCAGATGGGATAAGGAAATCAGTAGAGTAGTTGTATGCATGTTAGAGCAACCGAAGAAATCAGGAATTTAGTTGTATGTATTTTAGAGTAAGCGAGCAAAATATAATTGTATCCGCAAGACCAAAAAGCAACAATAATACAGAGAGCAGATTGCTCCAGTTTATGGACTTGGCTACTTTTTTCCGAAAATTTTCTCGAACGTACTTAAAAACCAATAGTACTATCAAGAGCAATAAGGCTCTGTTTCGAAAGTGCCTGTACCCGACAATATAGAGATGATTTCATATTTGTCTGGCTCATTTCATTTTAGAATTCTGGTGTTCTTTCAAAGAAAGTATTAAGCTTAAGTTTGGGTAGCAGAGAAAATGTTCTCGCAGGTACCTAAAGTACCAATTAGAATAGAGATAGGAATAAAACAGCTTTTTTGCATATGTTGAACAAGAAATAGGTTTAAGGGACTCTCAGCGTTGTAGAGAGATTTCTTACCAGAAAATCTTTTGAAAAGAGTGACAAACTCATTTGGACTGAGTAAGGTTGTGTGTTGTAAGGTTCTACACCTTACAACACACAACCTTACACAAATCTTAAATGAATTTGTCACTCATATTAGAGTTCCAATCAGACGACATATGAGTTCGAGTTGTTTAGGATATATGATTAAGATTAATGATCAAAACTCAAAACGATAATTAAGAAAATGAATGAGTGTGTAAGAAGAATCGTGCGAGACGACAGAGCAGAGCACATTCAGTGTACTGATGGGCTTTGAGCTGAACATATCAGACGCACTTTATAGAGTTGTTATATTCTGAGTCAGCTGTGAAAAACTCGAATGAAAATCGAAACTAGTATATACACAACTGCGTTGTCACTTCGTGTGCAAGCCACAAACTCATTCACTCAGTTTCATTAGACCGCATTCATGCATTCATTCAATGGTCGTTTTCCGCGTGCACTTTGTAGCCAAAAACTCTTTGCGTTGCTAAATCTTAACCTCATTTCAGGTCAACATGTCAGTTTCAGCACTAGATATAGTGCAAAAAAGTATGACCTTCTAACGGAAGTCTTGCCCATAAGTATTTCTAGTATAATTAGCTCTAGCAACAAAACTAAAATTATTTTTATGTACTTGAGCATATTTTCTTTATGCCGCGTTTCCCACACTCACCACAAGAGACTCAAATTATACAAATTACATTTCGTGTTTGCGTTTTTTGGTACCTTCAATTTTAGTTTTGTTTCTGTTTTTTTGTGTTTCTCCTCTCTTGGTTTTCTCAAGTAGTCATTATACAAATTTAGCGGACTTCGTCAACGTTTCTTTGGCGTTGGTTCATTTGTAGCGCTCGAAGTACTACATATACCATATGATGGGTCGGTCATTCATACTTACCTTGCTTAAATTGTTGTACACTTTTTTGCCGTTATAATAGCAAGTTCTTTTTGTGGGACTGATCTTTTAATGAACTCTAGGTATTACATCATTTGGTGTAGCTAGTGTGTTTCGGACATTTTTTTTTGGTTGTGCACTACAAATAACTTGGAGGTATACATGTGTTTGATTGTTGTATCTTTTGCTTGTTTACAATGCAGCTTTTCTATGTATGTGCGGCACCCAGATGTATCTAGTGGCGCCGATCGAGAGTATTCAAGGCAACCACAACAACATTGGCTACCACCACTAATGGAAACAAGCGCCGTCATTCAGGCATCCCATCCAGGCATTGTGGAAGACAACAAAGTTGCCAGTTTTCAATTAGCACAAGAAATGTGTCGGATCACGTCAGCGGATTGAACCATTTACGTATATAGCTAAGTATAGATACTTTAGCTATATGTATTAGTTGTTAAGAGTGCATGCAAAGCGGAGTTACCATTTTAGTCTAAAAAACTAGAAGCACAACAAATATTAACAAAAGCCTTAAATTAAAACATAAATACCTTCAATAGAAAGCAATAAACTTAAAGATACTCGTAACTACGTACGTTGCAAATATTAAGAGGCATTTTTTTAGAAAGTAGTTCGCCGCACTTCGAACAACGAATTGTTGTTGCAAAAACAACAACTAATACATATGCAAATATTTGCGTTTAAAATTTAATACGCGCCTTAATAAATTATTAACGTAATATGTTACTAAACAACAACAAATACACACAAAGCTGGCACAAAAATGCGAAATATGGTTATAAATAAATAAACGTAAATTACAATAATAAAAAAGATAATAAAAAAAAAAAAAAACAAACTTAATTATAAAATATCAACAAATATGCACACAAACACAGTGAATGAAATGCTCACATGTACGCATATTTAGCGTACACTTGGCGAAATTTATAAATTTAAGTAACTTGTAGTAAGCACCTTTAGAACTTGTTCCTTCAGTTTTAGGCAATTACTTAAGCTGCATACAATTTGGTTTCATATTAACTACATATATAAATTGAAGTTTAGGTCACACTTTTTCGGCCAGTGTACGCTGGCAAAGCGTAGTAATAACTCTTTTGTTGTTTTCTAGCTGATATATCAAAGCAAAAACAAAACAACAAAAATATCAAAATGAATTGCACAAAAGAAATGAACAAATTTATAAAAATAATAATAATAATAAAAATAATTATAATAAATTCAAATATTTTATAATGGTGTTGGCTTTAAAGCAGCGACCAGACCGACAACAAGTGTGAAGCGTTTAGGGCCAAGCGCTGTGTTGTGTTGTGGCCGTGCTTGTCACACAGATACAAACACACACACACAGATACAAACACACACAGATACAAACACACGTACTGCTGTACGTTAAAGCGATAAAATTTTAACGATTTTGCGCCGTTTGAGCGAGCGTGTCAAGCATAAAGATACAAATAGTGCTTGGGCATACATATATATAGCAAACACACACACAGATACACACACACACACACACACACACATATGCACATACGTACTTGTAGATACATTTTTCGTATTAGTGGTTTAAGCGCGTTACGTTTAATTGCAGCACGAACTTTGTACATAAATTATAATCGAAGCAAAGTGAAAAACAAACATATAAATCGTATAAAATAATTTTCAATTTTAAAGCTTCGACCAAAAATACGCTAAATGATGAGCGGCAAAAGCAGCTAAACAGCTAAAGATAGAGCGAGTGGGAGAGAGAGAGCGTGTATGAATATATGCACTATTGAAAGCTTTACACTAATGTCTTCGTCGCACTGTGGAGCCAACTGACTGCTTTTTCGGCAAAAATCATAACTTTTGTGGAGGAAAACAGAGCAGAGCATGCTGTGAACAGAGGGAGCTTCAAAAAAACGGTTGTAAAATTCGACATTATATAGCATTATGCTATTTTACAAATCTGCTGGGAAGACGTTTGCAGTCTATTTGGATCATAGCGTATACACTTCCGCCAGATAGACAAATTTTCCGCTAGGACGATTTATTGAAAAACAAGCACAATTTAGAACATGCAATTTGCAGTATATAATATTGAATTTTACTGCCGTTTTTTGAAGGAATTCACTGCAACATGCATTTTAAGTTTTAAAAATATCTTTACTCACTCCAAAGTTTTTGATTTTTGCCGCAAAAGAAGTCAGTAGGCGCCACTGTGCGTCGTTGAGTTCACTTTTTGTTGTTATTTATTTCACCATTTCATTTTATGCACATATATACATATATACTCTATATTTGTTTGTTATTATTATATATTATTATTATATGCTTATTTATATATGTACATAACTTATCAAGTCTTAAAATGAGCGCTATAAATTTAAACAATGCACACATTTTGCACACTTTTAAGGCATTTCCAAGTTGTTTTCATTGAATGTCTATAGGAAATTTTGTGTTTAATTTTAGTTATACAACTCTTGTAGCTTTTCATTTATACAACTTGAGTTTAATTTTATAATAACACTTATATTTCCAATAATATTGCTAATAAGCAGCGCAACAATATTTTTATTCGATAATATATTCGTTTATGACGTTCCAAATCACAAGGTTTTAACAACCAAGTTCAGATTTGCTAGAGTTTATGCGTTTTATAGAGCGTTCACATTGCGACTGCTGAGCGTAGTTATGGCTTGCCAGCAAAAATGTGCAACTTTTGCCAACTTGCGCTAGTGGAGTTGTAGCATATGTAGAGAAACTCCATTTTTTCTGCTTTTAAGCGTTTTTTGTTTAAAGAGATAAAGCGGAAGTGTTATGAATATTCATATTCAGCATGACTTAAACGTACTTGAGCAACAATGAACTCATTTTAGCAGCATAAAATATGCCTATTTCGTTAAAATGTAATCACCGTTTCAGCTTTTCTAGCACAGTTTTCAAATTATCGCTTTGTAAGGCGTTGCTATCATTTCGGCCATTCAATTGAGTTTTCAACTTTCTTGCAAACGCAATGTGAGAATCATTGAGGAAAACGTTTTTGATTCATAGCCCAAACCAACTTTTGTGGTATGTGGAATTGCATTCCAAGGAAACGAATTTTTCATTGCAACTTTCTTGCCATTACAGTGCCAACGCCCTACCCTGTGAACTTAGTTTAATGTCCTTGAGCCACTGGCCGTTGCAGCTGCGATCAGCGGTTTTTCTTTGGCCTGACTGCTTAGAAGTAAACATATATGCCAGAAATATCTTTCGAAAGCCCGCAAACAATGCGTCTCTAGGCCAGTTAACTCTTTCAACAGAAGTTTAATACAAAACCGAACCGATTATGTATCAGAAATAGCGTTAAGAACGTTGTAAGTCTATTATGAAAGCTTTAGACTGCTGGATTTTCCAAAAGATTTCATATTAAAGTTGAGGAAGATTTAGATATTTCCGGCAAACCCCTTACTATGCTTGGTTTTTTTTTAATAAAAATCGCGAAATCAGCTGTTTTTGCAACTAATGCAGCGGAATCAACACTCTTGAAATGTGTGGGAACTTTTTGCTCTGCTCGGCTGATGGGAGGCTTAGGTAAGAGGACGTCTTTTTCCAGTCAAAGTATCTTATCACGCTTTTGCGAAAAACCAATTACTTGAGTTTCGCTTTAAACTTTTTGAAACCGACTACTTTTCCGAAACACATAACAAAAACTTTATTTCAGTAAATTTTAATGCAAGTGATGACAACCCTTCATTTTAAAGCAAGTCGAATGGTTGCGAATAGATTTCGAGGGCTCTTATATCTATATGTGCCAACGGCAATCCATTAACGTGTTAGACAATTTCTTTGGCGGAATTGCGGTGCAAAAGCGCTCCATCGATAGAACAGAGTGCAATCCCAGCGTTCTACAGACGGATTTTTAAGAAGAAATGAATTTAATAGTAATGCGTCCAGATATGTCTGGCACAAGCCGAGTATTTATGACTTTTAGAAATCTCTGACGTATTGAATCATTAAAACTTAACTTAGTAATCTTGCAAAACTGCTTATTAAAGGCTGTAAAAAAGTCATTAAATGACTTTCGTGGAAGATTTGGAATTCGGTTTGTTGAAAATCGCACAGCTCTTAACTTATTTCTTTGGCTAACTGTAAAAAACTGTGTATTATCGAATAAAAATATTCATTTTGGCAATGAAATGGCCACACTGAATCTAGACCGATTATTTCTCAATTCACTTTACTTACTAACGAATGTTTAAGAAGCTCGAAATTAATGTAAATTTTACAAAAACATATTTATTTATTAGTAACTAATTTGTTTTGTTTTTAAATTTAAACAAAGTGCAAAAAGTAATTTTACAAAAAAAAGTGTAATAAATATTATGCATAAAACTATAGATATATTGATATTATTTTTAAGCTGATATTATTGTTCGTTAATTTCGCATTAGAAATGAGAGAAAAATGTTTACAATTAAATGATATAAAAGCAGAAAAACACAATAAATACATGTATAATTAGAGGTATGAATGTATTGCACATTATATATTATTGTTAGATACTTTTGGCAAAAATTCAAATGTAATCACGCAAAATCTAAGTTAAACATAAATTAGCTGATTTTCAACAATAAAAAAAAGAAACATATACAAAAAAAAAAACGCACACTTTTATTTGTACATTTATGTGGTTTACATTTTACGGAGCTGATAAATCAAAGCAACGGACGACATTGCTGACAGAAGGTGTCATTACGGCAAGAGGGCGTCAAAGAAGATATCAAGTTACGATTGCTATGCATATGAGTGAGTATCTGTAAGTACGCGCATGTATCCGGGCGGCATTGAAAAGTGCGCCAGCCAGTTTTATAGCCGAACCGGCCCGAAGCCACCCCCGCACAAAGTGTCAAGGCAAAGCGGTTCCTGGAGACAGTCAACAGACGGCGGCCCGGTGGTTGTTGCGGGCTGCTTTATGCTTGCAACACAGCGGCAGGCGCGGCGCAGGGGCCAAACTTGCCGGAAACATATGGCAACACGCTAACACCAAAGTCGTTGCCTTTGTCGACGTCCTCGTCCTCGTGCTCGTCCTCGTCCTCGTACTCATCATCGTAGTCAACCACGAGGCACATATATTACGGCACGAGCTGGGGCACGTGCCCGTAGCAAGTTGCTTGGGCCGTAGACTGGAAATAAGCTTGAGGCTTTTGGGTCTGCGGCTTGTGGGTGTTGTAGATGTATGTGTGTGTGTGTGTGTGTGTGTGTGTATCTGTGTGTGCGCGCAACTTGTTGTGTTTTATTTGTTTGTTTGTCGTGCGTTTTATTAAAAACGAACGCTACTTAATCAGCAGCAAAATGTCGCACTTTACGACAAATACACACACACACGCACACACACACACACACACACACACACATACAGAGGTATATATACATATAACAACTGCCGTTGCGAAAACCAACTTATCAGCTTTTGTTGCTGTAAACATTGCAAGTCGCTGTCGCCGCACAGTGGATCCAACTGACTTCTTTTTCGGCGAAAATCATAGCTTTTGGGGCAGTAAAGATATTTTCAAAATTTAAATACACTGCGATAAATATGCTGTGAAGAGAGGGAGTTTCAAAAAACGATAGTAAAGTTCGATATGATATACACCAAAACTCATATGCTTGCACCTACAAAAGGTGCTTATTGCTTAATGAATCGTTAAAATATTGAAAATCTGTTGGCGCGATGTTTGCAGTCAATTTTGATCTTAGTGTACACACGTTCGCCAGATAGAACGATTTGTTGAAAAATAAGCACAATTTAGATTATGAAATTTTTCCATGACATCCAAGGATAAGACATTTGCAGTATATAATATCGAACTTTACTAGGGTTTTTTTCTATACAGCTTAAGGACTTCTCTGTTATATGCATTTTAAATTTTGCAAATATATTTACTGCCTCAAAAGTCAGTTCGATCCACTGTGCGCCGTCGCTGCCACAGTCGCGACGTTCCATCCGGCCACCCGTTAAAATTGCCATTGCCGTTGGCATGTGCCAACTAACTTGCTCCCCCCAAACCCCCAAAAGCCCCCCCCCCCATTCGCTTCTTCATACAAAAGCTTACGTATCCCAGTTTTGTTTTTTTGCTTTTGCTGATAAATAGCATTTAATATGCTTTTGTTGTTGTTGGAGACGTTTTTGCTATTATTATTGTTACTTGCGGTTGGAACGTGCCCGTTTAGCGATTTGCGATTGGTAAATTGGGTAATTGAAAACACTTAACGGTTATGATTTATCTTCTATTTATGGTGTGTGGGTCGAGAATGTAAATTGCCATACTTAATTCCGGTTGCATTGCTTTTTTTGGGTATAATACTACTATATATGTATGTCTTGTTTAACTAATAAGCATAATTAAAAGCTAATTTGTTGAAGCTTAATTAAGATTTGAAGTTACGAAAGATATATGTGCATAATTCTTTTACAAGCCGAACGTCAAAATGACTCACAAAGGAACATTCTGTTTATGTGCTCTTCTGCGAACCCTCGAAGGCTTTCTCGATTGCGTTTACATATTATACCTATGCATTTGACGCACAGTATTTTCTACATTTCATTAGCCGGTTTTTGGTCCTAAATC
This sequence comes from Chymomyza caudatula, assembly GCA_035041775.1. Lineage (NCBI taxonomy): Eukaryota > Metazoa > Arthropoda > Insecta > Diptera > Drosophilidae > Chymomyza > Chymomyza caudatula. The sequence goes on along the minus strand of JAWNKW010000034.1, from coordinate 168,633 downwards.
TTAGTTTTTCCTATACTTTTGGCAAAATTAAGCACTCGCTGGCATTAAATATTTGGCTTGGAGCTATTCTTCATTTATCTTTGTGTGTTCATATATGCCTTGACTGTAGACACCTGAATACACTAGCTACCTTTGGTATCACCATCTGGAAAAGGTTCGCTGACGCCTGGAGGAAAGCTTTACATCAGGCCGTAACCCGGTAACGGATTGTTATGGCCATTTAAGACGAGTAGACTCTGGAATATTGACAGTTTAAGTTATTTTCCGGCGAGATATCGCATTTTGGTAGTGAATTAGCACTAAATGTTGATGCTCGATTGTTGTCCGTAAAATTTCACCCGAAACCACAAAAAAAGTGATTTTATCTATATGGACTTGAATTGTTAAATATTTTGGGTTTTCATTGTTTAATTGTGAAACGGTTCATTAAGGAAATCAAATAAAGCTGTTAAGTTTAAAGGCTTGCAAACCATTTTGCGATTAAATCTCGTTGATTGATATTTCGTTTCGTTTAAAAGCATGTATTAAAACTGAAACTTAAACGGTTACGACTACGTTAGTACCGGTACTCCTGATCCGGTATGCGGTTTAATTTCGGTTTTCTTTTTTCAATAATATCGTTTTCGATTCGAGTTACCTATATTTGTTTCGGTTTACCAGTTATACCGGTTCCTAGAGAAAAACCAAACATGCATGAAAGTAATTGAGTGGAATCCTGGATCCTAAAAAATTCAAAATTATTGCAAAAAAACGACCATTTTCAAAACAGTGTACGTGTGATGCTGCTTGTGTTGCTGTGTCTGTTAGACCGACTTGGCAAAAATTGAGAAAGAGCAAAAATGCCAATGGTTGCTTTTCAGCAAGTCGTCTCAATAAATGCCAAGGATTCCACTCACTTTTATGCTCTTTGACAAAAACAGTTCCAAAAGAGTGTTAAAAAAAAATGGGAGCACCAGCAGGAACACCAGCAGCGTATTTATAATGCGGTCCATACACACAGCAATCGCAGTGAATCGTAGAGAATTAAGGAATTCTCGGTTACAACTTTAAGTTTTGAAAATACCCTTACTCCTACGAAAGTTATAAATATTGCCGATAAGAAGTCAGATGTGCCACTGTGTGAGGACACCCAGATTCCAGCTTTGTGATGTCCAGGTTGCGCTGTGCGCTGAATCGTACTTTCTTCGCTTTGCTTAAGATTGGCTGCAACAAGGTAATGGTAATGGCCCCTTTGAAAGTACGAATTTTCGGCTTATCCTTATTTGAGGCTTTCTCGCAATCTTTCTTTGGGATAGTCCGTTGTGGTTGTTTGAGGTAGAGATAGGTATCAGTCTGGCTATTGCCGGGTTAACAACGATCACAAGATTTTAACCTGTTCTGATGTTTCTGATGAGGGTCATGTTTTAGAAAGCCCACAGCCAAGGAAAACCGCAAACTACATGGAAATTAACTGAGACGAGGCGGTTATAAATCTAGATGCCGGACTGGAAATTACCCGAGACGAGGCGGTTATAAACCTAGATGCCGGACTGGTAAGTATAACAATGAGCTGGACTCTATTGATCGGCTAAAAATAAAGCTTGACCAAATGCCAATGCTAAAGCAGCTTCACCTTGCGTAACTCCTCAACCTACAAGAAAGGGATGTATATATATCAAGAAGAAAAACTATTACGGCTTCGATTACTTGAAGAGCAATATAAAACATGTACAAGTAAAGTTGCAACGCCGAAACTTGGTACATCGAATACTTCAAGCTTCCAATCTTCCCAAAATAGTCAAGGCAAGTGTGGTGAGCGGGTTAAAGAATACCACCTCAGCAGAACAAAGATTGTCGTATTATTATTATAATGACACTGGATTCTTTCGAGACCTGCAGTGCCACCACTGGCTTTAAAAGGGTTGTGCGTAGGGTTTGGGACCCACCATGTAAAACACCAATTCCAGTGAAATACATCAGGCCGTTACCCGGTAACTTTATGTTATGGCCAGTTAAGAAGAATAAGTCACGGCAACTGTACTGCGAATAGAAGGAAGGTATTGATTATAATTCTCACACATATAAAAAGGGGAATTTTTTTACAGGAAAATAATGTACCAGCAATGTCATAGACAATAACAAGTTTCCATCCGAAGATGAACTGAGTGAATAACTGTGGTTGGCTTGAAGCAGAGAGCTTTTATTCTGTGGAGTTAGATACAAGCCTCTCTCGACTTCATCTGCTGGGAAAATGTGCCTCTTTTGGTATTGTTTTTGTACCTCTAACTATTATAGTCTAGATGTTAGATCGGACAGACAAAGTCGGACATCGCCAACCGAGTAAATGATGCTAATTTTTTAAACTTATGGACTGCCACGCCTTCTTACGCCCGTTACAAATGTTTGCAATGTTGCACAAATCAATAATATTATTTTACTTTGTGTACAGGGTAAGAAAAGGTGCAAAAGTTTTTAGCTGAAATTTTCTTGTGATGCAAGCAAAACTTTGGCAGTTTGACACTTTGCTGTGGTTTGAGAAATTCGCTGTATTCATTTAAAAGTTCGAAGTTTCGATAACTCTGAACTTCAAAGAAAAAAATGAAAGATAGTAAGGGATGTGCAAGAAATCTCTAAACGGTTTTGCGTAAAGTTTCTTTTGAATTCTTCAAAAATCCGTCGATAAAATGCTAATTTGTTTGATTTCCCATTATCTCTCTTAAAGATAGTTCTGTCAGATTGACGGTATAAAAAGATATCTGGCATACTACAAAATTGCTTCGGGTTGAAATTCGGTTGAAGGAGAATTCAGGCACACCTCCGAGCACGTCGAAATTTGAAGACATTGTGAACAGGTTATTAGTTACAAAATGGCTCGTTTTCGTTTTTTCTTTTTTCGGCGTACTTTGAAAATTAATATATAGTAAGTACATATCTATTAAACTTTAAAAAATGTGTGCCGAGATTGTTAGAAAAGCAAAGAAAAAAGGGCGAAACAAAAAAGTGAGTATTTACTTTATAATTCCGAAGCCTGCCTGTGTTTATATAAGGAGCTTAGCTTCGAGTACTCGTCAAACAGAATAATTTATAGATTTTCTGTAATGTTTCTTCGAAATTTCTGAAATATGGGGCCAGCAATTTGAGTGACTTTACACTATCGGTTTGTTGTTGCAGCTTTGTCTACACCGTTAAGCTCAATATTTTGAATGCATGTTCTTCTAGGCAAAACTTTCACTTTAAGTCTCTTGATGACCCATCTCAACCGCGGCGTATCTATTCTAAAACATCGGACACTCAGGGAACGGAACTTAATTCCGTTTACACTGAGAAATCCTATTTGCTTGTTGCTCTTGTTAAGCGCACTTAAGCCAAAACCCGGAAAGACCCCAGAATAACAAATCAACACTATTATAGTGCAGCGCTTTAATAGATTGTTAAGGGATCGCGTATATGCCGAATTGTTTGAGTTAGGTAACTTTGCAAAGTTGCTGCGACTTCGCAGAACGTTGGGCAACATATGCAGCTCCGTAAAGGTAGGAAAGAAGCAGTCCGAACTTTTCGATACTTCGCAAAGCTTCAAACAAGACGATCCGAGAAGGGTCTTGCACCACAATTTTCTTGAAGAAAAAATGCGTCCAGTTGCTTGCCAACGTAGATGGTACTGACATTGGAAGAAGAGACTTCCTCCTATACTCTTGATGTTGTCAAAGCTTTCGTCTTCTTTGGCAACAGCTTTACAACTAAGAACGATGTCAGCGATAAAGAGTAGTATCGATGTTGCCAATCGAAGCTACTCTGCTCTCGGTAGCCAAATGTGTCGTAGGAGCCACTCTCGCCAAGCGAACTATAGACGACGCACAAACTTCCCGTTTTGTCTGTTGTTTGCTCCAGATGTGCAAGGAGTGTTTGAGCGGAAATTACTTTCTAAAAACTCAGTCTCTTTGAGCTCTACGACGACACTGACAAAGTCAAGCTTATTAAAATCCAGTTTCTAGGCCATGTTATGCGTATTGACGAGGATGCTACTGCGAGAGAGGTTTTTAAAACGAAAGGCGACGAAGGTGCAGGCCATGTCTCCGTTGAAAAGACCAGCTAGATAGCATACTAACTATCTTTGGTTTGATTGGAGAAGGGACAGGCAGAGGCTCCTGGAGGATTGCTCTACATCAGGCCGTAACCCGGTAGCGGGTTGTTATGGCCAATTAAGAAGACGAAGTCTACGAGTTTTTTTATTTGTGGAAAGTAGAACTATATCGAAAAGTTAGCAGAATACTCGCATTCTAATTTCAAGGTTCCCAACTTGGTTTGTTTATTTCTGAATATTTTACTTCGTGAAACCGTTTTCCCACTTTTCATTTAACTTTTGTATTTAGAACCATATACTTTCTAGTGTTTTCGTGTTGTAAAAGTCTCTCGATTTGGAGATCAAGTGTGCGATAGAAGAATGCTTATTGTGTAGAATAACTGATTGGCGATGTCTTACTGTGATGCGGGTCGAGTATTTCATTATGTTTGTTGCGACATATAAGGAACTCCAAAGTTTCGCTAACTTCCGTTTTCTTGTACTCCTGCAATTGTTCCAAGTAGGGGAGTCATAAACTAAAACGCAACATATTCAGGTGAAACTTATATTATGCAAGCCACAAGCATTTTATCTTTCGAATGGTATAGGTTTCACCTGAACACGTTGCATTATTGCGAAGTAATCGGTACCACACTGTATTTTCGCTAATAGACAGATATATATATAGATATCATGCAACATTAGAAGAGTTTTCTAATGTTGACGGCCTAAGGCTACAATAAGAAAGAATTGAATAATTCTATTATGAAAAGTGTTTTTAGTTTTCTTTTGACACGCTTGGAACCTATATTTTTATGAATTAGGAATTAGCGTTTATAAAGCTGCAAAGTACTATCTATAGAATTCTGTTGCAATCATGAACTTTATGTTTCTATTTTGACCATAAAATTGTTTTGAAAACACAAAATTCGACATGATTCACACTATAGCGCCAGGTCATAAAAAATTCACACATCATTTTAGATTAAGTCACCTTAGGGTGGGCCATAAATCAATCCTCATTAAGAACATATTAAATATTTGAGTGCTTTCAAAATTTTTAAGTATTATATGAAAACAACATAAAGAAACAATCTTTGAAATAGGCAAATCTTATCGCTGGTAGACGCTTGACGAGCGTATTTGTTGTGGCTATAATTAGCATTTGCACTAGTGGTTATCTGGAGCCGATCTTGGCCAAGAAGCAAGGCCAAGACAAAAGAGTTTTGCCAGCATGCAGCGAATATTGTGCATTAGTTGCACGTTTCAACTTTGATCCCGCTGAAAATGTTGTATGCCCCATTGTACAGATATTTAGTTTCCATTAAAATAAATGAAAATGTTGTGGCTGCAGGGGGGAATTGGGCGGGGGAGAGGGATAACAACAAAATGAGCGTTAACCAAGCGAATCCTCAGCACGTTTTGGAATTTACACGAAAATCCGACAGTCAGCAGGAAAGGTGTGTCTGTGTCAGTTTGGTAATGCGCCCGGGTCGGATCGGGTCGGGTCGGCGGCTGTGGTACGTTCTGGTCTGCTGTGGTGTGGCGCAACACAGACCGTGGCAACGTTATGCGAAACACGCAAAAACGAATTTGATTTCGTTGTACGATGCTGAATGCAGGCCGCCTCTCGGAGCACAACTTACCCCCGATCCTGAGGCCATTAGCCTGTGTATGCAACGCGGCATGAAAGTGTTCAGTGTGTGTGTGTGTGTGTGTGAGCGAGTGTGTGCGTGTGTGTGTGTGTGTGTGTGTGTGTGTGAATAGCATGGCAATTTGCCATTTTGAACAACGTAGAGGAGTCAGCCACAATTTTGTGGCTTCATTGGATGTGAAATGCGGCACAGCGAGTCGAGTAGTAGGAAGAGCCCTTTGACAGTGCCGTCCCAGTGCTGTGGCAGCTATAGCTGCTATAGCTTCTGGTGGCTGCTGTTCGATGAGCATGTTGCAAGTTGCTCAGTAACTGTTGCAGCATTGAATACACCATAAGTGTGTGTGTGTGTGATTTACTTCCCCCTTGTGCTTCCTTTTGCGCATCCCGCACATTTATAACACCTGCTCACTGCTCCGTGTGCTTTCGTTCTGGCCATATCTGGCTTGGCCCTCTTGCTGCTCTGGCTTTGGCCCTGGCCTGTTGTTGTTTACTTTGTGAACTCGGCGTTATTCGCTTTGGAGCAGCCGCTTCGTGTCGCTGTCTGTCGTTTGCTGTAGCTATAGAATGTATCTGTATCTGTGCCCGTGTCCGTGCCCGTGTCCGTGTCTGTGTCTGTTCCCCCAATGCATTTGCCGCCTGCTGCTGCTTCTGCTGCTGCTGCTGCTGCTGTATCTGCCGTTGCCGCAGCGGCTGGTTGTTGTGGCTGTGGTTGTCATCTCGCCAGAGACTGTAGGCGGAACTCAAATAAAAGTTATATTGCCGCTGCAGGGGGATTCGAGTTAATCGAATAATAAGCGCGCGCGCACACACACACACACAGATACATATACTTAAAAGCACACACACTCATACGGAAGCACTGCAGCCGAGCTCGAGACATGACCAATTGGCGTGTTTTTCAAAATATTTCACTTCGTCGGAATGGAAGATGATACCCTCAACCTCGTTGCCTTTGCAGTTGTTTTGCTCGTCTTGTTATGTTGTTTTAGTTTCGCCTCTTTTTGTGATTTGAAGCAATTTTTTTTTTTTAGTTTTTTTTTCATTCAGTATATGTAGTTTTTATTACCTCTTGCCAGTTTGCAGTTTTTCTTTCCAGCTCATCAAAAGAGATGTGCACTCATTTGTGAAGTACGGCGGCAACTTGTGCGTGAGAAAATACTTAAAAGAGTTCCACAGCTCGGTTCGCTTGCCGCTTGCCACTTGCCACAGATCGACCACTCGACGTTTTTTCGGTGTGCTACTTGAAAGTCTTTTTTTCGTTTTGTTTTTTTGTTGCGTTGCTCTTCAAATTCATTTCTAATTGATTTCGAATTGCTTTCAATTGAAGCTCGATTTCGTCCATTTCTGATGAAAAAAACTTGTGCACTTAAAATGGAGCGAGTAATTTTGAATCTTGAAATATGTATCTTTTATGAAATATTAACTTTTGGAATTTAATTTTTGAAGTATAGCTTTGTAAAGAAACAAATTCTGGTTGCATAACAGTTAGAAACAAGATTTTGAAATTCTTAAGTTTCAAATTTACTAACCGTGGTTCTTCGTGACCCGTGTGGTGAGCGCGTTAGAGAATACCACCTCAGCAGGTCAAAGCTTGTCGTATGAGGCGACTAACAATGACACTGGGTTTTTTGGAAACCAGTAGGCCTTAAAAGCGTTGTGCGTAGGGTTTGGGACCCACCACGTAAAACCACAATTCCAATGAAAGAATGTATTTACATCAGGCCGTAGCCCGATAACGGGTTGTTATGGCCAGTTAAGAAGAAGATTCTTCGTGATTCGACAAGTTGTGCTGTTTACGATTTTCCGTAATACCTACATTAAGGGAAAAATTATGCTATCAATTGATAAATGATTGGCCTTCTTTCTTAAATTAATTGTACCGTAATAAAAACGACGTTCGTCTTAAAAGAGACTGAATGCATGTTTATTGACCATTTTTGTTTTTGCTACTTTTAGAATAACTTTTTCTATCAGTGTACCTAAAAAAATCAAACCGTAAGCAAAACAGCCATTCCCACTGGCTTGCAATTCCCTGAGTAGAATTTGGTTTAATCAATCATTATAATACTACTTAATACTGTTTATTTCTTAATCTGAAAATATTTTTAGGTAAAGGCTTCAAGTGCTCCGATAGCAAGATCTGAAATGAAGCTACAAAAGTGCTTGAAAACATAGCAATAACCTATTGAATAATAGAAATATTACTTAAATAAACTAATCATAAACTCTTTGAAGAACCATTTCAATTTTGTTCCAGTAATTCGGTATTACATATTTTGGCTTTTATAGAAGTATGACATGATATACATATAATATTTGGGTTATGTCAACCTAAAGGTTTTATTCTTAGCCTAAAAATGAACAATAAGATGGAGACAACTGCTACATGGAATATATCGATGAATGTTTAGAAAACGTTGCAAATTTTCGGCCCCGAATCAAGCTGCATTCCAACAAACCAATTTTTTTGACATTGTAAACTAAACACAGCAAAAGTTTATTGAAAATGGGAACACGTTAAATTAAGAAACAATTGAAAGAAATTTAACAGTTTAAAGATGAGCGATTACAGCCTTGTTCGGAAATGACTTGCTGAAAATCTTACAAGTCTGGATGACGCCATTTATGAACATAAGCTACTGGAAAGAAGGATGTCGTCATCGCCTAGATTTCATGCTCTTGAGTTGAGCTTTAAAGTCGGTATTAATGAAAAGAGTTAATACTACAAACATATGCACTAGCTTCAAAGCCGTAAAACATTCTGGTTCAATCTTTGACAATGAAACATCGCTATAATATTATGTAAGATAACACAGCGGGGTCTACATAGGAATGCTTCATAAGTATAGATGCTAAGTCGAATAAGCAAAACCGGATACAGAAAGTCAGGTTCTTTAGACTTCTTTTTTTTCGAATTTGCGTTTGTCATGCTGTTTGTTTTCGGATATTTCAGTCTTGACATTTCGACAGCTCTTTAAACCGCAATTTCTCAATTTGCAAAAGTCCTCGCCAGTTTATAGATATATTTCGTTACTGTACAGTCCATTTAAATCGCTAGTGTTTAATGTGAGAACCTGCCGGTGCCAAGCACAGGATTGAAACTACTTCCGCAGGTGCCATATTGAAATCATTTTTGTTTGGTTATGACTTCTTCCATGGTATGGATCGAGGCCTATCCGAAACTCTGCTGGTCTTTGGGGCGCAGCGCCCGGTTGCAAAACACAACTCCGCGCTGAGCCTAAGCTCTACCAGAATTTACGTGCCAAAACCACAGCCAAAACAATAATCCACGAAAGGGCCAACCGCAAGGTCAGGACAGAACAAGTTCTGTAGGATCCTGACGGCCCGTGGTACCAAAATTACCATTACCATCGAAAGGTACTGACATTTGAACATAGTTGTACGGAATATAATGTTGACTAGTGCATAAGCTGGTTCCAGAAAATCCTATAGTATTCCGAAGAATACTACCAGTTAATTTCCATGACCCAGATTCAGGCAACACAAAGCCCAACGCTTTCAATTTCCCCAATATTAACACTCAGAAAGAAAAGACAAAAAAGAAAAACATCTATACTGCAGCATCCGTAATTTTCTCCGCTGCGAAAAAACTGAGCGCCCAAAATAATTCATTGTCCTAATCCTATTCTCTGTGGGGAGTGCATTGCTAACATAGAAATACTGTCCAGTCCACTAACCATATTAAGGCCTATGGGGCATTCCTGAATATCAGCCGCATTAAAGACCTATCTCTCAGCAGCTTTTTCACCCATTTGCACAACATGACCGAGCCGATGTATGTTAATTCGTCGAGTGTGTCTATGTCGTCCAAGAGGTAGTAGATTTCGGGATAAGCTTTAGTATTTTCCGCTCAAACAATCCAAGGGCTGCATCATCATTAAGCTTCAGGCGCCTAGTTAGAGTGTTAGTTTCCTCTGTGAAGAGTCGTCCCAACTACTCATTTGCCTACTGAAACCATCGATTGGCAAGAATCTAACATCGTTTAATCTCCACGCTGGCATCGTTTTTCATTATGACGGTGTTGTCAAGGTAGACAAAATCGTCGACCATAGCAAAAGTATAGTTTTCAACTTTAATATGAGTTTCTAACATCCGAAAGATTCTTACTCTCATTTACCAGCAGACGTACCCTGACAGAGGTATAATAATAATAATATTTTAATATCTCGCTTGTTACTACGAGTTATGTCAATATCATTTATGTAAGCAGTCACCTGGACACTTTTATAGAATGTGGCCGCCTTGTCTGAAGTCTCGCACGCTATTAAAAGATTCAGAGTGGTTCTTTTCTACCTTGACGAAGCTGTGTGTCCTGCTAAACGTCATTCTGGAAAGTTGTCAGATAACGATAAAAAATTGATCAAAGTAGTTCTATCTCTGCTTGTGTGTACATTGTTGAATCTAACGGAGGACAAATGCTAAGAACTTAAGATTGCTTTTGTAAGTCAAACGCTTCCTTTGCACATTTTCCGGCATTATTATTCTGTTCTGCATGGTACCTTGTTGCGCAAACTCTTGACTCCATTTTGAGGCCGTCCGTAGATATGTTTGTTCACTCCTGCTATCCAGACATCTGTTCCTATTTGCGTTGCTGTTTGTTTGAAGTAGGTTTTGGAACTCAAGCAGTTTGACTAATGTGCAGCTACCAAAGCATACTTCCAGCTGCCTTATGTGGAAACAGGCGCATTTAGATGGTCATACGGGTTACTTCCATGAACGCCAACTGCTAAGTTCCCTTCAACAACTGGACGACGTAGAGCATAGATGGAAAGAATCATTATATTAGTGGAGCCATTTGCTGCTCAGCGTTTTCTGCTGTCATTTTCACTCTTTCTCTCTTTATAAAGCAATAACGCCGTTACATTTAGAAAAGAACTGTATTTTAGACTTACTTGTTAATCCAGTAGTTTCGTACTGAAACCTTGAACAAAATCTCGGGACAGTTTCACCTTCATAGTGTATATGTAACTGCAAAGGGCTTTGATTGAAATAACGTCAAAAATTAAGACTTTTGAGTTAAAGATATTAAAAAAGTTGATGAGACAGAAACGGTTTGAAAGGGTTATAATTTTTACGAAATAACATATGAAACTTAAGTTTAAGACTGATGGCGAAGTTTTCTTGGTGGACTTCCTTATTTTATAACGTCGCCTTACGCCGCTAGAGATATGTGTCCGACATTTTCGAAAAAGCAGTAAAGGGTCAAAAACATCGATAGTATCGAGGTATCTAATGTTTAGCTTTCTGTCTTAGTTGTTTTTGTAAGCGGCTAAAGTTAGGAAGTTAGGAAGCAAATAAAAACAGATATTACTATCGATCAGGGATTCAAACCGTAAACGTTGCCGTAACCGTTATACAACACAACCGATTGAATTTTGAAACCGTAACCGTACCGTAGCTTAAATACATTTTTATTTAAAAAAACCGATAACCGTTAACTGTTATAATTTTTCCGAAATAACCGAATTGAAACCGATATATTTATACCGGTATGGTTTTGGTTTTTTGCCGCAAACTGACTTATTTTTTCATGTTGTGCTTTACATTACGTTATTCTGTGAAGCATTATCATCTACGTGGGGCACGGTGGGGCCATCTGACTTCTTATCGGCAATATCCATAACTTGCCAAGGTGTGAAAAACTTAAAATGCATGTAAAATAGAATTCTTTAAGCTTCTGCGGTACACTGCGATTACGCTGCTGGTGCCATAAAAAGTGAAACACTAGACAACACAATCTGTTTCTCGCTCCCACTTATATTTTTTGTGTAGTACTCTTTTGGCACTGTTTTTTATCAAAGAGCATGAAAGTAATAGAGTGAAGTCTTTGGCCGTTTCATTGAGTCGACTTGCGACCATTCCCAAAAATATACATATATGTGCCTAGTTTTTGCTCTCTCTCTTTCTCAATTTTGGCTTCGAACGAGTTGGTCTAACAGATACAGCAACACAAGCAGCATCACAAATGGTCGCTTTTCGGCAATAACTTTGATTTTTTTTACAATTCAATCTATTACTTGCATGGTCTTTGGTTTTTGTATAGGAACCGGTATAACCGGTAACCAAATATAGGTTAAACTAATCGAAACCGATATTATAAAAAAAGAAAACCGAAATAAAACCGTCTATCGTATCAGTACTAACGTAATCGTAAGCGTATCCGAAATAAGTTTCGGTTCGAACCCCTGGTCCCGACATTTTCGAAAAAGCAGTAGAGCTGCATAGTATAGATTTGTCGAAACTTTACCTTTCTGTATTAGATCTAATACTATCGAGCTTTAACATACGTTAAGGGGCTAAGGTTCGGAAATTAGGAAGCAAATAAGAAACGATAGTAACATCAATAGTGTGGAATCTTTTCGAACCGATGTACTATCGATAGTTTTGCAGCTGTACTAAGCAGCATTAGTACGTATATTCTTCCTAAGAATACTTAAGCCCTTAAATTGGTCAGAAAGAAAAAGTGCTTTCAATCTGACACGAAAGTTGCTTGGTTGCCGTTGCTTTGTTTGGGGAGCCCTTTAGATAAAGCCTGATCATACTTTTAGTAAGTTTTTGTGCGGTTTCTCAGCGTTTATGTTTCTAAGAGTTTAAAACCTAGATTTACACATTATAAACCCATATTCTAACAGCGCTTCTCCCTTGAAATAGCATTCTTTGTTCACGAAAAATGTCGTGGTGACATTCTATTCCGCACAAATCGCCAGACTTATGAATAATCTAGCAATGAATCCCCACATTGAAAGCAAAGATAACAAGTCAAATTCCATTCCATTTTTTCGTTGACGTTGCTATAAATATAGAAAAACATTTTTTTACGAGAATATTTTTCATTTTCCTAAAATGAGCAACATTAATAGCGCGTTTTTTTCACAAATTTTTATTTTTATTTTCATTTTTGTAAATTCCACAAAGTCTCGACATGCAATAAATTCGTATAAACAAATTGATTGCGTTGTTTGCTTTTTCGTATTCTCTTTCGAAGCCATTCGCGTATTTCATTTCATGACTGACTGCCTGACAGCAATTTTCAATTGCAGCTCGCCCCAAAAATGGAGCACATGCATATATAGAGTATACGTAGTATATTTTGTACTTTTCACGGCTCAAGGTTCGCTTCGCCTTCACAGACATCACACACATACACACACGGACACTCTCACATGCAGACATTTTATTTTTCCACTGTTGACTGTTTGCTTCTAAAGTTTTTGCAGCCCCTGCGTACTACGCCCTCCCCTTTTCATGCTGCATGCAACATGCCACATGCAACATCAACATTGCTGTTGACTAGTGCGCCATTTGTCATGTGTCTGCGTTGGTGGCAGGCATTGCCATCCTTCTTTCTTGTTGTCCTTCTTGTTGGGCGCTAATGTCCTCCTCTCACTTTGTAGTGTACAAAACCCACCCATTGCCCACTGCTCCCTGACCGTCGCACATTGTTGGCACATTCATCAGATCGGTTTGCGCTCGTGAAGCGCCTTTCTATTTTCTTACCAAACCGTTAGCCACTCGGTCCTTCAGCTAGTCACCTTCTCCGCAATCCACCACACAAACATATCTCTCAGATACACACGAATATATATACATATATATGAACACTATAGCCCAACGACGGCTGCAAAAGTTTTCATGATTTTTCTTATTCAGTCGCAATTCGTATTCGCATTTTTTTCAGCTTTTATACTCTATACACAGCGAATAATAGTAGCATAAGTTTCGTTATAAGTTTAATCTGTTTGAAGCAGCCAGTGCGTGTGTAGATCTTTCTATACAGCAGCTATCCGTCGATTTGCCAAACATTTTGGGAATTTGTTGTTAAAGCTGTTTTTTGAAAGATTTCTTAAGAAATAACACTTGAATATCTCTCACAACGATCCGGACACATCGATTATTACAAGTCAGACAGAATCTGTTGAACGCTTGAAACCACGACATGTTTCCCCATAAAAAACTGCTCATTGGTGTCACTTTATAGAACGAACCATTTCCTTTCTGAAGATCTGGCGGAACGAACAGTTGGTAATGCTCATTAAGAAGACGGTATGCAAATTTTTTGGAGAGCAGTATGAAAGAATAGCTCGATTAGACTACTCAGATAGTGTAAAAGGATGAGACATCACAAGTTTTTAAATGTATTACGCCAGCTTTTTTCAATACAAAAGTTTTCCGTTTTGCTACATATTTGTTATACAATTCCAAAAGGATAGAAATTTACCTATATTTTGTCGCTCTATCCATTTCAAGGGTAAATTCAAGCTTCTTTCTATAATCTCACTAATTCAAATTTAGTGCATAGCCTGACTAGGACTAAGTTGAATCTTTAGAAGATTTGGTCCTTATCCAAAAATCTGGTGTTCTTATTTTCATACTTTTGGACTTTCTTTCATTAGTCATGTTTCATACATTACATGCGCCTTTCGGAATGGAATGGCTTTTACATCAAATTGGTGTAAGCAAATCGAACCGTAACGGTAAACGAAACCGTGACTGTAATAGGTTTAAACGGTTTTTTTTTTTTGTTTAAGTCTCCGCCCCCTGCTTGCATCGCCCACCATGCTCCTTAGAGGTAGAAAGGTACTGTCTCCTCCGTCTTTTTCAATAGACAAATTTTCTATTTGACGCTTTAATTTAGCCATTTCTCGCCTTTTGTCATATCGTTCTTGTTTTTGTTCTTTTCGACGTAGTTTTTTTCTTCTTCTGTAAAATTTAATTTTTTACGAAACCTTTATTTACGCGTGAGAATCGAGGAGAATAGTAAACGTGCAAATAAATGTTTTATACATCGAACTGTAGCGCAACCATTAACCAATATTAACCGATCAAAACCTTTCAACGAACATTTTATAAATCTGTATTTGATGTTTTTATACAACGTAACTGTAACCATTGCCGATCCGTGATTTGCATTCCTGATTGGAATAATATTGAATTGGTAATAGTTAGACTCTATTTTTAGCTTATTCGAAACAAATTTACTACTGTGGGCTTTGCTAACTACGTTGTTTTGGAGCACCGCCTGTAGAGGTTGGCATTTTTCTAGCACAACTAAGAGCTCATAAATGACGTCACCAATCAGTTTTGAGTGGGAGATCATTCAATTGTGTCGATGGGGGAGCAGAGTGTATCGAAAGAATGACGTCACTATTATAAAGTAAACAACTGAAATTATATATAGTTTTTCGTTGCTATAACAAATTTTGACGTCACATTTGGTGAAATCCGTTTAGTCAAACCTAAATGTGAATATTTGTGACAAGATGGGGAAAAGGGTACGGAATCTTTAAAATCGTCATTTATGAAAACATTTTGATAAGCTTTTGTAAAGAATCGACCTATTGAATTCAGATAAAACATAGGGAACTAACTAATTTAAATTTTAAGAAATATAAATAAGCTTATGAGCTATAAAAACGTTATGGTTCTGTCATCTTCAATCGACTCGAAGAAGGTCTAAACTATAATTATATTATGTTTTAGTCTAAGTTGATCGCCATCGAAAACCGTATTCGGATTCAGTAAGCCGCAAATTTCTCGAATAAGGTATCTTTGAGCCAAATTAAAGTCAGGCTAGTTAGAAACGCACTCAAAAGCCTTTCTACTATGGCTTTCTGAAGCCCTTGATTTCTAATGTTTCCATGTTTGAGATCGCTTTTTGTTTGAATGGCGTTAGTTGTGATGTTGCTAATTATCAGAATCGCGTCAACTTCACCATTATTAGAAATAAATTCAATTGACAATAAAGCTTCTACTTCTAATAGTGCGCATTTTACTGCTAAGGTGCCCTCCATATACAACGTCACCACGTTTTTGCCCATTTTCGGCTGACCCGCTCCTCCCTATCAGCTATGAAGTTTTATATGGACGACCCTTAAGAAGGCTGTAGTACTCAAAAAGACTTGAAGTCAAAGACATTGCTCTTTGTGGAACACTAGAGTATGTCAACTTCGGTGTCCTAAAGTTTGCTTTCCGCTATTTTTCAATTCTCGCCTTATCCCCATTGCTGTTTTCCCTTGGCCCCAAAAGCGACCTCCACCCAACTTTCCCGCCACCCGCTCTCCACTTTGTTTGCGCTTTGCAATTTTCTAGCTTTTTCAGTGTTCGTTTGCCTTGTTCGCGTGCAGTTCGTTGGCTGTTGGGTTTGTACAGAGGAATGGCAAAGAGAGCGAAAGCGGTGTGCGGTCGGAGTGCCGCTTGGAGCTTCAGTAGTTGACGTGCCTTTTGCGTTTGTGTGTGTATTTGTGTGTGTATTTGTGTGTGTGTGTATATCAAAATGGTTTTTTGTGTGTCTGTGTGTGTGTTTGTGTGTGTGTGTTCGTGCTTGCGGGGAGCCAACTGGCGATACTTTATTTTGCAATTTTTTCTCTTTGTTGCTCTTTGCAAGTAACTTTATCCATTGTGAAATTTCATTTGAAATTTCATGGAAAATCGTTTTAATTATATTCGTGGAACTCTGCATTATTTATAATATGCTGTTTTTTTTTTTTTGTTAGCTTAAAAGTTGGTCCAACGCGTTGAACGTAACTTGATGAAACTTTTGCAAATATGTATTTTAATTATTTTGATTTAGCTTTTTTAAAAAGCATTTCATAAGCTCAAATATGCATTAAGTGTTAATTAGTAACAACTTGGATAATTAATTTTAATTAGCAGCAGTTTGATTGATGGCTAACAGAGCACAAGATCGTTTAAATTTGTTTTAACAAATAGACACATATGTATGTATCTTTGCGAACCTTAATTAGTGACATTCGGTTGATGAGCTCATCAAAGCGATATAAATCAATGTTAAGGAGAGTTGCTATGAATCACAATAAAAGACTGTCAAATTATATGCAATTGATTTTTGTCAAGGTGAGCAAAGTTTTAACTCATATTAGAGAGGCAGAAAAGTGAATGTTTAATAACTTAAGGCTGGATACTGCTATCTTCAACAAAAGTATCATATATTTTGTTAGGTGTATTACTGCAAATAAGTTTAGCACTTGATTGTATCTTGTTAAAAAAAAATCACGAAGAACGAGCAAAGATGTCAAAAGTTGAGCTTTTGATCCTGAGAATGTCGAATATAGTCCTTGGAAGTGGGTAGATATCATGAGCTAAGCTTTAGATTTTTCCTCTTCTTCTTGACTGGCCATAACAACCCATTACCGGGTTACGGACTGATGTAAGTATCTCCTCCAGGCGTCTCTGTTTTGTGCGCGCCTTCTCCAATTGGTATTACTAAAGGTAGCTAGTGTACCCTCTACCTGTTCCTTCCAATGGAGACATGTTTTGCCCTTCGTCGCCGCCCTTCGATACTCGCATTGAAGACCTTTCCCGCAGGAGCTTCTTCATCCATACGCACAATATGAACTAGCCAGCGGAGCCGCTGGATCTCAATTCGCTTGACTATAGAGTTCGTCGTTACCAATGCGTCTTACGGAGTACTTCCGCTAAAACACTTCAAGGGCATTTTCATCACACCGCATCATCATCAATGCTTCACAGCTTTAAAACGAAAAAAGCCTCTAACAGAGTGCTAACTGATTAGGCCCTATCAATTCTTTCGCAAACGGCTGTAGCCTTTCGCGCCTTTCACGGGCTAAATATGCAATAGAAAGAAGACTAATACCACGGTAGTTAGCGCGCACCGTGGGGTCACCTTTCTTGAGAAGGGCAGAGGACACCCAGGTCCCAATTATGGGGCATGCTCTCATCTAGCCATATTCTGCAAAAGAGCTAGTTTATGCATATTACCAACTCATTGCCGCCAGTCTTGAACTACTCTGCAGGCAGGTCTTCTGCACCAGATGCTTTGCTGTTCTTGAGCCGCTTGATTGCAACCCTGACTTCTTCATAGCTAGGCGGCAGTATATCCACGTTGTCGTCTATAATTGGGTACGTCGAAAAGTTAACTTCGGGCCGGTGTTAAGTGTTCCCTCCACAACTTCAGTGCTTAGATTGTAGATTTTCCTCTCTAGATTTAAAAAGTTTTAATCATTTCATCAGTAATTGTTTACTTTTTTGGTGGCTCTAATTTTAGTAGCTACTGAAACAAGTTTTCTTTATACGTATCAATGCGTTTTTGTTTTCAATATAAGTTATAAAACTTTGAGTTAATTTCACAGTTTTTTCTTCGAAGCGGATGAAACCCATCTAAAGGGACACACTTGGTGAAAAAAAAATTATTTCAGCCTACTTGATGCATACGCGCCAGTAACTTGTATATTTTAAAAATATTTGGGGGGCTCCGTCACCTGTTCGCTCCGCTAATCAACGCCCGTGCTCCTAAGAGCTATACAGGACTTCCCATACGATTTTTTTACTACTACTACTAAACTATCGAAGTACAGAATCTTTTCATTTTTATCTTACTATCCCACTATAGTGTTCATCAAAGTGTGACTTTTTGTGATGAGTCGATAGTATCGAAACTATTTCCCGAAATAATCGACAATTTCGTATGCGTTGTATAATGTTGCTTATTGTATAAAAGCAGTACGAAGCGCTTGGAGAAGATTGTGAAGTTTCGTAATAAATAACACTTGTTGCAAGTGTAAAGTGGTTTTCTTAATATTAACTAAAGTTTGTAGAGCTCTTTGATGTTTGTAGATATCCAGATATCGAGTATATCGTAAGCCAAGCTTAGAATATATCTGTTACTTAAAAACACATCAAGTTCTGACTAGGGGTAAGCACTTTAAATTGTTGAAATTCAATTGTCTGATTGAAATTGAAGTAAACAAACCCATATTAGGTATTCGTTTGACGCGAAATGTCTGCGATTAATACCTCTAACTAAACATGGCAATCTTAAAGTGTTCTAAAAACTATGTACTTTGCATGTTCCGCCTTAAATGTGCCACATTTTCCACCACAAAACTTTATTAGTGCTATTACGTTTCAAGTAACTTTCCTAAGAAGCATCGCGATAAGCCATTTTAAGAAACGCCGTCCGTATGTGGATATTTAGGTTTAATAAAAATACGACAGCAAAACCAGCTGCGTCCATTTTGAGACATTTTATTGCCCATAACTCTTGAGTTATGACAAATATAGAAACTGAAAGCATTAAATTTGGCGACAGCTTGAATTTCCATTTTCATAAAACAGAACCAAATTGGTGCTCAGAACAAGTGGAAAAAACATTAAATAAATTTTGCTGCAGTGTACTTATGGCGCGTACACTGTAATAAAAGCTATAAGAATTTAAGCGAAAATGCTCATATTTTTTCGATATAAAATGAAAAGTTTTGTGTTTAGATTCCTATGAAGTAGGTTTCGTGGAGTACTTCGTTCATTGGTTACAATATTACAAAATTTGGTTCTGGTCAGTTTGGGTCAGCTGAATTATTTTAAAAGTTCTTTAGCATCGTGAATACTAGGATTGCAATACAAAACTGGAAGTCCTTAACTCTGAGTGAATTGTCATTTTTGTAGTAGAAATTCAAATTCATCGACATTGGTTAAGAGTTCTTGTTTTAATTTACTAAAATGAGGTATTTTCTTAAAAAATAGTTTTTGAAACGGACGGAATTCAAAAGCCAAATACGCTTGGTTTTTAAATAAAAACATTGGTAAATTCTTTCACCTGATTAGTCAAGGGTGTTTTCTCTAGTATTTTCAACTATTCCACCATTATTATCTAATTGAGCTGCTTCCCAAAATTTCTTCGTGAAAATCAGAGAGAAAATTATAGAATGCTGACAACTTTGCTAGATGTTTAGCAGCAGCAGAAGAAGCTGCATGGTTATAGGACAAAAAGTTCGTCCAAAACTTGCTCTTCTTCTCCTGTACAGCATTCCTCCAGGAATCACTGCTTTGTGTACGCTTTCTTTCATCGGTGATACGATGTCGCCTTCCTTCAACAGCCAAGACCTTATCCTACAGAGCCGCTGCATGATAATTAGCCTGACATTGTCGCCCTTTAATCTTTGGCAACGACTATTGCATACCATGGAACGACGAACTCTATGAGCTCTACGACGACATTGACATAGTCAAGCGAATTAAGATCCAGATTCGGCTCTGCTTGAAGAAGCTTCTGCGAGATAGGTCTTCGAAGCGAGGGTCGAAGGGAGACGACGAAACTGCAGACCATGCCTCTGCTGGAAGGACTAGGTAGTGAGCACACTAGCTACCTTTGGCAGAAGGCGCGTGGAAAACAGGGACGCCTGGAGGAGAGATTTATATCAAAGGAGAGTATTTGTCGAACTAGATATTTTCGGAGTGCTCATAACTTTACCAACTGTTGTAGTCTACAGAAGCAACACAATAGTTACGATTCGAGAGCTTTCTTAAAAACTTACTCGAGAAAACAACTACAGGCATATAATTTCATCTCATTTCGAGGATTGTCTAACGATGGGCTATATAATGGGTATTCAAATGCCATTTAGAAATCATTTTCACCATTTCGCTAGGCGAAAGTTAGCTAATAATCCAACATTTATGGAGAAGCTATAAGAAACTAAATAGTTTGGGAGAAGCGAAAGTTTAGCGAACACTAAGAGTATCCTATAATCGAATAATTATAGTATTCGGTATCCCACGACGATGAGTTCTACGACGACATTGACATAGTCAAGCGTATTAAGATCCAGCGGCTCCGCTGGCTCGTTCATTTTGGATAAAGAAGCTCCTACGAGAAAGGTGTTTAATGCGGCTGTCGAAGAGTGCCGACAAAGGGGCAGACCTTTCACTTCAGTTGGAAGGACCAGCTAGGGAGTACAGTAGCTACCTTTGTTATCACCAATTGTAGAAGGCGCGAGCAAAGCAAAAACGCCTTGAGGAGAGCTTTACATCAGGCAGTAACCCGGTAACGGATTGTTATGACCAGTTAAGTAAGTAAGTATCGATTCCATACGATTTCATGTTTTTTTTTTTTAAATCAAGTAGTTTCCATTGCAGTTTTTGCATTACAATATACAATGTTAAACTTGATTGAAAAGTGATTAATTCACTCAAATAGAAATCCGAACATTTTGCAACGAACAAACCGCAAATCTGTAAACATTGAACAAAATTAATTTTAAAACGTGTTAATTTGTGTTATTATGTGGTCATTCCTATTGATATAAGTAATCACAAAGTATCGTACTTTATTACCACGTAATTCATAGGTTAAATAAGTCGGTGAATACCAGATGCATATTTAAAGATTTCGTGCACTTAATACACAACAAAACAAATACAGTTTCGTATTGCATATATGTTTAAGATAAAAACGCCCATTGGCAATGCAAGTAACGGTATCTGTGCCAGACACAACGTACTATCTACAAAACGTCAATTGCCACAATTTCTATAGATATTGGGCTATTTCTATGCTTGAAGAAATAAAAACGAGCAATCGGCACGTTTTAAATCCCACACACAACATAATCCAAAGTTTTTGTATTTTTTTTTCATAATGGGGGCAATTTCGTGAAAATTCTATGGGAAAAGCAAGCAACTGAGCCACAGACCTTTCAATATAAAATGGCGGCGGCATTGACGATGACGACGGCAACGGCGACGGCAGTGAACACTGACAACCACAACGTCGACGACGAAGACCGTGTTTACCCAAATCAACATGGGCAGGGAACTTGGTCTTACAAAGCTGTGCATAGAGCAAGCTGTGTGTGTGAGTGTGAGTGTGTGCGAGGGCCTTCCCTCGCATGCGAGATAAAAATGCCATAAAATGCCGCTTCGACTGCCTGTGGTGGCCACAGGTAAAACACGCATTTAAGCCAACCGACCGACCGACCAACAAAGTCAACAACAGTAACAGTCAGAGCAAAAGCAACAGAAACAGATACATATGTATCTGGCGGATAAGTAGAATGAGGCTAAATGCATGCAAGCAAAACATTCGAGCATACACTCATTCATTCACTCATTCATTCACTCATTCACTTATTCATTTAGACAGCAGCAGCAACAGCAGCACAGGTACAAACGCTGCCGCGGACGGACGGACTTAATTGTGGGTGGGCTCAGTGTGTTAAAAAGCATAAAAATAATAATCGTAAAGAATGAAGCGTAAAGAACACAAAAAGAAAAAAGTTGCGGCGCGCTCTCTTTTTTGTACCTCGCAGTCGGTAGGATTCGAACCTACGCTCCCAGAGGGAATCTGATTTCTAGTCAGACGCCTTAACCGCTCGGCCACGACTGCTTATGACTCGTGCGCGTCTAGTTAGCGGTTTGACGCTTGGCAGCGCAGCAGCGTCGCTGTGGCTAAAAATAGGCGCTCTCAATACGTATGCGCGACTTCGGCAACCGCAGCGACCGCGACCGCCGCTGCGGCTACTACTTTTTCAGCACTTGTGCAGCTATTTATATACCCTGTACCGCCATAGGGTCAAGGGTATTATAGATGTGTGCAATGTATGCGACAGGCGCAAGGAGGCGTGGCAGCGCATAAGCTTCTTTTGCAAAAGTTATTATCGAGTCGAAAACAAGGCTATTTGTACGTTGGGCCGTATATAAACCATAAAAGTTAGCGACACCAAATTTTAGTTTTAGAGTTCATTGTAAATCAGGTGTCGGCGACGTCTGCAGAGTCGTTTTGTTCTACCAGCGCTCTGCACATCATGGTCAGGCATACGAAAATTAATTTCACTGAAATTAAGTCTTCTTGTAAATGATTCTGTTTTTAACGAGCATATTTTTCCGAAAATACAAATATAGTTATTTTTTTCATTAGATAAGCCAAGAGTTGTAGCTTAACTTTTCTCGCCCATTTCGTCAGCCTGTTCTCAAGGTTCTAAATGTTTGGGCTTCTAGTATCTGATCAATGTTCATTTTAAAATTTCCATTGCGTAGTGCAGAGAGAAAGTGTTTGATGGAACGGATATTAAGAACAAAAAAATAATAAGAATATTGTCGCATAAACTTACTCGGCACAGTAGATAACGTTTGTCCACCTTTTGAATGTAAGCGATAATTGTATATAAGCAATCGTCGGATGTTTGCGAAATATATAAAAAAAGCATATAAGCAAAATCTGTTATAAGTTTGGTGTTTTTTCTTTCAAATTAAGTTGCAAAAAAAAAGATGCAATGAAACTACCTTTTTGCGTACAAGCAATAATTGCATACAAGCAACAAATGCATAAAAGGAATAATTGCATACAAGCAATAAGTGCATACAAGCAACAATTGCACACAAGCAATAATTGCATACAAGCAACAATTGCATACCAGCAATAATTGCATACAAGCAACAATTGCACACAAGAAATGATTGGATGCAAGCAACAATTGCATACAAGCAACAATTGCATACAAGCAACAATTACATACAAGCAATAATTGGATGCAAGCAACAATTGCATACAAGAAATATTGCATATAAGCGATACATCATTTAAGCGGTATATTCTGTAAATGAAAGAGAGCAGACTTTGATCTACTCAAAAATTAGTGTAGAATGGTTGAAATGAGGTTGAAGATTCGTTTCCATCACCCCCATAACTAAAAGTTAATGATTCCAGAAGAGAGTTGTTCAAAAGTGTTAAAAGATTCACTTTTATCAAACGAATCGTCAGAAAGATACGAAATTTTCAGGCAAAACTGAGCAATTAGGTACAAAGGTTCTTGAAAGCAGCGTATCTTCTTCTTAACTGGTAATAACAACCTGTTACTGGGTTAAGGCCTGATGTATTTCTTTCATTAGGATTGGTGTTTTACATGGTGGGTCCCAAACCCTACGCACAACCCTTTTAAAGCCTGGGGTGGCTCTACTGGTCTCGAAAGAATCCAGTGCTATTATAAGTCGCCTCATACGACAAGCTTTGTCCTGCTGAGGTGGTATTCTCTAACCCAATCACCACACGGAGCAGCGTATGCTTAGCGATTTTAACTATTTCCAAAGTCAAGCTAAATTTTGAAGTTTTTTCCAATTTCCCAACAATCTTAAGAATAAAGGATTGTTAAAAACTCAATCCCTTAACCAGAAATCTTGAAGATTGTCGAATCATATTTTGGCCTCTAGCTTGCTCCTGAGAAGTAGTTCGTGGCTTGCACCCATAGTATAAAATCGTTCGACTGAACTAAACAGTTTAAAGATTCATTTTTATCAAACAAATCATCAGAAAGATAAGAAATTTTCAGGGAACACTGAGAAACTATGCATAAAGGTTCTTGAGAGCATCATAGACTTAGCCATTAGATAAATTTTGGAACTTATTTCCAATTTCCCAAGAATCAAAAGAATAGAGAATTGTTAGAAACTCAATCTCTTGACTAGAAGATTGTCGAATCATATTATGGCCTCTAGCTTGCTTCTAAGGAGTAGTTCGTGGTTTGCACCCATGGTATAAAATCGTTCGACTGAACTGATCTAAGCAAACTGTTACCGCCAAACTGTGGCTTAAGCTCAACAAAATTGAGTATAACTAAAAAGTCAGAACGTTTGTCCAATTCACACAACCGAAGCTATGCAAAGAAGGTAAACTCATTTGAGCCTAATAAATAAAACAATGTTGACCTTTTGGCTTGAGAAACACTATATCTCCAGCCATGCAAGATATTTACTGTTGGGGGTGTAAAGGGTATTCCACTGTCGTGTAGTGTGACTTCTGTTTGTATAATATCTTTTTTATTCAACGTGCACTAAAGATAAGAAACTTTTTAGACTTTAAGCTTTCACGCTTCGCATGCAATAAAAATAAAACTATAAAAAAAAACCAAACTTATTTACACTTCAGATACTTTTCGCTCTCTCTCTCCCTCTCTCTCTCTCTCTCTCTCCTGCTCTAGCAAGTGTTGTTTTTAGCTGGCATTTTCATTGTTCTCAACGTCTCGTCGCATTTGCGCATTGCTTTTTCCGCTGTTTTTTTGTTGTTGCTTTGCTATTTGTTTTCTGCTGTTTGGGAAGCTTTCTCGAAAATGCGTAGAAACAATTTATTTCGGTAGCTCTTTTTTTGAGGTCTCAAAATTGGCGCCATCTGACGTAGAGAGGTGTGTGCACGTCTTGGTTCCAGGCAGAAAATCTCTTTGTACCGTGTATTAAATGCCATGAGTTGCGGAATTTTCGCAGCACTTGGTCTTTTATGGCATCAAACAAAAAAAAAAAAAACGCCCTAGACAGACGTTGTAGACATGATATATTATTTAGTAGTTAGTAGAGTTCTACTGCTACCTGCGCCAACTTTAAGCAGTTCAAGTGGTTCAAGTTTAAGGCAATTTCAAAGTTTGCTCAACTTCATTTCCATTTAAATTCCAATGCTTTTAACCGGGCAAATATGTACACAAATGTTGGCAACTTTAATAAGCCAAGTTGAGCAGGCCGGCAAAAATGTGTTGCTGAACAGTCGTGCATATAAGTATCTTCTATTTCTAGCAGTATATTTAGTATTTTTGGCAAAAACCCATTCTGTATATGTTTGTTTTTATGTCGAGAGCTGTTGACTGACTTTGGTCATTAGTTGGAAAAGCAAACTTTGCCGAACTTTGTTTTTAGAGCGCTTTTTGTTCATAGGAATTTTGCCAACTCTTCATAAGAAGTGTGTACACAAAACCCAAAGAAGAAACTCATTTGAATTGGCTCACAAATATCGCTCAGTATAATGACGCGTGTTTCTTATGTGCGCCCTACAAATGATCTTCAAATCTATTTGCTGTTTAAACCAATAATGGCTGCTGTTTTCACTCGGTTATCTAGAAACTCCTCAAGCTATCTATACATCGCTAAGTTTTTAAAATCAATTGTGAATAAGTATGTGTACAGCGTTTTATTTTAGAGAAATTAAGCGAGCTTGTCACAATAAAGGGGATGTTAGCGTTTCCACTTTGGGGTTGTTTGCAGCCGTAAATAGCGGCTTTGATGTGGTGAATATTTTGACATGTCCATTTTAAGTTCTAATGGATTTGAATTTAAACGTAATGCAAACTCTGCATTAGCCATGGGTCGTATATGCATTCGTGAATAGGAAATTTATAACATTATCAATACCGTGACTCGATGCGAACTATTGAGCCTATGCAATTGAATTTTTCTTATGGATACCCTTGATATTTGATATCCGCTAAACTACGTTAAAGCTTCATAGTAATAAGGGCTGCGAGACAGGTTCAAGCAGGCTCAAATTCGAATATCCGAAAACTAGCGACCATATCCTATTAACCCTGCATCGTATAACTTTTTCAGCCCTTCAGGAGATGCATCCTATGGGAAGGAACACCATAGTTTGGTACTCACATATCAGAATCTATGGGCACTAATACCAGCATCTTTCAAACCGAAGTCTGCGCGATAGGCCGATGCGCGGACATAAACCTTAACAGGAACTACAGAAATAGGGAAATAGCAATACTATCAGACAGTCAAGCCGCCATAAGGGCGATCGCAGGAACCAGAATAAACTCCAAGCTGGTTCGGGAAACTCGAATGAAGCTGGACCTTCTGGAGAACATAACACACTAACACTTAGATGGGTCCCCGGTCACACCAACATCCCCGGGAACGAACTTGCGGAGCCCTTTTGTGGCATTGGAAGCCACACCAATAACTTATTCAAATATGATCTGGTATAACGTTATCTAACGTTACAGCCATATTATTATGCGTGACATTACGTTACGTAACAAATTATTCCTTATGTTTTTATATAAAGAACACAAATAAATGGAACAGTATTATTGATTTGTATAAAAAAATTTACTTAATAATTGATAATAGAAAAATGATTTTGATTTGGTAAGACAGGATCGTAATATCTCTCGTCAAGAAGAAAAAATTCAACCAAAAGAGTGAGCAGGGTTTTCGCAGCAATTTTTGCAGAATTGGCAACTGTGCTAACGTGTTCTTAAAATTTGATTTTTTTTTTATAATATTTGACAAAAACATTGTTATTGCGATTCAGTTTTCCGTTCATGATGAAAAAAAGTTTATACACGAATTAAAAAACAATAAAAAATCTCTTTATATAAATACGCTAAGCAAAAATTCAGTGTGGTACCGATTACTTCGCAATATCGTAACGTTTTCAGGTGAAATCTATGCCATTCGACAGATAAAATGATTGCGGTTTGCCGAATGTACGTTTCAACTGGAAACATGGCGTTTTAAACGGGTGGATTTAAAGTAATAAATGTACTGTATACGTTAGATATAATAAAGCTATTTAGTGATGTGCCGAATAACCGAACAGCAAACCGCCGGTGTGCAATATATCTCTTTAAACTAAATTTCAGTCCAAAATAAATCCATTGATTTGCCAGAAATAGTTTTGAGTGTCGGAATTCGATTATGAAAGGTACTGAAGAATTCATTTTTTCAGAGCTTTTAATTTAAATTTAAACCAAAACCGTATAGAGAATTCTGACGCAACTCTGAATGCACATTTTTGTTAAGCTATTTTGTTGTAAATTCCGGATCTGTCAGCGAAACGAACTTTACAAAAACTGCATGAGTTTTGCAGTGCTCATCGTAATAACTTACAATTGTTTATAGAACTTTGTACTGGAACTAAATTACACTATAGATACGGCATGCATGTTACAGCTCGTGTTACCACAAACTCGTGACAAGTCCAAGGAGCTATTTGTAAAGGATATCGTAGCTACCTTCTATTAAAAAGTAACCACTTTTTTCCATATAATACTAGATCGAGTAGACATTTCAGATAGTGGAATCAGGGTTAAATACAAGTGCCATAAGGGCTCTCAGTGCTAAGTATGAATAATTCAAGAACGTGATCAAGAAACAAGAAAGTATGACGTAAGCATAAAAAATATTCTTGGCCATTAAAAAAACGGGAACTATTTTTGTATTTTGTACAAAAATTTGATTCGTGAAATTAAACTTTTGAAATAAATTTGATTAGTTTCGCCATTCAATCTACAAAAATAAGACTTGGTATCCGGTTGTCAGTGCTCGAAATCGTGACATTTTTGCTTATGGCTCCCACAGCGTGTCGATATAAACGAAACGCCAAGTTCCACTGCTTGAAGAATGTATGTGTAAGTCAAGAAATTCTATTTGGGGAAAAGGCACATACGAAATCGCAATTATGAAATAACCGTAATTCTTTTGGGATAATCAGAACCAACTTATTTTGGTGACTGTACTAAGCATTCGTGCAAAAGAATGTTACGCAAAAACATGGCCGCATTGTTTCTTCTTGTCAAGCTTATTATAAAGACCTGCTGAGGGATCCGCCACGTCTTGTTCTGTGTGCTATATACTTTAGCACAATCTTTGTATACGCTTTGACCCTTTAAGTACAGGTTGTAAACAGTCGAGCTGAACAGAGAACTCTCATTGTCTCATTATTATGTCACGCCTTAGTTAAACCTCTAATTAGTTGAAAAATAATAAAATGCAATCATCAGAGCAATCTTGCTTAACGAGCTAGTCAATCAGCAGTAAAGCGAACAGAGGTTATCGCCATTGTGAAAATTTTTGAATAGTTAGACGAATTTTACTATTAAACTGTACTATTCTCTAAACAAGTATTGTACTTTATATGTAAATGCAAGTGTGCGCTAATTATCGTGGAATCAGTCTTCTTTCTATTGCATATAAAGCCCAAGCGTACTGTGTAAAAGTCTAAAGCCATTCGGCAAAGAACTGATTGGACCTTATAAGTGTGGTTTTAGGACTGAAAAGTACAGCACTGACCAGATATTCACACTACGCCAAAACCTGGAAAGACCCACAAACACCAAATCCACACTCACCAACTCTTTGTTAATATAAAGCAGCATTTGATAGCCCGTTGAGGGATTGCGTAGTTTCGAATCCCTGCAAAGTTGGAGCGACTATGCAAAATGACGTTGAGCAACACTCGCAACTTCGTCAAGGTTGGAAAGATTTTCTCCGAGCCATTCAAGCGGTGATAGGTGCCAATAGATGTTACTTTGGTCTCAGCCGGCAAATGAGTAGTAGAGACGACTCTCGCTATCGAAACTCTATAATATATAATCTATCCTTCCCGTTTTGCTTTATGGCGCTAAGCATAGGTGATGTCGCAGTCTGATGAGAATTCCCTAGGAGTGTTTGAGCGGAAAGTACTCCGTAAGGCCGCTTACGCGTTGGCAACGACTATCGCACCCGATTGAACGAAGAACTCTATGAGCTCGACATAGTCAATCAAATTAACATCCAGGGGCTCTACAGGCTATGTTGTGAGTATGAACAATGAAGAAAGGTCTTCAATGCGGCTGTTAGAAGAAGGCGATGACGGGGCAGGCCATGCCTCCGTTGGAAGGACCAGGTAGATATCAGACTAGCTACCTTTGGTATCACCAAAAGAACAGACGCATTGAGGATTGTTCTACACCAGGTCGTGTAGTTAAGAAGAAGAATAAGATGTTAATGCAAGATACCGTAAAAGTATGTAAATTTCGGAAATAATTCTTGCACTCTTATGGGCGAAGTATAAAGTAAGTTTTTCTATAATTTGATTTGATTTGAGAATATCAAAACGAGCAGAGCGAAATAAGTAACTGAGTTGAAATCGTAGAAAGTCTTGGATGGAAGGCAACCATTATTCTAAGAAGTTTAACGATACTTCGCATACACAACTTTTTACATACCCAACTGTGGAGCGAAGTGGAACACATAATTGCCGTATACATATTACTCTGTTTCGCCTCAAAGTTCATTCACTTCAAGTATAAAGTGTATCTTTTAGTCGGGTTGTTCCGTCACTAGCCTGTATGTTATTTTGAGGTTGATTAGGGCTCACGAGTATCTTCAAACTGAAGTGGCACTTGTTCTGACAATCAGATTTATATGCCAACTGCTTTAATGGAAATCTTTCAACCTCTGCGTGTGTGTGTATTTACTATGAACGGATTCTAGCCGAATTTCCCTTGTGCTTTGCTTTGGTATTCATAAATTAAAAGTCTGTCAATAAATGTGGAAAATTACTCTACTGGAGCTTGGGTCTGCCATTTCAGCATTTTTTCTTTTGTTGCACAAAAGGAAATTACCTTCAATTCAACTGTAAACTTTTGCCTCTGAGACGTTCACACACAGATACAGATACATTTACGGATACAGCTACAACTGCTACGTGCAACTACAATGCAGACAACAAATCTGCACAAAGAGTTGCTATGCCATGCAACTTGTGGCGCACTGAGTTTCGACCGTTGCGCTGTTGGTTGCTACATGCCGAAAAGCCAAGGAAATGAAATAAATTGCAAATAAATTCAATATCTGTGTGTGCTGTGTGTCTGTGGGTGTGTGAGTGTGTGTGTCTCAGTTCGCATTAGAGATCCAGTAGCAAAGATACATAAATCAAGGCCATAAATGGCAAGTCCAACGCTGTGAGCTCGGTCGCTGCCGCTGCCACTGCCGCTGCCGCTACCGCTGCCTGCGCCTTTGTCACTTTTGATTGGAAGCGCATTGTCTGGGCCGGCACTTAAACTGAGGCTGAGTGTGGCAGTGGCAGCAGCTGCGTCTTCATAAATGCTGCACTTGAGTCGCCTTCGAGTTCGGCGTCGACGTCGATGGCATAAAGTTGCAGCCAAGAACAAAAGCAATGAATGAACGCTCAATGCGTTTGTGCAATAATTTCTGCTCGTTATTATAATGTTATGATCGTTTCAAAGTCGTAACTGTGTCCGGTGCGTACTGTATCCAACAGATACTTATGCCAGTGACCATATGAGCTTGTGCCTCAGCCGCAATATGTGTAAATCAATCTTTATTAAGCGCGCTTTCCAAAGCTGCGCTGCTTTTGGCCCCTGCAGTGGCGGCAATAAAAAACCAAATTGCGCTGATGGCCACCGCTCTTTGCCACAGCGCCACAGCAGCCAAGAGGCAACCTGTTTAAAGTGTGCAACTTGCAACCTCTGCCTTGCGGATTTCTCCATCACTTTGTGCCAGCTTGCAACTTTTTTCTTTTATGTCCATTTTTTCTTCTCTCTCTCTATGCCCATCGTCGTCGCCGTCGCCGTCGACGTCGACGTCGTGCCACAAAACTCGAGTGGCAGTGGCTCTTGTGCTCATTTCCTTCTGTTTGTTGTTGTTGTCAACAAAGCAGTTGTCGCCGTTGCTGCCGCTGCGGCTGCTCTTGTTTGGTTTCGCGTGCCAACATCGTCGTTGTTGTCGCCGTCATCGTCTTGGTCGTCGTCGTCGTTGACGTTGCTCATACGCCGCATACGCCCGCCTTCGTTCGCCAATGCCCAGCCAGTCGCCTACGTCCCGCGCGTATCTCAAATGAAATCGCAATTAAGTTTTATTTTGTAGCGAGTATTTTTTAATTAGCGACGGCGTACGCTTCGTGTCGCCATCGCAGTCGTTGTCGTCGGCGTCCGCGTCGGCGTCGTCAGCGCTGCCGCTGGCGTCCCACCACAGTCGCCCCCATTTGCTGCGTGGCTACCTCGGCTGCTCCGGCTGCTCCGGCAGCTTCTGCTTTCTGCTTCGATACACTACCGCTGCCTGGCAATTGTTAATGATGTTGATTGCTCTCAGCCTCGCTGGCTGTCAGTTGTTGTTTTTCCTGTATCTGTATCGCGTCGTGTATCTGCACTCTGCGCCGCTAAGTGGGCGCTGCATACCAAATGCATCTACGAAATTTAT
This sequence comes from Chymomyza caudatula, assembly GCA_035041775.1. Lineage (NCBI taxonomy): Eukaryota > Metazoa > Arthropoda > Insecta > Diptera > Drosophilidae > Chymomyza > Chymomyza caudatula. The sequence continues at coordinate 137,413 of JAWNKW010000034.1, read as the reverse complement.
TCGCCTTTTTGATTTTTAACACCCATGGGGGTACATCACGAAAACAAACAAAGTACAAAAAACCAAAAGCGCATAAGTCGCGGCGCCGTTGCCGCTGCACACACATGCTCAAATACTTATAAATAAATACAAATGTACTTTAGTCTAGGCTCCCATTTATATACCCTACAACCCATTAAATGGCGTCTGAGTATGTTGCGTTTGTGTGCATGTTTGTCATAGGCCGACGAAGCAGTGACATGCTTCACCAGCTGTGAGACTTAATATTAGTAATTCAACTGATTTTACATGATATCATTCTTGATCTGGCAGTATCGAAAGATGCTGCGGAATTTACTGCTTGATAGCTTGAAAAAAACAACTTCTTAAGGGATGTGCTGATTCTTATAAGTGCTCTAATTGTGCGGCAAGCATTCAATCGGCTATCACGGAACACTTCCGACTTCTCTACAAGGGCCCCGCCAGGTTTACTTCATAAGGTAGCATTTCTTTGCTGTCTTGCTGGCTTAAATTTGATATATCTTGCTAAACTCTGAACAGCCTTTTACACGTTAGCTAGTTACGCGAAAATGGATTAGGTAACTGGAGTGAATTGGGAATCTGTCCGGCCTATGTTCTAAAAGGACTTAGGGAACCAAAGACGAAAAAGAATCTCTTATATATCTTTATTTATTATAATCGGCGCAATTGGATTTCCCGGAAGAACAGCCATAGCATTGGTGACGCCATCTATGATGCTGATCAGTGCAATAGATCGATGTCTGTCAATGCGCATAAGCTTCTGTAGTAGAAGCTTGAGCTCAACTGTAGAGGTTTGGTGAGTTGAACAGCATGAATAGCATGCACTTATATCGGTACTGAAGGGGCAACACCTACGGCTCATGTTCTTGGAGGGGCCTTAGTTGGCGTATTGTACCAGACTCGTTGTTCCTATGAAGCACATTAGAGCAGCGTGATTTTGATACAACCCATGAAAAACGTTAAATAAATTGCGCTGTAGCTCCGATATTTAGTCAGCTGTATGTCAGGATTCATTAACGTACGTATTCTCACCACTTTCCCGAAAAAATTGAAGTATATTGTCGCTGAAAACGTGTTTTACTCCAAGAGATAGAGTGCATTTCTCATTGAAGTCGTGCTGGCTACACAAATTCGCATAGAATTTCTGTAGAATTAGAACCTGCTACACAAAGAGAAGGACGAGAGACTCCATCTAAGGTCGATAAATTTTGCAAACAGTAAGTAATAATTGGTGTCAAATGCCTTGGAACTCTAAATCGGTGAAATGCGTAGTTTATACAGTCAGCAGACCTGTGAATCCGTCGGAAACTTGCCAACAACAGTTTTTCCTACTAGAATTTAGTCTTTTCGACAACGATTTACAATAAGAGCATCTCGTAGTCGGTCTTCACCGAATGTCACGTGCTCACTTGTTACTGTTGTATTATTTGCTTAGTTTGGTTTCTGGTTTCGATTAGCATATTTTTAATCTTTGGCATTTATTTTCACATTTATTCCAGTTCATTTTCAATACATTCTTCGCGTTTCGCTTGCAACGCAGATTAATGCTAGAAATAGAGAAAGAGAGAGAGGGCGATAAAGAGGGAGAGAGAGAGAGAGAGAGAGCAAAGAATAAAAATTCAAATAAGTAATAAAAAATATTTGCATTTGACTTTTATTGACATATTCGCATTTTTATTGATCGTTTTAATTTGCATTTCAATTTCAATTTTGCCATTGATTTTGATTTTGTTGTTTTTGTTGTTTTTGCTGCTGTTATTGTTGTTGTTATTGTAATTGCATAAACGGCGGCGGCCTTTTATTTTTCCATTATTCGGTTGTTGTTGTTGTTGTGGCATTGTGATTGTCTGGAATGTCATAAACTGGTTGATGTTATTTTGCTTCTGATTCATGCATTCGGTTTCATTTAATGGAAAAATGTGGAATTTTCATTTTATGTTGGTTTTCCAAGCAAAGTTTACAGTTATGTGCATACAGTGCAGTCGCGATACAGTGAACTAATTAAAACCAAGGGTGTTCACAATACCAAATTTGTTCACTCCATCGATTCGAACATTTTATGATGTGTTTAAATAACATTATGCACAAATCTAGTCGGGATATACTTTTATTTATTTAAAAAAACAGAAAGTAACCAATTAATTTATAATTTTAACATAAAACAGCCACATATCATCGCATAAGCTAACTAATTTAGTATATAATATTAATTTTGATTGAAAATCATAACATAAAATTCAATGAATGAAAAAGATAATGCATTACGCTTACAGTTTTTTAAAGAATGCTGAGATTTTGGTCTGTTTTTGGTTAACAACTAGGTTTTTAGACTCTTTAGAGTAGTCAATGTAACAAATAATTTGTTCACTCTTACGAGTGTTCACATAACCGAGTGTTCATTCTATCGGGACTCCACTGTATATGCATGCATAGAAAATGTACAATTTTACTTTAACCTACAAAATGCACATATAAAAACATCTCAAATTAGATTTGAAATTTGAGCAAATAAAGCCACGTTTTAGATACTCAACTGGAACTTAGAGAAAACTCTTTCAACGCAGCGTTCTAGAACGAGAGACCGTTTTCTTTAAATAACTTTTGAATTTTCTCCACAAATTTAAGTTCATCTATGCTTTTATAAGCACAAGTTAATGAATAACCAGTAAATTGTTTAATTGTGATATTACAGGTCTGCAAATCTGCTAGTGTTTCGGTACAGTTTAGAGAACCAATACGAGCGGTCCGCTCTGGACCAAGATAGAGGTTCTAACCAAAGTTTTCCAAATTACGATAACTTAAAACCACTTTTTTTATCTTTCGACAGAAGATTCGCTTTAGGCGCAAATTGAAGTCTTCCAGAGAGAAGAAGACTGACCCATCCCCGGCACTCAGGCAGCCTGGCACATTGTGTCAAAGTTTGAAGTATGTGAAGTCGCCGCAGAGACGCACCGAAAACGGTTTCAGATCCTTCAGAATAAAGTTTTACGGCTTATCATATTATATTTGGTTTTTCTTCAAAATGCTTCACGCAAAAGGTTTATATTCCGTATTGAACGTACAACTTCGAGGGAACAACTTATTTGATCAAAATTTAAATGATTTTTTGGTTTTGGCTCTTTTGGCCGCCATTGGAAGATTCGGCTTTGGTTTTGACTTCATAATCATATATCCATTTTTCGTCACCATTTTTGACCTTTTTGAGCGAATCTGAATCATCGCTAATGTCAATCAACAGCTTCTGAGCGATACTCAGAAAAAATCGCCACACAGCATTCCCAAACACTTCTAACGTTTATACCTGTCAAAAACAAATAAAATTGCAAAATGGCTGAATGTTGGGAGCTTGTGTACGAATATCTCTTATATGTCACTGCTACGATTATATTTTGATAGAAAAGTAGAAGAAAAACCTGTACCTAATAACTGCCAGGAGGGACGCCCTAGGAATAATGGAATAGTAAAAAAAGACATCGGAGCGTCTTAAACCATTAATCAAAATAACAACTAGTGCTAAATTGCACTACGGTATTGAGGAAAGCGGTAAATTGTGCCTTTTATGTGATTTTCATGATCTGGAAAAAGAGCGTGTTTTGCGAAGAGCTCTTAGCAAGTTCTTGACAAACTGGAAGGCGGGAAAGCGTCAAGTTGAACCCTCTATGCTCAAAACATCTACAAAACATGGCCAAGAATCTGGCATTATAAGGTTCTGTAATAAACCGATTCTGATATTCGAGCTGTGGATGCATATTGGAGTGCTTCGAAAATGTATTCTCTAGTAAATAAGGACAACTTCCTCAAAAGTTTACAAATTTGCACCGAAAGAAACGCTGTATATCGGTGGGGACGAGTGCTTGGCACTGTCAGTACACGCTGCTTAGCACACCGAAGTAATACAAATCGGTAAAATCTGCACAATTGTATTCAAATGGTAGAGGTTCCTATACACATTTAAATGGTTGGTTCTATGCTTCTGAATACCCATTATACCCAACGTTTTTGCCTTGATTTGCTTGTTCTTTCACAGCAAAAGTCAGTATACCAATTATTACAGCGGTATTTAAAATCATTTGACTTTAACACAATCGAATTTCTTATTACATACATTGTTTGTTTCGACGACATTTGAAATATGGTTGGTTTTTGCCCGAAAGCTGAAATGAAGTGCGATTTCGAACCTGCAAAGAACTATGTATTGTAGTAATTGATTGAAGAAGAAGTCTAAGAGGAAAACACTTCGCATACTACTACAATGTTTTGTGTTGTTAAAAGAACAAAGTTGAGAACATTTTATGGCCAAATAAAATTGATTCTTCAAGAGCTGTATTTTTCTACCAAAAAAGCTTGAACTTTAACCAATTTTAAATCGCTAGCAATGTTATCGGTTTGTGGCATGTACACGTCTGTATATTTGTCTATTTATAGTTATCAATATCTGTTGATGTACTTGCTTCTATGTATTGTATATAAATAGTATCATAGTTTAAGACCTGTCTAGATAAGAGTTTTTGCTAACATTTCGTTTTGGTTCTGCTAGGCAAAAACAACAATCTGTACGATTATTTTAAAAATTGATATCGATTCTATGTATATAAACTAATTTCATGAACTTAGTTAAAAGTACTTGTTTGTATCGCTTTTGAGTTGTATTCAGCTTGTGTTAGAATATAAATGAATCCACTTTATAGCGTGGATTTTCTTAATCTTTGTATTGATACAATATTTTAGTACAGTGCTGGCTCCATTTGAGGATGAGGATTTACAACTAAATTGTAAATAATTTTAGTATCGAAAGTACACCTTTATTGTAGGATAAGATCGAAAATGGTCAGAAAGGTACTTAAGCACCAGGATGAAAGGCCTATGGTGCTTTAGGCCTTACGTGAATTTGTACCTGAGTAATGACCGTTTCTCAGGAGTTTAGCTCTCGAGGTTAGCGAATGATTTTCTGCACCAATTGCCTAAAATGGGTTTGTATTGTTACTCTAACTACCAAAAGATGTGATGGTTTATAGAGGTAACGAGCTAAGAGCTTCTTCGCCGCAAACTAGACCAACCCAATACTCAAAAGTGTAATGCAGACAGTCGGAACGGTGCCCGACAGTGGGATACCCCGTACCCTTTTTACTCCATACTTAGTCTGCCACGCCTCCTTTTGCCTGTTACGTACATTGCACAAATCTATAATACCTTTTAAACTTTGTGCAGAAGGTATAATAATCTTACTAAAGTGTAATCCAAAAATTAAAACAATGAAAATACATTTGTTTTTTTTGTAATTTTCTTCATATTGAAGACGGTTACGTGCGTACTAGAAGATTGATATATACGTTGAAGGTAATGAGCTTATACTAACTAGTTTGGGGCATTTTTATATATATATCTAGGATATGGTTTGTCGATAAATCTTGTCCAGATAGAAGACCTGGTGTGTGGGTCCGATTAGCAAATGGCTGAGTTCAATGCGAAAACAAACGAATATGCGGTATCTTAATCGTTGCAGTTTATCTTCAACCATGTTCTTGAATAAGGTCAAATTAAGACCAAAGCAATTCCGTTCTTAAAAGTAGACCAACGTTCACTGTTCAAGAAAAAGCGAACACAACAGAATGAATGGTCATGATTTCGGTACTTTTAGAACAATTTTTCTATCACTGTACTTGTGCTGGAAAGATGACATATTCTTTGTTATTCGAGAGAAGTGACAGTGGTTCGAAACGGTACTTAAGCTAGAATCCAAAGCTACAAGCCTGCAAGACGAATCACACAGAACACTTCTAACGACTACGATGTTCTAAAGTTTCTAAAAAAAATTAGCAAAAAAAATCAATGAAATTCAGTCATTTATTGCTAAAATATAACCAGTCGAAACAAGAAATATAAATAAAAATAATTGAAATATCAGTAATGAAAATGGCCAAACAGAAAACATTTTGATTGCCACTTGCTTAAATGAGTTGTGGATTGTAAGTACGACCTTGCAAAAAAGCCCCTATACATACGCAATATGCGTTTCAAAGTGAGTATCTAGTCTAGACCATGGTAGAATAAGAGAAGGTATTCACTCTTCTTCTTCTGGGCACCATATATATTGTAAGTGAGACAGCGTGAGAGGAATACACTGCTGATATGTACACATACATATGTGTGTGCATATATGCATGCAAAAATATGTTAACATAGAAAAAAATTTGATGCAGACAGTCGGTACGTTGCCCGACAGTAGGATACCCTGTACCCTTTTTCCCCCATAAACACTAAATCCAGCATGCGGTAAAATGGGAACGGGAAGTTCCAATTTAGAAGTTTTCGTTTTGCAAAGTTGATTATTATGGTAGGCAAAATTACTTTTACGCACATAACTTCAGTATTGTTGGGCCAATGTTGTTAAATTTAAAAAAAATAGATCAAAAACACTTTTCTAAATGTCTGTGGCAATTTTCAAATCAATAAATTGCGGAGTGTGGAAGTAATTAAGGTAAGTCGATTGAGGAAAAAGGGAGGCTTTTATTGAAAAAAGGTGAAAGTGCATCCGCGAAAGTCTGCTAGGGGGAAACGGGGCAGATATCAACCCAATTCGACAAACTTTTGGTGAAATTTTGTGTCGCTAGCTCTTATAATTTCGCAGAACGGGCGACTCATACAGACGAACGGACGGACGGACATGGTCCAACCGCTACCTGAGGCATTGATAAAACTTTTTGCCCATAGAACTTACATTTTTGACTTTGTGTACATGGTATAAAAAGTGTCGGCTTTTAAGGTACCAGGATTGTATTTAAGACTAGTATCACCAGTCAGAACATTTGTAGAGAGAAAAAAGAGTTGTTACATAAAAAAAACTTCAAATACATCTACAAAAGAAGGACCAAATTATGTCTGAAACTAAGCCAGATCCTTGGCATAAGATTGACAGGGTGGTGTTGATGGAAACGTCCAGATGGCAGAGACATTTTGATCATTATTTTTGTGTACAGTGTACAAAGTTTAAAAGTGTACTATTTATTTGTGCAATGTATGTAACAGGCAGAAGGAGGCGCGGCAGATCATAAGTTTCATGGGCAAAAATGATCAGTAGCAATGTCCGTCGTTCGTGTTCTTGCATAGATCTCGGAGTCTATAAGATGTAGAGACATAAAGTTTACACAAAAAGATGCGCATTTTCATTATGCAGCTCAAGATGCATGCTTAACTTTTACCGAATTTCGATCGAAATTAGCTCCGTCCAACAACCTCCCCACCAGTCAACGGCCCTGATTAAGATCTTTAAAGCGCTTATAGCTAAGCTTCATCTTCTAGGCGCCTGCTTTGCGCGTGCCTTCTTCATTCGGTGATACCAAAGATAGCTAGTGTGCTTTTCACCTAGTCCTGCCAACGGAGGCATGGGCTGCCCCTTCGTCGCCTTCCTTCAACAGACGTATTGAAGACCTTTTTCGCAGTAGCTTTTTCTTGTACAGGCACAACATGACTTAGCCAACGAAGCACCTTATAGCTCCCCTTTGGGTCCTATGTATAAAATAAACCTAATTAGCCGGGATGGTTGCAAAGGCTTGCGTCGAGCATCGCGATTATGTACCCGCCTAAGGGAGACATCTTTCTTCTACGTGCCAGATTCTGGCTCAACATTACAAAACCCACAAGTGTTGGAGCTGGTTATTCTTGTTTATTTAAGAGTCCTTTAAGCCTTCTGTCTCCAGTAAGGCGACCAGAAACCGGATTTCTAATTCTTGCCAATAAGATTTTTTCTTAACCCTATTTAAGATCGGAGGAATTGTTCGGCCTGTCTAAGGTGTCGACCACCAATCAAGTTTGTAGTGATTCTTAAGTGTTTCTCTTTGCTTAGTAGTTTCTTTACAGGTTGTCTTTCAATCGTTGTTGTGTCTAGGTACTCATTGGAGTGAGCTTGTTTCACCTTGCCAAAAGGTTTAATTTGATTCGGGTTTCCCGAACCAGCTTAGAGCTTACTCTTGTTTCTGCAACCGTCTTTATTACTGCCTATCTGCTAGTATTGGTTTTTCGCTATCCAGCTTGGAAGCTACAGTTTTACGAAGAATACGGTTTTCTTTGAGCCAGATTACTTTACAACTATAGCGAGCATATCTGCAGGCCGATAAATTACGTTATGCGTCATGCAATACAAAATTAACCATCGTATTCCAAACTGTGGGTTATATTGCAGCAATATGATCCTTTACCTACCAAAAACGACACCCAATAAAAAAAAAGAAACAAATAAGTACAAGTTTGTGCTTAGAATAGCAATCATTTAAATGGCCACGAACTTCCTGACAATGCATAAAACTTAATAACTGTGCTATTAAAGTTACAAGTAACAAGTTACGTGGTAGCCTATTATTATTTCATGACTTAAAGCAGTATGTCCAGGACTAACGAAGTCCTGTTCTTTGCTCCGTAGCAGTAGCCGTGTTCGTGTTAACTCAAACAGAGGCCGTAGGACAGCGGACAGCGGGCATATGGACAGGACGTACGACTGCGGGGCGATTGACAAAAGGAAACCTTTGCGGTTAATTGCACCACCACCATTAATACACAATAGTACTGAAGTACCCGCCGGCAAAAGCTGGAACCTGGCATTGTGTTGGGTGCGCGAGGTCAAAAGGCAAACCTTAAATGTCAATTGGCCAGGGGTTGCGCGCTGTCTGACGGCGACTGCGGCGTCGCTTGATTGCCCCTGACAACCTGCTGTGAAAAAATCGACAAAAACAATAAATACCATAAATAAGAAACGAAAAGCACATTAGGCAATTCTTGGTCTAGAGATTAGCAGAAACGAACGAAAAACGGCAGAAAAAGCCGTTTAGATCTGTAGGTTCTATTCAAAGGCTAATTAGTTTGAGAAACGTTTTGAGATGTTTTTATGATGAATGTGAAAAGTTTTTTGCATGTCAGCTTCGGCTGTGGGGTTGTTGGGTCGGCGGTCGTCGGTCGGCTGGGTACGCTTGTTAAGCCAGTTAGAATATAAATGCTCACATTTAAAGGTAGCAAGCTGGCGAGATTTAAAATAAATTACATCAGCATATTCCCAGGGGCGCATTATAACTCTGACGTGTGCGTGTCTATGTGTGTGTGTGTGTGTGTGTGTGGGGGGTTTCTGTGTTGAGTGTTTTACGCCACACACACACACACACATACGGAGCGAAACACTGCCACCCACACAACGTAGTCGACAGCGTGTCAGCGTTGCCGTAACACTCGACACGCCAATTCCATATGTTACAGCGCCCCGCTAGCCAACAGCCCCGTCGCTGTTGTCCGGCAAGCGAAACGATGCTGACACAACATATGAAAGGCTATACGGCTATGGCGATGTCGCTCCGGCTCTAACTGCAAAGGGGTGTAACACAAACACATCAACAACAGCGTCCGAGGACGAAGTAATGCATGAATTCAACTTAACCCCGAACCATTTGCACGTGTGTGTGTGTGCGTTGGTGTTCACCCGGGGTAAAATTGTACGTATATATGCATGTATTTACGTTTGCACGGCTCCGTACTCTGAACTCTCTGCTGTGTTTTATACTCTACGATAATTGAACATGCTTCCGCTGTTGGTGGCGTCAGGGTTTTATTTTGGTTCGGTTGTTGTTGCCTTTGCCTGTTGGCCCTTTTGCATTTTTCGAAATTGCTTTTCGCTGCTTCTTTTGGTTTTTGTGTGTAGCCTTCTACGTCAGCCCTGGGATATGGCTGAAAGGTAGAAAAGCCGAACGAGCCAACGAACGAATAAACTGAATGCCTACCAAGCCCTTAAAATGCCTCACACACACACACACACACACACACACGCACACAGACTCATGCAGGGAAAACACTTACGCACGCACACAAGCTCATGCACACAGTTACTCCATTTTGTATAAACGGTTTTAGAGTGACCAGCTTGCTGCAGAGCAAGCGCTTATCTTGTACTGAGCTAAATTATGCTGTCACTTCCAGTTTATTTTCAAAGTGACCTTGCATATATATGTGTTGTTGTTTTTCGAAGTGGTTTCTGTCGCGTTGCTTTAATTAAAATTTCATATGCTCGCTGAGCTCATCGACTGTATTACCTGCGTATTTACGCCGACAGCCCACATCAACCTTCGATAGCTCAGTTGGTAGAGCGGTGGACTGTAGAAAGGCAATTTGTGTAGACATCCATAGGTCGCTGGTTCAAATCCGGTTCGAAGGAGTTCAATTTTTTTAATTTTTATTTATTCTTTTTTATGTTTATCTATTTGTCATTTCATAACAAAATAAAATGTAAATAAATCGCGTGGGCTGTGAGCTATGCCTAAAATATGTTTTGGCTCGTTCTCAATTCCTATTCCGTTTTTGATTTGACGAATTGACACGAAAAGATATCGATGGGGGTTGTTGGGAAGGTGTGTGTAAGGGCGACGCGCGGAATAACCCAAAGATAAGATTATCCATACCATTTTTCAGTACATATTGTAAATATTTTGCAACGTATTAATGTCAGAACGGTACATTCGATTCGACAAATCGAAATTTGCATTCGAAGTAAATAAAAACGAAACAGTAATGTAAACCGATTTTGTGACGAACTGCGTATGTTTTTAGAACATAAAAAAGATATATTTTGGAAAAGACGAGTTTTTTTTGTAAAATCGGCTACGAGTAACCGGTCTGATATTTTGTGGACCAAAGCGGTTAGTTTCCAGAACAAAATCGTATGTACGGATACTTTTATCACAAAACGAATCTTTTGTTAGTTTTTTACTGCAAATTGGCTACAAAAGCGCATACACGCACTACTTCGAGTCCGATGTTATAAGTTTTGATTGAAGCTGATCTCGGGTGGAAGCACCCCTTTTTTTTGCACAATTTTAAGTTATGTATTAAAGACAGGGCATTGAGATCTAATTGGAGCGATAGTTTCGGTTACGGTGGGATTAGGTGATGACTTTGTATAGGAATGCCATTGAACAACTTGTTGGGCAACTCCGAAATGTGATCTTAAGTTCGGCAAACGGCTTAAATCAAGAAATGGTGTCGTCATTCTAACCGAATTTCGATGCGCTGATAAAATAGAATAGTTTTGATTTAAAATTTGTATAGAAATTGTTTGTTTGTGAAATGGACGTTATCAACATTTTTATCACAAATAGTGACATTTAGTCGACACCCTATAATACGAAGTCACACATCGTTATATGAAAAAGAAACATGCATTTCATTGCAATTTCTGACTTGGGAATAGTGACGTCCCACCCTGGCTCCTCGTCACAAATAGTCGCAATTCGTTTCGCCCCCCTCAGTGGTGAGGAAACTATATATTTTCAATTTGACAAATCTGAAGCGAATTTTAAAAAGTCATGGTAAATACCCCAGACGTAACAGATCATTAAAACATGTGTAGGGTATTCATCGCCTACTTGAAAATAACCAAACGAACAAAACATTCCCAATAGAGTGACGTGTATGCTAACAATTTGTGTGAACTGCTCATATTGGCATTATCTGGTCACCCTAGACTTACATCACGCGCTTAATGAATGGGCGGCTGTTACCTCATGCATTGTAATGAAGGCAGGACCTGGACACCGGACAGCGGACAACAGGCTAAAAGCAAAAAAAAGGAAGAATATTTGAACAGTAGCGCCGAGCAGGCAGAAATAATAAAAAGCAAATAGACTTAAGTGACGCGTTAAATGCGTAATGGTAGGCGTATGCTTATTTGCATATGCATTATAGAGTATAAAGAAAGAGTATGTACATAGTTTATTTTAAGCGAATGAATAATAATGGTAAATAAACCTAGGAACAGCCAAAGTTATGGAGGGATTGGCCAAAAAAGTACCGAAATAAATACCAAACATCAGCAAACCTCATAAAGTAAGCTTTTTATGTGCGCGTGTTTATCCTTTAATATTTTTAAAGCTCAGGAAAATGCTAACACACACACACACACACACACATACTGTCGACAGACAAGTGCAGAGAGCATGAAGGCTTTATAAAAATTAAATATTTGCCCAAGAGAGCTGTCGGGAATGTGTTGCCAAGGGGGGTCTGTAAAAGAGCGCGGCACAAAAAAGTTTGAGCGTAAAACTTTTCCTTCCATTTGATGACGTTGCCGTTGTGGCTCTCACTTGCCAGCATATCCTTACACTTGTACTTGTTGTGTGTGTGTGTGTGTGTGTGTGTGTGTGTGTGTGTGTGTTGGGTGGGCGTTGGGCGCTGGGTGGTGGGCGTCCTTTTTAGAGCCAACTTTTCGACGCGTGCTTTTTGTACTACTAGTCTGCCAGCTTGCTTTCGCTTAGGGCCTTCTAACGGTACACACACACACACACACACACACATTTTGTTTGCTTTTGACTTTGTAAGGACATTATTTATATTATATATGTACGGGATGTGTGTGTGTGTGTGTGGCTTTCGGGGGGTGGTTGTTAGTCGTCTGTTGTTCCGACATTTCCGGCCACCCTATTATTTTTTTATACATTTTTCTTTTATATCCAGTTATTTTCCGAGTTTGTATTTTATTATATTTTCGGATTTGTTTGTGGCTGTCCTTGCTTGATTCCCCTGAGCACCAATTATGCCTTTTAATGATTGGCTCCTGAAGTCTAACTCTGTTTTTTCGTTTCTGTTTTCTACTGTGGCGCTTTCTCCTTGAGGCGAAAGAAGAGCGCAAATACTTAGGTTGCCAGATCTTGAACATTTAAATTGCAAGCTTAACATCTTATTAGGTTATGTTGAATCCAAATTGATTTAGTTAGCAGTTTCACTGTTTCTGACATCTCGACAACTTCCAGGAAACATGTTAGCTATGAAGCACTTGGTTTTACAAGTTTACAGTTCTTTCGAAATTGGGCAGAAAAGCTTCAATTCGCCCGTACCGCTGACCGGGATTTTCTGCCTACGGCCCTGTATATGTACATTGTACACGAATTGTGCTACTAAAATTACATTCAATTCAGTTTGTTAACAAAAAAAATCCCTTAAGCCCTTACTTTTAACTCTCGAAAATTTGTTGAAAGACAGGAAACCCATTCACAAAGGTTATATTATTAAATGTCAAAATCAAAAGACTGTTTATTCTGTAAAATAAACCTTTTTTAAAGCTTTTTCTTCTTATTAAAGTTGTGGTTTTTGATACATTGTAGCGTTGTAAAGTCGGAAAGTCTCTAGCCCTTTGCTTGTGTTATTGAAAATGGTATTATGGCAAAACATTCTCCACAAAAATCGCTACTATTGTGGGTACTCTAAATTTTCGAAAAACTTTTGCCACTCCCAATGAGCTACCTCCAAACCATGTGTTTCGAACACTTCAATGTGGAAGATTCGGAATATGCCTTTAATTCGACGTATCTTGGGTTACAGCTGGCATTGTCGTGATGAAGTATCCATATTTGGCGGTTGATTTTCCTTAGTTCTCCGAAAACTTCTGGCAAACAATTGGTTGTATACCATTCAGAATTTACTGTCTTACAGTATCTTAAGATACAGGCGACTATTTATCTAGCACGGCAGCTTACTTACGGATTAACCTTACCATCTGATTTATTGGAAATAAGAGTAGGTTTGATGTAAGAAATCCAATTTTCCAATGTAGATAGGTAGGAAATTTGGTGACTCTAACATAAATATTAACCTTAAAGCTCTTAAAAGTCTATTTTTGTTGGAGTTTGTGTGAAATTCAAATGTAACTGCTTCGCTTGAAAATCTCGCTTCGTGTAACTGGCGTCTTAAGAATACGCCGTGCACAAGATGGCAGTTCTATGAGTTTCCGCCCTTCTATTGAAAGTTCCGCTTTTTCGCTTTTTCCTTAAACCTTATGTTAAAGCGATTGAAACAACATTGAGTGTTAAAACCACAAAACGAAATTAAACTCGAAATCGGTTTCTGATATATATGCGAAGGGACTTCTTATTAATAGAAACTGTCTTCGGGTTTCCGTAATCAGCTAATACAATGTGTTTTAAGAACTATTTGATTGTGTTTCTCCATTCAACATTTTTTTTTTTTCATACAAATATCTGAAGTCAATTGTATAAGATACAAAGAGCAGCATTGAAGCTGATTCGCGACATTCACACATGGCCGATTTTGTGTGTTCTCATTATGAAAATGCCTCAACTCTCTCATTAAGACTACTCATTAGAACTGACAAAATTCGTGCCAAACAAAACTTTTTGTGCAAAAAATCAATTGAACTCTTCTATCAAACTATATGAAAAGTTTGTTTCCGGCTTGCATGTGCCACTTTCAATAATGAGGCTCATCTTTCAAGGAAACGCATCTCATATTTCAACATCACACGACGTTGTATGCTCTGAATTTGCTGTTGCTTTTGCAAATTTGCATAAAGTACTATGAGTTATCGCTGTTTTTCCGATTTTCACAGCAACATATTTGCCGTCAAAAATGAAAGAAAAACATTTAAGTGAAGTTTATACGATACTAAGAGGCTTCCCCTCCTGTTCGTTCCGCTCGCCAGTCCACGTGCTACTAACAGACTGATTCGAACCTTTCCGCCTATTTCTAGTTTGCTGAATAGTCTAGTTGTTAATTGCATATCAGTCTGTACCTATGAACACATACATAGATCTCGTTGACCATATCATCAAATATATAAAAAATTGAAAGATCAAGACTTCTGCCTATCGGGGCCTCCGCTAAACTATCCTGAAGTTAGTCTTCATAACATATTGTCCAACTATGGTGTCGATCGGTTCATCGGCTCTCGACTTTTAGACTTCCGCACCATGAAATAACTTTATTTATAATAGACTCAGTAGACATTCTCCACAGACCCCATCAAAGAATGTCCTGTTTTGGTGATGCATTCATTGCAAATATTCCAAGCATTTCTTAACGTAGTATTTAGTTTAGACTCACAAAAAATGTAGCTAGATTTTAAAAAATTGAGTCTAAAACTAAAACACCAACGCTTAATCGTTGATGATATTGCCCTTTAAAGGCCTGTTATCATGGTTTTTTCATTGTTCTTTAATGTAATGAAAACTGCTTATTTTAATTTAAAATAAATAGGGTTTGCAACTCTGGTCAACGAGCCCGATAGGCAATGAGTTGCCAATAATGAAAAAGTAGAAGAAAGTAGAAGAAAATCTTAAGACATATATGTTAAGTATATGGGAGTTTGTTTTGGAAAAAGAAACAAACAGTTTAAAGACAAATTGAGCATGTATTGAAACTTAAAAAAGAAATAGAGAGATAGTAGTTAAGGAACGTACATAGTATTCAAAGTTCAAAATAAAGATGGAAAAAGTCACGAAACAGATGATATGAATTTATTTCCCCAATGTGCTACCTGTAATTCGAAATTCAATAAGTTCTGATAATTCAGTAGTTACAAAGTTAATAATAATAATGTTAATGATGACTAAAGCACTGCGACCTATAAGATCTATTGTGCCCCCCACTGAGCTTACAGCTTCCCGGTCAGTCCTATCTTTGCTACAAACTTAATTATAAGGAATTGTTCAAAACGGGTCATATCGGTCATCGAGATCCTGTGTCCACGCAGGAGCGTCAAGCTTCGTCTCGCTCAGCTAGGATGTGCTGGAGGGATTCCGCTTCAAGTTCGCAGAACCTGCAAGTATTGGCGCTGGTGACGCTCAGCTTGTTCAGGTGAACTCTAAGTTTCTTGAACCTGCTTAGGTTATAAGAGCCGAAGAACTGTTTGGCCTATTTAAGGCCTGGAGTATTTATCCAGCTCGCGGCTCGTCGTAGTCTTTCATCTTCTCTAAGAAGTTGCTTGATGGTGTTTCCGCCAATGCCACACAAAAAGGTGGCACCATCTCTCGTCAGCTTGTCCAGTGACCTTTCTAAGTGAGAGTTACAGAGTTTGGTACTCTTAATGTGCAAGGTAATATTAGTGAGTTCGTGGGAAATTATTAAGAAGTGCTAAAATACTTGACTCAGCAAATGCGGGACAGATTCTTGACGAAAAGCACAAACCTAAGATAAAACAATATTTTTACTATAGTTTCCAAAAGCACATTTAACCCGGAAATGCTGCTTTTATATTGAAATGTATGGTATAGAAGATATGCTGATTATTTCCATTAAACTTAAGGTAAACAAAGTTTGGTGTTCAGCGATATCTTGTTGTAGCTTTGCTCTTGGCTCGCGTTAGACGAATGCAAAGTCCCATATCACGCCAAGAGTGCCCGTCTGGCCAGCTGGTTTACTTGATTTATGATCCTAGTCAAAAGTTGCACACCTTCGTGCCACTTTCGTGTGTTTCGTGAGTCGCTTTTGGTGCGCAAGTCCCGTTCTGGGGCATGACATATTAATCAAAGGCATGAAATCTTTATCAAGTTGTCAAACGGGCAAGATGTTACAAGTAGAGGAAAAAATAAACCCGTTTGATCCTTAACACGCATGGGCTAAGTGTGTGCTTGGATTTGGTCTTGTTTGGTTGCATTCCCATTTGCAATTTGCAATCGAAATCGCAAAAATTGCACGAGCATTTCTGCCGCCCCGTTTGACACTCAAATGAAAATGAGTTCAAAAACCAAAGCAAGCAAATGCGAACTAAGTATGTATACGCCATGTATGTCGATATATATGTATATGTGTATGCTAAAATTGTCGCCAGATTTTGTTGGGGCTTTGCGATCCGTTTTCAATCCGTTCGTGGCGGCATACATTAATATTCACATGTCGTTCGACGGTATGCGCGCGACCAGTTAGGCCGGCCCAAGTCCAACCCGGGAACGGGCCCATGATTGTGCTAAACAGGCCGTCTGTCTGCGGTCCGATTGCTCAAGTGTCGTAGTCACCGTAGTCGTCGTCGTCGTCGTAGACGGCGTTGCCGTCATAGCCATGGCCAGAGCTTGCAATCGCTGCCGTCCCGAATTGCTCGGCGCAAAACGCGCTTTAGGCCGCATAAATTTACTGGCAGCCAACTAAAGCTGAAATAAAGCCCAAAGTCGGCCTCAAAACTGGTTTCATTTATGCAAGATTCGTTGTTGTTGCTGTAGCTTTACCTTCGCATACAATTTTGCGTCTCGGCTTTACCGCAGATACATTTTACTTATCGGCATCTAAATTCAGACGTTGTCATGCAGTTGGAGGCAGTCGGGCGGCGGGCAGTCGCTTGCAACAATCATCAACTCAGCTTTGTCCAACAACAACGACAACAACAACAACAACAACAACAACTACAACTTAGATAGCGCGACTGAATGTTCGGATGAACAAATAATGAACGATGAATGGATAGCATGAAGAGATGAAGTGCTGAATCGCATGGCTGAAATATGCACTCGAAAAAGATCAAATTTCATGAAACGAAGTGAAAAACAAAACTCGTAATGCCTTGAAAAATGTGCAAAACGCGCGAGAAATCAAACAAGAGAAATACAAAAACGCTAGGGAGACAAGTCTAAACTGCACTAAGCGTTTTCGGCTTTTTTTCCTTTTTTGAGAGTCAAATTCCATCATCAGTAGTTCAATTTGTTTATTTCATAATTTTCAATTCCATTTCATTCATTTTAATGAAGTCAACTGATAAAATATGGTCTCTCGAGCAAGTAAACATCCGTCGAGTTTGCCTTGAATGAACACGAAATTCAACTGATTTCTTTGTTTACTCAATTCACAGCTCTTCAGCTCTTTATGTTGATAGTCGCTACAAAAACGCACATAATAGAGATATATATACATATATATATTTATATACAGAGCTAAGCATTGACATGGATTTGTTTGTTTATTTAACAATTTCGCAGATTGACTGCTTTGAAGATCTGCAGATGAGTTTTATAAAACAAATTTAAGCTAAATAGGCTAAATTTAGTTGATTAGCTAAGTAAATTTGGTATGTTTTATAAATCGTTTAACAATTGTAGTTCAAAATAGGTTGAACGGCTGGGTTTTCACACGAAATTACGACTTCAATATACTCTGTAAGACTATGAATTTGCAAAAGTTGGTCAATAATACAAAAAATTAAGATTTCATATGATTTTAAAGCCAGTTATCTTGGAATTTATCGTAAAATATACGTCTGTCTTCAATTCGCTACTTTGAAAGATATGTGATAAAGTGAATACACGAATAGCAACTAAAGTTTCATTGAAAGTTGAGAATTTTGAGCCTTTGGGGTCAAGGAGCGAATATTGTATTGTGTTAAAGGGTGCTAATATCGAAAAACTGAACATCAGCAACTTATTGACAACATTTTCTAGCAGTTTAAGCCTTGATAAACAGTTAGAGTCACATTAGAGATCTTCTAAATACTAAAAACAACTTTTCCTAAAAAATAAATATAAAACTCACCGAGTACAGGATACAAAACTCAGGTTTATTCTCAAATTGAATATATAATGAGTTCATGAGTTGGGATGCGTTGGTTCTGATGGAACATGGCAAAAGCTTCTGCTATTTACCTGGCAGTAGCATCTTATTTTACCTCTACCTTAGCCAAGTTTACGCACAACCACCGCCACTCGGTTAGGGCAGTCAGCTAATGCGCGCATCGAAGCCCTCCCAGGCTTTAAGAGAGTCGTGCGTATCGTTTGGGACTAACTGCGTCATACAGCAATCCTACTGAAAGGTGAAGAGACAACCTCGGATCAGGATTTGATGGATCCCGGACACTTAATTGGGTTGACGCCTCTGCACAGCTGGTGGATGCTCTTAAGCTGTGTAAAGCAGATATAAACACCTTCCTGAAGATACGATGAAAAGTGAAGCCTGCAGAACTTTTCTTTTTTAGGACTAGTTCTGTTTTGAGTTTTTTGTTGCGGTGAGTTTCATGACGGTTTGTATTCAAAGAGCTGTATCTAAACTCGGACTGACGTTGCTCCTAAGGAACCGGTTGCTGGAACCCAAATAACGGCAGAGGATTTGGTTAGTCCTCATGCCAAACCTAGACACTGTAGAAGGTAGATTGTTCAGCTCAACATCTTCATTTGATGTTTATGGAAATTGGTATTTCATTCAAACCCTTGATCTTCAAATCTTTTCAGGATATTTTTATGGAAAAGTTTGATGAGTGCCCTTTGGTCCTACTGTCAGAAAATCCACCTCGGACAACGGTCTAAGGCTAATTGAATGTGATGTGACGCGAAACAAAGTAGTCAGTAGTACCAGATTACAATGTCCAGATATCCACAGGGCAACATGGCTGCCCCTGATTAATCTGATTTGTCTGGCTTTTAGACCGGATCAAAATTTTTTTGAAAATTCTCGTCATAATATTTTAAATAGGGTGACGGTTTTTTCGACCTACTCTAGTTTCTATTACGATTTCCAGTAGCAAGCAACAAGTAACTCAAGGAGTGAATTTATATCATATAGTGACATTCTCTTGTCAATTCAATATATATTTCCAGCTGGAAATGGGTTTATCCCGTGAGTATGTTCATTGTAGACTCTTCTTCCTAACTGCAAGTGACGAATTCTGGCAAGAGCCGGTACCGAACCCGGCAGCCGCACTGACATGCCCAAAAAACAGAGATCGCAACGCGAAACTGTGTCATAGATAACTACGAGTATAAGAATACAAGGTAAGACTATTCTGTCGACGTACCTCGCACTGGAATCTTATTTTTCGTTCTGCTACGAACGTCAATGTGAAAGGTTGTGTCCTCGCCTTGTCAACCAACACTTATGCATGAGCGTGCGCATGTCCATGCATATCATGCATTTCTTGACGTTTGCAGCTGTATGTGAGTGTGTATTTTGATTTGCGCCTCTCACTCTGGCTCTCTTATGTGCCAAAATTTGGCATACCGACACAGCTGACTCGTTTTGGCAAGTGTCGGCATGCAAATTATTGGGTGGCCGAACATGCTGCAAGCCGATTTGTGCGATTTTTGTGTGTTTGCATGCCAATTATCGTCCTGTCTGACCGTAGCTTTAGGCTCCCAAAAAACTATAATAAACGATGTCGGCAGAATAATCTTAGCTTCTATTCTTATTCGATGATCTGAACTGACCTGAACTTATGCATATTTCCGTATAGGCTGTTATGTTCAGTTAAGTTCCGCTCTCTGTACCGCAGTGGACCGCAGATCTAGGTGAGCCTCCAACAGCTATATTTACTTAGCCCGAACTGACTTGCCATAAACGAAACAAATTTTTGCATATAAATTCTGTTTATTCTGATCATTTCAATATCTATGCGACTCAAGTTTGTGTCATAGTTTTATGACGAATAATTTTATGCTTCTTTCTTAAAATATTGCCAGTTATAATCGCTGAAATCTTTCTTAGCTGTTTTTAAAAGTCACATGCGAATAAAAAGATAAAAACGTTTAAAATGCACAGGCTTTAAAGTTTTATCGAAAACTTTCAGATTAATTCAAACATTAAGTTTTATTTTTATGACATTCCTTTTGGTATTTCTTTTATATTTGATGTCTATATTTACTTTCTATAAGCCGCCAGCAATTAAGTAGCTGAATAGGCGACGCTTTCTAAAAAAAAAACCTCTCATCACATGCCACATTAACCACTTGTCCCCAAAACCTTACAACCGCTGAAGTGTCATAGAGAAAATTGAGCTTGCGGATATGACGGCGGTAAATGCGCTTTAAAACTTTTGTTAAAAGTTTTCGTAAAAAGTTAATTGATTTATATTTTGACATTTTCCCGAAAAGGGAAAAACCGGAAAACTGAAACAGCGCAAAAAAAAAGAGAAGGTGCACCATAAAAGTTGCTACTCCAGAGACCTTTTGCAGTTTCGTGACAAATGCCAAAAAAGCAACTTGGCGTCGCACTCCACGCGCTGCTGAAGTTGGAGACATAGCCAGAGTCAGAGTCGGGTTTTTGTGTGCTCGTTTGTGCTCTGGGACTAAGACTTTGAATTGAGTTTCAAAAGTTACTTAATCATGTGCTCCAATTAGTGCTGCAACTGCTTGATGCTGCCTGGCCGCCGAGCAATTGGTTTCGTGCCAAGCGCATATACAACGAGAGATACTTGGGAGACGTTAGGAAAATAAAAATGGAGTGTCACGGCAGCGACGGCAGCACGTGACGGCGTGTACAAGCGTTGACGCGCTGGCCAAAGGCAACCAGACAAAGTCTGCTTATTGTTTGTGCAAACCTTTGTTGGCAGCGTCGTCGGCGTCGTCGCGTCGTCGTCGCCGTCTATGAGTTGCTTCCGCTGCAATGTGCGGCCCGAGCTGCCTACGACACCCACTCGCACTCGCAGGCACCCAAAGTAACTTGCGCGCTCTCTCTCTCTCTCGCTCCATCTCTCTATCTGCTTCTCTTTGACGTTTCGTTCGTCTGTCGGTTTTCGGCGTGAGCCAGTGAGTGAGTGAGTGAGCGGGCGAGTGCCCCACTCTTGCCTCTTGCTAAATGCAGTACAACAATTTCACCCCCTTCGGCTGTATGTGTGTGCTTCGTGTAACGTTTCGCTTGTTCGGCTCTTCATTCGTGCGCTCGTGCGTTGCGCTCGGCTTCGTGCTTCTGCGCCAAGAATTTGGTGTTGTTGTTGTTGTTGTTGTTGCTGTCGTTGCCTCAGCAGCGTTCGCTCTGTTCGGCGTCTTTCATCACAGCATATTTTCGTGTTTATCGCTGAGTGATGAAAATTATGTTGATGACGGCGTTCATGACGTTTGCATAGCTCTCTGGCTCTGTGTGCGCTTTGTACGTCGCCACTCCTGCTGGGCCCCACACCTGCGCCTTCACCCACCTTCGCCCCAACTCATACCGACGACCCAGCGCCCATAGCGACAGCCACAGCCCCTGTAGCGACAACTAGCGAAAGTTCGTTGAGCTAAATTGGAACATCAGCGTTTTTGCTTCTGTTTATTTTCATGTTTTTTGCGCCAACAAAAACACACACACACAACATTCAGCCAAATTCATTTACATCCACAAAATACGAGCCAAATTCATGCATTTGTATTGTTTTTATACATTCATTCATTCATTCATATGAATGTATTTAGTTTTTATGCATTTACTTTTTTTTGTACTTATTTATGTGCATA
The DNA here is from genome assembly GCA_035041775.1 of Chymomyza caudatula. Taxonomy (NCBI): domain Eukaryota; kingdom Metazoa; phylum Arthropoda; class Insecta; order Diptera; family Drosophilidae; genus Chymomyza; species Chymomyza caudatula. Next base: position 115,448 of record JAWNKW010000034.1, on the reverse strand, counting down.
CTTGGTTGCTTTGACAATTGGGAGCGAATTTTTTGACAGCTCTTGCTTATCACTTTTTTCTTTTGCGTTCAAAATTTGCCATTTGCTTTTATTTTGATTTGTTTTTTGATTTTCTCTCTTTTATCTTGTGTTGCTCATTTATGTCGATCGCTTACGTAGCCTTCGATAGCTCAGTTGGTAGAGCGGTGGACTGTAGAAGGGAAATTTCTGTGTAGAAATCCATAGGTCGCTGGTTCAAATCCGGCTCGAAGGATAACTTTTTTTCTTAAATTTTATTATTTTTGTACTGCGTTTACTCTAACTAAGCAGTGGTTATTTCTATGTGAGAACTTCCGGTTAGACTTGAAAGCTGTTGAAAACAGATTATATATGGAATACATATATAAAATATTTAAACATTCCAAGTTTCGAATTCGTTGTGTTGAAATTTAGTAAATTTAATTTAAAGGCCTTGAAATATTGTAAAAGATTAGATGATAGATATTGTGAATGGGATACATACCTGGAAATTGACATTGATAACCTTCAACTATAATCCTTCCAGCTTAAACAAAGCTTTTGTTAAGAGTTACTTGTTATTTGTTTTTAAAAAGTTTTCCATGAACTGTTAAATTTGAATAAATTCTTAAATTGTCATGCTTTCATTCGGAATTCTGCTCCACCATAATCACAGCTGAATTACGCTTATTGCTACTGCCTAAACATTGCTTCGCAATTGACCACAAGTTTTTAGTTGGACTAAGGCACTGGGAACTCAATCTGGTAACAATGGAGGAAAGTATATCACACTGCTCTTCCAGCTATGCAGTTAGGCTCCTTACCCTTGCCAACCGACGGATAAGTTTTCTAGACCAAAACATTCAAATAAGAAGGTCAAGATATGCTGCCGCAGGAACTTGCGCTTCTAAGGTATTCATCATTCCGGTCTTCCCTTCACCTTCATTCCATCAGTTGTTGCTGCTAACGACCATTTCTGGCCACTCAACTCATTCGTAGATCTTTAACAAAAGATACAATTTACATTATAGGATTATCATGAATTCCTGATTAAGCCAAAACGAGAAAAATGAGCGCCTTGTAGAGTGTTTGTTTTGTCTAGCGAAAATTGTGTCTGCTACTCATTTGCCTGCAGCGAGCAAAATCGCTAATATGGATCTTTTTAATTATGAGATAGTCATATTTTTTGTTGTCAGAGTCTTTGAACCCTGTTTATTTTGCATAAGGCGTGTTGTATATAATATTAAAGTTCTTTAATATTATACTTATGTATAAAGGTTGTAATCGCCGTGGAACAGATGTGGCGATTATGGTGAAAATATTTCGACCTTCTAATGCTTTTAAAATCATCTTGTTTTCAGGTCGTTAACACCGTTTACGGTACCTTTTACAATAATGGACTTTTGGTGAGTTTGGTTTCTGGTGGAACAGGATGAAAGCTTCTGATCGTAATTCATAGGGGAATGGCCAGTGTACTACCTATCTCTCACTTAACCCTGAATAGCTTCTCTAATCGCTACCCGGTGTTAAAGTTTTGAGCTATTGTGCGCAGCGAAGCCATGCAAAATGGCCGATTCCGTGTTGCACTTTTTATCTTATTAAACTTTTATCGTGATCGTATTTAGATGTTCACCTTACGTTTTAATGCCAACTATTCAAGATTTTCTCGGCTCGTATGACCTTTGGGTCCATTAATTTTCTAAATTCGATTGGCTAACAATAAAAAACTCTTTGTCTGGATCGTATTCTAGCTCTCCCCAGATAAGTTAGAAAACTATAACAATTTTTCTCAACTAAATGGTGATCTGACCTTGTCAATTGACCGCGATTGATTTGCTACAAACTAGTTCCTCACATTTAGCTCTTACAATAAAAGTTATCACATTGAGTTCTCATTCTTGGGAAGAACAGCCTTGTCAACCATAAAATTGTTGTTGTCATATAAATGACAGTTACAATCTGTTTTGGTAAATTTGTTTTGTTATCATCAACTGCGCCATTGGTTTTGTTTACTGCTAAAATTTGGAAGCCTAGTTGCTATTTAACAATAATTTTCGTGACCTTGACACAGGGTTCTAGTGTAGACTTAGGCATAGTAATAGGCGTGACTGAAAATTTGTGACAAAATGATTATTACACTATGCAACAAATTTGACCTCAATGAAAGGCCTATGACTAAAACATACCTTTTCCGGTAGATATTCAATGCCCTGTAACTTGCAATCAAGTAAAGTTAGACCAAAACGGTCTGAAAAACATTGATTTGGTATTAAATTACATTCAGTTAAAGTCACAATTCATCTCAATCGGTAGTAGTGAGATTTGCTTACTCCGCAAATTTCGAAACTTCGAATTTTTTGAACTGGCGATAATTCGAAAACGGTGCCTGAAAATCCAAAATGGTTTCCGGATTCGATGTTGTAGACATACCATAGGCTGTTTTTTTGTTGCATAGTGTTATCAATGATCAATATTGCCATGTCAGTCTGGGCGTCTGTCAGTCCAATTGTGGGTTTCCATGTTGCATGCAAAGCCCCTCAGTGTTATACATATATCAATAAAACTTTGCTCATTGGCTTCGATTTTGTTCCTAAGGCGCGTTTGCTGGAACCATCAAGATGCTATAAAACATTATTAAATGCAAACTAATGACCTTTCGATATCTCAAATCATTGGTATTTTGCATATTCAAAAACACAAAATGAATAGTTCCTAAAAGAAAATGATATATACGGGGTCAACTCAAAAAAAAAGTCAGACAGAATTTGTCCAGATGCAGCGGTGCATTGAAATGGAACCTTTTCGCTTGGGTCGTTCTTTGTAGGGTCATAGCTAAGCAGTGCATCCGTATTCAGCCGCTCCAAAGGCTTTTTTAAGTGTAAGATTTCCCACTCAAGATGCCTCGTCACGCTTTGCGATGAACTGATTACTCGAGCAGCGTTACGTGGTAAGCCGCAAGTGATTGATTTAGTGGTCGACGTTCCGATTTAGTCAAAAAGTTATTATTGCCGGAGACGAGTAATGAGATACTTCAAACTTCAGCTGCTTTGAAAACAAGCGGAAAAGTTATGGACTCCAAATTACCAATTCATATCTTTAGACATGATTTTAAAGAAAATGTCGGCGACTGCGCTTTTAATATGTTTTGTAATAAATGGTTACAAAAGTCCAAAGTTAATTAAACTTGTAACTTGTAATATATTATGATAATATATCTATTGTAGAATTACACTTTTGTGTAGTGCTGTTGAATTGGCACTTATTCAAAATGCTCGGTTAGTTACTTTTGTTTGTTAAAAAAAAAAAACGATTAAAACAGCGCTCTGCCAATTGTCTGGCCATTTTAGCATCCTAAAAGTTGGCAAACTTTGCAGACGCGAAAAGTTCAAAACAATGGAGGTTCACTGATGCGATAAACGAGCTGCAAAAACAACAATTTAGGCAACGTTTGTCAGCAAAGTTTCCAATATATCGTATATCGCAATGAGCAAAGCGGTTATGAAAAAATACTAAAAATACTTCAACGGCCTGTTTTTGTGTTGGCATCGAGCCGCCAAGCGTTCAATTATCATTCGACGGCGGCAGCAAAAGCAAAACCCCAAAGATAAAATAACGAAAAACCACTGAGAAAACTGAAAGCTAAAGACGCGCCAAGTTCTGCTAGCTACTACTGCGAGTTGTGCGCTGTTGCCAAATTTCGGCCACAAGCACAACGCAATCAAAGCAAATTGACGGAAAGCCAAAACGAAGAAAAAACACGCGTTTTGCGCAAAACTGTGCTCAAAACAAAACCAGCAAGTAGCGTAGCGGCATGGAAGAAGCAGCAGTGTGAAAACTTTTCCACACGCTCTCGCTCTCTCACATGCTTTGTGCGCTCATTTTGCGGCGAATTCGTTGCTGCGCTTGTATGAGTGAGAAAAATCTCATATTCGAAATTCGAATAAAATATTGAGTTCGAATTTAATGCCGAAGCCGCTAATTCGCTTGCAACGTCACGAAAAAGGTCACAACAGACACACATACACACATATACACACACATTACACCCAAAGTGCTACGCGGCGCAATTTACTATAATTTACGCTAGCTGCGCTGTTGCCAAACTTCAGCTTAGATTACGTAGCGCAGAGCTCTGACTGCTTTACTAATGGGATGTTGGCACATTGCCGCTTTGGCACTGGATGGCGCCATTTATGGCGACTATTAACGCAGTTGATGAGTTTTTTTTAATGCATTTTGCCGGCGTTAATACGGAATATGGTTATATGGCTGTGTGTATAAGGCTATGGCTATGTCCCTCCCTCTTGCTCATAGACACGCATACGCCCCTCTGCCAACCGTAAAAACGTTAATCGATTCGTTGCCGCTTCGGTTTTGCTGTTTTTCTTCTGGCTGCTTTTGTGTGAGTGCGGAAAATGACAAACTAACAAGCCGCAAAATCGTTTTAGCCTTTGGGCGTTTTTCTTTTTTATGGCATATGTTTGGATATTTGCCGTATTTTCGCTCGTTTTTCACACTTTGTTTGTTTTTGTTCGCTTTTCAGTAAAAAAAACACATTAAGGCTGTAATTTATTTATAAATAATATACGAATGTTGTTTAAAAGCTTGTACTTGTTGTTAAGGCGTCGCCAAGCAAAAATTTAGCTGAAAATTTAATTATAGCGTTTTTGCGTGTCGCTTTGGCATTTCAAATTCATGTTTACTCTGTTGCAAATAATTTATTGTAGTATGTGGCACAGAAATGTTGTCTGAAAACAACGACCACAACGCGCAGATTAATTGAATTTTTCAAGAATAAAATTGTGGGTATGAGTGTGTGTGTGTGTGTGTGTGTGTGTGTGTGTGTGTGTGTGTGGAAACGCATGACGTCAATGCACGCTGACGTAGTCCCGCAATTGACTCTGACGCCATTTTTATGCCTCATACAAGAAAAAAGCTCTGCGGCTTGGTAATGGAGTGCATGCGATTTGCAGGCATTTTCGCGGCGTTTTCCGCGATTTCAAATGCATTTGTGTTGTTTGTGTGTGTGTATTGCATAATGCAATTGCAGTTTGTGGCATTTATTGATTTTTGGCATCAACTAATCTATTGTCTATTTGAATTGTGGTTTAATTCGTTACCCAAACGCAGCCTAGCCTCAATGCTATGCATGAAATATGATCCTAAGATATTGTGGATTTGCGTTTAAACCTGTTTTCATGTTTGGGCTTCGATTTTGAAGGTGAAACTGAATATGGAGAACCACATTTTGAAAAGCACATGAGCGTAACTTCAAGCAATATAGTTTTACTTTTGCACGGCACTTTACAATGAAAGCACCGACGGTATCTAAACCAAGCAGCGCGCTTTCTGGAACTAAGGAACGAACTTTCCTTAGCTGGATTTTTAGTTTAGTTTAGTTTTATAAGACAGCAAAACTTGAAACCAAATCTATTATTACTTAAATATCATAAGATCTCAGCACTTAAACAGAGCACTTTAATAATACCCAAATTGTTTGGTGTCTGCAATTCTATAAAATTAGTTCTCCATTTCGATTGCAAGCAAAAGTTGGTATTCTCAAGCATTGAAGTAGCTGGAAAATCATAACTTAATAACTCAATTTCAAATTTTATTATATTGCGGAAATATTTACTGTTCATTGATAAAATTTGTTTATAATATATTTTATTTAATAAAAACGTAGATAAGCGTAATCTCAGATCCTTATAGAGAAAGTCGTGGTGCAATTCTGTCACCGTGAAAGTCTCTATTGCAGCCCACTTTGAGAACTCTTGTATAACTTGGCTATTCTTAATGGCGCACCAACTGATCCGTTCTTAGTCAGATTCGAGAACTCAAAAATTTGGGGATTTGCTTTGAAGGTATTGTCTTTATCTGTAACTTATACTATCCCAAAGACTTAATAGGATGGCCCGTGTAATTTTAAGCCAGAATGATTCATTTAATAAGTAACTATGTTACAAAAGAACATACTATATATGACATGTATAAAAACGTAACGTCACTTCGTGATTCTGGAGAGGTGTCGGTCGGGCTGAAATGACACCAAGGATAGGTTATCGAGATAATTAACCCTGGAACGTCATCCTTTTTTCTGTACACTTACATCATACGGCGCGCGTATTCATTTTGACGAGGGATGACGTTCTAGGGTTAAACATGAATATATAATTCACCGGATGTTATGACTGCGCCTATTCCATCCAAAACAGAAGGTACGTGTAAGATGACGCTATGACCAAAAGTTGCAAAAACAGCATTAAGAAGGACTGAACGTGGAAATGTTAGTCGATTTTTTATTTTTGAGAATGAAATATATGATACATTAGCTATAAACAGATTCGTATGTTATTCTGAACCCAAAAGATATAGAAGAGATGCCTACCTACTGATTTCTCAAGTACAGCCGAAAATAGTTTCTATCTTTGAAACATGAGCTATGGCAAAACTGACACATTGCGCACTATTCGGACTAGTAAGAGGGAAAGGGATGTATTTCGCGAGAAAGATGAAACAAAAAAATTAGGCCCTAGGAGAGAAGTATTGAGTTCAAGAGAAAACGCATGGTAGGTCTTGCGAATAGCCTAGAAGAATGGACTTAACCCACTTGATGAAGTTATGATAGTAAAACTTGTCTATAAGCCGCCGAAAGATTTGTTTGATATTAATTTTGAGTAATCAAGTAACCGCAAGGCCGCATGGATGCCCCATAGGAACTTGGAAGTAAAGATTTTAGGCCTGATTTTGAGCTGAGCCTATGTGTCCGCAAAGTTCGATGTGAAGAAATGATTTTACTTTGGAATTCTTTTTAAAACCATACATTCTTTCGAGGATTTGGAGCAAAACGGTGAGTTTGGAGTCAAAACATAATTTTGGGGATAGGGAATTCGAGTATATATGCAAAAAACTCAAAAATATTTGGATATCCGCACTTAAACAGTTTCGATTTGAAGCCATTTTGTGGCCTTGGCATAAACTTTAGTGTATATTATTGCTCAGCTTGCCAAGATAAATTTATGTAACAAAGTCCATAGTCTGGCAAGTATAATAGTCAAAGTTACTAATCTTGGCGTCTCGTTTTCACTAATACGGTGAACAAATAAATAATTGTTTTTCTCGTTTTCTTAAAGAAATGATCCTAAAACTTTACTGAAACGTGTTACCATTTCAAAAACAAACTTGCATAATAATTGCCTTTATATGCGAGAAACATAAATATATAAGGTAGCACAAGTTCTTGTATACAAGATACATACATAAGTATGCATGTAAAAAGTAAGTTATTTCACAAGAGCACGTAATCTAGTTGAACCACAAATACATACAATTTGCGACTCAAGTAAAATCAGCTTCTTCTATAGTATATGCCTTCTTAAACACTCAAATTGAAACATTCTTAATTATTAAAGCTACAGTACCGTTTTCTATCCATACAAAGTATTTTTTCAAAATTTGTTGTTGTTCTAGTTGCTATGCAAAAAATTGTCTCTAAGATTAAAAATTTCAGGCCATAACGTCACGTCACTAACTTCCAAAATTGACAGCCGCTCATTTAATTAAATATGCAAATGAGAGTAGCTGAGACGCAAAATAAACTCGAGTCACAAATAAACCGTGACAAACACTTCCGTCAGCCAACTTGAAAAGAACACGCCAAGTGTCGGCCAGGCCCAGTTCAAGGCAAAGGCGAAGCCATTTTATTGCCTGCCGGCGCATAAAAACTAAAAATGGTGAATGTGAAGGCAAAGCGAAAGACGGCGAACAGCCGCAATGTGTTTCTATCGGGCTCTACTGTACCTCTGTTGGCCTGTCGCTAGACTGTCGCTGTGGCAAGCCAGCAAACGGCAAACGGCACGGCATGCCACACCACCATTTCTCATTCGGTTGCCAACCACAAAGAGCGAACCGGTTAGTCGCTCAGTTTGATATCGTGTTGCCGAGTTGTATTCGCCGCGCAGCGAAAAATGCCGCATGTTGGTTGGTCGGCGCCATTGTCGCCTGCCGAGCGCAGCCGAAGCCAGCTGGCCACGCCATTGGTGCACGAAGTGTGCTTCGGCAAGCCGAGTCATGCCATTCGAGCGCCTGGCTGCCTGGGCGTGTTTGGGTGGGTGGTGGTTTGAACTGCAACACAAGGGGAGACTTTTGGCAGCAAAAAAAAAAATGAAAAAAAAATATTGATTGATGGGCTCTGTCCGTGGCAAGTTGCACAAGTGGCAGCAAACGCACAGCAGTTCGTGCACAAACAAAAATTAATGGCCGAAATAACGAGTGTGGGTACTTTTTTTTTTGATGAATTGCACGTTTTGTTCAAGAGTTTGCCTAACTTTAAGCGGTATGTGCTTAATTAAAGTGTGTGCAGTTAGTTACAGTTGGTACAGTCAGCAATGCAAAACACTTTAATTAAGGTTCTAAACGTTGAAAAACGTATCGGGGCTTGTACTTTTGTTGTTGAGTTGCTTGGAACGTCAACACTGCTGTTGCTCATTACTTATAATGAAAATGTCAAAAAAGAGAAAAATGTATCTACACTTCTATTCAAAATCAGCCATATGGAAAGATATCTTTTCATGCGCTATACAAATAAATATTACGACTAAGCGAATGCGTACATATCGCTTTTCGGGACAGGGGACGGAAACGCATAACGCAGAGACAACAAAAGGGAGATCCTCTACTGTGTGTGTGTGTGTATCTGAGTAAACAACACGAAGCATAATTTGTAGTGAGTGCGGCTTGAGCAGAAATTTCGGGGTTGAAATGCAAACTCTGAAGTTAGTAGAAAAGTACGTGGTTATATACAAATTGCAAGTTTGTTTTATATAATGGTGGGGACCAGAGCCTGAAGACATCAAAGTTTACACATGACTACGAATGAGCATTGGAGTGTTTAATGAAAGCTGCAAAGTGTGAGTGAAATATATTTGCACTTTCGCAATTGGATGGGCAGAGACTGTAAGCGTCTTTAAGAGGTAGCTAAAAACAAAAATGCCTGCTAACTTGGATATTAAAATTGACGCTGCTTCTAAATTATTCCGTTTTGTTGATTATTTCAGAGCTGAAATGACTGATAATTTGTAAAATTCAATGTGACAGCTAAGTTATTTCCTTTAATTTGTTAAATAGTTTTCAATTATGTATGTGATTTTCAATGTAACAATACAATTGCATTTTAATGCGGGTAAAAGTGTTATCTTTGTAAATACATGCAATCGCAATCAGTGTAATTCATGTATAATTGAGGGTAATTCATTTGCTGCCCAACGTCCACGATTATGAATTCAAGCAACGACGGCTGGCAGCTTTTGGTGCTTGACTGTGCTGAAAGCTTTTCGCTCAAGCTGCTTGGATCGAAACTTAGCTGTAGCTTTTTACTGTGTAAAGCTTTGAAACTTTACTATCGCATTTGGTTTGACACTTTGCTTGTTCAGTAGTCTGGCGTCAACCTTTTTCCCGTTTCAAAACGATTGGTTTGAAACTTCGCTGTTATGGTACAAATCAAGCAGTGTTGTTGAAAAATATATGCCTCAAAGCTGTTGGCAGTGCTTTTGCCACCTAGTAAAGACACAAACCACAACACTGTTATAATAAGCAAGTGTTATATTGCATGGGCAAAAAACAAAAGGTACAAATGTATTTTTTCAAAGCAAGCACTTTAAGTGGGTAATTTTTAAATTGTTGTCGTTGCTGTAATACTGTTTGTGTTTTCCTTTGTTTTCCGCACATTTTCCTGCAATTGCATATTTGTAATTGTAGCTAAAATGTGCAGCGTTTGTTGCTGCTGTTGTAGTTGTTGTTGTTCTACTAGCTGAGTGGACTTAATCACTTTTGCCATGCAAATAATGAGCTTGGCAAATGTGGCCATAAATAAGAACAACACTGTGGCATGACATGGAATGTGTTTTATCGACTACTTGATGGCATTTTGCCATTTTCACAGCATTATTGCGATTTGCCAAAGTTGGTTTTGTTGTTTTTGTTGTTTTTGGTGTTTTTGTTGCTTTTGTTACCATGACCATTAATATTGATAACCTGTTCCAGCACACTCAATTCAGGTGGCGGCCACATTTGTTATGCCACAAATCCCCAGTAGCACTTGTCAAAAGCGTTTTTGAACTATAGCCAGAACCAGAGCTTGAACCATAGCCTAGCCAAGCTGATTGGCCAACATGACCAATCAACCAATCATAAATACTTCATTACGTTTGCCATTGACTTGGCTTAGCTCAGGTGACCAATACATGTGGGGCAGGGTACATCACGTGTCCATTAGTGGAACCTATGCACATTGTGCGGCATTAATTTGTCAGCGCATAAATTATAGTTGCATTTGTAGAGTTGCACTTTTATATCACATGTTGCTGCTGTTGCTGCTGTTGCTGTTATGTGGCACATTTTGTTTGCTTGTTGAATATTTGAAATGATTTTCGTTGTTGCTAATGCGAAATAGTTCCAATTGGCCCAGAACCAGTTACCGTTACCTGCACGTAATGCAGCGGCAGCAGGCGCTACTACCAATTGTGGCAGCAATAACAACAAGCATATCAACAAGCAACCTGCAACAACAACAACAATGACTATGAGTGTGGTTATGGCCATGGCTACAATGTAAACGTTGAGCTAAAATAATAACAACTGAGATTGGTTTGCCAAATTGCTATTTATTAAAAATCAATGTTGCCAACAACAAAATCAGCAATTTCAGCGACCTCAACCTGTCTCTGCCGGTGTATTGCTGGTCCGCAGCAGGTGACAAGCTGTAGCTACGCTTCCTTCCTCCCTACCTCGCTTATTGCCCATAGGACACTAAAGTCACCCAAACACTGTGGTCAGTACAGCGAGCGTAACCAGGATTCGATAAAATGCCCAGTTGGAATTGGCGGCTAGAAAGAAACTTGATGAAGGCGAGATATTCAAGCAGACAAAGTTAAGTTGGAGATTGAGCAACAATGGAATTTTTGAAAAATTGAACTACGAACTGATTCAAGTTGCAAGTTGCATAATTACACTAGGCAACAAATTTAACCTCAATTTAAGGCCATAGGCTGAAACATAACTTTTATAGTTGTGGCTTTTGTATTATCGCTAAAGTTTCGATATTGGCAAGTCGCGTATAACATTGGAATTTGTAACTCAAAAGAAAGGTAATTCAAGATTGTTTCAATGTACTTCAGATAGTTTTGGACTACCTTGACTTGATTGTGGAAATCCATCCCACTTACAAAATTAAGTACAAATGCTTGATTTGTTCATTTCAAGAGCTATAAAGTGGAGCAAACCGATTTACGTTTAACTAAACCATTTGTTGTAACATCGGCCATAGTCACCATTTTGGGTTCATTTTTATATACATAGATAGAAAGATTTTACAGAAACTACTAGAAAGGCTACCTTATAAGGTCGCAACAGGCAACGAGTCTTGAACCTATTGCCTATAAGCTCGAAAATAACAGCTATCGGATTGTATGGGTTTTCGAAGAAGAGCCAAAACCAGCAAAAGTTGATCGCAGATGAAGCACCTTAGAGAAAATAGTCGCCTGCTTCTTCTAAAAAAAAAACACCATCAGAGAAACTTAGAAGAATAAATCGCATTTAACCACTTGTTTGCCTGGAGGTTTTGGATAATTAAGGAAAACCAACCACGAAAAAAGGATCATTCTTTATCACGGCAATACGAGCTCTGACACATCGGAGGCTTTTGAGCACTTAAAACTTCGAAATAATGTGTCATCCGGCGTATAGACTTGATTTGGCACCCAATTATTTATTTTCCGCACCAGGTCATCAAGAAATAGTTGCGAGATTAAGCGGTTGATACTTTTAAAACACTTGTTGTGGAGGTACCGGTTTACGGAGTGGCAAAAGTACTTCGAGAATAAATTTTGATAAGCAATAAAATCGTTTTTGATTAAATATCTGTGCCTTTGTCTTCTTTTCCCAAATTAGAAAAGACAACTCCTATTACTTATGTAAAACCTTAAGACTCAATTTTGAATCAGAAAAAGGTGACAAGGGATAAACTATGTGGTATGGGAGAGAATGAGGTAGTGTTGTGTGTTCCTTATAAATCCGATGATAGACACAAGTTTTGGAAGTGAAAGCCGAAAGTTGCCAACTATTTTTTGAAACGTTTCGTGACTATGAGTTTATACCCTTGTACTTTATATCGTACATGCAAACTCCGTAAGGAATGTCATCATCTACCTCTTGAAATTCGTGTTTATCAGAAGCAGAAAGATCTATGAGCATTGATTGGATTAATTCAAAACAGTATGAAGTGACATTAAACGCTAGTTGGTGCCAATTTATAACATCGTTGTGCGAAATGAAATCGCTAGCCGAAAGTCAAGTAGTGTTCATCTGAATAATTGTGCCAATATTTAGCATAAAAATCGGTGCAAGAACTTTATTTCCGCAAAGTCCTGCCGCAAGTAATATTCGGAACAGGCCTGCCAATGCGGTTCAAAAGCTGTCAGTGTCGTTTTGTGATATGAAATCGTGAATCATGTTGAGATTGCTTAAAACGTATAAAGTTACATTTTCCTGTTTTCTCTATTTACTTGCCTTATCTCAAGTCAAACTTGAGCTGTCCGACTGGGCATGCCACGATAACTGTTGCAGAAACACCAAAACACACACAGTCACTCCTACCTCACCCACACCCACACCCACACACACACACACTAACGCGCACACAAGGACATGTTGGTACACATGTACTTACTTACCAGTCAGGCACATATGCTGCTGCGACCAACATACGTCGTCAATGGCATTGTCAGAAAGAAGTGGGAATTGGGAGATTTCGGAGTTGGGAAGAGAAAAGAGAGAGTTACCCAGCAGTGACAGCGCTGTTGGTCAGCCAGGCGACATTTCCGGGTAGTTTGAAGTAATTGCTTTGCAAGCTGTTGCTGCTGCTGTTGTTGTTGTTGTTGGAGTCCGGTTGCTGTCAGTTGGCGTTGCCGTTGCCGTTGCCAGGATGACCGTCGAGAGGATGACGCAGTCTGATGCAAAATTGCTCTGCATCCGTGCTGCTACATGTACCATAAGCAAGTGTGCGCGTGTGTGTGTGTGTGTGTGTGCATGTGTGTTGGTGTTTCGTCTGTGGCTGAGCACTACCAACAAGCCAAATTGGTAACCAACTAAGCAAGCAAGCGGCTTATGTTAGGCATTTTGGTCATGGCCAATACGGCGTATGAGTATGCCAACCAAATGTGGCCGGAAGCGAATTTGGCAATTGGTGCAAGCAAGTCAATGCCGACTCTCACTCGACATAGCGACGACGGCTGCCAACTGACGCCTTTAGGCCATGGCCCACGAATGCTTTAAGCTTGTGAAAGCAGCTTACCAGTAACAATTTCTTCTTGTTGTTGTCGTTATGCTGCTGTTGTTTTTGTTGCACCTTTGCCAAAACGGGTTGCAGCTCTATTGGCACTCAGTCCTGCCCCGCCCCACGAACATGCTGCATGTACGTGACTTTGCGCCCATTTTTTCGGATAAATACTCTTTGCACATGGCTGCTGCAGTTTGCCAAGCAATTTTTTCAACTCAAGCCCATTTACCACGCCCCCACGCCCCCCACGTCCCGCCCCACTGCACGGTGCTTGCACGGCAGGCGCAGTAGGCCACGTTAAATGCTGTGCTTTTGTGTGCTTTATTTTGCATGTTGTTGTTGTGCAGGGCTGCGCCCCGTCGTTCCGTGTGTATCCGTAGCCGCATCCGTAAACATATCCGGCTTTGCATTGTGAGTGGCGCGTTTTGCATATTAACTAAGTGAAACATTTCGTTGACAACTTTTCAAACATTTGTGCGTCCTTTGTAAATATTTGCACATCTACATGTGTCTATGTCTGTGTGCACAGGACTCCCTTCCTTTACGAACCAGCCCAGCAATCCGACATTTTGTCGCCTCAAGACGTTTAAAATTGAAATTTAAATTCGATACAGAAACCAAATAGCAAAAAGCAGACCCAGTCTAGTACCAATGCGCATCCTTTTGACCGTATTGACTAACATTTTTTCCATCACTTATTCTTTATTTATCGCATTGAGGGTTGTAGCAAATTTGAAATACAAATTTCAGTTAAATGAGCGGGGAGGCTAACAGGCCAGCAGGCCAATAAGTCCCCGTCAGCCCTTTTGAACAGACTGCCGGAAAATCCCCCAAAATAACCGACGCTCCATGTATATTTATTAAATATTGAATGTTTTCTTTTTGGTCTCCACCATTGTCCTGCAGGCGAAAAGTAACTTCTTTTTTTCCACTTTGCTTTGGTCCTTTGTGCCCCAAGCAAGGTTTATTAATGCGCCCCAATCTCCAGGCAAGAAACATCTCTATGGAGTGGCTAGGTAAACAAAAATCGGACTGCAACATTGCCTAGAATTAATGGTATGCAGATTGTGGGCCAGATGGACTACATATTGGCAGACATCATTCAATAGAAATAATCATACATATATGTACATATATAAGGCTCGCGAAAATGGCTTGTAAATACTCGGACAAGAAAGTTCGGTAAGGATATTTGGGCACATATGTCGAAAAAGGTGTAAGGAAATGCTTATATTTTGGGAAATGTTAAGCTTACAGCTGAAAATAACTAAAAGTTAAACATCAAACTTTAAAAAATGTAAGAAAATTGCAGCTTGATTTTGAATGATTTTATGTCAATAACACTATGCAACAAATTTGATCTCAATAAAGAGCCTATGTCTAAAACATATAATTTCCCGTAAATTCAGGGTCGCTGAATTCAAATCCGGAAACATTTTTATATTTTCAAGGATCATTTTCAAATGACTGTTTGAAAAAATTCGAGAGTTGCGAGGTCAGCAATTCTCATGTTAACCGAGAACCTTAGTACCGATCGAGCTAAAATCTATGTCTAATAAAAGGAAATTAAGGAAGGTTTAGGTCTACTTTAATTCGATTGCTGCTTGCAAGGCAATCAACTTAATTTTGTTTTTTGAAAATCGACATTTCTTCTCTTTTTTTCTTCAAAGTAATTAAATCAAAAATTACAAAAAGTTTTTATTGATTTTTTTTGATCCGATAAACTAATTCTTTGTTAACATTTCAACACCAAACCGATCGAAATTGTGAAGTTATTTGGAGATATTGAAAAAATGACATAATCGAAAAGAAAATTTACCTTGATAAGGAAGTTCATTAGGAACAATAAAACCAATAAGCAATTGAACAGCAAGGCACATTCACGAATAAACAAAGAAGAAAAATTTTTTGTATCCAAGAAAAATTGGACATCATTTTAGGAGTTAGGCAGTTCATGACTGACCACAACAACCACTTACTAGGTTATGGCCGGATGTAGGGTAACCTTAAAGGAACCTCTGTTTCGCGCACGAAACATCCACTCCGTGATGTCAAATACGCACTCTACCTCCACTCCGTACTTCCGATTTTAGCATTTCTCCAACCGCAGTTGAAAGTCCCTTATATGGCCAGTGCACAAATTCATCGGCTCCTAAATATGTAGAAAATGTATTGCCGCATAATGAATACCTAATATTTGGGTAATTTGTAAAAAAAATGCACAAATTACATTATGTTTCATTAAAACTTTATAATGCAATATGTTTAATGTTAGATCAAAAGTTCGGCTTATGTAATAGAAACCAGTTTCCTAAAGGTGTAGGAGTCACTTTTTCTGATCTCATATAACATTTCATATTTGTAACCCTTCGTGAAATAGCATACAAATGAAATCCGCAGTTTTCCAACTCTTTTTGTACCACGAAATACAACATCCCTGCAGGCAAGGTGCTTACATTCACATCACATAAAATTGGTGATTGCTTCATTCCATTTCAATTCACTTTGTGCGTACTTAAATCCCCATGTTTAAGGGCAGTTTTTTCCATAGTGCTTAAATGTGTGCAAATTTTTCGGCGGATGTGGAATCCGGGAGAGGGGCGATTGTCATACAATTGCCATAGATACAATGACAATACAAAAGTGGCTATTCGATTTCAGTGAATTAGTGAGCTGTCCGGAAACTTTTTTTGGAATTTTTTTCTGCATACTAATTATGATATTCACGAAAGCACGAAGGATTCTTTTTTTTCATTTCCTTTCATTTGTCAGCTGGAAAGCGTTTCCTTAAATAAGCAACACAGTAATTTGAAATCGACATTTTAATTGACAGTTTAAACAGCAATACAATTAATTTATCGAATTAGTTTAAAATGAAATAAAATGGTAACAATAATATAACCGCATAACTAGTATTTAACAATAAATTTTAATTAATAATGAATTATTCTAAAAGCTGCTGCAGGTATAATTCTAATTGAAAAAGAATTTGCATTTGTAGCAACGACGGTGGGATACTCTATGTCTTCATTTGGAGTTGAAAGCATTGCCTAGGATATACTTTCGGATAACTCCGAAGTATTCTACAGTTTTGCACCGACTCTTGTGAGCAAATGCCCGTCAATAAAGTTACAAGGACCTGCCGCTAGGTGGCGACACATTCTTTGTAACGTTATGCTCTTCTTCATTATATTTGTTTTCCAAACGCGAAAATTGCTCCGTATTACAACATTTTCGCTTTCCCTTTCGCTCTTACGCACAATACACTGCCGATCTCTTAAAAAACCTTCATTGGGCCGGTTCATAAATGACGTCACCAAAATTTTTAAGATCACAAATAGTCACATTTGTTCTAGGAACATGGAATGGAATCATTGCAGTTTGAATGCAGAGAGTATATGCTGCAGTTATAAAAACAAAAGTACGATATTTTGTAATTTTTTTCAAAAACGCGAAATGAAAAGAAAACATTGCATGAAAATTTCCGATTTTATTAACACTTTAACTGTGCCATCACGTTCACCTCTTTTTTCGCATCGTCACAATTTGATGACCCTTTACGGTTTGTTTTTTGGTCTGAAAACTTAATTGTTTCTTACATTGTCTGTCTTTATATCATCATTTGAATAGTGACAGACATAAACGGCGATAAAATTTAAGAATTCAAGTTATCAAATACCTTGATGCAATTCTTGATCATAGGCTACGGCACTTAGAGGCAGGCGCGTTGGTCGTGCAGACACGACGGGGGATTTTTCGGAGCCACCTACATCTTGTGCCGGCCTTCTCATGGTGTCTCGTTTTGTGGCTCGGAACAGAAGATGCTGTTACGTTCTACACATTTAAAAAAATGTATTCTGCTTCGTGATCCCACGGATAACGGAGAAAGGGAAAATGAGTCCGTACAGATCTCCGCATGTGCATATAAGACTACTTACAACCGACGGTCGCCACTTGCCGGAAGTCACACGTTGCAAACTGGACTATTTTTGTTAAATCTGGGACTCCAGCCTGGCTGACTATCGTGATGGTTCGGTTGACACCTTGGCCTGGCTAAGGTCGTTAGAGGTCGCTCGCTAGTCGCAACCTGTGATTCGTCCGATGGCTTTCAGCTTGGCACCATCCCACTAGTTCTTCAGACCTGTAATGAAGTTTAAATTGCGTTTTTTTGTTTTTAATAAAAATGTGACGACAGTTTAGTGAAGCCCCATTTTACTTTGCCAGACGAAGGAAGATGATAGCGTGTTGTGGGCGTACTTCAGCGGAACAACGGTTCAGCTTAATGGGGCGTCGGGTTGTATCAAGATACAAACATGCAGCCGCGGATGCAAGTCGGATGGAAGCTTAGAGTGCAGTCTTGGTCGGCTTGACTTTCAGGCAAAGCGAAGTGCGAGTCGAAATGGGAGGCTACACACAACGGCAGTTGGACTGCAGCCGCGTGTAAGGCGGAAACACTGGCTCCCCGATTTCTATCTTTTTCAAAAGCTGACGGGGCACGGGCATCTACTTAATCACACACTATACAGGTAGTATTGTAGACGCAGAACATATCTTTTTTCTCTGTTAAACGAGAAGAGCTAAGCTTAGAAATTGGGATGCTATTTATAGTCTTTATTCATAGTTATATAAGCAACATGGCGGCAGAGACCAAGAACGTTAGCGCCGAATCTCGATTCATTGATCAAAATCTAGCAGCGCCTTTTACCGTGAGAGGAGAGTAGATGGTAGGTTTATCGCGCGTGAGGAAGCGCAAGTCACACATAAATCGGCCATTCAAGTTTCCCTCGCAAAACATAAAATTGAAAGACGTTTTGCATTTTTTCATATCAGGGCCGATCCCAGAAATCCATATTTGTTGATCTTAGTTTTTGGTCGGATTGCTTGTCGTTTCAAATGCATTTGTGCATTTAGAATAAAATACCTCTTCAAGAAAATAAACTTGTGACGAAAGCGTGTATGGCGAGACAAATACTGTGTATATTGCACAATTTTTGATTTATAATAGAACTTTAAGATTTCTTGTGAATTGTTTTTCTGTAACATATTTGACAGGACAGTGATAATGGCGTTTTGGAGTACTTCCGATTCCCACTGTCTCAAGAAAGTGTTATATGATGCAAATAATAGTTAAACGAAAGCAAAAAAATTAAGGCTGACAATTTTAACTTCTAATTTTGTTGAATTTTGTATGCGTACATGGGAGTACTCAGCCGAATATGAATAAAGAGTTTTCTATATTTCACTTTAATACGAACGTCGATGAAGAAGGTTGTATCCACTCATGTTTTTGGGCCTTGACGCGAATTTAAGGGTGTTTTTTTGGTTCTACTGGTTCTAAATGGTTACAATTGTAAAAAAAGTGTACTTGAGTGTGTGAATGTTTTGTGCTGCATTATACTAAACTAATACAACAATGGTTACTGTTTTTGGGTACAACTCAAGACTGTATTGCACTTTACAATACTTTGCACAAAATCTCACTCGAAATTGAAATGCATTCTTTTATGAAACAAGTCGCATAGGGTTCAAGGCGAGACAACTTTCAACTTATTGTCGTGCCTCCAAACGGAGCGAGATACACATCACACAGTATGGCTTGAACATTTCTTTAAGTGTAACAGGCGCCTAAAGAAGATTATTAACCCATGATCGAACACCTTAATCTACGCTTTCATAGCTTTACAAAGGTATATGGCTCAACCGAATGAGACATTCCAGTCAAAAGTTCAAAACTAAGTATATATTATAGCTAGTGAGCTACTGCACTGCGTATTTTCGTCACAGCTTTAGGGCTACCGTCCGGAATAATGAGTGCGAAGTTGTTGTCTGCAACTTCTTTTGGACAACACACTGTTGTCGGTGTCATAAACTTCTGTAACACTTGGGCAAAATTAGATCCTATAAAGTCTGAGTTCTAGTAATTCCATAGAGTGTTTTTGATGCTGCTTACTTTGGTTATGGTTATTGAGGATTGACATCCTTTTGACTCTGGCAAATATATCCACATAAATGCATTATACCTTTTGTGACTTACCCTAAAGTGTATACTAAAGAGGAATTTTAGCTATGTTATTGCTTGCAAACCAAAAGATTCTTATAGCATACAATTATAATTGAAGCTTAAGTCGTACTTGCACTATAATCCTTAACTTAATAATGCGCATATCAATGTCTAAATGAATATCTTTTGTATAATTAAGCACAAATCTGTGTACATTAGAACCATAATGATGGCTAATATTTCACTGGCTGACTGACTCACTGACTGACTGACTGTTTGCCAAATCCTTAGCAATTGCCATTAGCATTAGAGGGTGCTGGGGTGTACGTGTGTGTCTAAGTGTGTGATTGTGCCAAGTCAAGAACTGAACTAAACTTTGCTGCTAATCTAGCTGACAATCGTGCAATTCAGCAGCAGACAAAAGACAGACAGACGGACGAGCAGACATGTCGACTGTCTGCTGACTGCAGTCTGAAGGGTTTTTATTTGGGAAATGCCCAAAATGCCGCCTGGGGCGTTACGGCTGCCATACGCCTCAGCGCCCCCAAATGGGCAAGTACAAGTAACGTTATCAGAGTGACTGAACAACCAAACGACTGGGTGACTGTGTGGGAGTATGGTTTGGACTGACTGACTGTCTCACTGGCTGCATATTTATTACAAATTACCAGACCCAAGTCACTTGGTTTCAAATAAAATCTCATTACTTGCAGTCGGAGTCAGTGTATCACACTGCTGATAAGGGCAACTTCAATGTGGGGGAGCGTTCTGGTCCTCCATGTAGCAAGCAGACATATTTGTCACTTATGAAAGGGCTAATTTGCTACGCTTGACAACAGCAGCAAAAAAAAGTCACAAAAAAACGGAAACAGGAAATGCCTGAGGGAATCCCGTGCAGCAATTGCAGCAGGTCTAACGGGAACTGTCGGCATTTTTATGTAAAACTTGTTAATCACATTTTATTGACACATACGCATGGAGTGCATGAAGTTGCCGTCGATCGCACAGTTTTAAAGGGCAGCTCATTGTTTCGCTCGCACACTCGCTCACTCTCGAGGGAATCGATTTCCATTTTTAAATTGGCCAAATTAAGGGCTGGTTTCGCCGGCTGCTGCTGCCACCCCGCGGCAGACTGACATGCTGCATGTACTTGATAAGCTATAAGCAATTTGCTCGTGCTACAAATACCCTCACACACACACACACTCACACACACACATACACACACACACACACACTCACACTTGGCAGTCGACAATTGCCAAATTTAAAAGCAATAAACGTACGAGCAAATTTTTTGGGCTTATGCCTTCATTTTTTTGTTGCTTTGTTTAACTGCTTGACAAGGGAGTCGGCCTAGACGTGGAACTCCCCTCGCTGTTGACGCGTGCCGCCAGTTGGGTTTGGGTTCGACTCGGTTGTGGGCTGCCTTCTGGCCAGCATTCCACTGCAAGCTGCCACTCACAAGCCCTGCACAGCCCACATCAGAACCAATCCAACCGCCCGCCCTATATGAGCAGCTTGGCCAAATGGCTCAAAATGCGCTTTGAAAAATGTCAAGTGCGGAATGTGCACTTTTGACAGTTTCAGTTCATTCGCCAGTCACTCACACGATTTCAATGCAGCCGGCATAGATCTACCATTATATACATATAGCTTCAACCCTAATCCAAATCGTGCTTCCCCCTGGAGGCAAGCAGCAAGTGTAGCTATGTGAAATGGGCGGCCAGACACGTACCCTTAATAAAACTTTCAAGCTGTTTGTATATATACATATGTATATGTATAGAAGGAAGCAATATTAGAAAATAAAAGCAAAAACTTTCAGCTCCCGCTTCTTGTTTTTCTTGTTGTTATTATGGTATTTTTTTTTTGGTATTTTTTTTGCTACAATTTACCACCCGCTGTTGCTGGCCTTTTAGTTGCATGCCGCGTGTGCTGGCCGGGGGGTGTCGCCAATCGGAATTAGTTGCTACGATAAACAGTAAGAACAAATACAAGCGCAAGCAAAAGCAAAAGAGAAGTTTAAAGCGCTGCCAAGAAGGAAAACATAGCAGAAACGAAAACAACGGGAAAACAAAGCACCAAGCAACAAACAAAATAACACAAAGTAGAAGAAAAAAAATAGTACCAAAATTCTTGTATGCGATATAGGAAAAAATAATCCAGCTAGAAAATCGATCTTTTGGGAAGTCAAACTTAATATACTCTTGCACTTCGATCGTGCAACTGATAGGTACGTGATGCGGTTAGCAGAATTAGGGTATTTTTAAAACTCGTTAAAGTGTTAACTTAAATGAAGGAAATCAAATATCTCTGAAATGTAGCCTTATCGGCGACATTCGACTACTTAACGCATTGTCTCATAACAGCTGATTACGAAGAAGAGAAAAGCATACATGAAATAACAACGTTTGTGTGTGAAATGTTTTTGTTGTTGTTTTTTTTTTACTTCAAATAAACGTATCTAGATGAAACTTATATTCTGCAAACCGCAAGCATTTTATCTTTCGAAAGGTATAGGTTTCACCTGAATACGTTGCGTTATTGCGAAGTAATCGGTACCACAATGAATTTTCGCTTACTATCTTATTTCAAAAATGTTCGTTAACAGTTTTCTTATGTAAAGCCAAGTTTACAAGAGCTAACACATTTGCATGAGCTCATTAACGCTGGTATTTAAACTTTATGAGCGAATAATTTGGTATATTTACGCATGACTCATTCAAAAACAAAACAAAGGGTATAGTTCCGTTTTATAATGAGCTACTGTGCTGGAATTTGTCAACCAATACTTTCAAATGATTTACCCCGTATAAGCTGGGCTTGAATTTTTGAGCTTTACTTTAGACAAGGATTACAGGAGGAGGAGACACTGACATTGTCAGCTACTGGCCCAGCTGGCCTACTCACAACGTGTACGTTTGTATCAGGGATCGGCAGCGGAAGCAGAAATGTTGGCGACTTTTAAGTCACTGTCAGCATAGAAAAACTACTTCTCTTGCGATAAGGTCTTAGACCGTAGTAACAGTTAGATAGCGCACTGACAAGCTATGGAGAAAAACTCTTTTTGATTGTTTTCACATTGTTTGAGAGTAAAAAAAATTGTTACAATGCAAGTCGAATTATTCCGAACCCGTAGCGACGCATAAATTTGCCTGCTAAATGTTTTTAGATTTGAAACAGCTTTAAAATACATTAGTTACATATTTTGAGAATGTTCTTTAGATTGTCGAGTCGCGCAGAACCAGACCATTAGCTGGGATAGCTTTCATTTTCAGTCTAATGTCTAGACATTGTCTGTATTTTCCATGTCTCGATTGTTTGCATCCTGTCAAATGCAATCGAATGTTTCAATGGTCTGCAAATGCAATGGCAGCATCTCTTAAGTGATCTGGTAAGGGTGTTGTAGGTTCAAACTCAACAAATCTGTAAAATTTGAAGGTGATTTAGCCAACCTTTTGGGTGAACCATAGCACAGTGACTTCTTATGGCCAAAAATCATTTTTTTTAAAGAAGTAGAGATGTTTTCAAAATTGAGCATGTATGTAATAGAGAACTCTTCGATTGAGAGCCCACCTTCCTCATAGCTAGGCGGCGGTATATCCACACCATCATCTATGATGGGGTGCGTCGGGAAGTTAACTCCAAAAGCGGCATTATCCTCAACATTACTCGATAGTAAGCCTCCACAACCTCAGTGCAACCTGTGCATACACTACCAGATTTCCCTCTGCATTTAGACAGGAACATCTATACTGCAACAAGGCAATGGTCAAAGTTCCGCTCTGAACGTACGAACATCAAGCACACTGGAATCATGCCTTCCATCAATCACAACATGATCAAACTGATTTCGTGTAGATTGATCAGGGAACATCCATGCAGCCTTGTCTTATCAAACCATTACAAACAGCTATTGTCACTTCGATGACATTTCTGAGTTTGTGTCAGCATTGAGCAAATCGCTTAAAAGAATGTGCTTCTTCTTCGAGGAAGAGAATTTGTGGCATGGCTGCGATTACAAAACGTCGAAGAAAACCGCAAACCTACAAAATTTCTAGTGACGTCGGGATGGGATAGTTTGGTATTGGTTCGAGGATTAATACGAGGATCTTTGCCATTTGTGCGCAAAATTATTAATTGTTTCAACGTTCCTCCTCTTCTTGATTTACTTATGAAGGGAACTACACCAGGGGGCTCTGCTTTATGAAAGCGCCTTGTCCAATCGGTGATCCCAAAGCTAGTTAGTCTGCTCCCTACCTGGTCCTTTCAGCGTAGACACGGCCTGCTCTTTCGTCGCACCATTGTAGACCCTTCTCCCAGGAGTTTCTTCGTCCATAAGCATGAATAGAGTGCATGAATGTCGATTTCGCTTCAAAGTAAAACAATATAAGTTTTGTTTATGGCTTCGAACCGCCAAAATACATGGCTTACAGTATTGCCGCTTAACGTTTTAAGCCTAATGAGCTAGTTAACACAACCTCTCTCCCAGGAAAGAATGCTATATAAAAGCGAAATAAGAAGCAACACTGCTCAAAGGCAAAGTAAAAGTTAACGGCAAATGTAAAAGTAAAACTTTTTGCCGCTACTTCAGCTGCATGCCGTGTGAACGCCATTGCCGTCAATGTTGCCGCCATTGCTGAACTAACTGTTGTTTGTGTTGCTGCTGCTGCTCTTGTCGCCGTGCGCGCTGTGACTGCTGTGTGGTTGTTGCTATTTTTGTTAATTGCTGACTTAATGGCGCTTTAATTAAATCGCAACACTGCAGGCGCTCACACGCCTGGCCCGTGCCCTACCTTGCCTCAGTTTGACCTTTCGCGGCGGGTGACTCTTCAAAGCCGCACCACCTCCTGTACTATAGCGTAAGTACATACTGTATAGTATGTGCGGCAGTTCCGTTTGCTTTTGCTTTGTTGCGTCAATGGCGCCTCCCCGTTGCGTTGTTGGCAACAGTTTTGTAGTGTTTGATTTGTCGTTGTTGTTGTTGTTGTTATTGTCTGGCTGCAAACACACACATATACAACATCTGACGCCCCCTCCACTGCTGTGTCGCATCAATGTCGAAAGTTATAAACTGTTTTTCCAATCAACGTACAAAGTTTCTGTTTTTATCAATTTCCACACAAATTATACTGCATAGACAAAGTGTTTTTTTGGTTTGTGGGTTTCGACGCTTAATTTCGTTGTTGCCAGCTCGTTTACGCTCTTGTTGTTGTTGTTGTAGTTGTACTAGTTTTAGTTGTTGTCCGGTTTCGGTTTGTCCGTTAGATTGCTCATTTTAACACTGTGTCTGCGTGTCGGGGTCTGTCTGCATGCTTTGCGGTGTTGTCTTTGCGGGTTTGCCGCTAGATGGCGCCTTAGCATGCGCCCAAAAGTATGCTATGCAAAAGTGAACAAAAAGGAAAG
The DNA here is from genome assembly GCA_035041775.1 of Chymomyza caudatula. NCBI lineage: Eukaryota > Metazoa > Arthropoda > Insecta > Diptera > Drosophilidae > Chymomyza > Chymomyza caudatula. Next base: position 90,708 of record JAWNKW010000034.1, on the reverse strand, counting down.
CTGCATTGTTGTTGCTGGTTTGTTTGGTGCTACGTTTGTTGTTGTTGGTTCGTTGGCCTCTCTGAGCGACGTTTTCGGCAATATTTCTCATTAAATTGCCATCGCAATGAAATATTCGCTAACCAAAATGGCGGAAAATTTTAATTAATGCACACACACAAGCACACACAGTGACACGCACACACTATCTCACATTCCTATGCAAGTAGGTGTATATGCGATATGTCTGTGAGTGATGCTGCCCTAGAGAGCAGGAGCAGGAGCGGAAGCGGAAGTAGCTGGCCATATATGTATATAGTAGTGCATCAATCACGTGGCGAAATGAAATACAAGCGCAGGCCGAAAACCGGTAACAAATTGCTATTTTTTCTATAATATTTACGTTTAATCAAACGGAAAATCCGATTCGATAACTGAAACTGTAATAACAATATCAAGCCCCACCGAGCACAAACACACGCACACACACACACACACCTGTACACGTATGTGCACCTGCTCTTGACTCAAATTGCTGCAAACATAATCGCATTCATTTTTTTTTGGTTTTTTGATTTTGCGTTTTTTGATTCGCATATAGAATTTTTTTCTTGCGGTTATGCAATCAACGTTTTACATCATTTTAATTAAAAGCATGCAAATGCGTAAAAAAAACGCACATGTACATACATATATCTCTATGTAAACTTATACATACTCATATATTTGTACGCACACATAAGCTGATGGATCCATTGATAAATCCAATCTATAGCCGCAACTTGGTAAACATTTTACAAACACTGCTTAAATAAATAAATAAAATGATTCGTATCGAATTCAAAAACGAAAAATGAAACAGCGATTTTAATTTTATTAAAAATATTAAGAGCATCATCAAACATTTTGTAACAAGCATTTCCAAACGAATCAACAGCGTAAATATTTGTGCTTTCGATTTTCATTTAGTTTAACGATTAATTTATAATGCTATTGAGCTTAAATCAAATGAGTTTTGCAAAAAGTAATTGTGGGAAAGTGGAAAATGCAACAAATTGGTAGACAATGCATAAAATATGCCGATTGTGCGGCTTTTCAATGAAAAAGATACTTTTATGCATATTTAATAGGCAATTAAATGTGAGATGCATTAAAGTTTTAAATTAACTTTAACTCTGGCAGAATAAAATAATATCCTGAACGAGATGTATTGATGCTGTTAAGCTTTGCATCACTGCAACTTATCCAAAATCGCATGAAGTTTGGCCACTAATCATAGATATTACTCCAAAATATTCCCCACGGAGCACTTTCTGTGTCACTGTCCAGCCTTTGCAAGAACTCGGATGCGCATTTTGGGAAGTGATACACTCAATAGGAGCGCGGTGTTTACTCTCCCCTTACATAGTCTTCTCGACTTCCTACGGGAGTCGGGAAGATTGTGACAAAAGAGAGCCTGTTCACCAAGCCTACTCTGTCTTAAACTTCTTCCTTTCTCTTTTTTCAACTGTCTTTCTCTCTCCTAACTTCCTCTGTCGGATATGGCACAATGGGCAAGGCTGCCTGAGTGCTAGGAATGGTTTCATCTTTGTCTGATGAGCCATTGCACCCAATACAAATCTAATGTACTCCAAAATATTGCTAATCGGCTCCAGATAAAGGGACTTCAACTGTTGCTGAAATATAATTGCAGTTACTCAACATTAGTACCTTATTAACAATTGAAGTTACAAGCTATAGAGAACTTTGTCTTTCATATCTTACCTTTTCTTTATATAAGACAAAGTCGTAAAAAATGCTTGGGTTGTATTCTACTCGACCATCCCATTCATTATAATTGAGGAGAACCCTGATAATTTTGTCGTAATTGTGTGTATGGGGGTTGCCGTCTGTTTTCCAAACGGAAAGAAAGTTGAGTGGAGTAGCTGTTCTCAAGTCTCTGGAGTATCCTCGCACAACTTCAATCATGGTCAGCGAATGTAAGACCAGACTTAACAAGATCTCAAGTCATAATGAAGTCAGCCTATAATGGGTGCCTGGAGACCTAGGTATCCAGGGCAATGAAATGGTGGATGAGCTGGCAAACAAAGGTTTGGCGTCACACGCTGGAAGGACCTGCCTACATCATAGGACCAAGAGGGTTGGTAAGCGAAGCGCGAAGGTGGTCGCAGTGCCATAGTTTTAGATAAAAGACAAAAGTGGCTATCTTTTTAAATAGTTTCTGCTGTAATGTCCTTTCACTCTGCAACAAGCTAACACAATTTTCGTGCAACGAGTCCGAGATTTTTCCTGCTAAAAATAACTTTTGTGCCAGATCTTGGCTCATTATCCGTTTACGGTAAACTGTTAGCCGCAGAATGATTTCGGGCTGTAGAACTGTGCCAGTGAGACAAGTTTGTAGCAAGCTTGACTAGACCAGGCGCCTTTGTGAAGTGAAAACATGGGCTTATTGACTGGAACCACGAGCAGTCTTCTTGGGGTTAGCGATGAATTATCCAATCACCTTCTGTAGGATTGCTTGGAAAGGTGTGTGGTTGAAAGACTCCTGTATTGTTTTAATAATTGTGTTCTTAGTAGGTTAGCAGACATTGTAGTGCAAAAAATACATGAAATTTCAAGTGCATTGAACCAAAGTAAAAAATACTTTTTATGCGGTTTTGGAGCGAAAAAACGCCATTACATTGTAAGCGAAAAGTTTTCTAAAAAAAACTCAATGAATTTAAATGTCCTTTTTTTGGTGTGTTTGTGAAAATAACATTTGCCAGCAAAAAAATGAAATCACACAAATTTTTTATTGACCAATTCCATGCAATTTGAGTTAAACGAATATATATTCATAAATTGTTTAATTCGGTTGTTTCTTTTTTTTAAAAACACATTATTTTTTATATAGCTGTATAATTCAGTCTTGAAAGTATGTAATGGATTCTTGTTCAAAGATATTTAACAACAACAACGATCTCTCCCAGAGTTTCTGACTGTTTCTTTAAATGACGATATACGGAACATTTGGGGTATTTAAAACGATACTAAAATGTGTCTCCCAACGGTACAGAAGAAAAAGAAAATACTGAAGTAACAATATACAAATGAGTAGCAATTTAAAGTTAGGTACGTTTATAAGAAGTCTATTATGAAAAGTTGAAATAAAAGAAGAGATTATCATCATCATATCATCATAAGAAGTAAAGTTTGAAACGTATTTCGAAAGAATCAATTAAAACATTATTTAAAGAAGGCCGAATTAAAGATGATGTCTATCAGTTTCATTATATTAAAAAAGAAACTGATATTTTGCCTCATGTATTGATAAACATTCGATAGGTATTTTTACGTAGATGTGCCGGAAAAGCAACGTTTCCCCACGTGAAAACCCTAACTATTAGGAAAAGTGGTAGGATCGGGCGAAAAGACAAGGCGTGGTCGGGGGTAGGAGAAGATGAGTGAAAGAGTGGGCAGGATGTAGAGTAGAGGGAGGAGTGAGGGCAAGTGAAGAGCGAGTGAGGATTTAAAGAAAGTAAAGAGGAGAGTGATGGAGAGTGAGGAGGAAGAAAGAATAAGGAGTAAGCAAGAGCAGAGTAAGGAGTAAGGAAGAATGAGTAGTAAGTGAGAGACACATCCCATCACTTGACATGATGCGATGCCCACTCCTCTGTGATGGAGAGTGTGTTACAAAAAGCCGAAGTACATCCGAATAGGACTATATACTATAGGAGTGTTCAATTGATCGCCTACGCAGATGGTATTCACATTATTGGCAGTACTAAATGAGCAGTAAACGGAGCCTTTGCAGCTGCACCCTCCGCGTCTCTTTAATCGAAGGAAATATATGCGTCGTCTAGCTCTCATCTACATTCAGTCAAACCCTGGCAGATTCTCTTTCTTCTATCTTGAAACCACTGGCACAACGAAGAATGCTATCAGCATAGAACTCGAGCGGTGAATCACTTTTGCCAATATAATGTTACTATGGTCTTAGTAGGCAAATTAGTAGTAGAGACCACTCTCGCCAGACGAAACTAATGCTCTATAAGACGCTCAACCTTCCCGTTTTACCTTATGGCGCTGAAGCATGGGTGATGACGAGACCCTTGGAGGGTTTACGTGTTGGCAACGACCACTGCATTCGATGGAACGACAAACTCCGTGAGCTCAACGACGACATTGACATAGTCAAGCGAATTAACATCCGCTAGCTTGATCACTTTATAGAATGGATGAAGAAGTTCCCCCAGGAAACGATAGAAAATATCGCCCTGACATTACCGAAGTTATCATCATTCGCTCACAATAGTCTGTTATGCTCGTTTTGTCTCGATCCTTGACCAGATGTCTCAAATTAAGCGCAGAATTAATAAGACAGCCGTTCTGGTATTAAGAACGTGTTGGTGTTGATTTGATAACATTTTGTTTATGATATGGGAACATTCCGTTCAAGCAGCGTCAAGTGACTGCGTCATCTTTAAAGCATTCTTGCACCTGCTCATAATTCAAAGCGCAAGCAAAAAGTTAAATGTCATTTTTATAGTCTGCATCATTATTGTTTAGAGTTGTGCATGCCCGGAATTCCTGCACACACATTGAAGTGCTGGCAACCCTTGCATGCACGCTCCCTCTCTCTCCCTCTCTCTCGTTTGTATGCCATAGGAATTAGGCACTCGATTGGAGCACGCACAGCAAACAGAAGCAGCTGACCGGCCAGTTAATACGCTTACAAAGTGACAGAGCATGATGAGAAAAAAGGCAACAACCCAAATTGACTGCATTGCTGTGATTTTTTGTTTAATTATGGGAGAGCGGGAGGGCAAGTGGGAGAGAGAGGACTGCAAAAGGGTGGCAAAAAATGCTGACTAAATGCGCAATGCTGAGCTTTTGACACGCACAGCAAATATGTGTGTGTGTGTGTGTGTATGAGTGAGTATGAGTGAGTTTGAGTGTGTACGTGCCGTTGCATGGACATCAAGTATACGCCGCATAAGCCATCAAGTCATCAACACTGCAGCAGCAGGAGACTGAATACACAAATATGTTGCATACTTACTTAATACGTTATATGCTGACTGAAAAATATGTTTGAAATTCACATCAATTGCGATAAATGATAAAAGTTTCGAGTTTTGTTTATGATTCAAAAGGAACATTTATTTTATTTGCTTTACTCATTTAGGTTTTGTCTTTCACAAAAATTCAATTTCTGCTTTCATGTTCTCCATTGGTTGTTGTCTTGTTGTTGTTGTTGTTTGTTGTTTTGTAATCTCACCCGTGCTATACCCACACACACGGAGTGCCATGCAGAGTCACAGTGCTCCAGATACAGACACAGACACGGATCTGTTCCTTGGAGCAGGACTTGCTGATGATAGCTTGGGGCATAGCAAATACTTGTTGTGTGTTGTTTATGTATTTTTGAATACGCATAGTACATATATATATATATATGCATATGTGTATATATAAGTATACTTATGATATACATATAAATATATATCTAAAGATAGACAGAGACAGATACATCTAATATTTGTTAAGTGTCAAAGAGTGAGACATTGAATGAATGACAATAATGTTTGATTTGTTTTTAAGTACTTAGTAGTAGTAGTTGTTGTTGTGTTGTGAATTTTGCTTAAAAATACACAGAGAAACATTGAGTTTATGTATTGAGTTTAACTATGTATCCATGGGTTTGTTGGTGTTATTTTTTTTTTTTTTTGTTTTTCTAGGAATAAGTGTAAGTAAATAGTATGTTGTTTTTTTTTAAGTTTATTGGGATTTTGTTCTTGTTGTTTTTAACAGTTAGTTTTCAATTTGACGACAAAATATAGTTTATAGTATATAGATACATTCATATACATTTATGAAACACATTCAGTTAGTTATATAGTTAGTAGTAGTTAAGTGCAAGGGCGTGAGTGAGTGTGTATGTGTGTGTGTGAGTTAGAGATGCTTGCGGTACAAGCTCGGAAAAGTTGGCGGCTTGTGACGCTTTAAATTTGTGAAATTGGTAGTTAAAATAACCAAAATGGTTAAAGTCCTAGAAGGATATTGACTCGTATGCCGTTACAAAAACTCGTTTTAAGGTATGGATGGTGTTCCGCTTGTGTGAGCTGTGAGAGTAAAGCACAAGCGCACGCTAGATGGCGCTACAGTACGCCGAGTTGTAGAAAACTCACAGCTGTGCATGCCGTGACGGCTTAAGAAGGTTGAGTTACATCTTGTTCCATACGCATCTCTTCCTTTAGCTATTTAAAGCTGTTTTCAAGTAAACTTAACTTTCTGCTGTTTTCGTTTTAAGCTTTAATATCATTCCGTTTACTTTTTTGCTTATTAGAAGATATCTTTCTTTTGTATTGTACTTGTATTGCACTTGTTGTATGTGTGTGTGTGTGTGTGTAGTTAAAAGTAAGGTAAATGACATAGAGCACATTGAGAGAAACTACAACGATACATTCATTTCGTTTTCCTTGTTGTAAGAGTCATTAAATTTAGTTACATTTAAAGTTTAGTAATGACTATTTTTTTTTTTTTAAGTGCAAAGTAGAGCTTAGGTTGCAATATTTCATTTAATTAGTTCATTAAATAAACAAAATCATACAACACACACACACACACATATTTGCATGTGTGTGTGTGTGTGTGTGTGTGTGTGTGCTTAGTAGTTGAATAAGCATGTGCAAGCAAGTTGTGGTAGTATTAGTGTGATAGCCATAGAAGTAATTAGTAAATTTAACTTGGCAAACTGCATTTGTTTTGATATTTGGCATAACAGACTCTTAATGCACATAGAGTTAAGACATATTTACTAGAATGTCCGTTGTCTATGTTATGTTTGATTTAGTTTTATAGTTAGAAATTCAATCTATTTCAACAATGTTTAATCTATTGTGTGACTTGTTGTTCATAACAATTTCAGAACCGAAAGGCAACTAAAGATAAAGCATTTTGCAATTTAAACTAAGTATATTATGTATATAAAAGTAAGCAACAACAACAATAGCAAATTCAGTTATAGAAAATAAGATTTGCTTTATACTAATCCATTTGAAATGTGAAAGGAAATCAAAAAAATATATATATAAAAAAACAAGATATAACATTTTAACTAAGAGCGGAACACAACCCAGTTGGACTCATTCATTTCACAAGGAGTTTTCCTTAAGACACGATTAACGCATTCGCTGGAACGACGAACTCTACGAAAAAATTGCCATAGTAGGCATAAGCGTGGAAAAGGTCTTCAACGCGGCTATTGATGGGAGGTGATGAAGGAACTGGTCTTGTTTCACTTGGAATGATCAGCTGCGCACTAACTACCCTTGATATCACCGATTGTACTAGACGCGCGCGAAACAGAGTCGCTTGGAGGAGTACTCTCTGACTTTCTGGTCTCTCTCTTCAGGCCGTATAACGATAATCGGCTTTTAGGGCCAGTGAAAAAGAAGCCGAATATAGATAACAGTTGCTAAGTAAACTAAAAGGCGAAGACGCTTTCAGCAATGTGATTCCTTAGGCAATTAAGGAAGCATTTTTAGATTGTGGGTTTACGACCAATTGCTGATATTTTAAATCCGTCCATCGACTCTCTCCAAGCATGTGAGTAAAGGTACCCATCCAAGATGCGTACTATGCCCACCGCTATGGAACATAGAAGAAAAAAAAAACCTGCTCCGTGACAGAGAAGGAGCAGGCTGTCATTAAATTTCTTAGCCATACAAAGGTATGGTTAGATGAACTTAAAAGTTTCCAAAACTCTCGGTGGCTTGAAACTTGAAAACTCTATCTGAATGAGCAGCAAGGAGTTTATTAAGTGTAAGCGGATCTTGTACTTTTTTCAAGAAGATATGAAATTCCTGTGCTTTTTATCCCAAAAGAAAATGATACTGCACTTTCATTCAGTTGCAAAACAGAAAGAACAAAGCAGGCAAACCAGAGGCCTAGATTATTGCGTGTTGTGTGGATACCATCTTGGAGCTGTTTTTAAGTAGAACCAAGTGGATTGCAGATTGCTTCTCTACATCTGGTCAGTCCGTCTTTGATCAAGTGCTAAGGAAGGAGCATATTTAAGATCATTGTGCGGTAGGACAATGGTTCGCTTAACTATCTAAATGAGTCATGTAGCTAGCATATAAGGCGTCTTAATCTAACCAAACTTTTGAGGACAATTTAACTAATATTTGAAAACTACTTCTCAAAACGCCTTTCAATAGTGATATCAAACAGTTGGACTGCTCAACAAACTTGGTCAGAGTTAAATAAAACACGAACAGTTGAGCTGTGCTCTAGGGAGAGATGCCTAAAACCACTACTGGACAGTGGTTAGTTGGTATCCATGCAACTAGAGTTCTTGCCCCTAACAACAACTCCTGCAGACGCTTCGGAGACAAAGAGGAGGAAGAAATGGTGAAGCAGTTGTTTTGTACAAGCACCTGGATGGGTACGTTTTGAGCAGCCTATCGAGCGTATATCCTCTAGCGGGGGAAACGGGAAATGGATCCCGCCAACGAGCCGATTCTCTGCCAGGTAGACCTCAGGCAGCCGTTTAAAACTAACCTAACCTTCAATGACTCCTTTTACTTTTATTCCGAAAATTTTAAATTTTTAGAAAATGTCGTTGGTTTTTAAGGAATTTGTTTGTAAAACAATGGAAAATGACAGCATCTTTTCACTATGTCAAAATTAAGGTCAGAAAGTAAGTTCTTACCGAAGATCCTTTGTTAGACATAAAATGTACCTCAAACTAAAGGTTTTTTAACATTCATTTAATGCATCTTAGAGAAATTTGATCTATCTTGATTTGTTTGTGAATGAACTCCTTCGTTAAATACGTTTTATATTAAAGTCATCAAATCCGAAACTAGAAAATGTTTGTCTCATGTTTCTTTTGAATTGATTTTTTGAAAATTTCAACAGCGAAATGAAGTCCTTTAAATTGAGGTACAAATTGTTGCCTAGTGTAAACTACTGTCATATGAATATGTATTCTCAAAAAATTGCTAAAAAAACCGATTTAAAAATTGAAAATTTGGGCAAACAAGTTTAGTTAAACGGAAAGCTAAAAAGTACTAATAACTAAAACTGAAAATCATACCGAAAGAGAGAACCACTAAATTGTTGAGAAAAACCCTTTATTGAAGCTATTGAAATTCTGTGCAAGAGCTAATTCCAAGCTCTTAAGTCCAACTGGGTGGATTTTCAATAAACGTCTGTGTGAACGTGTGTGTGTGTGTGTGTGAGTGTATGAGTGCGTGTGTGTGAGTGTGAGTGAGTATGCGCATTCATGGCAAATATTATTATTTCATTTTATTTATGTATTTGTTTGAATTGTTTTTGTGTGCTTAACATTTGCTTGACAGTGTCATTTTCACCTGATTTCAACTACAGCTGACCATTATTAGCTTTACTTGCAACAATTCTAGTTGTTGTTGTTGTTTGTCATATCATTGTCAACAAAAACAATTGAACTTTGACGCTGCTGCGTGTTAGTGAAACTTTTCACTTATAATCTACAATCACTGCACAACTATGATTGTAATACATACATAATAATGCTCATAAATAAATAATACATACATATATACACAGTCATCTGCATATATATGCTAGTTATAACAATTGAGGACAACATTTAAGAACAAAAGATTCTGTAATTTGTTGTCACACATATTCACACATTCAATAAAAATGTGTATCGATTAATATTTCATTTGAATCGTTCACTTGTATTCATAACTGTGTATGTGTGTATGTGTGTGTGTGTGTGTGTGTGTGTCTGTGTGAATGATTCAAAATCTAGCTACTTAAAATTTGCAAATTGCTGCCACTTGACTTTCGGCTTGTGTTCTTTCTGTCTGTCGTTCTGTCTCTACTGTTTGTTTGTTTGTTTGTATTTACATGAGCTTGAGTGTGCTTTTGTGCGTGTGTGTGTTTGTTTTGCAACTATGAATCAATTGCACTTATATGCTACCATAAAGAACATTCATCTATTTAATTGTTTTGCTCGTTTTTCAGTGGCACTCAAACGCCTTAAACCCTATACGATACACTCAAAGATTACACACGAAAATTCTAACAGGTAATTCACATTTAATCTCACATTTATAATGCAAAAGTTTCAATTAATTTATATTTACTTATACATATATATAGTATATATATATATATATATATATATATTTACGCATGTCTATATTATGTTTTGCACTTCATTTCACTATGTAAACGAAGCTTCTTACCAGACAAGCCGTCGTCTCTCTCTCTCAAATTTTCTTCTATCCGCCTCTTTCAGATCCTTCAACTACTACGTATGCTTTAAATCAGTCCATTGTGCAACATTTTGTGGGCCACATGTCACACCTTAGATGTACATGCCCAAATCCGCATGGAAGTCCTGCAGATAGGAGAGCAACTGAGCCGGCGTTGGCCTTTGTTTGGGCTCACAATGCCAACAGCAGTTCATAACTGTAAAGCTAAAGCCAAGACAAAGCATATAGAAAATCAGATAAAATGTTACATAGTGTTACTTAATCTAAAACTGTCTCTGTGTGCGCTTCCGAGCTCAACTGCTTTGTAAAATATATTCGGATACTTCTAATTACTTTGAAGTTTACATTTGGCCGGTTTATTTGAACTTTAAGTAAATCGAAGGTGCCAGAAATTTCGAGTTATTGTGATTTAAGATTATAGAATTCTTCATTCAATAGTTCGAGTAACAGCTTTACGATTATCTCTAACATATTACGGGTACATTAACGAATTGTTTCTGTACAGAAATTCGAGAATTGTCTTTTGTTTGAATTGGGATTTTATGTAATTAAGGAAATTAATTTTGGTTAGTTTTCATATATAGTTATATATATGGTTTTTCGGTGTACTAAATTTGTATAATTATTAAAACATATGGTTTCAAAATTGATTTTTTATTGGTTTTTGGCCCATTTCCTCAACGAATCCTATAGCCTTAGCTAGGGTAGGTGTTTTTTCGTTTTTAAACGAATCCTCCAGCAGTAGGTATTTTGGAAAACAATTTTTTATGATTCTTGATATAAGTAGGGTTCAAGAAGGCTTTTCACTGGCTCACTTCTGAATACTTAAAGAGTTTCATTGCAGACTATAGTTGGCGCACTTCTGGAACGAGTCCGAAAGATTTTTCGAAGTAATATTTTTTGATGATTCTAGACAACCTCTGGGTTCAGAAGAGTTTTTTTTTGTATACCACTAAATACCTTTTTTCGCTGCAGTTTAAACACGAATCCTATACCATATGTTTTTCGGAGTTACTATTTGTATGTTTCTTGCACCATAGTTAAGAAATTAGATATATAGCATTAATTGTTAACTCCTCAAATTAAGCCTTCCTTCGAGAGTAATTTTTTTCGGAGCTATGGGTATTTTATATACTATACGAATTAGTGAATAATCTTAAATTTTATCAAAATATGATTTCTGAAAAAAAAGTCTTGAACTAAAAAAATAACACTCCGAATAGTCATGTAATGTAGTATGTAAGCCACAAAACTTTTATATTCTAAAAGTTTAGTTCAGCTCATATTGTACTTACAATTCATCAGGACAGTTGACGGGCTGTTCCAAGCGAAAACCAGCAGCCAGAAAATTGCTAAGCTCAAATATGTCGACCTCCTCGTGCGGCATTTGTGCCAGTGTGACCAGCTCCCAGTATAGCACACCCAACGACCAAACATCCGCCGGCGTTGCATAGATTTTTTTCTGCAGTGACTCCAGCGACAGCCATTTCAATGGCCTATTCTCATTGTCACCCAGACAATCGTAGTCATCCGGAAACAGATCACGCGACAAAGCACTGTCACAGACCTTCACATAGGACTCCTCATCAAGGCTGTGCATGCAATTAAAGCAGGCCAATTAGTGTGCATTCGGAAAATTTCCATTTTTACAACTTACTAGCAATTACGCGTGGCAATGTCCTTGTGCACAATGCCCAGGGAATGCAAATAGGCCAGCGCTTTGGTAATATGCAGACCGAACTCCACCAGCTGTCTTGTGCTTAGCGCTGAGCTAGATTCACGGGATTTTTGCAAGTAGCTGTGGGGCAAATAGGGTCATCGTATATAGTATAAAGGATGCACAAAAAATGAAAAAATGGTTTGTTACTGAATTTGTTTTAGGGGCTGTTCATAAATGAGGTCACCAAGACCCTGAACGCCAATGCTACGATTTCGCTTGCGAAAACTTACTACACCCTCACACTTACATTTTTAGATTGCCCTTGGACGGATAGGGATATGCGATTTCGGGCGGACCTGGCAGCTCCGTATTGGCCAACAATGGCGCCAAAATGTGCTGATGACTGACGCCAATCAGCAGCGATGCATCCTGCAGCAGGCAGGCCACTTGTGTCAGCGAGGCGCCATCGATGACAGTCTTGACCAGCGCATCACAGGTTTCGCCCAATTTGCCCGCATAGATGCGCCCAAAGGTGCCTTCCTTGATGAGATGCTCATAGGTAAGAGCTCCTGGCTGTACGCTGGGTATGCGACGCAAGCGTTCCTTGGTTTTATCGCTGTGGCTGCCAATGGTGATGGTGCTGCCGTTGGCAACACCAAACAGGCTGCCATTGCCACGACTGCTCTTGGGTGTGGACATGCTGTAGGCCTAGACAGGTAGCAGATAAAGAGACCAGAAGAGTGTTAGGTGAATTTATTGAAATTTCAAATTGCAGCTAAACTAATATTGGTTAAGTTTTGGTTAAAGTAGCTGCTGCTTATACTGCCGCTGCGAGGTGCAAACTCTATGGAGATGAACAGAAATTTGCATGGGACAAGGCAATTTCAGCTGCCGGAACTTTATCTTACAGTTTGCGTCCGTTTACCGTTAGTCATGCACTTCACTGCGCTCGCTCATTCATTTTAATGAATTGAGTTCCGTTTCCGCTTTGTGGAACTGCTGATGTAGCTACTGACATTGCCACTGCCACTGCCACTGTTATAGCCGCAGCCACTTGGAAGTTGGAAGGCTTGTGCTTGCAACTTCTTCGCTATAATTTGTGTAGCATCGGGAAGGCATATGCATAAGAGAAGGAGTCGTCTATAGGAGCAGCCTGTGCCGTTTCCGCAAGTACTGCCATAGTTGTCTTACAGCATGAATAATTTATTGGTTAGCAAAAAGGTTTAATTCGTTGGGCATTATGTTTGCATAGCCTAGGAGTGGGAGTCGACCACTGCGCATTGGAAGCTGCCACAGCAAGGGGTACACAGTTTTGGGGCAGACAACACAGACAGTGGCAACAACGTTGCGCAGCTGTAGGAAATTGCCAGCTCGCTTGTGCACAGTTGTATAAACAACATTTTGTAGGGAGTGCAGTCAGTTTACTGGCGCAGCAGGAGGCGATGTGCCACTTCAGCTGAAGGCAAGCCGCACGCAAATACACACTCACTCACACACAATTATGTGTCTGTATATGTATATCCAGGCCGTCTTGCTTCTCATTTATTTTCATAAACCAAGGGAAAATTATTTCTTCTTGGCCGCCGCTTGAGAAATGGCCAAATTAGGCGCCAACGCCGTACTACCAGATTCTCTTGAAATCTCAATGCGCTGCTCTACTTTAGCGTACCGCCAGCTAATAAACACAAGAAAAATCTCTTCATTTTGTTCGTAATTTTGTGTGAAAATTTACATAAAAGTGGCGAAGTATTCCGTCGTTACGCCGTTGCTGGACCAAGTGTTAAGCCAAACTGGCTAACATTTCAATGTCGTAAATCTTCATCAAGCGATGGCAACTAACATGGCATCCAGACCATTTGCCAAGCACCTTGGCAAATAGCCCTCCGCCTAGGGCCAAGGAGACCGCAACTTGGCTTTAACTTTGTTGCACTTGTTGTTGTCGTTTTTGCGCTGGCTTCTAGGCAGACTTTGTGTTTGCGTAAGCCAATCAAAACATTCCACAGGACATTGACAACAATTTCATTTATTAAAAATAACAGTTCCCCCAGCCTCCAATGCCAGTGACAATATGCGAAATTTATGTATACATATATTATAATAGCCAGACCGCGGGCAGCACAAAGCCGCAACAACAACGATGTTGCAACAATGGCAACACAGTCTAAACAGGAAAGGTAACGCCCGGCAGGAGCTGCAAAGCATCGATCTTGAAATACTCTTTTTGGTTCTGTTGAGTGGTGACTCGACCGCGGCCTTTCACTTGTGGTTTGGTTTTCAGTACGGAAATCGGTAGGTGAAACTATTATTTCAACAAGCATTTCATTGTATTTTATTCCTACTTATGTACATATGTTATTTGTCTACGCCTCACAGAATGCGGCCTTGATCAATGCTCAATCAATCAATACTGCACTGCAGTAGCAGCTGTTAGGGACTGCAGCCACTGTCCAAGTGGCATTCGCATTCGGTGCTATTTTGAGAGGGACAAGCACAGTTTTGCTAGAACAGTTAATGGAATGTTACTTGCAAAACAGCCCAGTATACATCAAAAGATTCAACACAAATACTTGATTTCGGGCTAAAAGTCGAGTCGAGTGTGACCCTGATGATCGTCGGGAACAAAAGTTCCACTTCTGCATCTCTAGATTCATTGTATCAAAGTTTGGTCGTTTTTTTTTTTGGCATCTAGTCACTAGTTACTTTCTAGTCTTTTATTCTTTGCTCGCGTAAATTTCGAATGTTCTTAAGGTGTAAGCTGAAAGTGTTTCAACATTGACACTACTACTAATTTCCACGAATGAAACAAGTTTTTGTAGTTTAAAAATATTGCCGTCCCTTCAATTTATCGGTAGACCTAAAATGGTTTAAATTTTAATTAAAAGCGATCCATGATGCCTGGTTGAAAGTAAGTTCGAGCACACCTCTGCATTAAACCTTTTCATTTGTTGGGGTATTTGTAGGCTGTTATATTTTTAAATATAAAAAACTCAGCTATAAAGATCACTGTGTATATCCTATGGACATAAAATTGGCTAGGTTGAGCCAAAAAAGCATCTTTATTAGAAGCAAACTGCATATTTTATGCAGAATTAGCACCGTTAATTAAAAGTGTTGACTACAACAGTTGATTTAATACCAAATTTTTTCTAATCGGTCAAGAAATTCTATATATAGTTCTCCATTTTTTTTTTTTACCATTTTTAGAAACACTCGTTGTACTGTGCGAAAGTGCGAGCACGGAAATTTTATATAATTTTCATAATATTTGTTATGGAAAAGACTGTACTTTACAGTTTGTTCTAGTTTATGATGTCATCAGTGATGTTACAAACTTTCTGACAAGCCTACACTGCCTTTCGCTCCGTGAAGTGAAAAAAAACAACTACAACAAGAACAAGAGCAAGCACAAAGCAACGGTAATAGTAGCTCCAACAAGGATGTTGACAGCGATAAAAACAACAGTTGATTTCAGTCATTATTGCCATTGCTGTTTTCTCGCCTGCTCCATTCGGCTGTTTGTTCCTTGTAGAGGGTAAAATAGAGTACAAGGTTGTTCTGATTTTCGCTGTCTCTCTCTTTGTTGGTTGTTGCTAGCGTTGTTAACGGTATTATCGTTGCTCTGGCTCATGTTGTTGCAGTTGTTGTCATTGTTGTCGTTGTTGCCGGCAAGTGTACAAAGAAAATTCAATTAAAACGCAACAATATCGCACTTCATCATAAGAGCCCCAACTGCTATTGGGCTCTCCCGTTCTACTATCTGACAGTCAGTGTCCAATTGTGCCATTGTGGAGCACGTTGAGGCAGTGGAATAGCGGAAGAGCGACAGGAGAGAGATGGAGCAGCAGCTCATCAACACGGTCGTTGGCTGTGGCAAGCTAGCCAGGATAGCACTGTCCAGGCGGCTATAAATCTTTGTCGCCAAACAAAATGCAAAGCTTACTGGACAACAACAATAACAGCAATGACAACAAAAGCGTCTACGGGCCGTACCGGCGACACTTTTATTACCCATCCAAAGCTCCCCACAAACCCAAACTTCAACTATATACACACACATATATGTACTTATGTATCCATTCATATATGCTACATGTTGCACTTCAACCGTAATGAATATTATGTTTAATAGTCACAGAGCGCAAGTGTAATTAGATGTTATATAATCGGCTTAACATTCATTTTAATCTCTTCGAGCTTATTATTTATGTATAATCATGTCGCTGCATTTGTTGCTTTTTGTTACGGACACAACAATAAAGTTTGGATACACGCATTACGAACCGTCAACAATAAAAAGGCTAATGGGTAAGTGTTATAATGATGTCCCAGGTTGACACTTTGATACAGGTTATATTAGAAGCAAAATGTTCGATTATATATAATGGTAGGGCTGAAAAACTATAAAAGAATGAACCCCAGGCAATGCTGCGGTTTCCAGTAGCTGAGGGGCTTTCGTAACACAATGCGTCATTTTTGCTTACTACTTTGAATATTTATTGATTTTGCTTAAGGCGCAACAGGAATTCCGACTTCTTTAAAGTTTCGAAAAACTAATCGTAATATTTTCATAATCAAATTGAAATAGTTTTTCAACTGATTCACAAAAGCCACATGGAAAGCGTTAAAATAGTGAATATTGTTGGTAGAAGCAAATAATCTCTTCAAAACCAATAAAATTTCTTTCTAATTTTTAAATTCGAAACAACCCGTTAAACGAAACAACAATGTCGGGACGGTGACGGCCAGTGGCATACCCTATACCTTTGCAAGAAATCAAATTTTTATATCTGCATTAAGGCATATTTATAGTTTTCTCTCTTAATAGTACCTGCGGAGTTAAACTAAGCACTTTCATCTAACAGACTAACTATTATACACCCTATGCATCCGATAATTACGTTTCAAACCGATTTGGACATGTTGTTGCATTTAGTGTCCCGAAAACAATTCTTTACAAGTGCACGTTAGCCTATATACCGATGTTTGTAACTGTAGGAGAGACTGGGGCTAAACCGGACAGTCTCGATATCTCCAAACCAAACATCGTTTTGGTACGGCCAAACATTGCCTAAGCCCGCCCCAGCATAAACTACAATCTCTTTTGTGTTTTTTTTTACATTTCTTCAATTCAATTAAGAGTCGGTCGTCAAAAAGTTCTGAAAAACCGATTTTTTCGGTCACGTCACGTCACGTCACAAATCGTGCAACTTGGGGCATTACTAAAAACTTGGAACAGAATATAAGCTGAATCATTGCAGATAGGATGCTCAGAGTACATGCTGCTGTTATAAAAGCGAAGTGTGTTGAAAACACAAAATTTAAATTTAATGCAAGAACTTTGTTTTGATTAACATTTTAATGTTGACGCCACATTTTCGGTCCCGGTAACAAAAACGATAACGATAAGATTAATTTAGACCGAGTTGTGTTAACCTATTGACAAAATGCCGTGAAGGGGCTGAACAGGACACGCTATTTGTCACTATAGACTCAAATATGTTAAATCCTGTCGCTGTCTATATGTTTCTAGACCGGCTATAGTCTATTTGCGCAAGTTCCCATTTCATGGGAACGTAGTGAAATGGATTCGTGGATCTACCAGTTTGGCACGAGCCAAACTACTGCATTCAGTAGTTGCAATACTGGTGCATTTTTTTGAAAATTAAAGGAGGTGTACAGGCAATACCGTTTACAACATGGACGAAACTGGTGTAACAACTGTACAGGTTCCAGACCGTGTTATATATCGGAAGGGCGTGAAAAAAGTTGGTTGAATTGTTTCAGCAGAGCGTGGTACATTAGTGACTTTGGCAGTCGCAATATCAGCAACAGGCAACACCATTCCACAATATTTCGTGTTCCACCATAAAAATTTGAAGAACAACTTAATTGGTGACCCTATTGGTTCTTGTGGATCTGGCAATCCCAGCGGCTGGATGAACGCTAAGCAGTTTTATGATTTCTTCCAGTTCTTCCAAATACACGAGCACTGGAGAATCCTTTGATTTTGTTATTGGACAATCACACCTCTGCATATGTTTGTTCTTTTCTTAGAGAACAAAAAACATCACAAACGACTTTGTGTGACCAAAAGTTATGCAGCATTTCACTGCGAAGAAATGTGAATGCTAAACAGCTTAGTCGTTTTAGAGTTTATCAATAAATTGAAATTGTGTATGGAATTTGACATAATTTAAAGTTTATGCTAGATAGTTCTTTGACTTAATATTAAGACTTGTTGTGTTTATCATAGCGTGAACTATATATGCTTCGCATACTTGAAATATTATGCAATAAAATGTTGATGTTTGACTTTAAGTATATACTAAATAAATGCTGGCAAATACTGTCAATATCAATGAACGGAAAGAAAAACAATGAGAATAATTTTTAATGTCAAATATATTTAAAATACGCTTTGAAATTGGAAAATGCACAGCAAATGCTGTTGCCATAGGAGCTGCTGAATGTCCTTGTTTATTTGCTGTTCGCTGAAACTGAAAATTGCCAAATTTCTTTTCTCTGTCAATTTTCAGCTGCTTAGAGCGAATTCAGAAGCAGCGAAATAGAAGTCACAACATTTTTGGCAGAGTGCTCGCATTTCATTGCAGTTTGCAATTCGCAATTTGTATTGTGCTCTGATGTCACACATGATGTGAAAGGAACAGCAGCCAGAACAAGAGAGTGTAAGAGAGGAAGCGTAAGTGAGAGGAGAAAGGAGCGCACAAATTTGAAAATTTCATGGCATGCCAAATGGCTGTCAACCGTGAGCATGCTGCTTGTTAGTATAAATTTGTGCAAATTTAAACTATCACATGTGTGTGTGTGTGTGTGTGTGTGTGTGTGGCATTGGGTGGACTGCAACACTTGGCAACAAACCAAGGAACATGGCGACAACCCTGAAACTACCCTTGATGCACCCTCTTGCTATTTTAAACCCTGCTGCCTTGCTCTTTGGCAATGTTGACGCTGGTTTGCAGCTGTTTGGCTTTGTTGTGACATTTCTAATGACTACACCCTCACACACACACACACACATACACTTACGAAATGAGCCGACAGTGTTGCCTATGTGCAGTAGCATGCAAGTGACATATACACAGAAGAGACACAAAGCACACATAGACACAGACACAAACACAAATTTGGAAGCCCACACACTTGACAGGCGTCTGATTTGTTTATGTCACTTGCAGCTATACGGCTGCCTACGGCAACTACAACCCGCAGGGTTGTCCGCCCGCCCACATCCGCCTCTCTGTCATCAACTGCCTTGTAATTAAAAACGCTTGATGACAATTTTGCTAACATTTCGCCATGTCAGTGCCACAAGCAGCGCCACAGCCACATACAGAGCCAGCTGTCTGTTGGCTTGCAACATGCAGCTCAACTTGCAACAATAACAGCAAATGGTAACAACAGTAAATTTTTCAAAATTTTCTGCTGCCCAAATTTCACCAGCATCGAGTTGCAAAACAAAGTATGCAAATTCCTGCAAAATTATATACATATAGCCAGCTCTGCATATCAGAGCTTGTCACCTTGGCATTACAAGCCAAATGGTTGCTTAATGAACATAAGTTATTCAGGTGTTGCCGTTGTTGCTGTTGTTGGGTTGGCGTTGCCATATTATTTTGCGGCACAAGCTTGTGTGCACAATTATATTTCAATTTGGCTGCCAACAAGTTTGTCGTACTTTCTTTCAAGTTGTGTACAACCCTAGAGAAAAACCTTTAATCAGCACTCGACTGTATGCAGCAATTTTCCATTTTCATTCTATTGGAAATTGCCAAACTCTCTCTCTTTCTCTGTCTCTCTGTCTCTGTCATTATTTTCACATTTGAATCGCTGAGCGAGCTGGCAGCACGAGCTGCAGCGCCTAATTTGAATTTCGTTTGATTTATGCCTGATCGATTTGCCTAAATGCTACACTGACTAACTGACTGACTGTCTGACTGTCCGACTGTCCGACTGTCCGACTGTCCGACTGACTAGGTTTTGCTTGATGTATGGCAATTTGATGACTAAGCGCTGTCTCCCCTGCTAACTCGCAACGTGGCTTTTACCCGCCGTTTAGCTCTTAATAACAGTTAGAAACTTTGGCCCAACTTTGTTTGAGGTCCCACAAAGGTTTGCGCCTAATGCATAATTGAAAGGCACAACGGCGAACGAGCAGGATGAGCGGCACGTAAGGCTAACCGCGACGTTTGTAATTAAACGTGGCGTATACTTAACCACCGTTAACTGCCTGCCCGTCACACTTATACATGCCTTTATTACACCTGGCTAATTAGCTTTCAATTAAGTATTTTCAATTATATTCATACCCTATAGACATGAGACGCTTATAAAGGGCAACTAAAGTTTGTTGAATTACATGTAACTAGGGAAAAGACTAAGTCTTAAGCAGCTTTAGACAGTTTAGGATACAGTTACGCACAAGTTATTGCCAATAGTATGTAGAGTTGGCTACCTTCTTATTAAGCTGTTTTGCCGGCTCAAATAAAGTTTTGAGCGTCTATACTGTGAGAATTAAATTCAAATTTAGAACCCAAAGTGGCTAAAGTACTATAAAAACTGCTTAGAACTAAATTTTTATGTAACAGTTTTAACACTTAAAAAATTAAGAAGTTCCGAACAATCTCAAAGAAAGCTTTTAAAATTTATTTCAGAATGGCTTCTTGATTTTAGATTGTACCGATTGTATCTAATTTTTCAGTCAAGCTCATAGACAATTTTGGCTTTGTGAACCCAATCCTTGGTATTAAAGGTCTAGAATCTGCATGTTCGAACAGAAAACAATTAAAAGAAATCAAACCCGATACTGGTAAATATTTGTACAAATCGAAAACGGAACCGTATCAAAATATGACATACTGCTCTAATCGTAAATCAACGAACGAATTAAACTCGATACGTCATTCGTTGAAACTATATACTCCAGACCTGTTTTGAGCCAGTTAAAGGTAAAAAAAAAACACTAGAACGCTTAGGCTGTGCATCATTTTCAAAAAGGGCTAAAAAAAGCAAAATTGTTGCTCACTTTTCCTTAGTTCTTGTTATTCTCATCAAATCTTAAAGTTAAACAATGTGTTCATGATTTTCTTCTCGAACGAACATGCTTAACATTAGGATGTTGCATTTCCGAATGATATATAAGCACATGCTGAAGAAAAAACACCCCTGATTGCCAAAGTCGACATCTTTTCCTCAGTGTAGCTTTTTTAACACTATACGAGGACTTATCAAGTGTCAAGTGTGAATGTACTTTTATTTATTTAAAAAAGTTTTTAACAAAACTGTCGAATTATAAATTTAAGAGGCAAATCAACTTCGACTTTAAACAGGAAAGCGAATGAAAAGTTGTGTCGATAGATATATCCAGAATCTCCAAACCGTTTTGTGAAATTTTTAATGATATGCACCAATACACATCAGGAGTGCCCAAACACTGAAGATTAACAATATAAATGAAAATGACACAAAAAAAAGCAAATCAACATGACAGAACAATTACGTGTGATTTTTAAACCTGGAACGTAATTCTTTTTCTCTGTACACTTACATCATACGGCAGGCGTAGTCATTTTCCACCATTTTCGAAAAGCTCGTGGAAATTTAATTAATTAAGAATCGAGAATGTCTTACGCTATTTGTCAAACAATATAACCTCTATAACGATTTAAGAAACTTGTTATCGATAACTCTCGTGACAACATCAGTAAATAGTAAAAAAAAACATTAGTTATCGTTTAGTAACTTGAGAATATGTTAAGAGCAGTTAAAAACACACAATTGTATCGATAGTTAGATAGAAATAGTAACTTTATCAGATGTATTCAACAGCCAATTCATTCGAATGACTCCACAATACTCTACAGAGCTGCTTAGAAAATAACGCTGCAAATCAGAGCTAATAAATGCCATCACTCTAAGCGCCGATAACTTGTTATACCAATAATAAAGCGAAACGGTGTAAAGAAATGTCATCGCTAATTAAATCGGAACAAATAGTTAAAAGTAAATTCTCTGCTTTTTTTCTGTTAGTGCATTTGGGTTTCATTTGAAGGGTGCCAGAAGTGGGAGGCAGCGCGAGTTCACACTACTTGTAAGACATTTCGATGTTTTGCAAGCCAAATATGAGTACAGTAAGTATAACAGGCTGCGGATTCAATACTGAGACGCCTTACTTTTGTGTGAATCGAATTTAGACCAATGTAGGTACGATTATGCTGACGACGACACTTCTTTACATTATGAGAGAGTCTGAAAGAGCGAGAAAAAAGAGAGAGAGAGAGAGAGAGGCATAAAGCCATACATGTAAAGTTACTTAATGGCCATAGTACAATAAGCAGGTAAGCTTACTCTGCCGACGGCGTATTTTAAATTTTTTTGAGAATCTAAGAGAGCGAGCGTGAGAGGCGTAAGTCCCTCTCATATAGCTGTAAACATGAAGCAATACATACACATGCACACGCATGGAGACAACAACAGCAGTGGAGAGTTTGTCCCGCACATAGTAGCAACGGCACAGTCGAATTTCAAAAGTTTAAGTAGTCAGTCGAGTGGAGAGTCTGTTATTCAAGTTGTACTTTATTGTTGATCCAGTTGAATTGAAAAGTTTTTTAGTCGAGATCAAACTGTTATTAAGAGCAGCCGCTACAAACATACTATGCGGCGTCACAATCTTTATCATTGATTTTCCTTCAAATTTGTTAGAGAGACATAAAGCCATCCATACTCATGCGGTGACAAGACTTGCGCCTGGACCATCGTACCTGGGTAGATGTACCATGAACACATATTTTTCAACATTTCGATTTCTTTTGAGTTGAATTAAGCTGACAATTTTTGACGTGCTCTCTTTTCTTCGTAGTAAAAGAAAATAGCCTTCGTTTGAATTGAGTTTTATTGGTGATAACAGGTACATCAGAACTAACACCTAGAATAGGTCACTTCAAAAGATTCAAAACGACTGTAGTATCATGTAACAGTTCCTTTATTAAACGCAATGGAGAATCAAATTCTGCTCGGAAAAACATATTTTTGTGCACCATGTACAGTGTACCACCTAAAATGTAATTAAATATTGTTTTGTGCATTAACCGGAAATGCAAACCGATTGTGTTCGCTTATCCTTTGTGTCGCACTTTTTTATCGCTGTACTTTATGTCCTGCATCGACAAACACTATGATTACCAATGTTGATTTTTCGCACGTATTAATGAAAATGAGCGTGAAAATTGCCTCGTGGGTGCTCACTGCCGCATCAACGGATTCAATGGTTATATGGTATTGGTTTATGGCAATAGAGCGGCACTGATTTGGTGTTGAAACTAACCTTTAAAAAAAGAGCTTATTTCAACGGTTTTGAGCGTTCAAAGGCAAATATGTGGAGAGAGGTCAACAACCAGTTGCAGAGATGCAATTTGGATTTAGTTACGAACAGTTCTGAGTTCTTAATCCATAAGCCAATTAATTCCTTAATATTGTTGCATTACAAGTCTGATATTGGACATTTTGATTATAAAAAAGGAGCAGGAATCATTTTACTGCTTAATACCCAAGGATAAAATCAGCTTTCATCACGTTTGTTGACACAGAAATGGCTCATCACTGCCGCTCTCTGTGTTTGGCAGGCTCTAATATGTACCAAAACATTGGATCGTATGTGACCACAAATCAGTTTCTAAAAGCATCAGCCAAATTGTTTCGAACCACTGAACCCAAATTGAAATGTCTATCAACTATGTAAAGTGTATAACATAGTCCTAAACACTCAGCCAAAGCGATTAATTTGAATATTGCCGCTTTTGTATACTACATTTGAATGGTTTCGATTTGTGCCATTGAATTTGTCCTAATTAAGTTGACACGTGCATGTCAGCAGGTCGAAAATAATTCACAAGTTTAGAGTAATATGTCATTAAACGGGTTTCATTAAAAAGAGTTTGAGTTCAAATCCATATATGGCAGCTTTGCTGTTGCCGAGAGTATGCAAAATAATTGATTTTCTGACTTATATTTGTAATGCAGAAAATTGACATTTAACGTTTGTTGTAGAAACAAGTTTGTTTTAAGTTTGCATGTAATAATTGATGTCGCTTGTTAACCCAGAAAAGCACTTAGTTTAATGCAATTTTGCAACTTTTCTTGAGCGTCCATTTGCAAATGCTTTCTCAAGTTGACAGCAAACTTTAATGCATTTGACTTGTGTCAAATGGAAATATTACAAGTCATTAGAAAGCCGTGTCAAAACTATAGTTGGGGCAAGTCAATTGATCACATTAAATAAACCCATTAATCGCCTGCCTTTAAATAAATAGTTCAACTTGTGTTCGAGTGATTGCAAGTTGACCGCAATGAAATCAACCGACCAACAAACACGCGTTTAGCCCGAGGTTTGTGCGCTGGCAGCTGGTGCGAATCCGGATTGCGGCCAAGTGGGTGGTGTGAAAACCGCAGACTAGGCAGCCGTACAGTTCAGTCCAGTCGAGTCTTCGCAAGGCTGGCTTATGTGGCGTGCTGCCCTGTGGACACAAACAAATCCCACGCAAAATCCAATTCCATGCAGCTCTTACGGTTGAATTCTCTGCCAAACAACAAAAGCAACATCCGCTAGCAGCTTCCGTTTGTCCCTGTAGCTGACAGGAAACAATCAATAGTGTAATGGCAGACAAAAGCATCCGCCTCGGCCGCCTCCGGCTTGCCAAAGCCTGCATCCTGGCCAACTGACCAATGAAAAGCAGCAATCAAAAAAAAAAGGAAAAAAAAAATGCGAGACGCAAACGAAATGGGCGAAAATCAACTGATGGCTATGCAATTTGTCAACCCTGGTCGACAGCATTTGTTTGAATCAGTCCAGCTACAACACTTTTTTTTTGCCAAACATCCAGTGTCACCCCAAGTCTATGGCTACGGCTTACCTTGCCCGTCTTCTATGTCTGCATTATTTAAGGCTTAAAGCACGCCGGGAGTTTAATACGTTAGTCGCAAATGTAAATAACGCATTTTAATCAAAAAGAACAACAGCAGAAAACCCATTAACGGTGTACGTGCAGCTCTGGCTCCAAAATTACTACCCTGTTCGCCGCGGCTTTCACGGGGGTCAACTAACTTTGTCGCACGTCATTTGCAGCTTGATTTACAAATTTCTTTAATGAGGCGACGACAACATTTTTAATTAGCACCTGTTCCTGCGCTTCATTTTATGAACTGGCCTCAAAGCCAGGATGTACCTTAATCTCCATAAAATGCGCAGATATAGGAACGTGCTCTATAGGAATTAATTTCCAACTTTTCAGTGTCTTTGCTTTGCTTTATACACTCTTTGCACACTTTGGTAACTTTGGTTCTAATGATGCCATTCAAATGCGTATCCATACCCACTTCGTCCTTTTCAAAGTCAGCAGCCAAGTACTTAACCCATTTTGGCATGTATGAGTATGTGCGTCTCAAAGTCGTCGTCGTCTACTCCAGCGACATCTTGAACCACAACAGAGCAGCAGCAACAGCAGTGGAACTCCGGCTCCTTCACCCGCAATAACCCAACACTTGAGCTTAGTACTGATCCAATATACTAATTCCTATCCAACACTGTGTGCCATGTTCAAGGCTTTGTTTGTGTTTGTGTTGTTAGTGTGCTGCTGTTGCTGTTGCACATGGCGCGGTATTCGCTCTTCGTGCCCCCCTTTAGTTGGGGGCCCCGGTTTTACGCGTTCAAAGCTTTTGTTGCTCTTGCAATAATATTTTGTAAGTGTTTCTAAACAAGCACAAAGTCATGTTTCAACAGCTGTAGTCTGGCTTCTGTTCGTTGCTGTTTTTATTGTTATCCCCCTTTATTCTGTTGGAGCATCCCCCCTTTCCGCTGCCATAATTGCTGTAGCTCCCACTGTCGTTTTGCTAAACTTTCGCTGCACATTAAAGCAATTTGGCCAACATTTATAGACTGATTTAATAGAATATAAAGGCAGTGAGTGGCTGTGGATGCAACATGGGGCATGTGGGGTGCTCCACACTCACACACGCACATACAGAGAAATGAGATATTTCCACATAAGTGAGCACTTGTCTGCGTGTGTGCGTGTGTGTGTGTGTGTGTGTGTGTGTGTTTCTACTCCAATGTATGTAATTGTTTGACTAAATGAGTGCGCTTGTATGGCATGCCTTTGCTGGGCGCCCAAAAGTGTGCTACACTTCGCTTAACGCTCACACACATATGGCCATACAAGTGAGTGTGTGTGTGTGTATGTGTGTGTGTGTATGTGTGTGTGTGAGGGTGTAACAATGGAGCTGGAACTGAAGCTGAACAACAACAATAATTATGGCAACCACTCCAACCGCCGCCGCCCCAGCCGCAGGCTCATCCCCAATAAGTATGCAACACTCCACTCCAATTTTGAACTTCAGTTTTGGTGAAATTCATTTAATTCCCTCTCGTCTGCTTCAATGCGTCTGCTCTTCAACCAGATAGATAGCTGCAAATGGATATGATTCTTGCCGTTTATGTATCTGTTGCCTAGTTGCCATGTGTGAGTCCATGTGCTGGTATGTACCCACTTTCTGACATATGGAAGGCGGCTGGGCTTCTTGCCCATAATGAGTATGAAATTGTAGTCTAAACAAACATAAATCGCTGAGCAAACACATAAGCTAGACTAGGTTAGAACGGGGCGGTTCCGGGCCAAGCCAAGTCAGGCGACAAACGCAGTACGTTAAGAAATTAACATAAAAATCGTAGGGAGTTTGAGTGAGTCTCCATGGAAATTGAATATTTAATTATATGTCAATGGAAATTGCGTTAAAAGTTGGTGACGAAAATGAGCACAATGATGACGCTGATGGCAATGGCAACGATAGAGGGGCAGCAATCAAGTGAGAGCCAGAAGGGCGTCGTCTAGAAACAGCGGCGTCGCATAGCGAGGGGCAGGCTTAGGGACTGTGTGGCATGTTTACAAGTCTAAAAGTAGAATAAATATCAAATAATTTATTCTAATTTCAAGGAAGATTTACCAAGGCAACAAAGTGAATTTTTAGCTAGGGAGTGGAAATAAAAATCCAATTGTGCACAGAAAAGAATTTATGCAAACTGGATTGTGTGTGTGAATGTGTAACTAAACTGAGTTTGAGGGACTTTGCTTTATGTTTCCATGATCATTTTTGAGGTTTGAAGGCAGCTGTCTGGCTTTGGTTTTGTTTGCGGCTAAGTTTAAATTCAGTTTGAGGTTAGGTTGTTCATTTGCAGTCAGAAACTATTATCTATGCGTGTGTGTGTGTGTGTATGTATGTGTGGCTGTACAAATAGTTGGCTATGTCGCTCAGCTGGTGGGGTCTATGCCAAAGGCAGGAATACATGGAACACCATTTGAAGCGTGCTGCTGTGCGTGTGTGCGGAGCTCTAAATCAGTTGGCAGCTCCTGCTGCTGCTGCTATTACTGTCTGCTACAATGAAGCACCTTTTGCTTATCTAAAACAGACTCACATGTGCCCCAACGCCTGCCACCCTCCGGCGCACACACACGTTTGCATATATAATTCAGCGACAGCGTGTCGTCGCCCGACACACAATACGTGAGCGCCTGCAACACCCAAAAACTTGCCACAACTATCGTGGGTTGCAGCTGAGGGTAAGAAAAGCTCCATATTTATGAATGGCTCTTGTTTGGAGTTTAACGCACTCGTGGAGCTTTATCAGCTCGTAAATATAAATTAGAATTTAATTTTTATCGTAGTCGTGTCTGTGCGGTGTGCTGGCTTGGCATTGACTTACTTTGCTGGGTTTCTGGGCCACCCTGCGGCGCGTGGTACAAATTATAGTGGTCTGAGCCATGGCCATGACAACAAAATGGGCTAAACTTCAACGGGATTCATGGGATTCATTTCCATTTGCGTTTGGCACGTGGCGCAACATATCAAAGGCTTTGATTTACCTTCAGGGCAGCTGGCCATAAAAACCCCCAAGGTGCCATCGCAGCAAGGGTAATAACGATTGCAGTGATTTACTTGTAGCAGCTACTAATACAGTTGACTATCAATGCCATCAGCGGACTTACCTGCGTCAGCTGCGATGATGCATAGTAGGATATTCTCGAGGGACAGACCGATTCTGGTTTTGAGTAAATGGTCTCATTGGCTTGCGGCTGGTCGCCCATTGGCAACAGGGCGGTGGCATAGGGCGTGGGTGTGGGTGAGCTGCGAAAGCCTATGGGATGGATGCATGTTTGGTAGTTAGTTTTCGATAAGTAAATGATGGCACTCTGCGGCTGGATTAAACACTGATACTTACGGTCGAAAATGCTGCACGACTTTTTGGTCTCCACCGGATATTTGTTGAGACTGGCTATGGTCGCATAGGAACCTGTGGCGCTGGGCGGCCGACCCAGGGGATCCAGGCGTATGAAAACATTTTGATGACTGCCATAGCCGGCCGTAGTGAAACTGGTGCTGCAGGAGTTGGGAGAGAGAGAGAGAGATTGAAAGAAGTTGCCACAACTAGTTTATTGTCAATGCCTGGGCCAATCATTGGTACTTACTGCAATGAATCCTGACGCAGCTGCTTGCGAGCGCGCACATACATCATGCTGGCCACCAGACCCACGGCCAGCACCAGACCCAATGCGCAGGCGGCGGCGCTCATGAGTGCGGGACCTTGAGAGGGTGCATGAGCAGGAGCTGGCGACTGATTGGGCTCAGGTGAAATGCCTGACAATGACATTAAAACAGTTGAAGTGAGCGCGTCACAGGGAAACGGGGATGTTGATGCTGTTGCTGATGCCACTGTCACTTACCTTTCACACAGGTCTTGTTGCGCTTGAAATGCAATTTCGTATCGTTAAAGCGTGGAGGTCCTCGCACCAACATGTTGACATTAACGGGCAGCTGCAGGCTGGCATTGCCTGTGCAGGGCAGGTAGACCAGAAACGACTCGATCTCCTGCGGTACCAGACCTTTGTGGGGTATGCTCAGCGTGGGCGTGCCCAGCGCTTCCTGTTCCGTAGCATACTCAATGCTGATTGCATAGGGCAGCTGTCATAGAGCAGGGTTGACCGGTTAATGGAGTGCAAATTAGATTGTAAGTGAATGAGCTTGGCTTGGGGTGACTGTATTGAAGCTCTTACCGGATAAGCGATGAGACTTTGCCAGGAGAACTCCAACTCGTGCACATCCGCTGGCACGGGTACGGTGAAGTGCATCGCGTATGTGTTAATGGATCCCTCGTGCACATAAAACAAATCCGCCTCCAGACCTGCGAAGGACAGAGCATGCATATAGCAGACATAAAGAGAAAGTTTACGAGTATTTCGCAATTTGCTTTGTAACAGTTGGCCCTGCCATTGAAGCTCTAGCCACCCTGTCTCCCAACCACACCTACCACTATTTATCCCTTGGCTCAGCTTCATTCTGAAAGAACTTTCTATTGCTACGCAAACTTTGTGCATTTTGTGTTTACTTTTCCCACAAGTTGTTGGCACTTTTCACCGTTTCAGCGGAAATTGATTTTCTCATCAACAAAGGCGGGTCGCGGATTGCGACACCCGTGCACATTGTGTGCGACACAATAATAATCGAAATCGAATCCTTCAAGCGCACAGCAGGCGACACGATACTGCAGCAGTCTCTCGATTAGTCTTGAGTTGCGTCAAATATCATGCGACATGCTGCCCTGGGGGATTGCACACGACAAAATATTAAAAGGTGTCAACTGCTGTCTGGCTCAACGGTGACTACAGCAACAACAAGAAGAACTGCATTATTTGTCGCCATCCGTAACTCTACCCATCTATTCGACGGAACTCAACCGTTTGCACAGTAAGACGAGCTGTTTGTGTTAAAAAGACGTGAAATTAAATTTCTTCATCCGCTTTCATTCTTCATCCCCCACAATGACCATGTCGCAGTTTACTACTAACACCACACCCGCCATTCCTTAAAAGAGCTTTATATATCTGCTAGTTGTTGCATTATTTACTATCCGGGATCAGGCTTAATCCACGCATCGTTTTGCATTCGTCTTCAAACATTTTGGCGTTGCCTCTTCAACTTTACTTCCAGTCTTTACTTCGCGCTGCTCTGCATCATGTTCTGCTTCTGTCTGTGCCGGATGTTGAATGTTGCGTTTCCGGCAGCGCGAAGACCGTATACGCGTCGCATGAGGATGCGTATGTGTGTGTGTGTGTGCATGGTACATAAATAGAACAAAGAGCTCACCCAATTCTTAAAGCAATTTCAAATCCAATTACAGAACAAGAAAAAGCATTCATTTTTGCCTTCTCCCATCTTACGTTTGTGCCTTTTACTCAATTCTCCTCACTTGTTTCTTTCCTTAAGTTCGTTTTGTTTTTAAATTTAAAATGGCTTGCACCCCGTTGAGTTTTCCCCCATTGCGTTTGCCTTTGCCTCAAAGTGTGCTACTTTCCTTTTCCGTTTTCCGCTGACAAACTGTACAACTGCCTCCATAATGAAACTCTATCAAAGCAGAGCAGCGAAAAGCTGAGTGCAACGGGCTCCACAAGCGGTCCTTTTAACTGTTGCCTTTCATCAGGCAACTACCGCCACGCCCTCCCTACTTAGTGCCAGGTTAAGCCCATTTAACGGAAACAAGCTACCACAGACTGCACAAAAAACACAAACATAACCTCTAAGTGGTGCTCATCAAATATGCACAAACAGCCCCAAAAGGACAATGTCACGGAGTACAACGGTTTGGCTTTAGTCCTGCGACAACATTGATAGAAGGAATCTCTTTTGCCGGGGATAAAGGACACTTACTAACACAGATGACGTGCATTTGTGACAACTACAATTAATTCGACAGTGATTCGAAAAGGATATAGGGTCACAGGATGAGTGTCACACTTCGTAACCCTACAGCAAACAGCTGTTGCAGCTAATCACAGACTTTGTCGACTTTTGATTGGCCTCTTTAACCAAAAAGGAACCACAAATATTCTTTAAATGTGCCCTTAAAAGTGTTCCCACTGTACCACTTTGAGCACCTAGATAAGGCTAGGCACTCCGCCTGGTTCTTCTTCTTCTTACGTCGAACTTTGGCCGTCCTTCATATCGCGTGCGTTGCATTGCCGCAAACTTTACCGTTGTCTGTGAAAGTTTTCGCTTTGGTTATCTTCCTACCCTGCCTTATCCTGGCTACCCACAACCCCATAATTATAATACCTGCGTTTGTCTGAATGGCTCTGCTACACATACGTGACACTATAACCGCAGACGTTATAAATCTAGGAGTCGGGTGTTAGGGAATGCGGTTCCAGAATGCAGCGTCAGTTTTTACAATGGCGGGCTCACAATTTGCATAAAAGATTAAGAGGATAATTAGTGTCATTAGTTGGCAACAGTTTTGAGAGAGTGCGACGTGCAAGAAGGTATAATTTTGATGCCGATTCTCTATCTGCTCTATCTCTCATTATGCTCTCTTTGTTGCCACTAAAGGGAGTTGCATGCGATTTGTGCTAATTGCCACTGCCCACTGAATCAGTGTAGAAAATCGATGCTACTTTGCCGTTTAATTGGCACAGTTTAAAAACCGAACTCCTCCTCACTCCTGCTCCTACTAGGTAAGCTGTTTCACGCTGCTCGGTAATAAAAATGAAACGACCCTTAGGAACCAGTCAGGGAGAAGGGGCTGGTACCCAGAATATTAATGTGCTGTTATTCGGACTGTTTTCTATTCATTAAAAATAATTTTCTTTTGCATTAACTTTTCATTTAAAGAGCACATTTTCCGCACCTTCTTGTGGGGAGCATTTCGACAGTAGGGCGGGGAATTGGGCCCAAGAAAATGTGCACATCAAAGTGAAACTTGTTGAAATTGCATTTTTACGCACCCTTGCACAGCGAATTGTAAGCAGGACGTAAGGCGGGGGGAGCATGGATATGGGCTCGGGTCGGGGTCCGGGTCCGGGTCGGACGGTGTTGCTGGCAACGTAAAGACGAAAATTGCTTGTTGTGCTAGCAACGCAATGGCACGCAGAGGGGTTGCAGCGGCCAGAGCGGAAACTCTTGTACAAAAGCGTAAAAAATATTTAATTTTAATGTTGTCGTCACAACATCGAACGAAACTCGGGCAATTGAAAGAAAATCGTTTAACTTTGTTTACACTTGGCTCACAGTACTGCCAACGCCCAAAAGTATGCAACAAACTGTCAACCGGCAAACAACAATGAGAAATATTTCTGAATTCTTATTGGTGGAATGCATCTTGGAAATCACACTGACAACTGCTCGAATCGAGATCTATGGAAACGCATGAGAAATGCGTGTGTCAAAGACAGGCTTGATGTGGAACACCATTAGAAGGCAGAGCTGTGGAGGCAGCTCATGCAGCCGTGACGCGTTTAACGCTTGAAGGAGCGTCAGGAAAATGCTAAGGGAAAATCATGCAACGGCATGCGGCATTGATGGTGTCGGGTAGCTGGTGCTGCGAGGGGGGTTGGGTCACTTTGTTTGATTTGATGCTGCTTGTTAATTTTCAAATAGCAGGGGAGTTGGCAGGGGGTTGATGCTGCTTAGGGTTGGAGCTGTTATCGGGTCGTTAAAAACATAACAAGTTCTGTGGGTGGGCGAGAAAATTAAGTCATTCAATCGCCCGGCAATGGGAAATTGCTGCAAACGCGCAAATAGAATTTCAAAGAGCAAGAGCAATAAGCTGCAAAGATCTTTGAGTTGTCGCTAATGCAATCCGATTTGCATTTCTCAGAAGCGAAACGCTGAATGGGAATGCATGCCTCATGAAACCTGAATGAAACAGTTGCATGAATGGCGAGAAAGTGTGGTATCTTGAAAAGGATTCAATTGACCAAACTTGATAGCCTGC
Source organism: Chymomyza caudatula (assembly GCA_035041775.1). Taxonomy (NCBI): domain Eukaryota; kingdom Metazoa; phylum Arthropoda; class Insecta; order Diptera; family Drosophilidae; genus Chymomyza; species Chymomyza caudatula. The sequence continues at coordinate 57,980 of JAWNKW010000034.1, read as the reverse complement.
TATAGGGACACGAACCACAGGTCATTCATCAAATTGTTCAATCTGTTACTCTGCTCAGTAAGTGTGTATCTTATATGTCATTAACTAATTGAAGCTTCGTGATTCTACAACGCGGCTTTGGATAATGAGGTGGAAGCGTTTTGCTTCAATTACGTTTAAGTGCCGGAAAATGTTATGCACAACTACATGATGAATGCCGGATTGGACATAGTAGGGAAAGGTAACAGAAAGTAGGCCAACAACAGCTCGTCACATTGCTCCATTAATCAAAGTAACGAAAATCGGAAGGAAAACGAGACAGGCACGACGCCATTTTGCCATTTTGCAAAGGCACGCCATATGAATGCCTATTAGTAGTTGGCGGAGGCGTAGAGGCGGGCGTGGCAGTACAAGGTCGAGCGGTTAGCTAGCAGCTAGTGCCAGCCAAGCGGCCTGCGCCATTAATAACGAGCGTTCGCGTGAAGTAACAAACAAGTCAACAAAAACAAACAAAAGGCCGCCCGACTACTTCATTGGATTTTGAAGTCCTCAGAAGGTTAGATTGGTAGAAGTGGGGTCTTGGGCGGAGGCACTTGCAGCTGTCAGCAGGCAGCTGGTGTGGGTGGAGCTAGCCGGAAATCGATTTGTGAGGATTTTGTTGTGTCGTGTTTTCGCGCAACTTCTGTGGTCGTCGTCATGGTCAACTACTACTTATAATTTTGGGAACTATTAATGATAGCTATCGTCTATCAGAGAGGGAAATACGGGGTTGTTGTTTATTTTTAACGTTAAGGATCAATGATTTCACTGTGCCGCACTTTGACATACAACAATTAATCATCGTGGTGAGTTGGGTGTGTTTCCCGTGCCCAAATCTTCCCAGAGGTTTGTTTTCCAAATAAAGTGCGCCCTCATTAAAGTTTCATTTTGTGTGTACATTGCGTATACGCAGAGTGTGTGTGCAATACTCACCCATCAGTTTCATCACTTCATGGTGGCTGATAAATATGTTCAAATAGCCACTGACTGTTGGAACCTGCCAAGCGGCCAGTGTGGCGCATAACAGCAGCAGAAAGCAGTCGCCTGTTGCCATAATGAGCGAGCGGCAGACGAAGATTGGGGCAGACTTAGTGTGGGTGGCCCAGACGAGCAGTTAATAACTTGTCAGTGCATGTGACGCCGCACTTGGCTTGGCGCACATTTCAACAGCTCGGCCTTATCGCAGCCACAACACTTTGAATTCGTTGCACCCTTTTTGCGGTGACTCTTTTGGCTCCTTCTGTTCTGTGACAGCCAATTTCAATGTGTGTCCATTGAAGCGTACCGGAAGCGCAGAATGTGGCGCTTGGATGCAAGCTCCCACACAACTCGTCTGTCAGTCGATGTTTGGGGAAATGAGTATTGGGTCGGTATTTCCGCCGACGCCTCTGGCACAACTTTCGCTGCTCTGATTTGAATTGGGATGTCGCAGCTAGAGTTAGAGTTGGAGTCGACACGGCATTGCATAGAAAGAAGCGTTAAAATCAAATACTAGCAGAGACTGTGGCAAAGTCCGACTAACAGTTCCGGCGCAACAGACGCCACAGATGCTCAAAGCAAACGTGTACCGTAGAATGTCTGCCGAATTCGGAACTTTTCTACCCGATTCACGTGCCGCACGTTTCTGTTACGGGTTTTGCTTAACTTTTTTCGTCCTGTTTTTGTTGCGGTGTCTGTTGATGTTGTCGTTGTGGCTCTTACTGTTCTTGTTGTTGTTGGTTTGGCCTGTCGAATGCAAGCGGCATCAGCATTTCCGCATTTGACTCGGCTGGACTTTCGTTATGTTTTTTATTGGCTGTGCTCCTGTCGAGGTCCGAATCCTTTGACTAACTGTTTGACCGGGTGAAAGTTTGGCTGGTTTGGTTGAGTTGGTTGGGTTTTGCACGTCACTTTGGTAATGTCTGGCCTGCTGGTCACTCGAATGTGTTGGACATGTGTCCTGGCCTCTGTGGTGCTTCGCCTTTTTCTTTGCTTCTTTTGTGGCTCGTCTGGACGCAGTTTCTGTCATAGAGTCTCGCCTCTTTCTAAACCCTGTTGAATAGAAAGTGATTTAGTTTATGTAGAGTTTCGGTCCAAAAACACACACACACATAAGAGATGCACACAAGTATATGACATTGGTATGGAGTGTATATGAGTTAGTTTTTGTAGTTGTTGCAATTGGCTGCTTCATGTTTCGACAACAATTTTCAGAATGTGTTTATTTTTTGCGAGAAAGTTTTGCTAGCAAAAGTAATTAAAAAGTTTAAGAAAAAAAGATTAACAGCTTTAAAACTAAAAGTCTGCCATTTACAGCTATTATGCTTACGGCTTCAATTCTCGAACTATTTGGACAAAATCAAATTGTTATGCCATAATAAAATCTAATATAAACTGAAGCTAATATTTATGCATTTGGCATACATTTTAAAACGTATAAATAGAACGTAAAGGCGATATAAAGTTACAAAAAGGCGAAAATTTTCAGCCAAAACGTTTGTCGGTTTTTGTGGTGGAAGCATTTTTGGCTCTTTGTATTTGTTGTTATTGCAACTGTTGTTGTTTTAATACGTGTGTATTCAACTGCTCCACGCTCCGGTGCGTTCAGGTACTCGAACGGAATTCCGAGTGCAACAACAGTTATCCGGGCGCCTGCCATTTTAACATTCAGCAGCGTAAGTGGAAGTTGGTAACCAGGCAGCGGCAGTCAAGTGCCTATGAAATGAAATTGTTGCCAAGAAACCGCCGACTGAAAGTCCAGCTCCAGCTTGCTGCTGCTGCACTTCCCAACTCAGTAAGTTACTTAGAATGCACGGAAATCGCCATGGCAGCGCAATGTTAACAAGTAAATATTTCGGCTTTGACCGGTTTTTTGCTTTTTGGATGCAATAAAATCGAAATCGGAAAAGTTTGCTGCTGCGCCTTGGTCGGGGATTTAAGAGTTTGGCTAGAATACTTTGTTGTTTAGTGATGTAGTAGCGCATGAAGTGAGCAACTTTTCCAATGGTATAGTCAAAGGAATGCAGCTAATTTAGGACATACATACAAGCACAGATTTGGAATGCTGCGCCCTGTTTAATTAAACTTATCTACTCTGCGATGGTGGCGCTACCAAGTATGCAACACAACCGCGCTGACAACTGACATGATTAAAGCAGAGATCATCTTTGGCAGCATTCAACTACAGCAGCCACAAACACAGCCAACATGGCATGGAGCAAGCCATTCAGCAAGTTCATTAATAATTCAAAAGACAAATACCCCCCACACACACACACACACACACACACATGTGTGTGCATACATATGTTGTGTGTGTGTTTACATTGGAAAAACTGTAGCTGATTTAAGTGGAGCAGCCAGAGGCAAGCTGCTAGGAACTTCCGCAAATAAGTTGGCAGTACATGAGTCTAGTTGACGGGATGTCCCTGTCTCTGCAGCGTCGATAACATATTAACGGCGTCAACTCAATCATAATCAGAGCTCAGCCGTATTGGTGACTCCCCCAATGGCGGCGCGGAGCAACGATTTCTTCTGCTTAGTTATACGCATCATCAGTCAGTCGGCTTCCCAGCCCCAGCTGGCAACGCCTTCAATTCCACACACCCGAAAAGAGTGACAAATTGAGCGCCGACATTGTCTCTCCACTGTCTCTGCGCTGTCTCTCCGCTGTCTCTCATCGCTGATGCTGACGATGATGCTGTCGAAAACTTTTCAATTACTTGGCTGGCATTACTCACTAATGAATAATAATTTCCCTTTGCATTATGGACTTTTACTCCCTGCTACCCTACACTCACTCCTTAAACAATGCTTTTCTTTAGTATCGTTTTCCCTCCGCACACACACACACACACACACACCACGCTTGTGAGCTAATATAGAGTATTTATTGGAATTATTGTTCCGATTCAGCATATCCTGCAGAGCTTCATAGCTAGTCTATATCCTTCATGGATTGGGGGCGTGCGGGCTCATCGCGGCTCTAAATTAAAAAGCAAACCGGCGTAAAAAGCTTTATAGCCGCGGGCTTCGCAGGCTCGTTTCAATTATAAAATGGCTTTCGTTTTTGTAATTGAATCGTGAGTTGGAGTTCAGTTGAGTTAAGCAAAGTTAATATTTTATTTCCGCCCGATTTTCATCTTGTTGTTGTTCAACATGTTGTTTTGATTGCTTCTAGTCTTCAACATCTTCATCGTCATCCCTACTCACTCAATCCCCAACCCAAGTTTGAAGGCCATTCGTGGCGCTTTGTTTGCTTAGCGTAGCTTTCATAGAGTATACACTCCATTCCGGCCAAAATCGACTTTAAATGCCAGTCAGCCGCGTTGCTTGTGTGCCACAAATAGCCGTGGGCAAGTGGCCAGCTCCATGGCCATCTCTTTAATGGCATCGCTGGAGAGAGGCATTCAAAGGGCGCTCCCTTTGTTTTTGTTGTTAAGCACCACTGTACTTGTCCATTGAAGTGCCTAAATCAACTCGGCAAAACTCAACAAAAACAGCTGAAATTCTATGCGTTTTTTGAAGCCCTAAAGCAGCTTGCTCATTTGCCAAATTGTTGCAAGTGTACTAAAGCAATTTATTGAATTGCTCATTAACACTTCTAACAAGTTATGCGATATACACAATCAGCTAGTTTTTCATCATATATTCCCGACTTTAATTATTTCAACTATTAAAAGCTGTGCAACAAAACTAGACTTCATTAAAAACGTTTAAATTTATAGTAAAATAGTTGCACACAAAATTAAAATGAACGAAAATTGCGCATCACTAAATTAACACAAATTGAAATGGACATTTTCAACCCATTTTCCCAACCGTTGTTCACCCATTTAGACAAATTTTCGGCTATAAATTTTTATAACGAGCAGCATGCTTTTGTTTACCTGTCTGTTCTGGTTTGTTGTTGTATTTGCTGCTTTTGTTTTAATGCGAAATGATTGCAAATGTTGATATTTACTTTTTCCCAGGCAATTATTTTGTTGCAACAAAAATTGAACCAAATTGCGAGTGCCGCCCTTTTGAAAATGTTTGGCTAAAATGGCAAACGCAAGTCTACGCGCTGCACAGTGGTTTGGATTATTGCTTATTTAGCGATTCCGATTAAGAAGTTTCTAGGTATCAAATACGAATTTCTAAACGCCCATTCCTATTTAAGGCAAGACTTGGAATTTGAACAAGTTTTTGATATATTAAAGTTATAAGTCTGAAAACTTGCACTCATAAGTTTCTCAGTTAAAGCGATTGATTTTAAAGATCAGCCAACTAAAGAAATTAGTATTAGTAATTACTTATTATATTTATTCTTATTTTTAATAAATTCAATTTTAAAAGGACTGTCCTAAAAGTATATTGAAGACGTAAAAAGAAAATTGTCTGGCTGTGAAAGTCTCTCATGCGGGTGGCTTGGAACACCGGGAGGAAAAGTAATCAATTTACTCCAGTCTTCTTTGCGGAAAACACGATAGATAGTTAAAAGAAGCCAATGCTATTCGCCTAAGTTAGTTTTCTTAGGTACTTTGGATCATATTCGATACTCCTCATAATCACGTTATCCAAACAATACTGCTCCAAGCGATCACGTGAGCAGCTTTCTGTTAGACAAAAAAACCTTGGGAAGTATCTTCCGCTTGCTCTTCGGTACCAATGCGACGCACAGTACTTTTAGGGATATTAGACTCATCTGCCAGTTTTCCAGCATTCAGGCATCGATCTTGAGCATTACATGTTCTTCACTTTCTTTACATTTTGGTCTTTTTCAGATGTGTCACTAAAGCAAATGATTGCTCAGATACTGAGGGAAAACGTTTCTTAAATTAATAGCAATTGTGTTTTTGAAGAATTTCGATTTTTAATTTTAGAAAACACAGAAATGAAACACTTTTATTTCAAGCATATTTATTCTAAGCGTTTTTAAATCTAGGGTATATTTTAGAAAATCTGTCTGTTTGGCGCTGGTTGTTCTTGAACAATTGAACAATTTTTGCCTTTTTTTCTCAGTATAGGATATATACAAGCTGAAGCCTGAATTCATAATCTGTCGGTCAGGATGCGCTCAGGGTCCTCGAAAAACCCCGCACAAGGTCCTTGAAAAACCCTGCACTGAAGTATCCAGACCACGAAATGACAAATGAACTGGCAAAGAAAGGTGCTGTTTCAGAGTTAAAGGACCTAAGCTGATTATCTCTCTCAGCGTGTCAGAATTTGTGGAATTAAAAGCGCTGAAAACAGATAGGATCTATAAAGAGATTTGTTGACGCGGTCTATGTTGAAATGGTCCATTAAAGGAAACGCTTTAAGTATTACTATCCGACCGTAGAAACGCTACGAATGCACATTTTGGGAAATGATAAGCTTCACATAAATGAGGTGTACACACTCCCTTTAAGCGGTCTTCACGAATTTTAACGGCAGTCTGGAAGAGGAGTCGCCAACTAACTCTTCTATATTTTCTTACTCTTTTTCTACATTCAACTGTCATCTTCTAGCTGCCTTTATCTCTTATTACAGAATGGGCAAGACTAACAGATTGCTAGGGATGCGAAAAATTCCTTAGATTCAAGTCGTTTTACTTATCACCAATCAAATGCAACTTGTGTAGTATTTGTATTGAATTATGGTCTGTAACAACGCGTCATACGCACAAAAGAACGTTACAAGTACGAAAATTCTAATTTCTTGCCCAATGTCATTGGAAGTGTGAAACAAGGGATATAATCAAATACATGTAAGACAAATTATATCTACGAAAAGACGAATATTGTTCGAATATTAAACTTTACTTACTTATAGAACTTATAAACTTAACAGTCAAAAAATGAGTGCTTCGCAACTCGTAATGATTCAAAAACTTCTAAATATTTGCATTTCAGCGTTCGTCTAATTGCTTCTAATAGCCTTCTCGCACTGGAAGTTGCACGACAGTTGCTAGCCGATATCAACGACTTTTGTATGGCATATTTATCGATTATTGGCATTGTTGCTTTTGTTTTCAAGGCAATTGTGGTGCAACTTTTGTATGGCATATTAATCGATTGTTGCTTTTGTTTTCAAAGCAATTGTGATGCAACTTCCAGTGGGAGAAGAGTATGAACTAACTAATAAGAAAAACAGAAATGTGTTATTCTCAAATTGCGTACAGAATTTTGCTGCAATTATCATCAGAAACGAAACTTTTGGAAAACAATTCATGGAATTGTAATAGAAACATTCATCTCAAAAGCCCACTTAAGTCGAAATGAATAACAACAAAAAAAAAAAGTTCATAAACAGCAACGATGTAGCCCAAGTTTTCGCAAAATGTTAACTGTACGAACTGGCAGAGAAAAAGCGACTTGCTAGATTATTATGTAACTTTGGGCGCCCCGAAGTTTGCCTTTCATATTTCTATATTTGTGCTATGATAGCAACCACTGTGCGCTGGAAACAAGCATTTTTCGTGGGGACTTATACTAAAATGTTGCCTTGTATTGGCTAATTTGTACAGGCAATTAATTTACATTAGCGGCATGGGGTAGACGGTTCCGAGAGTCTGGGATGCGGGTGGTTATGTGGTCTGCGCTTTTTGTTGTATTCCAATTTCCGTGCCACGCGGCGCTTGACTGAACAACATGGAAAATGCATAGGCGTTAAATTGGCATTTTGTTGCAAAAACTGTGGGATGTGCCTCTAATGTGTAGCGAAAGCCATATAAGCTTTAATTTGTGTGGTTACACTTAAATCCAGCAAAATTTTCGATCAAAATATGTACAAGCTATGGCATAAATTTATTACTTATTAGCATAACCTTCTACACCTGCCAAGTAGCGCTACTCCAACATTGTCAGCTGGCCAAACTGTGCAGCCATTTAGCATGAAATACAACCTCAATTACATTTTATAATGCCTTCAGTCTGTGGCAGCAGCAGAAGTACGCTGCTCTTATGGGAATTTTCAATATTATGTGGCAAATTTATTGTGAAAATCGCCAAAGTGACAAAATCCGAGCTTAGCGACGACAATTTTGGACCCCCACCAACTTGGTCCTGTGTTTTTATCTGCCAAGTGCCATAAAAGTATCTTGACTTTGCCGGCTGCGTCTGCACGCCCAGCGACCTACATTGGAGGCGACGAGATATTCGAGCACGCGGACCCGGCACAATCCCCAGACAATGGGCAATAATCATTGATTTATAGTCGTTTTTTGGTTATTAAAATGAAATTTTGTATGCTGCTGGCAAATCTCTGCATTTGGCGGACTGGCTGACTGGCTGACTGTCTGCTTGCGACTGAGTTTGACAGAGTGTGTTTGTGTTCGGTTATACTTGGTTGGCTTTTGGCTAAGATTGTAGGTCACAAATGTTGCTGATTCTAGGCTGAACTCGCATAGTCAGTGACTCGGCCTCTTGACCATTTTGTAACTGATTGACACATCAAATGAAACTGTGCCACAATTGAGCGCTAAAAGCATGCCTAATCTAGGCTCATTTTTCAACTTGTGCGTAGCTTGCAGAATGTTGTAGCATACTTTTGGGGGCAACATTTTGTTTCACTTCGACTCTAAGCACATTGATGGCGGCCATAGTTCTTGTTACTGTACTCTACTGAGTTTCAGTGGCTTAGTTAGTGCTTTGTGAGAAGGGCTTGTATAAGTTACTCTTCTGCGGGTCTTCTGTAACGTAAACGCAACGTTTAAAGAGTTTACTTTTCGTCAGTTTATGATGTATAACCAAAGCAGCTATGTCTTATTAGTATATTTGGGCAATTTTCTACTACACTAGGCAACATAGGTAATCTCAATTTTAGGGCCTTTGCTAAAACATATATTCTCGTGTATATTTAGTGTCGCTGACTTCGAATCAGCCCCGTGTGGTAAGCGGGTTAAAAAACACCACCTCAGGAGGTCATTGGGCATCTTATAATGACACTGCATTCTTTCGAGACCAGTAGAGCCACCCCAGGCCTTAAAAGAGTTGTGCATAGGGTTTGGGACACACCATGAAAAACCCCAATTCCAATGATCCAATCGGTAACGGGTTTTTGAGTTTCTGGCAAGTGAGAATTTACGAGTTGCATAGTCGGAAAGTCGAATATTGTTCAGGTACCTGATTTCCCGACAACCGAGGTGATTTTCAACTCAAATGAAAGGCATTTTAATACACATTCAATGTCCCTCAGCTAGTTATGGTCTACCTTAAGTCAATTGTGGATGACAGAGCAATGAATTCAAGAATTTTATTCAAAATTCGAAAAGTTCTCTTTATGCCACAGTATTACTTTCTGAAAAGTCGGCTAAGTTTTATTTCTTCTAATCTACTAATTTTGTGTTATTACATACATCTATACATAAATATGCTACGCAAAAATTCAGTGTGGTACCGATTTTTTCTCAATGACGCAATTTTTTTGGGTGAAACCTATAACATTCGAAAGGTAGTATGCTAGCGGTTTGCAGAATATAAGTTTCACGTGGATATGTTGCGTTTTAGTCAGGTAAAAATTGGTTTGACGTCAAAAATTAATTGTTATTTCTTGTTTTCTTTTTCCGACCAGCTGTTTTGAGAGCGTGTATTAAGTGGTCGAATGTCGATGACAAGGCGAACACTAGTTCATATTAAAGTTCTTACAAAGTGCGATAAGTTTTTAAAAAATATCCTTTCTATGCTGAAGGAACAGTGGCCCAAATTTTCAAGAACAAAATGCAATTGTTGCTAGGTTCTACGAAAAAGTGAAATAAGGGCTTAATTGTGTTTCTTATTAGTCAAGGAGTTTGTTTGCCTAGTTTTATTGAGCGCTTCCAGTAAATGTTTGAGTCTTTGTTGCTCTCTACGACGCAACCCAGATGAATCTCGTTAGCGCAGTCATAAATTTGTCAACTGTCACTCTGATTTCTGTACACTTTTGAAAAGGAGTGTATAGAGTTTGGGTTATTTCTTTAAAGTAAAGAAATTTTTCCAAAAAAAAAACATAATTTTTCAAATTTGGCAACAAGATTTTCATTAGAAAAGAAAATTCAATTTCAAATAAATTGACGGCTCATTTGTGAGAATCGGCCAAGATGATGATGAATTATGAAAATTACTGAACACATCGCCTTCCAAATTAAAAAAAAAAAACAATACAAACGAAAATTAACTATTTGAAGCTCTCAAAAGTAGCTAAAACGAATATAACTTGGAAACTAAAGCTCGGATTGTTATGAAATTTGTAGAGTTTTCATTTGGTTCGTAAAATCTTAGAAATGGTTGTTGACTTTGTAACATCTGTCATATGTCCGATTGTCTCGTAATCTGGGTCACGTCAGATGTAACACTATGGTTTGAATATAAAAAGCCAAAAGAGACACAGAAGGTAAAGCGCTTGTTAAACAAATCCATATTTTCAAATGATTCAATGAGCAATTCGCATAGAGTTGCAGGGGAGACAACTTATGGTCGATATTGCTGTCCCTACAAACGGGGCGAGCTAGAAATCATACGGCTTCGCTTGAAAATCTTGCTGCGTGTAACAGGAAAGGTGGGAAAGGAAATTTTATCCTGTACTCAGCGTCACGTCACGCATAATACCATGGTTTGAATAGAAAAATCTAATCGAGACGCTAAAGCTTTTCGCAGTCTTTTTTTTATAGATGAACACAGAAACAGAATATAATGCTACTAACGTCATATCCAAAATTTAAAACATGAAAATTGTTTCAAGTTTTTCTTCATATTGTCACGTGCATAGCCAAGGAAATGCTCAAATTTGGAATTGCTTAAGCATAAAAGTTTCTGGTATAAGATTTAGATTTTGGCTATTCCCGCACGTGCTAATCTTTGCAACAAGTCCCAGCCGCTATTCTAAGCCAAAAAAAAAGCGTAAAAAAATAAACTTAGCGAGTCCTAGAGTCTGGTGGGAGATTGCTCCCATAAGTGGAAGGCCTCCCATCTACGCCACTGTTACTGTTATACTCGTTGGTGGGGCACACAAAAGCACTTAGGCATTCAATCAACGTAGTGTGGAGCCTGTCGTTGGCGTGTCGGGGCGTAAATGCGGAAATGCGAGTCCGGGCGTAGCGACAGTACCGTGCGCTGCCCATTGACCATTGAAAAGCGGCCAAGCGCAACTGTAGATTTGCATAACTTTGGCTTTTTGTGCCGTCTTGATTTTATTTATCGGATTTTTTGGTCATTTACTTTTTGTTAGCATTTTCTTGTTAAGCGCCATTGTTGTTGTTGTTATTGTTATGTATTTATGAGCTTTTTATTTGCTACTCTCATTTTGCGTAACATAATAATTTTTTATAGCCTGCTTTACGGCGCCTGTCATTTAATGTGTAGCTGTCAAAAGCTTTTAATCTCTGGTATATTTCAATTAGTGTCAACGCCTGTGATTCCACATAGTCCTGTGCACACGCACACACACACGCACACACACACACATGCACATACACAGAGAAAAATAATCAAGTACATTGTACTCAAAGTGAGCACATCCGTGCACGAAAGCCGTGCAAGTACATAAAATCTCATTTTAAGTAAACATTCTAATTTTGAGTACAAATTTAAGAGTTTGCAATTACTCAAATCAAGTTGTTTTTTTAAGTTTTTGAGAATTTTTTGTACCTTATATTTTATTTATTATATTTTTCTATAAATAGTATCGGGGACAATTGAGAAAATTAGTGAGAGAAACATTTCTATACCAGCATTAAAACCAAACATACATGCGGTCATAGTGGGAATCGAACCGACGACCTCGAGTGTTTGGGTTTAAGCACTTACAACTGAGCCACGCTAGCCAACTAAGATACAGTGGCACAATGGGCAAGGCTGCCTAAGTGCTAGGGATGGTCTCATCTTTCTCTGATGAGCCATCGCACCCACCACAAATCGAATCTAATCTAAGATTACTAGGTAGGTCTAAGGTCTAAGGTCTAGGTCTAAGGTAACTAATCCAAGTCCACAATGCACTTCCAAATAGATACACATATTTCAGTTGGGTTAAGAAGAAGAAACTGTCAATTTATTACGCAGTTCTTTTTTTTAAATTTCAAAATGTTACTCATTTTGAGTTTTTTGTACTTAATTTAATTTAATTTAATTTAAGTTCTTGGTGTTTATTTGAGTACGAAATTCTTCAAATGTGTACTCAAAAATGCTTGGTCGCATATTGAGTACGCAGCAACTCATTTTGTGACTGTCGTTTTTCTCTCTGTGTACGCCGTGCATGCATTCTTTCAAGTGTATGTGTGTAAGTGCTCACATTGAAAGGAACCGTAGTTGTTGTTGTTGCTGAGCACCAACACTAATGCAAACTGGTCACGCAATGCGACAAAAAGGACTAACATAAAATGTGAAAATATTTATTTAGTTTTACTTTGAAGTGGGTCGAGTGGCTGGCAAGGATGCCTGCAAATGTGTGTGTGTGTGTGTGTGTGTGTGTGTGTGTGTGTGTGTGTGTGTGTGTGTGTGTGTGTTGGAAAAACTGTTTAGAAAAACACATTAAATGCTTACTTATCAAAACGCAATCAGCTTAACTGCTGTCAACGCTGCCAAGGAACCGAGAGAGAGAGAGCACGGTTTTTGGATAAAAAGATGATGAAGGCGCAAGGACGACTGTCAACTGATATGAAATGTTATGCTTTTAATCCTTTCATTGGCAATTCGACACAGGCACGAACAGGCCTTTTTGCTCTAGCACAAAAACACATTCACACACTTCTGCTAGGAGCCAATGAGCTTGCTTTTAATCCTTTAGAAGCTGCTGGTTGTTGTTATTGTCGCCGTTGTTGTGTATGATGATTGTGCACAATCAGCAAACGGAGACACTTTTATTTGCTCGAGTGTAATATTTCATTTCACTTTACGCGGCAGGGCACGGCACGGAACGGCACAGCACGGCTACAAAAAGGATAATGACAAAAGCGCCTTGAAATTTAAGCGCTTAAATGCCACTTAAGCCTGTCAACATGGCTCTACACGCTGCCGCTCCAGCTACTGCCTCTGTCGCTAACCACGACCACAAACCGGCTGATGCGAACACGCTGACGCTGACGCTGTCGACGAATCCGACTCTGACTGCGACTCCGACTCCGACTCGACAGAAAGACAGCACACAGCCAGGACTTGCGCTTATTAATGACTTTGGTTTTGGGTTGCGGCCCACAAACAGGAACTGCATGAAATGTGTCAACAAGGACTGGACGGATGTTTACACGATGCGTGCGAAGCTGTCAACTGCACAGCATTTGCGTTTTTTGTGCACTCTCAGATTTTCAATTTCCAACACACGCACACACACTTAAACACTCGATAGACATTCACACACACACGCCGACACGTAGACAAACTATTAGACGAGCCTTTGACAACTCTTTGTACACTTAGGCTGAGTAACGGAAATTAAAGTCTACCGTAACAGTACGTGCTTGCGCGTGTATTGGTAAGCGACGACGTCTTTGCCGTTATTACCGTTAACGTTTGTTGGCCTTCGCGTACCGGTTCGAGCGTGTTTCTGGACCGCTTGTTCCGGAAAGTTGCATGCGACTGAGCACAGCAGGAGCAGCCAGCGTGAATGTGCCACTGTTTACATAACCAAAAGCCACCACAAGCACGAAGCACCAAACCGTACGATAGTCAGTCGTCCTTTTGTGGGCACATGCGCAGCACGTGGCAGCAAATGCCGGCATTTGGCTTGGGGGCAGCACAAAGGACAATTGTTGTTGTTTGTTGTTTGTTGCCTGCCACATGCAACTGTTGCGCATTTTTTTCTCAAAAAGGCAAGCAAAATATATTGCAATTGTTGTTACTGTTGTAGCATGGCAAGAGCGCGCAGTTAGGGTGCCGTAAGTGCCTATGTGTACACTGCGAGAAAAGAGGGGCATATAAGAGTTGGGTTAAACAACATAATAACAATGTTTTTTAAAATGGTCTAGGCTGAAATCAAAAAATGTATCTACGTTGCAAGCCATTATTCTCTTAAACAGAAAAACATTTAAAAACGTGCATCGAGTTGTAATAAATAATATGAGCGAAATCTTTTGCAAGAAGAAGACGTTAGAAAAACTCTAAAGAAATGCAAAATCGTACAGCCCAATTGTAGGATTCTAGTACTATAAAACAGATTATTAAAACCTTTGTTGAATCTCAATTAGCTTTCGACATTTTTATAATAACAAACGTAATTTTCTACAATTTTTTTACTTTTCCACTAAAAAGTATTGGGATTGGCCATAAAACTAAAATCTATAATTTTATGTTTTCCGAAGATTTAAGCCCTCTTGTGTCCGTACGTTGTAGTGTGTTAGTCAAATAACTTTAGTAATATCGGCTTTAGCAAGCTAAATTTTTTTCTATCGTGTTAGGCATGTCTTCAAAGAGTTTCGTATTGAATTTGATCATTCTAGTCGCTATAGTTGGGTATAATTTTAAAAAATTTTTGTTTTATATTTTTTATTTGTTTTTTTAAATTTCTCCTATCTAATTTCAGTTGTTTTGATAAACGTGCGGAAAAGCCTGAGTTGGTTACCAACTGTTTATTTACGTTTACTGATAGAATTTGGTCATTGTGGTTATAACTTTAGAAGTTTCCCTACTATATTGATAAATGTTCAATATTGATAAAATGTTCATGACGCAGAGAAACTTTTTTAAGTAATTCCTTAACAGGTTCTTTGATGCAAAATAATTGTAGTGGATCTTTGCAGGATTCCTTCTGACAGCTCATTGATCGTTGATATTTTTCCTGTAAGCAAGGTCCTTGAGATCCACTTCTTGTGTGCACTCTGTATGTTAATGAGTGATTTCTCGATGATTACTATAACTTTAGGTTTACGATATTGATAAATTTTCAACACAGTTCATGACGCAGAGAAACTTTTTTAAGTAATTCCTTAACAGGTTCTTTGATGCATTTGTTTGCTGCATTTGCTGATAAGTATCATACTTATTATCGATTGTGTCACAAGAGTCACTCGCATTTTGCCACATCTGGCATGATACTTCAAATCCGGACTTGTCGGGCATAAAAGTGGAGGGAATACCGAGCCCTTAATTTTAGTTTGAACAGTTTTCAAGGCTGCTTATTGAGTTCGCTTGTGAGAGTATCGTAGTACCTGTAATTTTTCCAAAAACGAAGGTAGCTCCTTCGTGTTCGCCATACTGTTGCATGGAACAAGAGCTGATAGATACACCTCGTCCCTACCCAATGGAATATTCATGCCTGACAAAAACCTTTTAAACAGGTATTGAAGTGCCAGTAGTATCGGTTAAGGTTCCCGAGCGGTAATCGGTAATCCAACATAAGGAACATACCATGTAAAATAAGTTTTAAAAACATCTGCTCATCTGACAATTTATTATCGATAGTTATGCAAAAGCTGTTTCGTAATTTTCACCACATGAGCTTACTCATATCATTGCCAGCGACTGACCAATTCAGCTTTGTTCGCAAAGAAAAAAAAAACTGATTGAGCTTCCCTTTCATAACTTAAGTTATGATCTTTACAGTGAGAGCCTAAAGCTTTCAACTCACCTTTTTCTACATTATCTTCTTAATGTTGTGCTATTACTTTTCCTTATGTAATTTGAAGCTTTATATCCACCCAAAAAATTTAAATACTTCTTCAAATTTACTCCATATAGAATTTTTGATAGTTAAACAAAATTAATCGGGAGATATCGCATAACAAACAAATAAAGCTCTATGATCTTCTTGGTTGCAACTATTTGTTAGTATTTAATTGCGATCCATTCCGCTATCATCATGTTTATAAGATCACTATTGAATTGAAACTTCTTAAGTGGATAATGTTATATATCTCGAAAACTTATTGTTATCGATCACACATTACACGAAGAGTGTTTGCTTTCAACCATGGTATAACTTTTACAAGGTAAGACTCGTCTGCCGAAGCGTGTCGGTAGCTTTTTTGAGACAGAGAGAAGCAAGTTACTCTGATATATACTAACCCTGCACAATCCTGGCTGCGTACACAAAAACAAAAGTGCATAAAATACATATATACATGAAAAACGCTTATATTTTCGTACGGGTTGGTGGTCAAAGAAATATCATGCGTGGACGCAGATACCAGAGTTCTCCAATAACAGACAACACATATTTTCAATCCGGTCTGCTCACTGAAAAACCGAACAAAGTTATGTCAACTCGGTCTCGTACTGAGCCGAATGGCTGAGCCAAAATTCTGACCGGTCTAGTAGAAACAGCTTTACAGAAACCATTTGGTCACGTGCACACAAAATATGTATTCTTACCGATGATTAAGACCGAAAAGAACAATCTGGAAGACGGAAAGTTCTTCCTTTGTTGTTGTTGTGTGGCATAGGGAAATAAAAATAAATTGTGCTCATGAGGCGAGGCACGAGACATATATATTGCATATATGTACATTTTACTATGTTTAGTTTCATTAAGTGTTGTTGCAGGCGCACAAACAGGCACACAAACTCACAAGTATGCCTGTACAAAAAAGACCTTTTGCCAGTATTTTATCAGCAAAGTGGTCCTCGAAAAACATAAGCACATAGAAACTGAAAAAACAATTTTTTTGCAAACCGGGCTGCATTTGTTTTTACCTACCCTCTATTCATTGTGTCCTGCAATATTCGTTTTTTTTTTCAAACACACTGAAAAGGATTGTCGTTATTTTCAACATCTGCTATTGACGTTCGCAGTATAATGAAAATACTGTGCCGAAGAATCAGCCGACCTTCTCTTAGCTTGTAACTCTAACTAAGCTTCCAACGTTAGCATTGTTGTACGATCGCATAAATACTCTTATTGAAAATTAGCTTTCAAGGCATAGAAGCGATTGCATCCGCTGAATGCAGGTTATGCCCCGAACAGAGAGCTGAGAGCTTTTTCTTTGCATAACCTACATTACATTTGCTGCCGTCAATGTTTCCCACAACCAACGTGTTTCACTTTTTTTCGTTTCAGTTTCTCGTAACATCTCGTTAGCTCAAAATATTCACTATTTACCTTGAGCAGAGATGCATATAGAGAGTAAATATCAAAAAAACCTTAACTTTTCATATGGAGCGTTTTTGTTGTTGCCCATTTTTTTCGCTCAGTGTTGGCATGTGTGTAACTTCTTGGGTTGCCATAAAATGTAAAATGTTTGTGCACTTTGTATGGTTTCACAACAAATGCAATGCAAATGCAGAGCTCATATTTTGTATGCACTTTGAAAAAGCAATATTTTTGTTCAATTAATTCACAGCAATTTAGTTTACAAAAGGAAGTTGTTGACTTGGCGATTTTAGAACAAAACTTCTGGCTATGTAGGGTTTATAGTAAGCGTTATAAGGCTAGTGTTAACGGGTCTCACTGCATGTGTGTGTGTGTGTGTGTGTGTGTGTGTGAGTCGGCTTGTAACTGACAAGTAGCCCTATTTGTCGCAGCAAATTCAATTTGTCAGTCAAAAGCCTTCGAAATGAAGCAATTTCCGGTTTGTTCTCAACACAAATAGCATCCAAATACCAAGACTAGGCAAAAACGTTTTGCCAAACTAATTAAATAATAAGAAATCAGGCAACTTGGGCTGAACTTGGCAAATTGGACAACTTGCAGTTACAACAAAGTATCTAAAAACACACAGATACACACACACACACATACACACGCGCGTACAAAGAAATCTGGCGAGGAATGCCATTGGGCACAACAAAAAATATATATGAGCTCTGTCAGCTTGATTCATTTGGCCAAAAAAGTTCTGTTAGTCGCTGTCCGGCTGACAGATGGTTTGGTCTGTCGAAGCGTACTGAACTGGCTGTCCATCAGGACTTGTGCAGGACCAGCTTAATTTGCTGGAAAAACGACTGTCAATTAAAATTTTTTAATGAAATAACTTTCTTTGATATGTGCGCCCAGTGCTCACCCTCACCCTCGCCTGTGGACACCGCCGAGGCGCATATTTTTGGTCCTCGATCCTCTGTCCGCTGTAGCTTGCAGAAATTCAATTAAAAAAGGTTGATTAGTTTGCAATTACACTGCGCGTCGCATTCAGTATGCCTCATTACCGGAAATGCCATAAAAGAAAATGAGCAGCCTAAAAGTAGGCAACTACAATGTCCGTTTGTGCCAAAAGCAAATACCTAAGAGTTTTCGTATTTTTCAACGCCATGGGACACTTTTAGAGTTTTAATTAAGGCAAAGTTGCGCAACGAAAACTTTTTTCAAAATTAATATAACAAGACTTTCTGATATAATTGAAATTTGTATGCCGCCCTCTGTCAACGTCGCTTTCCAATTTCTGACAGCGTTACAGGCATTTTCATTTCCATTAATGCTGTTTACACATTGAGCACGTGCTGTGCACCACTCTTGGCCATGGCCAACTAAATGGCTTGTGATAAAATACAGATTTCTGTTAAGAAACTGGCAAGTGTTGCAGCAAAACAGCCACAGCAACGGGTTGAAGTTTTTGCAGCTCCGTGCAGCTAGCGATAGCAGACCACTAAGCCGCCAACCTAATCCCGCAGCGAATATACACACACACACTTGACACACTCCTCAGGCAACACTTATCAGCGGTGGAAACACACTCGCCGACGCGCCCACTTAATGAGGCAAGCCAACGGTTGCAAAAAGCACAAAAACTCGCTCGACATTTGATACGGGGCGGAGGTGTCAAAGGTTAACACAGCAACCCCTAAGTGCAGCAAAAAAGCGGTTGCAAGGAGTAACCCGGATAAGGACTGCTAAATAGTTGCAGAGCAAGAACAGCTGCCCGAGCGGGCAACAAAAAACCAAAGTGCCAAGATTCACACCAACCCCATTAAAGCGTTGCCCAAGAGTGAAAAAACACAACGCAAAACACACAGGATAGAAGGATAATAATACAAATACGAGAACACAAATACAAATACAGACGCATGTGAGTGTGTTGCAAGTGGCAGTGGCAACCATGGTCAGAGCAGCAACAACAGCAAATAGAAATAGCATCAAATCGCAATAAAACTAAACGGAATCCCCTTAATGCGGCATGTAAACAAAATGGGCACGTGACCCGCAAGCGGGCATTGTTGCTGCAACTAACTGTGGCATTGGCATGGGGCAAAGTGAGATACGATTGTCCGACTGGCTAGACGGTCAGCAGACAGCTGGAGTCGCCAGGCACTGAACAAATGACCGTCCGAAAGTAATGCTGACAGCCTGCAGATTGTTGCACGGCTTCCATGCCACTCGCCCCACTCGACCCACACGCCTCAAACGGCGCCGGGCTGCACTTGGCTGCAGTTGCCGAAAACTTGTAAGATACTTTCGGTCGACGGCATGAATTATGTTATGAATTGTTCACACATGGCTAAGCTGCATCTAAGGCATCTAAGTGGGGATTTTAAGTGCAGTTGGAGCGTTGAAGGGCTGTCAAATCGTCGTCTTCGTATTGTAGATTTTCAAATCAAATATTTTAGCAAGCATAAAAGTGTGCCATTACATAAAAGATGCATCTTGTAGATGTATAGATACTGCACTCCTTTGTTGCAGTACTGCAACAAGACATCCTTTTGGCTGTCGGCGTTTTCATTTCCTGGTCTCTCAATGGCTGTCGAGCGATTTGTTGCCACATTTTGGGCATTTCCTTTATTGCGCTCGCCCAGCACTTACTGTCAGTTTGTTTCCGCTGTCAAGCAGTGTTACGGGCAAAGCAAAGGAATGGTGTATACGGAGAATCTTCATTGTGCCATTCCATTTACAGCTTATACTTTTATAGAGCATGCAAGCAGCTTCAAAGTAGAAACGTTTACGGAACACGAAAACTGTAACACAAGCGAATTGCGATCGAATTCAAACCGTATTTTACAAATATCAATATAGATTAAAGACTTACATAGACCTAACCTAAAGTTCTGGAAAGCAAATAAGGCGTAATAGAGTTCTTGGTACTTAATTTGTATAGTTCTGGTCTAAATCACAATTTGAAGTTACTAAGAAAAGTTTCGAAAAAGTAGCTAATAAAAAGTTTAAGAGTTCCTGACACTTAGCTGAAACAGGTCTGGTCTAAATCTATTTTTGGAAATTAACAAAGGAATGTTCGAAAAAAACTTGTTACTCTGGTCTCAGTAGGCGAATGAGTAGTATAGACCACCTCTCGCCAGACAAAACTAACACTCTATAAGAAGCTCATCCTTCCCGATTTGGTTTATGTCGCGAAGCATTGATGATGTCGCAGTCTTATGAAAATGCCACTGGAGCGTTTGAGCGGAAAGTAATCCGATGGAACGACGAATTCTATGAGCTCTACGACGGCAATGACAAAGCTAAGCGCATTAAAATCCTGCGACTCTGCTTTCATGTTGTGCGTATGGATCAAGAAGCTCCTGCGAGAAAGGGCTTCAACGCGGTTGTCGAAGGAAGCAACGGAAGGGCAGACCATGTCTCCGTTGGAAAGACCAGGTATAGGGTACACTAGCTACCTTTGGTATCACCAATTGCGGAAGGAGCGCACAAAGCAGAGACGCCTGGAGGAGAGCTTTACATCAGGACGTAACCAGTTACGGCCAGTTAAGTATATATTAGGGTCGCCTAATTCGGGTGGTCTGATTGGTATGGTACAAGTCCCTACCAGGGTTCTTCACAGTACAAAAAATGTTGAGAAGATTATTGCAACGTTCTTTATTCAAAAATTTTGCATCACGATAACACTTTTTTTTCGTTTCTAAAATTTAATTTTTAAATGTTTAGTTTAAAAACTATTTTGAAGCACAGTGTTTGCTTTTCTAATTATATTTTGCTATGCAAATTATATGGCTTCTCCCTTCTGCTTCTCCCTGTTAAATACTCAAGCAAATAGCTTTGAACCACGGTACTAGAAGTTTGCCTTAATGCGGTGTTCTAAAAGCAATAAAGTTTCACGATGTTTACATATAGCTTTAAAATATACTTATTTCTTGTTCTATTGTCAACGCTTTAAATCAATGTTTAAATGTAACTTGAATGATTAATAAGTCGACAAACGAAATCGATATTTGAAATATAGCTAAAGGGCTCTTCCATAAATTATGCCATGCATGGAAGGAGTAGGAGGTTTGACCAAATGTGGCAGTTTTTGACAAAGAGGTAAGGGGTTAGTCAATAACACTGACAATCTTGAAAATTTCAAACTTACTATTAATGCTTTGAGTCAAAGGTTCTTAAGTCACATATATTCATTGTTTTCAATATTGAAGGTGAAATGGATACTTGTAACCATGTTAATAAATTACTTATTTACTAAGTACGACAAATTGAAAAAAGAAACATCTTTATACGAACAAATTATTTCAAAATAGGGTAGCTTTTAAAAGGAATGCGTAATACTGCCTTAGAGACCATTTTGTGGAACTTCAAGAACAAATCGCAAAGGTTGCCAGATTCGTCGAGTCAAAACAGACAGTGAAATTTAGTACGTCAGTAACAAATTGCCGCAGGTCTCTACATAAGATGACTCAGCACAATAAGGGCTGATAAGGGTTCCGGATCACTTAGGCACTGAAAGCAACTACAAAGCAGGCGCGCTCATTTCTCCTCGACAGAAAGGGTTGAAGTGCACCTATGACTAATTTAAGTTATTCGATGGTATCCATATCTTAACGAGTTATGGACTGCTGTAGAGCACTCCTCCAGGCGCCTCTGCGGATGCCATCTTCTCTGTACCTGGTATCCATATAGCTGAAACTTTTAGACTCTTTCAACTTTTGCAGGAGCTGCGGTCACAAAGCAGAGTAGGAGTAGTTTTGATCATGCCCAGTTCTATGTAAACGGAGTATCGAGGCAATCGCATTGACAATAGCTTTTCAGAGCTATCTGTTTTAGGACCAAAAGGGATGGAAGATTTCATCTCTGCATCTGACCGTGTGTCTCTTCGGTAAACGGAAGGAGTGTAAGAGCACAGTTCGAACTTTCTGAGCTGGCTCATTGTGCACCACATTAATTCGCCAGCTCCCTGCTTCAAATGGTTTTCATACTGATAAATTACTTGGCCCATTCTGGGTTTCACTTTGGCCTACTGCCAAGTCTCGTACCATTCGCACGTAGTCTTCTCGCCGCCAGTTAATTACCTTAATAATGAAGAAATTATATCACTGCCGGCATATGTGAGAACCCAAATTGGCGACTTAAAGACACTGCCACAACTGTTCCACAGTATTTGATTTTATGTGCGGCCATTTGTTTTAAGTGCCGGCAGCTTAAACTATTGCCTTGGCCAACACTTCTAGCCGCAATCAAGATTTTTATGAGAGAAGTTATGAAGTCCGAAAGATAATAATGCGCCAACACTTTATGCTTGGCACTAATTCAAAATCCGACAAGTTGGCAAAAGCAAAACGTCGAAGCAAAGAGCCAAGTTTTAGTGTTGGCAGTGAAGCTGAGGCAGCAGCAGAATTGACGACGCCGGAAGTGTTTTGAGAAATGATAAAGTTAAGTACACTGCAAGAAATGTTGCCAGCTTCCGCTGTAGGCAAATAAAAGCTAAGTTATTTTGCTAGTAAATTTGTGCGCTGTGTAAGTTTACAATCACTTTGGCCCAATCAGTCATGACAATCACTTTTTACGATATTATTATTATTATTATTGTTGGTAAGACCCAAAGTCACAGCAACTTTTGGCGTCCTTAGTAGTCAGAAAACTAACTTATTTGCTGCTGCGGGCCAAGCTCAGACAGGACTCGGCTAAAAGTCCTGTCGGCGGCGATACAAAACTTTTACTGCCATAAACAGCCGCAACATCAATTGCTAGGCGTCTGTAGTAGTTGCTCGGCAAAGGGCCAAAAAGCATAAGCAGCGACGCAATATGAAAGATCTGCCAAAAGTCAGCTAAGGCGTAGGACAAAGGACAAGTTCGGTTTCTTTCGCATAACCAAGTTCGACGCTTTTATTGCCTTGCTGCCAAACAGCTCCAAATTTGTCCGAATTGTTGCATGGGTCTAGACACCACTTTGGCCGCCTGAGATGGGGCAGATGTACGATAACTATGGGGAGCACGCTGTGCCGCTCTGCTAAAGTAAATGAAGCGTGACGCTTTGTTTTCCTTTGATTTAGTTTTATGAGTCTACATCGGATGTAATTGAATTATGCAAGTTGGCGCCAACTCGCAACGGCAGACGCCTTTATTAGCATTCGATCATAAAAATCGGGGCGGGGATGATGCCCACGATGATGATGACGATGATGCTTGGAGTGGATGCTGTTGCCGCTGTTGTTGGCATGCTTCGTGTTGCACAAAATGGCTCTGTCAGAGTGTGCGCTGCTTGGAGAAGGATACAAACATGGTTACGCTTTTTAGCAGTGATATTTGAATTTTAGATGTTCGTTCACACACAACGCGCAATCAAATGAGTTGGAAAATATGTCTGCGACTGCCGCACCAGCCAGCGGGTCCTCGAGTCATGCTTTTCCAAAGGCACAATCAATGAACACTAACAAATTTTCATAACTTAATAAAGCGCAACATTTGCTGATAAGCAGCTCAGACATCAGCCCGAACTCTATGAATGAACAACAAGCTATGAATACCATAAATGTTAAAGTTGATGAGCTTCCAAATCGATTCAATGGCGAAAGGCGAAATGCAAGTGCACAGCCTAATTGACTCGAACTGATGTTTAGCTGGGGGCTGTAATCAAATTCTAAACTAAACCCCTGAATCCAGAACAGAACATGAGTCTGCTTTTAGGTCAAATGTCTCTAGAGAATGGCCGCCACGAAAATCGATTTGTCAGAGAGTAGAGAAATGTCAACTGCACAGTTTGAATGGTTTCCATTTCAGTTTTTTGCATCAAGCGCCATTCCAATAATTAATATGAAAGTTGCCATGGTTCTCATGACAGGTACGGGATGTAGGTAGTAGCTAGTGAATGGATCAATCTGTCATTTTTCTGCTAGTTGCGTGTATCAAATGTGCAATGGAAAGTCACCCTAAGTTGCTTTAGTCGAACCCATTCGATCCAGGCACAGAACAAGTAACGAGCTCTTAGACAAATCGACAGCCAACAACTTCAGTACTCCAATACAAGCAGCCAGAGCAAGAGCAAGAGCAACCACAGACAGCCTGCTCCTATGGCTTCCAATTACAGTTTCATGAACTGTCTGTCAGCCACATAGCGTTTAACGCTGAATGTTGAATGTGATGGCTTTCTGAGGGAGTTTGCTGGAGTGTTGCTGATCCTGAGTTTAAAACTGAAACCATTGACAAATTGAAATCAAAAGCAATCAGATTGCATCGATATATAGCTGGCCAATAGCTTCTCGTGTGTCTACAAGTGGCGCACAGCAGCCCAAACAAACTATATTCCAAAGTGGGAAATACCTAGGCAACTGCAAGCCAATGAGCAGCTTTGGCATTTCCCTTGTCTATGAGTTGTTGTACATGGACTAAGCTGTGTAACTAGTGGACAGACGACGGATGCATTGGCACGCAGGCTTACACGACAATAAGAATGATTCCAATCAGAGCCCTGAGGCACTATGGCTGGCCAAGTTTGCACAGCAATTTTACCCAAGCCGACGATTGCATGGAACAAAAGCTGAGCAACTGCGTTAAGAGGCCGGTGTTTTCACCATGACGCCTAGACTGGGCTCTCATATACTCTTATTTCACAACTCGTTCAAGTTCATGCCGTAAAGTTGGCCAAAAATGCTCACGTCGCAGGCACGTGACTGAAATATTTGCAATAAATATGGAAAAAGTGGAAATATGAAAATGAAGTGGTGGAGCAATAAGGAAATAACTCAGTTCGGAACTCGGTAGTTGCAATAATCGAGTTGCAACAACAAACTTTGAAGTGAGCCTTTGAAAAATTCATCAAACAGCTGAATCCGTAACAGCAAAGTTGAGGTAGTATCGCTGTTCCTTTTGGCATCCCCCCAAATACGCACTCCACAAACCTTAAACCCAATTTACTAAATGGCTCATTGGGTTAGTGGGCGAATGTTATGGCTAGTCTTGGCCTCTGCTATGCGGTGACGACTACTCGACTGTCATTCAGAAGTTTGCTCCATTCAACCAGTCGCCTATTTAGCCATTCTTTCATCTATCCTTATTCCTTTCAGCAGAAAAAAAAACGAAAGGAAACCAAACACAAGCGAGTTGCACTGCTGCGTGGTCAGTTATAATTAGGCGCGCTTTTAGGGTTTTATGGGTTAAACGATTAGCGTGGAAAGTTACAGAAAGTAAAGGTTTTTACGACTACACGTTGGGAAGTTGAAATCGTAAACACTTTCACGCTGACCTGGTCGGCGGAGCGGTTATTTTCTGCTAAATAGGACACACCATCTTGAAAATAGTATGGGAAGGGCACACCACATCTAATGCTATTGATTGCCTACATGGTTTGGCTGAATTCCAGACGCATGAGCCAATCCAAAACAAACTTACAGCATATTGGTTATAGTTTTGGCCTAATTCGAAAAGAAACTGAAATATGTTTGGAATGTTTGTGTTCGATGATGTATAGGAAAAGGGAACAGTCGTGCTCACGCATAAATCGATAGTGAAATTTATGTTTGTCCAACAGTCGGATACTTGATAAATGGCTCATAAAGCACACAATTAACATATGAAATAGATATTTGTGTGCAGAGGCAGAAATCCACTCTGAAGTCAGGCATATGAATCTTTGAAAGGGGCTTATACCTAATGGATTCATTAAGCCAGATGGGAGCCAGCATAATTGGCACTTGTCATTGACTCTGGCAAGCATTTATGCCGTTTTTGAGTTTCATTTGCTGCTGTTAAGTTTACCGTTATGGGTCCCAGGCGCACACATCTCTATACTGCTGATTTATCCAGTTCCCTTGAAGTCGTTTGGAGTTGAGCGAATGCCCCATAATCAAGAACGTGGATGTTAAGGTGGTTGAGGAGTGGAAGGTCCTGTAATTGCTTAATTTGATTACGTGCCGCCATAAAAAGCAGAACAGGATATTTGCCCACACAAAAACACATACACGGAAGCTCAGCTACAAATACAAGGCCTGCACATGGTAATGAAGTTATTTCGCTATATGGATGCATGGCATGAGTGTATGGTTGATTCCACCCGGTTGATGCCACAACCATCTCTATAAGCAACCCCTTTCTGCACGCCTTTAAAGCGTATTGCCGAACAACTTAGTTTATGTTTTGACAGAACCTTTTGCCATAATGTCGCCAGGCGCATTTGCAACTAGCAACAACGACAACAAGGACAACAACTACTACCAACAAGAAGAAGAACAATGGCGTCAAAGGCACGAAATGGGAAACCGTTCGGTTCGGGCGATAATTAGAAGCGCCCAGTGCACGCTCAATTAGAAGCTGGTAAGCTTACAGCTCGTCCTGAACTTTTACTCGTTTCGATGGGATAACACGAACATATAAATAGAAACACACACTCATACACTTAGTTGCTAAAATGGATGCAACGGCAGGGAAAATGGCGCTCCGCAGCGTTGAAGGCAAACACGCGACTCTGCCGAAGGACTACATCGACTGAGGCGTGAATGAGGCAATTCAGGAGTAGGAGTAGGAGGAGCCGGCTTGAATGTCTTAATTAACTGTTAGCTGCACTCAGCGAAATCAACAGTGCATTACCAGCGCCAGGCAGCACAGAGGGTGAAATATGAGGGATTCATGTTGTTCCTGTTGGTGCACTAAATAATGACTCCATGTTGACCCCGTTGCAAAAGTGCACGGGGAGCTTGGAGGAGCTGGTAAAGCTGTCGCGCCTCATATTTATGATTTGCAATTATTTTACAGTAAGGCGGCGTGTCGTTCAGTTAGGCTGCTCTTATCTGATTTAGGATACACGAAGTGTGCAAACCGCCATCGCTCTCACACACACACACACACACACACACACACACACACAGTGGCGCCAGTCGAAAGTGTTCGCTAGACAAATGCCAAGTGAAATGGTGGGTTCGGAGCATGGGTCAAGTGGGGGTGATCTTTGGGCAGGCGGTTGTTTGCTTACATGTCATTTGGCCATAAAAAAAGTTTATGTCTGACATGAGCCAAAAACAATTTGCATATTTTTCCACAGGATAACAACTTAATTTAGTATACAGTGAAACCAACAACCATTGCGTAAGCGGAGTGAGCCTGTCTGGCGGTTCCAAATCGTAGTAGTTGCTCATGTGTAGTGACCCGTAGTGCAATGAAGCCATTAAAGCATTCCGTATACGTTTAACAATTTAAAATTGGACTTTTGTTTGTGTGTTTAAATCTAGACAGAGCATTGCTTGAAGTTGCGGAAACTTTCGCTGCTTTTTGATTTCAAGCATAAAGCTAGTCTATAAAGTTGCTTGCTTTAGCAACTTGCAACATTATTTGCTAGAAAATGGCGAGAATGAGCGCTCATTGTTTGGAGCTGCGCATCACTGAAATGCAATTTATTTGCTGTCGCTGGCATAAAGCGCGCGGCGCTGCGTGGCGCTGCGCTTGTCCTGCGCTGGCTTTTGACTGACGCCATATTTTCTGCCACATTTGCAATATTCGCTTTACGAGCTGGCGTTCTTTTATGGCAGAGTTGGCCTGCCACGCCCATGCGCCTTATTGCAGCGCTTTCATTTTTCAAAACTGTCAGTTGCGTATTTCTCAAATTTTTTACACTCTCACTCAAAGTCTCTTGCTCCCTGAGACTGTTGCCTATTCTTCTCGTGCTTCCGCTCTGTTTTCTTGAGCTTTTGTGTGATTGCCTTTGCCGCACTTTGTGCTCAGCCAGCGAGGTGTGGAGTTAATGGTTACACAAGAATAGCTTTCACTTCTTGGCGCTTTAATTACACAAAAGCAACAACTGCATGAGGATTTGGGTTTGGGACAGGGAGGCGGCGCTACGGCATTGCACGCAACTTCTATAAAAGCGCGCCCTCAGGCGACCGAATTATGCAGCATTTTTCATTAAAGTGGCATGCGGCACCAAAGACCAGGGTGCTGGCAACGGAAGTGAAGCGGAAGTAGCAGCAAGGATGTCGAAAAAGCCGTAAACCTTGGTGCGCGGGCGGATGGATGGATGGATTTGTGTGGTTCGGAGCAGGTTCACTGGATTTTGTGTGTTTGGCTGTGAATTAGCATAATCAACATGAAAAGGCGGCACTCTCTCGAATGCTCTGCTGCAGATGGTAAACTTACGGCCAATGCGTTGGCTCAGCTGTGCGTCTGGCAGCGCATTTTCCTTTTGGTCGAGTTTCAAGTTGCCCTTCCTCTATAATTTCAGAGCATTGCACAAATGATGAGCTGGCAAATTTTCCAGCTATATGAGTGACTCAGTGTGTGTGTAGTCAAAGTACACGCTGTGGGCGTGCCACTTGGACGAAGATGACTAAGGAATTGCGGAATTGGCCCGAAGCAGCAAGCCAGACAAAGTGATTAGTATTTTCTAGAGTAACTTGGCTCAGATGTCTGGGGGCCTGCTCAAATTGAGACGAACTTGAAATAAACTAGATGAGAATGCGCCACAGTGCTTGCTACATGCATACATACACATGTTACATGGCAAATCACGAAGTGGAAACAATAACAGTTCTGAGTGCGCTTAGAGGAGATTAGGGCAAATGTGTAAGTATAGCTGCATGGAAAATTGATTAAGATTCAAGAGTTTCTTTATAATAAATTCCACTTGAGTGGTGAAGTATTAAATTTTTTAGTTTTTAGTGAGTGAATTTTTTGTTTTTGCAAAGCAAAATCAGCGTTTTGTGATCATAAAAAATTAGCGCGTACTAACTTTGGTATTAAACGTCACGAGTTGCCTTGCTACTGAGTACTTACGAACATAAATGAAAAGTTTTAGAGCTGTACTTTAATGGTAGTAAGTTCTTGTCATAAAATATGGAAGTTTCCTTTTACAGAGCATACTAAATTTGAGTAGCTTTAGATGTGTTCTTAATCTTAACTACGAACAGTAAGTTCTTAAGTGTACTAACTGTAAAACAAGCATTTTATATTCCTGTTTTTACCGAGTTTTATTATAATTTAGTATTTTTATTGTATTTAATAGTCGTTTTTATGTTAAATACTTTCCGTTTATTATGCCATTACAAAACTAGGTAAATAAACGTCTTTAAAGTGCATTATCCTAATTATGCTTAATAAAATAACCTGTTTGTACTTTGCAAATTTATGCATTTATTAGTTTTGGTATTTAGCATTTCCTTATGGCATTTTCTGCACATAACTTTTCCTTATGCATTTAACCCTTTTTAACTGCTAATAACCTTATTGCAGCCATTCACCTCATTCAGTTTTGCAAATTTGTGCAAATTGCCCACTTTTTATGCCAATAACGTTTTAAATTATAATTCACTTTTTTCATGTGACTTTCTGCAAAATAACCGTTTTTGAAGCAAATATTTTTTTTTAATTATACATATTACCTTTTTTTTATAAAATATATTTTAAAAATTCTTGAATGACAATATTAAGTACACAATTTAATTATTTTTAAAGAAAATTGTACGGACCTCAAAAAAAGAAAAATAAATAAAAAAATTATTAAATAATTAATAATAAATTAATACCAAAGTTAGAGAAAAAAAACACATTTTGGTGATATTTAGAGTAGAACAAAATAAAAACCTTTTTTGCTTTGAGATACTCTAGTAATTTCCGTTTGACAGATAGTAATTGAAGAACTTTTTTTTTTGATCCACATAATATGCATATACATAACATATATTATATATGGTTATTTCCAGTTATTACAAATTATTATTATTATTTATTTACACCAATTTCTTTTTTGTGAACCATAATGGAAAAATATAATTGTTAAAAAAAAAACACTGTTTTTCAACGAAGTTATATAGACTTTTATGCTATTTTAAACATCTACGAGGGCCACGTTCGACACCATTGCTAAATGCAAAGTTTCATCAAAGTTTTAAATTTTAAATTAAATTTTAACTTCAAATGTACTTGGAAGGTTTTTAGCTTGGAACGGTGCATACATTTTGATATCCGAGTAGCTATGGAATTTTAAGAGTTTTGCAGAGCTGTCACAAATCTAATCCTTGACAGAAATTGTGTGATCTCAATCTGCTTAAGATTCTCTAACATGGCAGGCTCGTTCAGCAAGGAAATGTTTGGCGATAAAAATCTGACGTAGACCGAAGCGTTTTCTTGCTGAAATGTACAGTTGTCGCCATGGGCTTCACTTGGAAATAGGATTAGTTTGTTGTCTTGAGAGTCCATAAAAATTGAAAAGCCGCTAATTGGATACTTGATATTAGCCTCCACAAGTGATTCTTTACTATGGTTTTCGTTGCAGCAAGTCTGACAAGGATAAAAGATTCTCATTCCTTTCGCACCTTTTTAGAGGCATTCAAGCACAATTTTCTTCCATGGTGAAACATTTGTATTTCTGCTTTCTAAGGGATGACTTAGGGTACTATAACCGTTGATATATCTCTTCTCTTAATAATCAATCGCTATCTAGTAATAGTAAGCCTTGATTTTGAATCATTTTATTTGCAACATATCATGTCATAAGTATGCAACTTCCAAATGAGTTACTTAGTTCGCTTAGTTTGAACTTCTTACCAAAATGCATGATAATCGATTCAGTTTCATAAATATAATAAATTTCGGTACTTATTGTTAACTTTCCATGGTAACAGTTAATTAGCGTCGAGCTGCTTTATATAGGAGCACAATTTGCACATCAGTGCAGAGATTTTTGAGGGTATTACCTTTTACTGCAACACGGCAAAGAAATTCATTTCATGCCTGAAAAAACTCAAATTGAAAATAATTGTTGTGAAACTCGTTTCAACAACAAGTGAAACATGTGACAACAACAACCCAAAAAGGACAAAGGGAAAGCGAAATATAACACAAAGACATTTTAATAAAAAGAAAAATCAACTTTGAGGTGTAAATTACGTCATGAAGTTGGATGGCTAAACAAATAAAAAGGCTGCAGGCCAAAAAGCGACTCCATTTATGAAAGCTTTTCTTTGTGGCATGTGGCATGTGGCATGAATGGGAAGAATATAAATATTTGCACTTATATAAGGTATGTGTGTGTGTCTGTGTATGTGTATGTGTGTTTAAGGAGATTACGTTGTCTGCCTTGCCATGAAATAATTTAATTGTTTTGTTGAAACATTCTTTTAAACCAATTTTAAGGCATTTAAATGTTTTCAAGCCAAGAAATGCGAAAAGTCGATTTAAGTGACAATTCTCTTAGTTTGCTCGGAATGCAACTAAAGAGTTTGTGGTCAACATACTGTAACACATAACTGTTAAACTACTGTACGCTTGTATGGTAAACTAAGCCAATCATTAGAATGTCTATCGAAACCACAAATTAAGCCAATCAATCATAGAATAAAGTGCAAGGTTCAACCGGTTTTTGCCTAAAAAGTTAACTTTAAACTGAAACTTCGGTGCTTCTAATTGTTCGACAAGTTTCAGGAGCTTTTATAGCCACGTTTTTAGTTTAGTTCAGTTCGGCTTTCATGTCATCAAAGATGCAAGTAACGTTTGTCCATGAACATGAAACTTGGCAAGAAAATCGAGAAACAAGCAAAGTCAAGCCAAGCCACGAAAGCCAGCCACTGAACAGTGGGCCAAAACGAACATTTTAGCGACGTTGGCAAGAAATTTGCAAATTTCTTTTTCAACTATAAATGTTTGGTTTCCGTCTTACATATTTAAAACGGTTTAATAGTTAGAAAGAAAAATGTGACAAAAGATATTGTAAAGTTCGAATTGGAAAAATTTTCCGTCACATGACGCCTGGCAAATGTGAAACAACGAAACTTATGGTTATTCCAAGAATTTATTAAAGGTGGACTCTGAGCGGGCAAAACATCTTAATAAGAAGAAGATCAGGTCGCGAATTTCATATATTACAAGAATTTATAGTTTGAAAAACTTATTTATTTTATTAAATAGGTCGCTAGTGCAATTATGTAGTAATCTACATATTTGTTCCAAGTTTAATAAAAATCAAGACAATATCATATAGCAGCCAAACAAATTTTAGGAAAATGAAAACCCCTTGTATAACATATGAATCAGCTCGTCACACTCTTTCTCTCTCTTCTATTTTAACATGCTTGAGAAAATAACTAACGTCACCTTTTTCATTTGGATAATGACTTGTCATAATATGGCGCCATCTAGCATGCGTATTTGCTAGCGCCAACTCAAACTCATTGGTGTGCTATCGTCACGGCATATACGCGGTTTTAACCCGTCAGATGGTCATTTTATGTTTCACATAAAAAAAAATACCTTCAATCCATTAGACAAGGTTAGAGGAACTGTCAGTTGGCTTTGCGCGAAGGGTAACGTCTGCCATAAAACATTTATCTTCTGTAATTCTTATTGCGATTGGAGGAGTGAATGATCGTATATGGACACAATGCGATGTCGAAATTTAATGAACGAATAAGCTCAGTTTCTATAAATTGAAAGACAGATTCTTTCACCTAAAATAGCTCATTTTACTTTTCCGCAAAGAAAGTATTGGGATTTGCAAAAAAACTAAAATCTCTAATTTTATAATTTGGAGATGTGTTTGTATGCGTTCGTTGTCGTTGGCGTTGTCGTTGTTGATGTAGTGTGTTATTCAAATAACTTTAGTAATTTCGACTTTAGCAAGCTAAATGTTTTTCTATCGTGTTGGGCATGTCTTCAAAGAGATGCCTATTGAAATTGAGCACTCTAGTCGCTATAGTTGGGTCGCCAGAGAAAAAATAAGGGTAAATAATTTTCAAACATTTTATTAAAATGTTGTTGCTGTTTAACTTTCTCCTAGCTAATTTCGGTTGTTTGGATAAACGTGTGGAAAAGCCTGAGTTGGTTACCAACTGTTTATTTTAATTTACATTGAATTCTATTGAGTTAAACGTAAAGAAAACTTGTAATTTGATTTGATCGATTCCAGTGGGTTTTGACAGAGCAGTGCATTTCTAGTCATTTTTGTATCCGATTTGATATAACTTTAAACTCCACTAAAATGATCATATTGACTGATTTGATATAACTTTAAACTCCACTAAAATGATCATATTGACCACTGTGCAACATCGAAGGAAGGAAGCAAAACGTCTGCGAAAAGTCAGAGCCAGCTAAAGTATTGAACAATGCTTTGCTCACGTGCTGTGTTTACAGAAGTGTGTGTGTGTGTGTGTGTGTGTGTGGGTGTGTGTGTGTGTGTGTGGGTGTGTGTGTGTGAGTGCAAGATAGTGTATGAAAGAGAGTGTATGTTTGGATGATGTGTTTGTGTGTGGCTGCATTTTCGATGTAAATACATGTGCGAAAGCGACCACCTGAGAAATCAGCACGCCAAGTAGCGACCCTCACCTTCTCAGTATACTGTTGGTTTGTTTTTTGTTGGGGCGGCTGCTTGCATGTTACCAAATCGCTCTAAAGCCGCCACAAGCAACAATAAAAATGATACAAGAGCGCCGCCTACTCAGCGTGGAGAGCATTATGCTTGGGATATTGATCTAAAATTGAATGTAAATTGCGACAACTTGGCGGAATCATACAAATGATTCAAACGGCGGCGCTGATGCACGTGGGAAATTCCCAGCTGACGATGAGCCAGCGCCGCATTGACTGTGCCACTGCGTCTGGCTCATGTTGTGCAACATTCGGCTTGTGGCAATGACTGAGCATAGACAGTGTGCAACGTTTTGTTAAATCATTCAGCGACCATTAAGCTGGTCATGGCGACTAACTGCCTGTCTGCCTGCTGGATGCACATACTACAGTTGGAGTCATTGACCGACTGGAGCGGGCCACTTACGAAGCAGTTTCGTTGGCCAGCTCGTAACTCTTGCAGATAAGTATGGCAATAAAAAGCCATTACATCTTATCTTGGCCAATTGGTGTTGGCTTGGCCAGTTAGTCCGGCAGTGGGCTGGAATTTATGCACCAGTTACGACCAAAAGCCAAACATTCGAATAATTTAAATCAGCTGCAAGCAACAGATCCAACACCTGCTGGCAATACCTCGGAAAATGCCAGTTATCAACACTTTGTGCTGTCTGTGTGGTATCTAGCGACCACGGTTTGAGTTTGGTTTGGGAGCCCATTGTTTGTCTGTGGTCCAAATCGGACCGAAAGCATGCGAATGGAATTTCAAATATACGTAGCCAGCAGGCAGTAGCTGTAGTCTCAAAGGCAGCCAGTCAAGCTACTTAGCCCGGCTTTACCTTTCAGCTAACAATACCAAATACAAAACACTCACTAATACCCGGCAATACCCAGTCCCAGGACGAGGCATCCCTCCATTCCCTCGCCTACCCAATAGCAGCTGTCGTACTTCATGCATATTTCGCTTGTTTATGGTCTTTGTGAGCGTGTCGCTTGCCTTCCGCTTTATGACTTGTTTTGTGACCCCTTTACGTAATCCCTATACCCTTGCAGAGGATATGCTCAGTTTGGTTGGATTTTTGGATGTGGTTATACATAATGATTGCAACAAATCTGATAATCGAACTTCAAATTAATGTATTTGAAGACCTTTAGGTTTCTGTGCGGGATGAACCAGTAGCTTTAGGTTGTGCCAAAATATGTTTGAAAAGATTAGCCGGTTTAGTAATATTAATAATTTTATCTATGCAATGAAATCGCTCGTTCTTGGACTTTCCTATAAGTAACAGTTACCTAGCTTTCGAGTTTTCATGTAATGTAATGTAAAGCACAGCATTTGAATATTTTGACCGTAATCATATTGTTGAGTTACTGAGCTTTTTCAGCAACTATATTTTATGTTTTCATGTTATTAATTAAAACACGATAATTGTTAGAAGTAATAGAGTAATGTAATTTATTTAAATCCCGATATGCAGGTTTACGTTTATGCTGATATTGAGCACAAAGCAGGCGGAACTAAGAATAGCCCGTGCCACTGACGTTGAATTATATATACAGACGATCAACTATGATCGTGTAAATATGATCGAAATATGTTATTTTGTGCGTCGTACCGACTACGGTTACCGACGATTAAAATACGAATCAATACAATTACAGCACAGCTAGGCGACAATCCCGCTTAGCTGGCGGTTAACATAAAGTATTGCAGGGTGGTGAGTGGGAGCTATGTAAGTTAACATTTGGCTGCTGGGCCGCATAACCAAACACATATATCGCAATGAACGAAGAAAAATAAAACGTACGTGAAAAAATTCATAACAAAATGATTGTATTTCTTTTTCGAATGGATGACTATTGCGATTACAAAAGGACGAAGAATACCGAGAAGATTAAGACGATGAGGAAAGAAGGTAAGGCGAAAAGGAACGAGAAATGGTGGGCGATAACTAACGCAAAGAAGTAAGTGTCGAGGAACACACCACATCTTTGGCCTAGGCGATCTCAGTCAGCCATTTTTATCAAGGACCTAAAGTGCCACCGTTTGTGCCTCCTAATGGGCACACTACTAACAAAACCAGCCAACCTTTCATCATGTCGCATCAGTCTGCTAATATGCCTTAGAGCAGAGTACACCATTTGGTTAAAAACCACCTCAATTTATAGATAATTATAATTATACATAATTATGTAACGCGCTATATCTACATACATACAAAGTTAATTTTGGAAGACCTGAAAACGCTTCCAGTTATTCTTGCAGGCACTCCTCAGATCGGCACCCTTATGTAACGCGTAATTTCTTACATACCAAAAAGTTCCAGTGATAAAACGCAAAGGTTATTTTGGAAGAACTGCTTCCAGTTACTCCTGGAGGCCACTTCCAGATCGGCACCAGACTGACCACCGTTTCAACTTTTGCCCATTTCGTTGAAAGAGTAAAGTTTTGTAAAGCTAAGCAGAATAAAAGGTACGAGAAGAGAACACTGACTACCTAAATTGACTAAACCTGACAAGAAGTAAATTAACTTTTCTGTCTCACTAGTGAGGCTTCAAGTTTCGATAAATACTGCTGGAATAATTTTTGACATTTTCAAAGCGCATAAGGCTTTTTCTGCACACGCTCAAACATTATGCTGCGGTCACACTTGGTCACACTGTGGCATGTGCCTATGTGTGCCAATGGCTGCACCAAAGTTAACATTTAGTTCACCTCTACCTTGTCTCAAAATTTTCACAAAAAGTAGACAACGAACAAGTTTGTGAGCTAAGTGAGTATTACAATTAGAATCAACAGTTACTCCACACAATTTTTAAACTGCTTATATTTGCACACCAAAATGGAAAATTCAAATTTCTTTCTTCTCTCGATATACTGTCACAGCAAAAACTTGTTCACTTGAGCTCTCACTATTTACACAGCTATTTACATAGCGAACAAATTTGTTCTTTCATAACTGTGACAGCTATGTATTTACACTGGGTATGTAACACCAAACGATTGGTCGTCGTGACACTGAAAAAGTATTCAAGCTTGTAACATTTCTTAAGACTGTGTCACACTGAACTGTGACGCTGTGGGACCCACTAGAAGCATTACAAGAATCCTAAACATTTTGCTGTTATGTACATAGGTGACGCCTGTGGTCTTAAGGAAAGCACTGCAGTTGGCGAAACTAGACAGCTAGATGACAAAAACTTGACTGGGTTGTAAAAAACTAACTTCCAGAGATGGTAAACAATTTCAAACAATTGTAGTTTCTTTTCCTGTTTCAAAGCTTTGTTGGACACATAGTTTGGCTAGTGTGAGCGTAGCTTCGGTTACAGTACACTGCATGGAAATATGTACATATGCAAGTCTAGACCAACTAGACTCAATTTCACCACCATCCTCGATGCATGTCCTGCTGCACATGGCTCTACTCAAAGGGTATCTAAAATTCACTGCCTTGAATTAAGTTTATCGTTGCGTTCATTGTTATTGCTGTTGTTGTCGTTCTCACAGATTTTATGATATTAAAGTACATTAAATTTTATAACTTATCAAAGAGCGAGGCGCATTTTGTGCCCGGCTGTATGGCGTGCTCCCTCAATGTCAATTAATTTTTGGTTAACTGTAAATTGGCTGTTTCTATGCATCAATGTGTGTGTGTGTGTGTGTGTGTGTGTGTGTGTGTGGGTGTGAGTGAGAGAATAAAGTTTTCACTTCGTGTTAATTGAATTTCGCGTCACACAAAAGACTGCGGCTTGTCACACGGCCGCATCGTGAGTGATTTGTGTTGGTTAGACTTGATTAAAACATCCGATGAAATGGGTTTGATAACGGTTTCGCACACACACAGATGCACAGATACAGCATGAAAGACAATAAAGTAACCCTAGTCAGACATAAGATACATATGTATGAAACAGGCCACAAAGGCGTGCCACCCCTGCCAATAACTAACGGCGCCTGAAGTTATGCAATGAAATTTTTGCGTACGGGCCAAAAAAGCCATTTTGTGCTGCAAAACAGCAGCTTTGTTGACTAGTGTCAGACGAAATGGCAATTGTTTTGTTATCTTTCTATGTGCAGGCTCACACATGCACGGCAAGTGAGCATGTGTGTGTGTGTGTGTGTGTGTGTGTGTGTGTGTGTATGGCATTATGCAATCGATTTGATTGAGTGAGTTGCAGTCTGAGTTTTTTTGGAGGCATCGGCATTGTCATGGATTTGTTCGACGCTCATCTGTGTCCGTGCGTGTGTCAGTGTTTGAAGCTCGGCGTTTTATTTCATGCAGTCGTTTGTTGTTGTTGTTGTTTGTGCACAATCAAAGCTAATTAAAATTGAAATCACATTGATAATCGTGTATAAATTTTTCATGTCTGGTATTGACCACAAGTTAAACAAATGCATGGCTTCAATTTAACAATATAATTTATATTGCATGGCAATTGATTTCAATGGAAATTAAAATCGAAATCGAAATCAATTAATTCTCTACTATCATCTACACAATCAACTCGAACCCGTAATCTATCAGCACAAGTGACCATTTTAATTGAAAACAGCTTTAATTTTCATGCACTTAACTGTATGAAAACCGAAAACTGTAAACTGCAACTAAATTGCTCATTAAGCTCGCTTTTAAATTGAGTTAAATGTGGTTTACAGAAATGATCTGCATGTGACTGTAACGCGGTTTATGCGAGTGCAAGTTGTGAATTCAAAATTCTAATTTCTGGCGTTTCAAGAAACTTGACGATATTACCCAAATGTTGCGTTTGAAACAAAGCTTTGAATTTTGTGCTCCCTAGCTAAGAAATCTGCCTTTTAAAACCAAAGATGTGCTGCTGGAGCTAGCTAAGAACGGGAAGGGAAGATGAAGAGGAAGGGGTAGAGGCAAAGGATGAAGATGAGAAAGAGGATAGGAAGGTATTGATATAAATATCTGTGAAGGTGAAGAAGAAGAGGGAGAGGAATATGATGAAAATAAAAACATAGACAAAGAGAAAGTGAAAAAGGAGCAGGAGGGGGGAGAAAAAGTGGAAAAGGAACAGGAAGAGGAAGAAGATGAAAAAGAAGAAGAGGAAAAAAAAGTAGAAAAATAACAGGAAGAGGAAGAAAACGAAGAAGATAGGAAAAGGAAGAAGAAGAGTAGGAGGAGGCGAAAGAGAAAGGGAAAGAGGAAGAGGACGAAGAAGAAGAAGAGGAAAAAAAGTGGAAGAGGAAGAATAAGAGGAGGAAAAGGAAGGGGAAAATGAAGGGTAAGAGAAAGATGAAGGAGAAGGAGAAGATGAAGAAAAAGAAGAGGAAGAAGCTGAAAAAGAAGATAAAAATGAGGAACAGAAACGAGAACGGTAAAAAGAATTTGCTCAACCTAGAGAGGAGGACGGGGGTTATCGAGCGAAGTGAGCAGTGGGCGGAGACCCCTAGTACAGATATATATAATAACATATCCATATTGCCATTTGCACCCATGCCTTTTAATTAACAATAAGAATATGTTTGTTTATGCTTACACTGGCACTTTGCTTAAAGCGGTCAAGCCTTTTATTAACAATAGGAATATGTTTATTTATGCTTACGATGGCACTTTGCTTAAATGTTTATGCTTGACTAAGCAGTTATGCAGCTGCACTTGAATGAAGATCATATTCCATTGCAGAAGTCCATTAGGAATATTCTGCTGCTGAGAACCGCGAACATAAACAAGCAACGGAAACGGAGGCTTCATCTAGGCAGAATTGTTAGAGTTAAGTTAGTTCGATTTTAGACTTTAAACTGTAGAGTCGTCTTACTCATTAATTTGTAAACCTTGTCTGAATAAAATTGTTTTTATTATTTTATTATATTATCAAGACTTAGAGGATTGCAAACTTTATTATATATACATAGTGTTAAGAGCTTTCCACATTCATCTTCATATTTTAACTGCTCGAAACACCTGTTGTTAGGGCTATGAGCTAATGTGCGCAGCGAAGTCTCAATTCTCACAATTTGAGACCCGCCGTGTTAAACACCTCTTTCACTGGCATATATTAGCCATGCTTCGTATAAGGTAACCCCGAGCGTTGACAACCCTGCAAACGAACAAAGGACTATGATTTGAGCGTATGTACCTGGAGTGTTCGGACCCTTAATTGGGGTGCTGCCGCTACCCACTTACAGGACATACATATGTAGGCGCAAATTTGGGTGCTCGTTTGTTGTTTGCGATGGAGGACAAGAACCATGGGCCCAAAGTTAGGTTCCCCTAACAACAATTCTGCCTTCACGAGCCCACATCGAATGTTCAAGCACAATTGACTTCGCCGCGGCGCGAAGCATGATAGTTTGTTGTACCAGATTTCGGAATGCCGATATCCAAATGTCCGTTGCCTGATCCATGATCCACTCTTTCAAGTTGATTACCTGTGGTCTATGAATAGCATGCAGAGTAATGCGAAGGCTCAACATCAACTATGACCACTACCTTGTCGCAGTTAAGGTTGGTATGCGGCTAGGCAAAGCGCAGATCGTGCAATCCAGCTTGAATCACAACGGACTGTTCTCCGCAGAATGCTAAAAGCAGCTCACCCAACACGATAGCGCATATCTTCCGCTTCCATAGTGCAACCAGAAATGTCACGAAGACATTACAGTGAAGAACGTCGTCTTTAAAACAACCCTGCAGGCAGATGCAACGTGATCCGTGCTAGATCACTATGGTTAGAATAGAATGGAGATTCAGCGTAGAAAACTTGAGCAGGTACAGCGCAAGCGAGAGAAGATCGAGATGTGCTAGAAGGTTTTTCAATGACTTACTTTAGAGATGCTGAGGGAAATCTGGTCATACACCAAAAACTGTATTAAGTTTTAATAGAAACCAAGGTCAGCTGATGCAACCTATACGCGATCTCTCATAGGGATACATTTTTGCTCGATGGTGCTTTTTCAGGCTTCAAGGTAATAGAAGTGGTGAAATCAGCAAGCATTATCGAGTAGAAATTTATATTATATATGATAGCTTGCGCATACCAAAA
The DNA here is from genome assembly GCA_035041775.1 of Chymomyza caudatula. NCBI lineage: Eukaryota > Metazoa > Arthropoda > Insecta > Diptera > Drosophilidae > Chymomyza > Chymomyza caudatula. The sequence continues at coordinate 17,699 of JAWNKW010000034.1, read as the reverse complement.
GTCTTCTTTCTTAAGTAATTCAAAGAAAGAGGAGGCTAAGGGTGCATTCTGTATGTTCTATTTCTTCTATTCAATTTCGCCGAACCGAAGTTATCGTTTCAACAGTGTGTATTTCGAGCAAATTTGCGAATTGAAACCCAAAATTTTGCGGCAAGCATAAACTTGTGTCGTACTTGGATATACCTATATGCATTTCAATGCCCACTCAATTGTGTCATGTGTCGTGTTCTGTTTTTAATACGTGCAACATTTTTGTGGCTAGCAGGATAACCGACAGACATGCCCAACATGCTCAACATGGCGGCAGCGACAGGCTCATCAGTGTAAACTACATAGCAGCAGCCGCAGTCTTCGTCCTTGTCGATGTGGATCCAAGCCACATGTGCAATTTCGTAGTACGAAATCAACTTAAATTGGCTTTGACTGCAAATTAACAATTTCATTTGATAAATCAAAGGGTCAGCAACATGATAGACAGGCAAACAACAATACGCAATGGCACACATACACGGTCAAACCTGTGTGTGTGTGTGTGTGTGTGTGTGTGAGTGTGTGAGTGTGTGTGAGTGTGTGTGCAGTCTAATGCACGCGTCAGTGGACAGCAACCTTTTGTATATTGAACATGACACGAACACCCACGCATCGGAAAGCATTCATTATGCATTGCTGCATTCACACACACACACAGTCACTCACACACAGACACAAGTATACAGTAATACACATGCAAATTTGCATAATTGCAACTGTTGTGTCGGTGTGTGTGTGTGTGTGTGTGTGTGTGTGTGTTAGTGTGTGTGTGTGAGTGACTGTGTGTGTGTTTGCCAATTGCATTCGAATTTATCTCTTCGTGGTTGATTTGTAAATTTAAACCATTTTACTTTGTGTTCAATATGTTCAACAAAAACTCAAATTGCTTTCGTTTTGCCATACAAAATGTTCGGTTTCTGTTCTAACTGCATTTTAGTGAGTATTTGTATTTGTTTTTGTTTTTTTTTTGCTTATTTTTGTACTCTACAAATACACAAAAACTCACGCATACATAAACAAATACAATTTTGCATAGATATTGCGTAGATGCATGCATGTTTGATTGGATTGCAACTTTGGCACATCACAAAATCATCATCAACATCATCATCATCCTCCTCAATCTGATCATCATGATGGCAATGACTAAAAATTTAAAATCATAGCAGGTAAATATTGGCTTTTTGCTCACAAAAGCCACTTGATTGCACAGCCATTCGAATTCACAATTTTTAATTGAAAAGCAATGCACAAATAGCAGCAGAAAATAGTAGCACATAGAAAAAAAACAAATATTTTTAGCTCACTTAATTGTTATTTAACCTGCAAATAACAATAAATTTCGAAAATGATTCGCATTCGAAAACTGACTCACTCGCAATCGAAAATCGCTAACAGCACATTAGCATTCATAAGCGCTTTAACTAGCAAAGGGTTGCCACCAAATTTAAAGACTGAGTCATTCGCTTTATATCCCTTTTGTTCGAAATTCAATCCAAATGCGCTTCGTCTTAATTTACGTTCAAATATTTCTGCTTTGTTATGAACATGCCCTTAAATGTATGCTATGGTTTAAGCACTTGTGTGTCTGTTAATGGGTGTGTGTGTGAGTGAGTGTGAATGAGTGTGTGTGTGTGTGTGTGTGTGTGTTATTGCATGCACTTCATTTATTTTATATGTTATGTGCTTAAATGTGCATGTATGTATATTTTTTTTGTTACTTTTTTCATTCTGCTGCATAAAATTTATTTCGTTTTTATTATCATTTCGTGCATTCTGCGACAGTCGCGTTGCCCCACAGTTACACTCACACATACTCACTCACACACACTCACTCACTCACACACTCACACTCGCACAAACACAGCGCATTGTATTCGTACTTGTCTGAGACGAAAAAAATACCGAGAATTGCTTGCAATTGACCTCCGCCCCTGTCAAAAAGCTATAAAATGCTTCTAGAGGCAAAGCAAGGGAGGCAAATAAAAAATTGAAGCAAAAAAAAAGATAGAGCAAGGCTAAAGTCAGTTTAACTCTAAGCTCTTACGAATATTACATATCCTATCTGCGAATTTAGATACAATTTCCGATAAGACCAAGTAACTATCTTTAACAATAATACCCATATTTACCATGACTCCTCAGATTATAATCTAATGACTATCTGCATTTCCTGCGGACTGTTGTTGTAAATCTCAAAAAGCGTTCTAGATAACTCAAAACGGTTTCCGGATTTGAAATCAGCGACCCCAAATTTACCGGAAAAGGTATGTTTTACTTCAGGTTTTTTATATTGTTTTATTTTTGTACGGAAATTCAAAAAAATTGTCGATCGTATCATTTTGATATTTCCTAATAATTTCTCCATTTTTCTGCCGATTTTTTCAAATGTTCGCAAAGAATCAATTTAATCAAATTCAAAAATAACCCAAAACTTTTTTTTAGTTTTTGATTTAATTCAATTGGAGTAATAAAAAAAAGAAGAATTCTCAATTTTCGAAAAAAATTTTTTAGTTCATTACCCGGTTACTTGCAATTGAATCAAGTTAGACGAAAAGCGTCTGAAAAACATTGATTTGATATTAAATTACCTTCATTTCGAGTCACAATTCATCTCGATAGGTAGTTAGGTTCCCAAGATATATGTATGAGACAAGCTGACTTTGCAACTCTCGAAATATCGAATTTTTTGAAATAGCGAAATCGGTGACCAAAATTTTACGGGAAAAGGTATGTCTTAGTCATAGGCCTTTCATTGAGGTAAAATTTGTTGCATAGTGGTATAATCTGATGAATAACTGCAATTCTTGCGGACTGTTGTTGAATCGTTCCAAAACTGCATACAAAAACCCCTTTATATGAGAAACTGTTACACGATGACATCAGAGGGATCATTGCAAAAAATAGAAGTTTAATTGCATACACTAATGTATACTAACTGAAATAAAAAGTCAACAACCAACCCGAAGAAGATAATTGTCAAACTGGTGAACAAGCTGAAGAGGATAGAGATGATACTTATAACAATGACGATGGAGAAGCTGATTATGATGCATACAGCACCAAATGGAAAATTCCACTATTAGCATCGAAGCTGGATATGACTTCATTGAAGATGTTAGTAGTATTACCGAAAGATGTTGTGGAATCATCTGCTTCATTTCTTAAATTAAGAAAGATGTGAAGATTTCCAAAATTATTTCACGAAACACGGAGAAATATCTTTAGTAAGAAGTCTTGATAGGCAACTTCTACTTATTAACTGGCCATAACAACCCATTATCGGGTTACAGGCTTATGTAAATAAAGTCTTTCATTGGAATTGTGTTTTTACGTGGTGGGTTCCAAACCCTACGCACAACCCTTTTAAGGCCTACTAGCTTCAGCGAGCACAACACAGTGAACGTGACCGTGAATCTATAGACCAAGAAAAAGTAATGCTGATTCGATAATGGATGGAGTAATGTCAATTCGGCCGAAGGCGGGATCTCAAGAAACGCGAAGGGAAACATGAAGTCTAATCGGCAGAGAATAAAGAATGCAAAAAGCGAAAGACGTAGACGAGTTAAATTGGAACCCGAGGAAGTATAAGAAATTTTAATGAAATTGGTCCCTTATTTCGCAATGTACGATCTTCAAGGTAAAGAAATCTTCAAAAGTGTATCTTAAAACTTCTGCAACTCATAAATTGATTAGAAATCCCTGGAAAAATACGTCAGGCCAAAGCTTTTTATGAAAGATATCCATTAAAATTTACGTTGTACATTATTGTGTTAGAGCACTGAATATTGCCAAAAATACGACAATATTCAGAGCCGATCATAAAAAAGGAGCGATATATCAGTTTTATGAAGAATTGTCGATTGAACTGGAAATTTTTTTTGGGTCAATTCAGCACATTTTAAAAGATGATTTGTGCTTATAGTTAAATTTCGTTTGGTTCCAAGAACTCAGAACTTCGTTTTTAACTACCAAAACGTCATTACTGCAGATGAGAATTGGTTGCTATAAACGGAAAGACCATTAAGGGCAAATAAATCTCTTAAAAATTAAGGTTATTTGAGCAATATTCTTTAAATACCCTGATGTGATGCATGGCAACAACCTGTTAACGGCAATATGTTTAGAGTGAAGCTTTTCGCAAGTATGTACAGGCACGAATGCAAAAAATTCTTGATTTTCCGTAAATGACAGTATATCGCACTGCATTTGTTTTTTGCTTAAAAAATGTTTCAGATTCCAAAACTGCAGATAATCGGTAACGCTCTTGGGTAACTTTTTTGGCAATAATGTGTATATGAAAGTCGTATCGAAAAGAGAATTGAAATTACGAAAATCGACTTTAACAACTGTTGCGGGAGTCCGATAAAAATGACTTGTATCACTTTGACATTACTGGATAACGCAAAGAAATATAAATTTTTAGTCACTAACAGATCTTCTTCTTGACTGGCCATAACAACCCGCTACCGGCTTACGTGCTAATGTAGAGCACTTTTCCAGGTAGCTCACGCTATCTTCCATTAGGAGGGGGTTTGTACTTCAACCCTGTTACAGTCCTGGGCAGAATTCGCTGCGCACATTGACTCACTGCCAAAACCCTACCAATTAGAGCAGCTCCAGGAGGCAACACCTGGAGGTTGTGTGTCAACTTGGTAAAGGTATAGACAGGCATCACGGAGTCTCACCCAATATTTCTATACACCCTACGATCTATCACACCGAAATTTCGATAACTTTACGATTAGGTTGTTGCTACATTTAGTTACAAACAACAGATCCCACTTATAGTACCCTCTGGAAGAGCATATACAAATACGAATAGTTTTGGCCCCTTATAGAAATATGTAAAGTTGCAATGGCGTTTTTTTTTCGTCCGACTCTTTTTACTGTTAACTGACAAGAACAACAACAATAAGTGACTGTCTATTTTAGTTGTTGTGGTAATTTTTTGTGCTTCCCTTATTTTTTTTTTTTTCTTTCTTTTTTCTATCCATACGTTCCCTTGCCTTCTTTATGTTTTGTTGTTTTGTGTTCAAATAATGTCATTCCGTAAATTGCTTCAGTGCCTCTCAGCCCCGGGTCACTGGCAGGGATTCATCGCACACCCTCGCCGGCATATTTTTTAGGGCTTCCAGAGCACCCCCCACACATACACGGAGACATGCATATGGCTTTGTGTGCAGCCGACGCCGCCGTCATTCCCGTCGCCAACAATTGGCCTTTTAGTCCTGTCGCTTTTGTTTTGTTGGGATCCTTTTGTGTTGTGCACATTTCCAAGCACGGTATGTATGTCCCCTTCAAACTTTGGCTTTGTTTGGCGCGAAAATCAATTAACGCGCTCAATGAGCTTCAAAAAACTTTGCAGCATACAAAGCCAATTTACAGTTAACCAAAATGTAAATGGCGTCGAGGGAGCAACCCACGCGCAGGACGCAGGGCCCAGGACGCAGGAAGTGGTGGCTGTTGTTGGTCGGCCGGAAATGTGTAAACTGTTTTGATAAGTTGTAAAATTTAATGTACGTCAATGTCGTAAAAATCTGTGGCGCACAACAACAACAGGAGCAACATCGTCAAACAGCCACAAGACAAGCGCATATGAAGACATTAGCTAAGCTGGAGGGAGCCCCACCCTTAATAGACAATGACTGGGGCTGGCATTTGCTGGGGGTTGGAGTAAACAATTCAGTTATAAGAACAACAGCAAAATATGCCTTATGGCCGCCTTGTAAACTGATGTAACATCTTGATATTTGACATTCACACTAACTGGCGCCCAACGAAGGGCGCGGCGGCGATGTTGCAATGCCTTGCAAATTCAAAGTTCGTAAAATTGCAAATGCAACTTTTGAATGCTTTAACATAAGTTTGTTGCATTCGTTTCGAGCTGCGGAAAGTGCTTTGACTTGGCGCATCTCGTATACTGAAAGACAGCTGCACGATTCCCACGTGCATAAGTTCCGCTTGAATCATTGGTACTTTCCGTGCGCCAAGTTGTCGCAATTTACATTCAATTTTAGATCAATACACAAGCATAATGGCAGTAACCCCACTCCCCCGCAATCTTCTTTACCTGGCCCATTCAGCTCGGCCAACTTGCAGTACGATGAATAGGCGTTACGTGGTAGTAAGTATCATTTCGATTGTTGCTTGTGGTGGCATTATAGCGATTTGGTAACATGCAACCCTCTGGATTCCTCAGCTGCTCGCTTTCGCACATGTATTTACAATGGCAATACACACCCACACACGTGATAACTACCCCGTCGGAGTAAGTGCTCACTGTGCTAATATTTGTGGTTCCAAAAAAACTGACAATTTTTAAAACTAGGTGAAAAATGCGCTATCTCAGTAGTTGCTGTTTGTTAGTCTTAGCCCCATAGTCGCATGGTATTAGGTTTCTTAAAAAAAGTTGAAAGTGAAATGTGCTGCTTGCACAAAGATCAAGTTTGTCTTTAGTGTTGATCCATGGGCAGCAAAATATATATAATATATCGCATATTTCATTTTTATAACCCAAATTGGTACTTGGACTCATGTTATGCTTATAAACTAATCATCGTAATCCTAATCATCCTCCTATCCCCGAAGTCCAAACTATACCATTCAACGCATGCATTTTTAGGGTAACTAGATCTGCATCTCCAATTATCTTCTCTTTCGCAAAGGACCCGAAAGCGGAACTGAACTGCACATTTCAGCGCTGAAAATTCAAAGTCATCATCGGTAGTGAAACATACCGGATTTAAGATTTTGCATTGAAAAGTTTTAAAACTACGCACGTTTATGGCGTGACGCTAGCACAACATTGCGCTAGAATATGTGCACATTATGCTAAGTTGTAGATTACTTGAAATATATGTATAACCTTTAGGCTAGTAAAAGCAATATACTAAAATAAATATTAAAAAGACTTTTTTTTTGTTGCTGTCGTAACGATGCCTAAGATAATATTAGCTGCCTGCTGGGAATGGAACAACTCTAAATTGTAGCATCGTATTTCTTCACACTGTACTTTCAAATTGATTTAATGCATCAAATGCATGCAACTTTACTCGAGTTAGGCAACCCTACCAGTAAGCACCGTTCCGATTTATCCTATAGGGCAAGCAAGGATTTATGCAATTTTATGCAACTCAAATGATTGCTCAATTCTTCAAGTAAGTTGTTGCATGGCTGACTTTGACTTTTCACAAGGCTTTCCGATTGCGTTGTTACCACTTTGCCACTGAGGACTGACTGCATTGTGGCAGAAGTTTCATGTTCATGTTCATGGACAAACATTACATGCATCTTTGATGAAGGCAAAACCAAAGAACGTTGCGGAAAAGCTCTTGAAACTTGTCGAACAATTAAAAGTATCCAAGTTGCAGTTTCTAGTGTACTTTTCATGCGAAAACACTTGAAGTGTGTTGCGGCACTTTGCTTTACTGCATGTGGACATGTCGGTGCATGTGTGTCCGTCTGTGTGTGTGTGTGTAACTGTGTGTGATTGAAGAAGACAAACCACAAACTGTAATTGCTTGTCGTGCACAAAGTTGAGACAATTGTCCAATCAACCAATTTGCAAAACTTTAACAACTGTCTTTGATTTCATAGGCGGTTTGTCGGTTAGTCCTTTTGAATTGCGTGTTTGCGAAAATTGCGGTTAGGGTGAAGACCAAAAGAGATAGAGACAGAGACAGAGCTCTTTAAGCTAAAGATGGTAAAGTGTTTTAGCAGATAACTTGCAAAGCCCATATGTCGCTTTGTATTGTGTTGTCAAAGATTTTCTTTACTTTTCTAAGCATTTTCTGCTGGCAAAAATTTGGCTTATTGCTTGTGCTGAGTTGGCCCTAACAACAATTACATTCAATTTGAGTTCTTTGGGCCATGAAATTAATTTCATTTCTATTGCGTGTGTGTGTGTGTGACTTTTAGGGAGCTCAGCAATGTGAAGTATTCCAAATAAACTCACCACACATCGGTTAAGTTCCCATCTTAACTTAATCAGTTGAACTTTTAATGATAGGCCATAGCTTTAATTTTAAAACGTTTTGTCACTTTGTAAAGCATTTGAAGGCCAGAAAGGGAAATGTATCTAAAGGCTTTATGCTCTTGGAAACATTTGCAATTTTCTATACACTGCTTTAAAGCACACGAACATCTGTTAATATATATAGTATCTATAGATACGAGCATATCGAAGTCATAGTCGTGAAGCGAAATCTTTTCCTTTATTCATAAAGAGTTCACCTGTTTGGAACCCCTTACATGCTGGGTACAATGACAAAATCGAATTGGTTTCAAAACAGTTCCTTCTCTTTGCGCTAAGAAGCCTAAATTTGCCGCCACATTTTAATCATCCTTCAGTTGAGAACCGTCTTCCTTCCTATATTCCGAATCGGTGTTCTCGATGTTTTGGGCCGCTTCGACTCAGTCGTTGTGATTCTCCTCTTAATCTCCATGCAGACATCGTTAACTGGGTTATACAACAATAACACCTATAAAATGGCGTAAAATGATTTCGATGTATGCTCACAAAGTGCAGCACACTAGTTTTAAATCTTCAATTAGGATGCCTAACCACACAAGAATCTAGGCATGCCCAAAAATGTGTGTGACCTAGTGTATTAAGGCTTTTAAAGAAAAGTATTAAAACTCATTGCCTTAACCCCTATGAAGAAAGTGCCCTCTTGAGTGATGTGTCATGTGACAAGATATTGGTACTGTTGAAAACCATTTTGTTGCTTAGCGATTTTAAATTAAACACAGAAACACAGCTACAAACTCCACTTGGCAGACGGCACAGCCAAATCATAGAATCATAGAGGGAATCAGTGCAAACATTTTCTGGTGTGCCATTGGCAGCATCCAAGCTCATAGAAGTGCGTCGAGCCGTGCATTGCCAGGCACGCATGAACGATTCTTGGCTCTCGATATGGCAATTGCAAAATTGTTTTTGTCTGGATGCGTTGCCCAGGTAACATTAACAGCAATATCAACGTCAGTACCAGTATCAAAAGCAGTCCCGGTCCCTCTACCGCTCCCAGTCGCAGTTCCAACTCAAAACTTCAGCCAAAAGCTAGTATGACATCAAATTGTTTGCTGTCTGTTTGCTGAGTACCTGTGTGTAGGGTGGCAACTCTATGGTGCTGGTTTGAAGGTGTTGCCTGCTGCTGAGTGGCGCTTGCTCTCAAGCGCACTTTATCACTGCCACGAGCATTGAGCCAACGCTATCAACGTCATAAAGCAGTTAAGTGGCTCATCATTGCCGATTATAGTAGCTGCCAGCCTTCTCACTCACTCACTCGCTAGCTCGCTCGCTCGCTCTCTCTGTACATGGACATGCAAAAGAGAAGATAAAAATGAATTTTTGCATTTGCCAAAATGAACTTCTTGCTGCATGGAAATGAATTAAATATTCTCTCTTTACCGTTTGCAGCGTTTTTGGTGATTGCGCCAGCAAATTAGTTTAAAAGGCAGCGCAAAAGTTGAAGTGCAAAACGTTGAGAGAGAGAGAGAAAAAAAATAAAGACTACAAAAAATGCCAAATTAATTTCAACGCTGCACTTTTTTTCTTCGCTCTTATTTTTATTCATTTTTTGCTCTTTTTGTTGTAGTAGGAAAAAAGTTTGCTGCACCATCAGAGTCAAATTCCGTTTGACAGTGAATAAAATTGCGCGCGTTGCGTCTGTGAAATGAAATTCATTTGGCGCCGCTGCGCGCCATTTTGGCGTTCACTTTTTGCTCTGCCGAAAGAGGCAGCGCTGCGGCAGCAGCAGAAACAGCAATGAAAAAGTTTTCTGCTCTCGCGCTTTTTTCCGAGTTGTTGTTGTTGTTTGGCGGGTCGAGCAGTCATTTTAAAAAGTTTCAAGTTTATAACCGTAACCGTTGGAAAGTGTTGCAAAGCCAGTGTTGGTAAGTGCAGCGAGCAGATCGTGCTGACACAATAACTTGCGGCGCTGGCAACACCAGAAAACAGCAACACGCTTACCGCCAGCGACAATTGCATGCCTCTGTCGCAGTCGCAGTCTCAACCGCTAAAGCCGCCGCTGCCGCAACACTCCACTTATGTTCGGGGCGGCAGCTGTCTGCCTCTTGCCACCGCAGTGTCAAAAAGTTTCTGCAGCCGACAGGTTTCAGTGGCCAAGCAACATGCAGAGGTAGCCCATGTCACTATGGTCAGGAAGTATGAAGGAACCAGCGAGAGCCCACTAACTGAAAACAGAGAACTGACAAAGTGCATTAGCTGAAAAGTGTCAGCTCAGGTGCGTCGGGACGACCCTGTGCCGCCTCGCTGCGGTTAGCACTAAAAACCAACAGCACAATTTGATTTTTTACTTCTTTTTTTTTTGGCTAGATATAACTAGCTAAGGAAACGCATCTAAAGGAGAAAGCAATACAAAGCTCTCTTTGAGCATTAAAACTGTGCCATGCACAAAGTGAATGCTTTTGATTCAATTTTGGATGCCTTTTAAATTATATTACGCTTACATAACGGTAAGTTGAGTTGTACAGTTGATGCAGGTAAGGTAACGCATTCGAAATACTCTTGAAAGTTTCATGCGACAATAATTGCGTCTTATTCAAGGGACTACAAGCGCTGGAAATTGTTAAGGTCATTATAACACTATAAGAGATCGCCAAGCGAGTCCTTGCGTTGTGTTCCTCGCAGTAATCGAATTGACCTGTTACCTCATCTTACATCCAGTTACTTTGGTTAAGTTTTGTACAAAAGTAAAAGTACCTTAGCTTTGTGATTCGTGATTTCAACTTCAATGTCTTTTCAAACTTCCATCAACGCACTATTGTTTGACAAAAGGCCCCTCAGTTGAAAGCCAAAAGGAAGCAGTCAGCGTTTAGAGCAAACATGCGCCTACACAAAACAACCCTGCAACCGCTTTGGACCTATGGGACTCATTTGGAGGTTACTACTGCCAAATTTCAATACCTACAGCATACAAAGATTGCACTAGCTATTAGTAATTAAAAATTTCCTTTCAATTCTTGGACACGATCAAATGGAGCATATTAGCATAACCAAATGTAACACAGTCTCACAAAAAAAACTTGAATCTGGTGTGTGATCACTTTTGTAATACATTTTTTTGATCGCTGAAATCAAGTCAAAAGTGAATTTCGGGTTTATGATAGATTCTATTTTGACAATATATGTATATTTTTCAAAGCATATTTCAAGGGAACCTTTTTAAGGTATGCTATGATTTCATTGAAATTCTTTCAAAACAGACCATTTTGATTTCTTTTTCAACGCTTCATGCGAATAAAAGACCTATCCTTTTCAAAATTGCAAACTTTGTAAATAATTTAATTAAATGTAAATAGTTTAATTAACAACCAGGCCACCTGAATCAGACCACACGAATAAGGCTACATGAATCAGGCTGCCCGAATCACACCACTCGCCTTACGTGACGGGTTTACCTCCAAAGCGGGCAAAACGGTTTTACATAAAAAAGTAACAAAAAAATCACACGTATTCTCCTTTGTTTTCCATTTTAACGTTTTGTTACATATATGTCTCCACTTAAATAGTACTCTAAGTACAGTGTGTTGTAATATTTTTACTGTGTAAGCCTATGAATTGAAAAAGTCCTTATTAATCTGTCTTTATTATACTTCTGACATCAAGAAATCCATTTCCTTAAATCAAAATGTCCCATCACAATTCGGGTTGAAGATGTGAAGGCTAGTTCTACATTAAATCCGTTTTTATATGCAATCAATCAGGCGCAGATTCAATCAAATTATTATTTTTGCAGTTCCAACCAGAACCTGAACTAATTAAGTGCAAAAAATTTAAAGCTACTCAAAATAAAACAATTTCGATTAGAAATTTGTAGCGTCGTAGAGATTTAGAAATAAAACGAAAGTCTTGGCAAATCAACAAAGAGGTAATTTGATTATTTTTATAGAATCGTTTGATGAAACTTAATTTTATTTGGCAAGGTATGCTCACTCTGCCAACTTAAATGAGAGTATGAAAAAGCGCGAGAGGAAAAAGCAACATTTGTGTACAACCTTTACTATTGAATTTCTCAGTATTGAAATGCTCAATAGTAGAATTTCTGACTTCAAAAAACAATTTCTATTATATAACAAAGTTTTTGGACATAAAACCGCGAGTTGGCAAGCATAGTGCGTAGGGGGCGGAGCCCTCTAGTTTTTTCTATATCAAATTTTTTGAAAGTTTTACCTCGTGTATATAAAGAAGAAAGGTTAAAGGAATCTTTTTTATTCCTAAGTTTGGGACCTACTCAATAATTTGAAAGTTTTTGTACTTTTATAAATTCCTTCAACGGAACCATCTCATTTAAATTCCACACTTTTGCTTGGTAATGAAAATTATGGAATTTATTACAGAGAACATACAGAAACACCAGTTATGAGCGATTTCGAGCTATAAGTTTGAATATATGTTCTGGAAAACTAAAAGTCCAGATAAAAGATACACTAGAAACCAAATTCCATTGCGGGTGTTTAATTTTTTCCGCGTAAACGAACCCACTTTGGGTTCTACAGGGACTTCACTAATGCGCAACAAACTTTACGACAAACTTATTCAATTTAGAGAAGAGTATAAAAAGTGTGAAGACGTAATCACATCATAGCCCAGCTCTTAGCGCTCAATTTGGAGCCCAAGTAAAAGCTGCCATTCAGCTAACCTTTTTAGCACACTTCAAAAGCAGCTAATTGCTTTAGGCTGAAACCACAAATAGGCTCCGAAAACTGCGCTAAATGCTATTAGCTCTGTGCTCTTGAAAACTGCTCTTTAGGAAAGAGTATATATATATATATATGTGTGTACCCTACAGCATTAGTGGCTGCTGCTCACGCATGCTGCATGCTGCATGCATGAAGAGAGACGCTTTGACACTTTGAAAAATGACTCTATGGTGCAATAAGCCAGCCAGGTGGCATGCCACATGCCACATGCTGCATGCATCTGCGTCAAGTCTGTTGCCTAAGTACTCCCTAGCGACGGCCATTGTAAATGTAGCAGAAAATATGGCGTCAGTCAAAAGTCAGCGCAGCGCGTTTAATGCGCACGACAGCAAATAAATTGCATTTCAGCTAAAAGTCAAGCCACATTGTGGCTAAGAAGACGAAGAAGCAGAAGAGCACAAAGAACAGAATAAGAAACCAAAGCAGATAAATAGATAAAAGGTAGAGTCAAAAGCAAAAGAAATTGTCATATAATTGGCAAAGTGTTTCTTTCAGAGCACAAATGAAATTTTCAGTTCGCTTTAACACAATAAATGTCCTTTCGTTTGGCCAAATATTCGCTTAGTAGTTTATGCTCTTAGCCATATATCTGTAGTTATCGGACAGCTACATGGGCCATAACTCTGTCTCCTTTCCGCTATATGCAGGCTTATACTGCTTACGCAATACTCGTTTGACTGTATCCTAAATTAAGTTGTTATCCAGTGGAAAAATATGCAAATTGTTTTTGGCTCATGTCAGACATAAACTTTTTTTATGGCCAAGTGACATGTAAGGCCACCCAACGCCCCAAGGCCCCCTTTTGATCCCTTCCCCGCACAGCCATGGCACTTGGCATTTGTCTAGCGAACACTTTCGTCTGGCGCCAACAGCCGAAAAGAAAAAACAACAACAAATTTGCATGTGTGTGTGTGACGAAATAAAACCATGTGTGTGTGTGTGTGTGTGTGTGTGTGTGTGTGTGTGTGTGTGTGTGTGTGTGTGTGTGTGTGTGTGTGTGTGTGTGTGTGTGTGTGTGAATGATGGCGGCGTGTTTACATTTATGCACACTTCGTGTATCCTAAATCAGATAAGAGGAGCCTAACCGAACGACACGCCGCCTTGCTGTAAAATAATTGCAAATCATAAATATGAGCTTTACCATCTCCTCCCAGTACACCCCGTGCACGTTCGCATCCGCGTCAACATGGAGTCATTATGTAGTGCAACAACGGGAACAACCGTGCAGGAACAGCACCAACAGGAACAACATGAATCCCTCATATTTCACCCTCTGTGCTGCCTGGCGCTGGTAATGCACTGTTGATTTCGCTGAGTGCAGCTAACAGTTAATTAAGACATTCAAGCCGGCTCCTCCTACTCCTACTCCTGAATTGCCTCATTCACGCCTCAGTCGATGTAGTCCTTCGGCAGAGTCGCGTGTTTGCCTTCAACGCTGCGGAGCGCCATTTTCCCTGCCGTTGCATCCATTTTAGCAACTAAGTGTATGAGTGTGTGTTTCTATTTATATGTTCGTGTTATCCCATCGAAACGAGTAAAAGTTCAGGACGAGCTGTAAGCTTACAAGCTTCTAATTGAGCGTGCACTGGGCGCTTCTAATTATCGCCCGAACCGAACGGTTTCCCATTTCGTGCCTTTGACGCCATTGTTCTTCTTCTTGTTGGTAGTAGTTGTTGTCCTTGTTGTCCTTGTTGTCGTTGTTGCTAGTTGCAAATGCGCCTGGCGACATTATGGCAAAAGGTTCAGTCAAAACATAAACTAAGTTGTTCGGCAATACGCTTTAAAGGCGTGCAGAAAGGGGTTGCTTATAGAGATGGTTGTGGCATCAACCGGGTGGAATCAACCATACACTCATGCCATCCATCCATATAGCGAAATAACTTCATTACCATGTGCAGGCCTTGTATTTGTAGCTGAGCTTCCGTGTATGTGTTTTTGTGTGGGCAAATATCCTGTTCTGCTTTTTATGGCGGCACGTAATCAAATTAAGCAATTACAGGACCTTCCACTCCTCAACCACCTTAACATCCACGTTCTTGATTATGGGGCATTCGCTCAACTCCAAACGACTTCAAGGGAACTGGATAAATCAGCAGTATAGAGATGTGTGCGCCTGGGACCCATAATGGTAAACTTAACAGCAGCAAATGAAACTCAAAAACGGCATAAATGCTTGCCAGAGTCAATGACAAGTGCCAATTATGCTGGCTCCCATCTGGCTTAATGAATCCATTAGGTATAAGCCCCTTTCAAAGATTCATATGCCTGACTTCAGAGTGGATTTCTGCCTCTGCACACAAATATCTATTTCATATGTTAATTGTGTGCTTTATGAGCCATTTATCAAGTATCCGACTGTTGGACAAACATAAATTTCACTATCGATTTATGCGTGAGCACGACTGTTCCCTTTTCCTATACATCATCGAACACAAACATTCCAAACATATTTCAGTTTCTTTTCGAATTAGGCCAAAACTATAACCAATATGCTGTAAGTTTGTTTTGGATTGGCTCATGCGTCTGGAATTCAGCCAAACCATGTAGGCAATCAATAGCATTGGATGTGGTGTGCCCTTCCCATACTATTTTCAAGATGGTGTGTCCTATTTAGTAAACAACAACCACTCCGCTGGCCAGGTCAGCGTGAAAGTGTTTACGATTTCAACTTCCCAACGTGTAGCCGTAAAAACCTTTACTTTCTGTAACTTTCCACGCTAATCGTTTAACCCATAAAACCCTAAAAGCGCGCCTAATTATAACTGACCACGCAGCAGTGCAACTCGCTTGTGTTTGGTTTCCTTTCGTTTTTTTGTGCTGCTGAAAGGAATAAGGATAGATGAAAAAATGGCTAAATAGGCGACTGGTTGAATGGAGCAAACTTCTGAATGACAGTCGAGTAGTCGTCACCGCATAGCAGAGGCCAAGACTAGCCATAACATTCGCCCACTAACCCAATGAGCCATTTAGTAAATTGGGTTTAAGGTTTGTGGAGTGCGTATTTGGGGGGATGCCAAAAGGCACAGCGATACTACCTCAACTTTGCTGTTACGGATTCAGCTGTTTGATGAATTTTTCAAAGGCTTACTTCAAAGTTTGTTGTTGCAACTCGATTACTGCAACTAGCGAGTTCCGAACTGAGTTATTTCCTTATTGCTCCACCACTTCATTTTCATATTTCCACTTTTTCCATATTTATTGCAAATATTTCAGTCACGTGCCTGCGACGTGAGCATTTTTGGCCAACTTTACGGCATGAACTTGAACGAGTTGTGAAATAAGAGTATATGAGAGCCCAGTCTAGGCGTCATGGTGGGAACGCCGGCCTCTTAACGCAGTTGCTCAGCTTTTGTTCCATGCAATCGTCGGCTTGGGTAAAATTGCTGTGCAAACTTGGCCAGCCATAATGCCTCAGGGCTCTGATTGGAATCATTCTTATTGTCGTGTAAGCCTGCGTGCCAATGCATCCGTCGTCTGTCCACTAGTTACACAGCTTAGTCCATGTACAACAACTCATAGACAAGGGAAATGCCAAAGCTGCTCATTGGCTTGCAGTTGCCTAGGTATTTCCCACTTTGGAATATAGTTTGTTTGGGCTGCTGTGCGCCACTTGTAGACACACGAGAAGCTATTGGCCAGCTATATATCGATGCAATCTGATTGCTTTTGATTTCAATTTGTCAATGGTTTCAGTTTTAAACTCAGGATCAGCAACACTCCAGCAAACTCCCTCAGAAAGCCATCACATTCAACATTCAGCGTTAAACGCTATGTGGCTGACAGACAGTTCATGAAACTGTAATTGGAAGCCACAGGAGCAGGCTGTCTGTGGTTGCTCTTGCTCTTGCACTGGCTGCTTGTATTGGAGTACTGAAGTTGTTGGCTGTCGATTTGTCTAAGAGCTCGTTACTTGTTCTGTGCCTGGATCGAATGGGTTCGACTAAAGCAACTTAGGGTGACTTTCCATTGCACATTTGATACACGCAACTAGCAGAAAAATGACAGATTGATCCATTCACTAGCTACTACCTACATCCCGTACCTGTCATGAGAACCATGGCAACTTTCATATTAATTATTGGAATGGCGCTTGATGCAAAAAACTGAAATGGAAACCATTCAAACTGTGCAGTTGACATTTCTCTACTCTCTGACAAATCGATTTTCGTGGCAGCCATTCTCTAGAGACATTTGACCTAAAAGCAGACTCATGTTCTGTTCTGGATTCAGGGGTTTAGTTTAGAATTTGATTACAGCCCCCAGCTAAACATCAGTTCGAGTCAATTAGGCTGTGCACTTGCATTTCGCCTTTCGCCATTGAATCGATTTGGAAGCTCATCAACTTTAACATTTATGGTATTCATAGCTTGTTGTTCATTCATAGAGTTCGGGCTGATGTCTGAGCTGCTTATCAGCAAATGTTGCGCTTTATTAAGTTATGAAAATTTGTTAGTGTTCATTGATTGTGCCTTTGGAAAAGCATGACTCGAGGACCCGCTGGCTGGTGCGGCAGCCGCAGACATATTTTCCAACTCATTTGATTGCGCGTTGTGTGTGAACGAACATCTAAAATTCAAATATCACTGCTAAAAAGCGTAACCATGTTTGTATCCTTCTCCAAGCAGTGCACACTCTGACAGCAGCCATTTTGTGCAACACGAAGCATGCCAACAACAGCGGCAACAGCATCCACTCCAAGCATCATCGTCATCATCATCGTGGGCATCATCCCCGCCCCGATTTTTATGATCGAATGCTAATAAAGGCGTCTGCCGTTGCGAGTTGGCGCCAACTTGCATAATTCAATTACATCCGATGTAGACTCATAAAACTAAATCAAAGGAAAACAAAGCGTCACGCTTCATTTACTTTAGCAGAGCGGCCCAGCGTGCTCCCCATAGTTGTCGTACATCTGTCCCATCTCAGGCAGCCAAAGTGGT